>OY747719.1:27901646-28501646 GCA_963556495.2 Valencia hispanica
CAAATTGGGGGCCTGGTATAGACTTCATTGAATGTGCTTTTTAAAAATGATTTTCTGTTTTGATTGCAACTTTTTTGCATGGTTTTTCATGGTTAAGGATGGTATGGCTTACCAATGCAAATAATCCATCTATCCATTTTCATTTCACCTTTATTCAGCAGTCAGGAGGGTATGACCTAAAAACTCAGTGACACACAATCCTCCAAACACACTAACATCTAAGGGTAATTTAAAGAGGCAAATAAAGCTAGCATGCATGTTTTTTTAATCTGTTGAACAAGTCTGAGTTCCACTCATGAATGTATTATGGTACAAAAGCACATTCCTAAATTGTTTAGAGCCAATGGGTGGAACCAAGTGTTTAATGGAAAAGTATTTAATTGAAATACTTTCTATTTATGTTGGTAAAATGTAGTTTTTAATCATTTACATTTGACCTCTGCAAGTTTGTGGAGTAGTTTTGACAAGCATAAATTACAAGTACGAAGAATTGAAGATATCCCATTTTTGCAGTTTACTTTAAACTAATGACATTGTATTTGTCTTGGTTAATACTGAAAACCACATCCGTGGTTCAAGTATTCCTCTTGGGGTATTGTGTCTATTCTGATTCCACAAACCTCCCAGACCTGATGGCATATATTTTGGTTTTAAGGGACTTTAGGGTATTTTCCTGCAATGTGGCATGTGGGGTCTGCTAATGAGCCAAAGTCAAGGGCATAAAAATGTAAAGCGCAGCTTGGGTACTTTAATAGGATTAGCACCCCTCATACTCCTACTCACGTTAGTCTTCATTACCTCTAGCTTAGTGTAGGATTACTGTGCTTGTGCAGTAGGTTATGTTTGCTGATGTGGGAGTTTTGCTGATGGTGCACAAGAAAAACAAAAACTTCTTAAACACTATTTACAATCTAAGCTGTTTTATTGTAACATTTCACTCTTCTATCTGATCTATTCTTTTATGTAAATGAAGCATGTTCCCCATGAATATTTAATGATACCAAGAAAGTAATAACCATCAAACACAGGTGGGTACATAGTGTTACAGTATGACATTTAAAAAAAGAAAAAACAAAAAAATATGTTTTATATTCATAATTAATTATATTTCTTAATAAAGGTTAGCTTACTTGTGTACATCATACGTGATTTTAATTTGCAAGGGTTAATTCAAGGTTAAAATGACAAGAAAACTGCTTTTTTATCATGTTTCTGTACTTCTAACTTTACGTCAGATTTTATCACCCTATTTGTCATGCTCCCTGCCTTTTCTCAGTTGCAGTGAATCCTCTTAGAGGTGGATTATTGGACTAGGATCTCTACACCGACAGGGAACGAGGAAGACATGGACTAAGAGAAAGCGACTCAGAAAGAGATAAAGACGAGGAGAATTGAACTAAAAATGGAGAAAACCCCCTGGCCCAAATGGAGCCATGAGTGGGGTAGAAGGTGCTGTGTAGCTGGGGTGAGTACTGCATTGTCTCTATAGCTTTAGGCTAAAAAATGTCTTATTTGTACTGGTCAATACAACTTTTCACTACATAGTGTTCTTGAAATACGAGTACATTTTCAATTAGGCTAGATTGTAGATGTTTAAAATCTTTTTTTAAACTTTTTTCTTCATTCAGGGAGAGCCAGCGGAGCATCACATGCTGAAGCACATACTCCCACATCCCCAGGCCACCCTCAGTGAAAAAGAAGCGGACAGACTAACCCTGTGACAGCGATGGGTTTGACCTCATTCAACCTACCCAGCTGGAGTGTGGGGTTCTCTCTCTGCTTTCTCATCCAGTTGTTCCTAGAGGCCAAAGCAGACAACCTGAACACTTCCACATCACGCAACGGCGGAGGTTCGCAGTGCGGGGAGTACACAAACCAGGTACTAGGGTCTAAGAAGTGATGCTGTCTGAAGACATACTGTTAACCAGTTGCTTTTTAATGGGATTCATCCTTTTTAGGCATTCCATGGGAGAGTATCTTAACAATGTAGTATTTATTTAGGTAGATTATTTAATGTATCGCTAATGGAATATTAGGAGAAAACATAATGCATCGGCCAAATAGATATTATATAGTGCAAAATATTTGAAGTAGTCAAAACACTACAGTTTGAAAAAGCATGACTGAAAAGCTTAGTCAGTGCTGAAACAGGATATTAGGATGAAGCTTTATTACCCTCACCTCTCATAGTAGATGAATTCACGCAGACCTTTACACAGTCACATCAATGGTTTCTCAAGGTTGAAAACAGTACGGCACTGGGGATTGGAAAACTCCCAGTGGTGAAGGGACATCAGGACATCCATCCATTATCAAAACCCCGCTTATCCTTGCAGGGTCGCGGGGGGGACAGATCATCAGTCCATCGCACGGCAACACAGAGACACACAGGGCAAACAACCACACACTTGCATTTAATCTAACAGTCATGATTTTGGACTGTGGGAGGAAACTGAAATACCCAGAGAGTGCCCATGTATCCGCTGGGAGAACATGCCAACTCCATGCAAGAAGACCCCAGGCTGGCATTCGAACCCATGACCTTCTTGCTGCAAGGCAACAGTGCTATCAATTGCACAGCTGTGCAGCCCCTCCAAATATTTAAGAAATGATTAACAACAGCTTATTTTTTTGCAAGTCCTGTTACAAGAGAGAAACGATAGTTATAAATGGATAGGAAATAGCTAAAAAGCAAAAAAGGTATTTTTAATTGGCTTATTAGAAATGTTTGCATACAGTGGATTAAAAAAGTTATGCACACCCTTATATAAGGGCAAAACAAATTATTTCAGACAACCTTCCTTTTATCTGTAAAAATCACTTGAACAAAAACTTAAACATTTAAAAGGCATGAAAAAAACTTTAAAAAATGTGTTTATCTAAGTATGTACACTACCGTTCAAAAGTTTGGGGTCACCCAAACAATTTTGTGTTTTCCGTGAAAAGTCACACTTATTCACCACCATACGTTGTGAAATGAATAGAAAATAGAGTCAAGACATTGACAAGGTTAGAAATAATGATTTGTATTTGAAATAAGATTTTTTTTACATCAAACTTTGCTTTCGTCAAAGAATCCTCCATTTGCAGCAATTACAGGATTGCAGACCTTTGGCATTCTAGCTGTTAATTTGTTGAGGTAATCTGGAGAAATTGCACCCCACGCTTCTAGAAGCAGCTCACACAATTTGGATTGGTTGGATGGGCACTTCTTGCGTACCATACGGTCAAGCTGCTCCCACAACAGCTCAATGGGGTTCAAATCTGGTGACTGCGCTGGCCACTCCATTACCGATAGAATACCAGCTGCCTGCTTCTTCTCTAAATAGTTCTTGCACAATTTGGAGGTGTGTTTTGGGTCATTGTCCTGTCCAAATCTCCCACCTTACCAGCACCAAAGCAACCCCAGACCATCACATTACCTCCACCATGCTTAACAGATGGCGTCAGGCATTCTTCCAGCATCTTTTCAGTTGTTCTGCGTCTCACAAACGTTTTTCTTTGTGATCCAAACACCTCAAACTTGGATTCATCCATCCACAACACTTTTTTCCAGTCTTCCTCTGTCCAATGTCTGTGTTCTTTTGCCCATCTTAATCTTTTTCTTTTATTGACCAGTCTCAGATATGGCTTTTTCTTTGCCACTCTGCCCTGAAGCCCAGAATCCCGCAGCCGCCTCTTCACTGTAGATGTTGACACTGGTGTTTTGCGGGTACTATTTAATGAAGATGCCAGTTGGGGACCTGTGAGGCGTCTGTTTCTCAAACTAGAGACTCTAATGTACTTATCTTCTTGCTCAGTTCTGCAACGCGGCCTCCCACTTCTTTTTCTACTCTGGTTAGAGCCTGCTTGTGCTGTCCTCTGAAGGGAGTAGTACACACCGTTGTAGGAAATCTTCAATTTCTTAGCAATTTCTCGCATGGAATAGCCTTCATTTCTAAGAACAAGAATAGACTGTCGAGTTTCAGATGAAACTTGTCTTTTTCTGGCCATTTTGAGCGTTTAATTGACCCCACAAATGTGATGCTCCAGAAACTCAATCTGCTCAAAGGAAGGTCAGTTTTGTAGCTTCTGTACCGAGCTAAACTGTTTTCAGATGTGTGAACATGATTGCACAAGGGTTTTCTAATCATCAATTAGCCTTCTGAGCCAATGAGCAAACACATTGTACCATTAGAACACTGGAGTGATAGTTGCTGGAAATGGGCCTCTATACACCTATGTAGATATTGCACCAAAAACCAGACATTTGCAGCTAGAATAGTCATTTACCACATTAGCAATGTATAGAGTGTATTTCTTTAAAGTTAAGACTAGTTTAAAGTTATCTTCATTGAAAAGTACAGTGCTTTTCCTTCAAAAATGAGGACATTTCAATGTGACCCCAAACTTTTGAACGGTAGTGTATATTTGATTATAACTGGGGATGTGGCTGTGTTAATTAAAAATCACCATATTCACACTCATGTTGAAAAGGAGTCTACACATCTGCCGTCAGTAAAGTGCCTTTGCTTAAAATTCAGCTGTTCTTGTAGGCAAAAGCATTAGAGTGATCACTGTCAAAAGGTGTCAGCCAGAAGCATATACTGGTAAGGCAAGGCAAGGCAATTTTATTTGTATAGCACACTTTCAACAGCAGGGTAATTAAAGGTGCTTTACATGATTTGGTGATTTAAAAAAAAACACATAAAAGAAAAACACATTACCCATGATACACAATAAAGCAAGAGAAAAATAAAAAAAGCAAGAGAGCATGAACACATTTCATACATATAACATAAAGCATTTACTCAAAGGCAATTCTAAACAGATGGGTTTTTAGTCTCGATTTAAAGCAGTTCAGAGTTTCAGCAGCTCTACACTCGTCAGGAAGTTTGTTCCAGATAAGGGGAGCATAGAAACTGAAAGCTGCTTCTCCATGTTTAGTTCTGAGTCTAGGGATGTTTAGTAGGCTTGAGTTGGAGGACCTGAGTGGTCTTGGTGGTTGGTACCATGACAACAGGTCTTCAACATATTTTGGTGCTAAGCCATGTAATGATTTATAAACTAGTAAAAGTATTTTGACGTCTATTCTCTGAGCTACAGGGAGCCAGTGTAAGGACTTTAGAACTGGGGTGATCTGCTCTACTTAACCTGGTTCTAGTGAGGACGCGAGCGGCAGCGTTCTGGATCAGCTGCAGCTGTCTGATTGACTTTTTAGTAGTACAAAAGACATTTAAAGGTATCAGATATACCGTGGAACACACAAAGACCGTCATCATCAAGTGGAGAAACTCTGGTGCAACAATGATATTACTAAGACTTGATAACAGAGAAGAAAAAAGAAGACGGGGAGGCTCCCAAGAGACCTTAAGTAACAGTACATGAACTGTAGTAATGTCTCAACAGAAGTGGCTGTGAAATACATGTCCCAACAATCCTCCATGGTAATCATAGATCATGGCTAAGAAATACAATGGGAAAACAGAAAATAGGATTTCATTCTGGAAAAAACATTCAACCTCGACCACATTTTTACAAAGAAATACTTGAACTCTCCCATAAGTGGATGGGAAAATGTGTTATGTTGTGGTGAAACCAGTGTTTAATTTTTGGGCCATTATTCCAATGTTGTATGTTGGGGACAGTAAAAAGCTTAATTTCTATTCAAGAACTCCATACCTACAGAGAAGCATGGTACTCTGGGTCTGTTTGTGTTGCTAGTGGTGCAACAAAACCTTCAGGGTTCTGCTCACATATGAACAGGGCTGTGTTGACTTTTCATATCCACTGTAAGTCAGACAACAGTGGAGAAAAAACAAAAGCACTCAAACTAGTCAGCTTCACAAGTTGGACACATCAGGCAAAACCCGATTTGATTTAGAAAAGAATAGAATAGAATAATCTACATTTCTAATCTACATACAGAGATTTCTCTTTCAAGGACATGATCACAGACCTGAACTTCATCTAACAGTATTGTCTTCCAGGCCAGCTTCACAACCTGTCACCAAGAATAGTTTCATTGTTTTGTAGTACTGTAATTCAGATTAAAAAGGTTAATTGTGTATTTTCAAATTAACCACGATTTATTACAAGAAAAAAATTAAGTATTATACTATACAAATGATGTATATTAATATTACAACTTCTTATCCTGTGATTATAGTGAATAATAAATGCAATGTATGTGTTATAGACGTGAGGAAAAAAAACCTCAAAATTAAAAAAAATACTTTTTCAGCAAAAAAATCTTTTTATAAAAGAAAATGTTATTTGATTTCATCAATCTGGCAGACCAGTTCAATCAGATCCATTGACTTTTTTTTATTAATTAGGAAGTGTTGATCTGCAATGCCTGCCCCTAGCTGCAGCCCATCTAGGGGTATACAATGCAAATTTTCAAAGGGTATAAATGTGAAAGTGTTTGGTATTTGTTATTAATTATCACTCACCTCTGTAGAAATAAATACATTCAATTGAATAAAGATCCCTGAAGATAAATTCAAGCATGACCTTTTAAAACTTTAGTAGCTTCCCAGAATGTAAAAAAGTAATGCAATTGCTTGGCCAATTTAACAATTGGAAAATCTGCAACCTATACATGTGGCTTTAAAAGTTCTCAGTGCTAATTGCAGCCCAGTCATGCCAAGATAAATTACATATAAAGGTCTTTGGATTATAGTTTTATCAATGGGCATTTTTCAAGTCAGTAGCATAGGATTCGTTCAGGGTTTTGCCTTAGACTCTTTAATTATTAACTAATTTAATTACATACTATTTTAAACCCCCAATAAAAAAGGCTGAGGGCTTCATTTAATCAGAATCTTCTTCTCTGACAGCTGATGGAGGATGGGATGTGCCGGCTGGTGGCCACGCTGCCCCAGCTGGACGAGAGAAGGTGCCCGGATATTTTCCGCTGCTCTGATGAGGTTTCCTACTGGCTGCACGAGAACGAGGAGAGGAAGCAGCAGATTGTGGCCCTGAAGGAAACAATCTCCGAGCTTCAGGAGGAACTCAGGAACCACCGACATCGCATCAAAGTTCTCGAGCTGCAGGTGACTAAAGCAGATGTGGGTTAGACTATTAGGACTGATTCTTTTAACAGCTTTGAATTTGTCTGTAGTGACACATGCTGTGAAAATGTGACAATAACAGTGTTAGTGTGTGAGACAATAAAATAGGTCTTTGGGTAAGATGTTAGTTACAGTATGTATATCTTTTAATTATATATTCTCCACCAATATTTGATAAAAACAAAAGATTTGATATTTACTTTAGTTATATAAAACCTTTAGTCCATCCACCGCAAGATCAAAATATATACCATTATTTGTAGACCAATTATGGTTGTAGGTGATCGAGCTGGCTTCCATCCCAGAATGTCCTTGACCTTAGCCAGTAACAGGATTAGCCTCCTCTTCCACGTGTTTCCTCATGTGTTCTCAGGTGATGAGCTTATGCAGAAAGAGGTGCTCAGCTGGATCAGTCAGTGACCACAGGGAGATGTTAGAAAGAACCAGTGTGCAGAGGGAGAGCTTAAGGCTTTGTTGCAGAGAGACTGATCAGAAAATCAAATTCTGGGTTCCCTTTTTTTTATTGTCCATATGTTTCAAGACTGAACCTAAATGTATGAGTGATAGATAGCGGTACAGATGGTAGCAGTATTGCCTTGCAGCAAGAAGGTCCTAAGTTTGCATCCCGGTCTGGAGTCTTTCTGAAAGGAGAGTGCATGTTCTCCTTGTGTATGCATGGGTTCACTCTTGGTACTCAAGCTTCCTCCCACAGATCTCTCTAAATTGTCCTTAGGTATGTCACGGTTTTAGCTATCTGTCTGACCCATGTCACCCTTTGGGGACCAGAAAGATTTTAAAAAGTTTATTGAAATGATATGAAGGTGGATCCGGGAAGTGCTGGAAACTGCAGGGAGCTGCTGGGGACCGGCAGCTGGAGCACTGAAATGAACAGATGATGAGTAGAGGGAAATAGAGATTCTTGCAATGATAAATGCTTACAGTGATGATGAAGTAGGGGACGCCAGGGGAGAGTGAGTGGAGTGGATGACCGGTGTGGTGGTTGAACTGGAGACTGAAGGTGTGCTGAGGTGAGCCGGTGATTGGTAATGATTGTGAATGATCTGAGAGTGAGTTCTTACAGGAAGGTGTTAGAGGGCAGACAGGAGGAACGCTGATGATGATGAAAATAGATTCCAGGAGAAAGGTGAGTATGGACTGGATTACAGTAGGAGGAAGTAGATGGCACGAGGAAGCCGGAACCAGTCGTGGAGATTAAACCATAAAATTCTTGAAAGGAGGTATTAGTCTGAAGACAAGTGATCTGAAGCTCAGGAGAGTGAGGACTTGAAAACAGTAGTTGGAGGACAAGGAGAATATGAGGCTCAGGGATAAACATAGGAAATAACTGGAGGATTCAAGGAGGGCTAGAAATGTTACCACAAATGCAAACACTCAGGCAATAAGTGACTGGCTTCCAGCTCCTTCTATCCTTCTGCTGATCCTCTGATGAGCTGCAGATGTGCAGAAGCACTCCTGCAAATCTCCACCCACCAGAGCTGAGAGCTGAGACTGGAGTCTCCACTGTGCCCTCCAGTGGATCACCTGTGGAACTGATTTTAGTTCAGAAAAAATACATACATACATACATAGATACATAGATACATACATAGATAGATACATAGATAGATACATACATAGATACATACATAGATACATACATAGATAGATACATAGATACATACATACATAGATACATAGATACATACATACATAGATACATAGATACATACATACATAGATACATAGATACATACATACATAGATACATACATAGATACATACATAGATACATACATAGATAGATACATACATAGATAGATACATACATACATACATACATACATACATACATACATACATACATATCCTTCTCAAAAAATTAGCATATTGTGATAAAGTTCATTCTTTTCCATAATGTAATGATAAAAATTAAACTTTATTATATTTTAGATTCATTGCACACCAACTGAAATATTTCAGGTCTTTTATTGTTTTAAAACTGATGATTTTGGCATACAGCTCATGAAAACCCAAAATTCCTATCTCAAAAAATTAGCATATTTCATCCGACCAATAAAAGAAAAGTGTTTTTAATACAAGAAAAGTCAACCTTCAAATAATTATGTTCAGTTATGCACTCAATACTTGATTGGGAATCCTTTTGCAGAAATGACTGCTTCAATGCGGCGTGGCATGGAGGCAATCTGCCTGTGGCACTGCTGAGGAGTTATGGAGGCCCAGGATGCTTCGATAGCGGCCTTGAGCTCATCCAGAGTGTTGGGTCTTGCGTCTCTCAACTTCCTCTTCACAATATCCGACAGATTCTCTATGGGGTTCAGGTCAGGAGAGTTGGCAGGCCAGTTGAGCACAGTAATATCATGGTCAGTAAACCATTTACCAGTGGTTTTGGCACTGTGAGCAGGTGCCAGGTCGTGCTGAAAAATGAAATCTTCATCTCCATAAAGCTTTTCAGCAGATGGAGGCATGAAGTGCTCCAATATCTCCTGATAGCTAGCTGCATTGACCCTGCCCTTGATAAAACACAGTAGACCAACACCAGCAGCTGACATGGCACCCCAGACCATCATTGACTGTGGGTACTTGACAATGGACTTCAGGCATTTTGGCATTTCCTTCTCCCCAGTCTTCCTCCAGACTCTGGCACCTTGATTTCCGAATGACATGCAAGTACTTTGGACCACTGAGCAACAGTCCAGTGCTGCTTCTCTGTAGCCAAGGTCAGGCGCTTCTGCCGCTGTTTCTGGTTCAAAAGTGGCTTGACCTGGGGAATGCGGCACCTGTAGCCCATTTCCTGCACACGCCTGTGCACGGTGGCTCTGGATGTTTCTACTCCAGACTCAGTCCACTGCTTCCTCAGTTCCCCCAAGGTCTGGAATCGGTCCTTCTCCACAATCTTCCTCAGGGTCCGGTCACCTCTTCTCGTTGTGCAGCATTTTCTGCCACACTTTTTCCTTCCCACAGACTTCCCATTGAGATGCCTTGATACAGCTCTCTGGGAACAGCCTATTCGTTAAGAAATTTCTTTCTGTGTCTTACCCTCTTGCTTGAGGGTGTCAATGATGGCCTTCTGGGCAGCAGTCAGGTCAGCAGTCTTACCCATGATTGCGGTTTTGAGTAATGAACCAGGCTGGAAGTTTTTAAAAGCCTCAGGAATCTTTTGCAGGTGTTTAGAGTTAATTAGTTGATTCAGATGATTAGGTTAATAGCTCGTTTAGAGAACCTTTTCATGATATGCTAATTTTTTGTATGCCAAAATCATCAGTTTTAAAACAATAAAAGACCTGAAATATTTCAGTTGGTGTGCAATGAATCTAAAATATATGAAAGTTTAATTTTTATCATTACATTATGGAAAAGAATGAACTTTATCACAATATGCTAATTTTTTGAGAAGAACCTGTACATACATACATACATACATACATACATACATACATACATACATACGTGTGTGTTATACAGAAAATAAACTTATCTATTCACATAATCTGCTAAATATGTTTCACTGTGTTTTGTGTGTTTGCCTGTCTCAACACATGTTCCATCAGAGTGAGGAGAAGCTCCACCTGAACATCTCATTGGAGCAGCGTTTCCATGAGCTGGAGGTTCATTACGCTGAAGCCAGCTCTCTGCTGCATTTGCAGGGCACCCTGATTCTAGACCTGCAGGTATACTGCCTTTCTGATGCTGCCTTATATTATTTTATAGATTTTTTTTATATTTTATATTTTATAGATTTTTCTGAATTGTTTTGATGAGAACAGGCTATAATTGTTACAAAATCATCTTTCTGCCTAGAATCAGCTACATAATCTGACTCTCTTAATGGATAAAGTTAAAAGAAGCTCAGACTGTTCCATCAATATAGTCCGGCCCAATCATTTACAGAATACACAAGAAGCCCCGCACCCAGGTATGTGTTCATGTAGTGATTTATCACCAGAGGGAGCCAAAGATCCCATGTTTGTCTTGACACACATTCTGTTCCTGCAGAGATCCACCATGTGGGGAACTGTCCCATAGACTGTGCCTCCATCTACTACAACGGTGTGAGGAGATCAGGTCTCTACACTGTGGTGCCATTACTGGCAAGCATGCCTGTGGAGGTTTACTGTGACATGGATACAGACGGTGAGCGATACCTTTTTAAAACCTGCAAGTTTACTCCACAAAAATGCTAAATAAAAATCATTGATCTTTGCACTCCTAGAATCTATAAAGTGTTTGGACAAACTTGCCACAGTTCCCGTTTTGTAGCTTCACTGCAGACTGAATTGATGTGGAATTAAAGACTCTTTGGAGGTCTTGACCTTTACTGGGCTCCATTTCTTAAGGTGGTGGTTGGACCGTGATCCAACGGCGAGTCGATGGCTCAGTGAGCTTTGACCGCAGCTGGAGGGATTACAGGGATGGATTTGGTGACCTGCACTCAGAGTTCTGGTTGGGCAACAATCACATCCATGACCTGAGCACCCAGGGAGACTACAGCCTCCGCATTGACCTGGAAGACTGGAGCATCCAGCATAAACATGCCCTCTACCAGAGCTTCAGGTGAAAGAATTGCATTGTACAGTGCACACTACATATAAAAACCATGTATCCCTTACCTTCTGCTTCACAAACATGTTTTCCCTTAAGTTGGTCTATCACATAAAATTCTAATAAAAATAAACAAAACATATTGAGTGGGTTCCTATTTAACGACATAAGTGTTCACCTACCTGTTTTGATCGTCTACAACTGTAAATATAGTAAACTGAAAGAAAATAGCCATTTAAAATACACCACAGTGACAGCAGAAGAAAACATAAATGCATTTAAAAATAAATTCCTAAAACTAAACTGGGATGTGATCTGTGAGGAGGAGGACAGCAACAAAGCATATGACAAATTTCTAAAGATATTTGTAACATTATACAATAAGAATTGTAATGTAAAGCAACAACATTTGATCAGAAACAGAAAGATAAGCCATGGATTACTAAAGATATAAAAAAACGCCTGTAAAAAGAAGAACGTTCTTTACAGAGAATTTGTTTTAAAAAAGAACACTCGAAAAAGAAAGGAAGTGCAAACTATATCAAAATAAACTTATTAGTATCATTAGATTGTCCAAAATGGAATATTTCAACAAAATATTACAGAATACTAAAAACAATATTAAAGGTATGTGGAAGGTATTAAACACTATAAGAAATTCATCTAACAGTGTAATGCACCCTAAATATTTAGTAGAAAATGCATGAAGCAGTTAATGGATTTAATCAGTATTTTTTGTAAATTGGGGCCCAGCATTGTCTGGAAAACTAGGTGCAGACCCATAGAAGGAAAATACATATCATTCCAATCAGTTGATGTTTTATTTTTACATTTTAGTACAGTTATCATTGGAAAAAAAGTAATCAAAGTAGAAAAACACTCAAACACATTTGTAATTTGTCTTTTTCTAGTGGTTCTTTTCCAAATAACATGACAATAGCTAAAGTAATACCCCTTTATAAAACAGACGATAGATAATTTACAAATTACAGACCTGCTTCTCTTTTATCCCAGTTCTCAAAGATTCTGGAAAAAAATCATCAGATAGATTGAATGAGTTCATTGAGAAACACAAACTGCTCTCCGACAGTCAATATGGTTTCAGAAAGGAAAGATCAACATCTCATGCATTATTGGAATTTGTTGAAGAAATCACAAATACAATAGACAATAAAAGATTTGAAGCAGGAATATTTATAGCATTCGATACCATTCACCATAACATATTATTCACAAAACTGGAACATTTTGGCATCAGAGGAGTTGGACTGAACTGGATAATTAGTTACTTAAAGAACAGACAACAATTTGTACATTTGGGTGAATATACAGTGGAGCAAAAAAGTATTTAGCAATCACCGATTGTGAAAGTTGTCACCATTTATAAAGATGAGAGGTCTGTAATTTTTATCTGTAAGAGACAGAATGTAAAAAGGAAAAAAGATATCACATTGAATGATTTTTAAAGAATTCATTTGTATAATGGTGCAGAAAATAAGTAATTGGTCAATACCAAAACTTCTCCTCAATACTCTGTAATGTAACCTTGGTAGCCAGTGACAGAAGTCAAATGTTTCCTGTAGGTCTTCACCAGGTTTGCACTGTAGCTGGTATTTTGGCCCATTCTTCTATGCAGATCTTCTCTAGAGTTGTGATGTTTTCGGGCTGTCACTGGGCAACACAGACTTTCAACTACAACAGATTCTCTATTGGACTGAGGTCTGGAGACTGGCAAGGCCACTCCAGAACCCTGAAATGTTTTTTACATAGCCACTTCTTCATTACCCAGGCGGTGTGTTTGGGATCATTGTCATGATGGAAGATCCAGCCTCGTTTCATCTTCAATGCTTTCACTGATGGAAGGAGGTTTTTGCACAAAATCTCACGATACATGGCTACATTCACCCTTTCCTTACAGTTTAGACAGCCTGTCCCCTTTGCAGAAAAGCAGCCCCAAAGCATGATGTTTCCACCCCCATGCTTCACAGTGGGTATGGTGTTCTTGGGATGCAACTCAGCATTTTTTCCCCCTCCAAACACGGCAAGTGGAGTTCTATTTTGGCCTCATCTGACCACATGACATTCTCCCAATCATCCTCTAGATCATCCAGATGGTCTCTGGTGAACTTTAGACGGACCTGGACATGGGCTGGCTTAACCTCAAGCGCTGCAGGATTTTAATCTATGATGACGTAGTGTGTTACTAATAGTAAACTTTGTTACTGCAGTCCCAGCTCTCTGCAGGTCATTGTCTTTTATACAGACAACGAGTTCAAACAGGTGCCATTAAGATAGGTAACAAGTGGAGGATAGAAGAGCTTCTCAAAGAAGTAGTAACTGGTCTGTGAGGGCCAGAATTCTTGCTTGTTTGTAGGTGCTAAATACTTTTCTGCACCATTATACAAATATTTTTTTTTTTTATCATACAATGTAATATCCTGGAATTTTTATTTTATTTTCTGTCTCTTACAGTTGACGTGTACCTGTGATAAAAATTCCAGACCTCTCTCATCTTTTTAAGTGGGAAAACTAGCACAATCACTGGCTGCTGAATCCTTTTTTTGCCCCACTGTAAATCAGCTTACAGGGACATAAATTGTGGTGTTCCTCAAGGGTTGGTTTTAGGTTCCAACTGTACATAATTCATATAAATGACATATGTAAAGTATCAAAGATATTGACATTTATATTATTTGCAGACGATACCAATACTACTTGTTCTGGGGAGAGTTTACAGCAGGTTTTACAGACAATAACATCAGAACTTAATTATTTAAAACAATTGTTTGATATGAATAAATTGTCAATAAATTTAAGTAAAATCAAAATTATATGGTTTGGAAAACGAAAAGTAAAAGAATAAATACAAGTAATGGTAGACAATATAGGCACTGAACAGGTGTATGAATACAAATTTCTGGGTGTTATGTTGGATTATAAAATCTGCTGGAAGTGTCATATAAAATCAAAAATAGCTAAATGTATTGCTGTTTTGGCAAAAACAAGGCATGTGCTAAACTGGGAATCAATAAAAATACTTTACTATTCAATGGTTGCATCAAATTTGAATTACTGTGTGGAGATTTCGGGAAATACGTACAAATGCACTTTACAGCCGCTTTGCACATTACAAAAAAAGCAATAAGAATAATTCATAAAGTGGGATATCTGGAGCACACAAAGTCATTATTTTTAGAGTTAAATATCGTTAACTTTATGGATCTTGTAAAATTCAAAAGAAATAATGTACAGAGCAAGAAATAATAAATTACCAGAATTTTGTTTTTTGTAACACAGTTTTGAGTATACAGTGGGGATCATGTGGTATACTGTTGGGTGATGTGGTGTATTGTACATTCAATATGATTTGGCGTGTGGATTTAGGATATCTGTGACATGAAAAACAACTTAAATATATAAACATCTACATGTGTCTATTTTGGTTGAGGCAATTGGGGTAGGATTTAATAAGCATTTGCTTCTTCCTACTCCTTTTCAAACTGACTATGAAAGTTTAGTTTCTGCAGGCTTGATTACTATCTTTTTTTTCTGGTTGTGTTCTACTTTATCTTCCCAGTAAACATTTTATATATATATATATAATTATTTTATTGTTCAAATAAACAATTTATGCGTTCATGCATAAAATATATTGATATTTTTGGTCGTAATAAGTGCTGTGAAGAGATTGAAAAAACTTTTAGATCAATCAATGATCTGTAATTAATTAATTAATTAATCTAATGAATCTCTTGCACCAAATAACTGCTGAGAAAAGCCCTCATCTTGAGATATTTTCAATTAAATTCATTACATTATTGTGGCAGAACAAATATAAAACCGAAAAAGTGGCTTTATGAAGTCATTTACTGTTTTTAATAGACTTGAACAGATGCAGTCCCACCCATTTACATTTCTCTGTTTTTGAGACTTGTCCCAGTGCTGACTGCAACTTTGGCTTTGAGCATCCATGATTTGTTAGCATTCTGGACTCAGTGGGGTAAATATATGCTCTGAGTGAGTCCAGCTGGACCTGGACAGGCAGGCGGAGCAGCTGAGCAAAGACTTGCTGCCTACTTTTAGCGGTCTGAGCAGTCCATTGCAACCACCACTGCTCAGTGAGAGTAACGATATGTGCTTCACACAAAAGTCTCCAATAACCCCGGAAAGAGTCGCTAGATTTGTCGCTAGTCACTTTTTTGAAGAAGAAGAATCACAAGAGGGGTCTAAAAACTCACTAAGTTGGCAACACCACTCCTTCTCACTCCCCTTGGCCTCTCCACTAAAACGGAAGCATCAGTTCATGATAAGAAGGCCAACTGATGTCCACTTCAGGGTGTGGTTAACCTCCAACTCAAGCACAAGAAGCCCAAAGCATAAAAACTGATATTATTTAAAGGCAACTTGCATGCAGAAACAGTCAAATTAAAGATTAAAAATTTGATTAACACGATTAAAAAACATAGTGTGTTAAATATGGCTGTTATTAATGAATTGCAATTAACGCAATAATTTGACATCCTTAGTTGTAATGTGATAATGTGTAAATGGGTTTTGAAAAACCTCTGTGACTCTTCTACTTCTTGCTGCAGTGTGGAAGATGAGGAGCATCAGTACCGTCTTCACGTGTCAGGTTTCAGTGGCACAGTGCAGGACTCCTTCGGCTGGTACCATGACAAGCAGCACTTCAGTACTCCAGACACTGGCAACATCTGTGCTGAGATCTCTCATGGCGGCTGGTGGTACAACCAGTGCTTCTATGCCAACCTTAATGGAGTCTACTACAGGGTAAGCACAAACACAATCCTCCTAATATCACACTTTCAGAAAGACAATTGTTTACCTCGTTTTGCCAATTCTGCAGGGAGGCCATTATACTCCGAAAGGGCGGGGCTCACTGGGTCCTGATGGGATAGTCTGGTACTCCTGGAAAGACTCGGATTATTACTCGCTACGCAAAGTCAGCATGATGATCCGACCACGCAGCTTCCACACACATTTGTCACCCTGAACGACTTCTGCCAGGACAAAGATGCAGAAAGAAGAACTAAGTGTCTCTAAGAAAGGATGAGACAGAGGAAATATGAACATCTTTACTGGTTTTTGTTTTTTTTTCCCCCCATCAGTAGTTGAACCCAATGATTAGGTTTTGGAAAAGGCACTTCTTTTTGAATATTTTAAGCTATGCAAATGAAAAAGGACCCATAATATAAACTGTATTATAAAGATTGTTTCGACGATCATGGAAAATGTGTATCTTTTATACAGTTTTGTATGTTAGTTTGGTGAAATTTGTCAGTTTTTGAACCTGCCAAGTAGATGTATGTATGTATGTATGTATGTATGTATGATGTGTCCTGATTTGTTTGACCAGGTTTATGGCTATTTTTTTTCTGGGGTTTATTGTTTTTGAAACCTGTATGGTTGATTAATCAAATTTGAGTATGAAAAATAGACCTCTTAATTTGAAACTAAAAACAATTTAGTCACATTTATAATTCTAAGGAAAAAAGTATTCTTAGTTTCAGGAAAAGGGTGAATATTGTTATTTCCAGTATGGCTTAAGTTTGAATTTATTGTGGATATTGTCTGATCCACACATTCAAAAGTGCTCACCCCCACTAATGTGTAGTTCAATTGCTCTTATTTGGAGTCACACCACACATTTTTGGTAGTCAACAAGTTTGCCGCCTTACTCTGTCTGAAAATGAGTACCCGAGCATGATACAGCTACTACCATGCTTGATAGTTGGCATTTCTTAGATTTGAAGCGTATCGACTTCAAACACAGTCCGTGTTATTGTTGCCAAACAATCTTTGTCCTCAAAAAACTTTAATTGAGCTTAGTTGAGGGTTGATTTACAAGTTAGTGTTTCTTTCTTGGACTGCTCCCTCCCAGTGTATGGTGATTTAAAACTCACAGTCACACTGGTCAACAGCAGCTTCCAGTGCAGGTGCTTGTTCTGGTTACTTAACATCCTAAACATTTTCTTTTTTATTTGAGGATGACAGTTTGGGTTAGGTGGTTTAAACTTGGGCACCCCTGGGTATTTCATCCTAAACATTGTCATTGATGAAAAGGCATAAGCTTTTGGAAAGGTTGGAAACTCCCGACATCCACCATTTTAAAAATGTAAGGAGTTTGCTCAAAAGCCATGCCCTGACAAGTAAACAAGTTAAATGAACTCTACTATTACTGATGAGAGGTAAAATATGAAATTAAAATGTTTGGGAGCAAAATTCCTCCAGCGCTATGTAAAAGACTTGTCAGTTCCTACAAAAGCTCGATGGCAGTGGTCAATCAGTAATTAGTTCTAGAAGACCATTATTTTTGAGGGCCAGCTCAGTTTTTTTTTTTGCCTTCATACATAAAATCATTTGAAAACCACTGATTTGAAGCATTTAAGTCAAAAGAAAAGGAAAAATCTGTATGGGGACAAATAATTTTACTTAGCACTGTATCTCATTCAGTCTGTTTATACAACTTTCAATACAGTTGGGTTAAAAACATCCATAAATTCAAAGTTAGAAAACCTGTTTTTGTTTTCAAAAATCTGTTAAGTTGTCCATTGTAAAATCTTTCCGCTTTGTAAACAGAATGGATAAAACACATTAAAGGCACAAATTAATATGATACTCATGCAAATAATGAGTGTATGAAACAATCTCCCCAGCACTGTATAGAACTCCATCCATTTTCTTCCGCTTATCCGGGGTCGGGTCGCGGGGGCAGCAGCCTAAGCAAAGAGACCCAGACTTCCCTCTCCCCAGCCACTTGTTCCAGCTCCTCGGGAGGAACCCCAAGGCGCTCCCAGGCCAGCCGAGAAACAGTCCCTCCAGCGTGTCCTGGGCCTTCCCCTGGGCCTCCTCCCGGTGGGACGTGCCTGAAACACCTCACCAGGGAGGCGTCCAGGAGGCATCCTGACCAGATGCCCGAGCCACCTCAACTCACTCCTCTCGATGTGGAGAAGCAGCGGCTCTACTCTGAGCCCCCTCCGGATGACTGAGCTTCTCACCCTATCTCTAAGGGAGAGCCCAGACACTCTGCGGAGGAAACTCATTTCAGCCGCTTGTATCCGTGATCTCGTTCTTTCGGTCACCACCCAGAGTTCGTGACCATAGATGAGGGTAGGAACGTAGATCGACCGGTAAATCGAGAGCTTCGCCTTTTGGCTCAGCTCTCTCTTCACCATGACAGACCGGTACAGCGCCCGCATAACTGCCGATGCCCCACCAATCCGTCTATCGATCTCCCGCTCCATTTTTCCCTCATTCGTGAACAAGACCCCCAGATACTTAAACTTCTCCATTTGGGGAAGGACCCCATCCCTGACCCGGAGGAGGCACCCCACCCTTTTCCGGCTCAAGACCATGGCCTCGGATTTGGAGGTGCTGATTCTCATCCCAGCCGCTTCACACTCAGCTGCGAACAGCTCCAGCGAAAGCTGTAGATCACTGTAGAACTGTATAGAACTGAAACCCATATTTCCAAAATGACTAACAAGATGTCTCAAAACATGTTTTAAACTGATAAACATGATCATTTGCATCTCAGTTCAGTTTTATTTTTGTCAAACCACCCTTTGCTGCAGCTGATAACAGAGACAGACGGGAGCGGGGGTGGGAAAAAGGCTCCTTTCACTTCTTTCACTAAAAGAGCACAAAAACACACTTTTTACATGAGCTACCAGCTCATTTTCATGCTCCACCGCGCCTACGCAAGGAACTCCTGAAATGAACAAGGACCTCAGTGTGGACTTTTGTGAACCAATGAGAAACCAACTTAAGAGTTCATTTGAACAGACGCACATTCACAACTATGATACAAATCATTGTTTAATAAATCAAACAAATTATGCTGTGCTTTCAATGACACTATATAGCAAATACTTCAATACATAAAAAAATCGTAATGACAAGAAGCACCTGACACGTCAAATATATATATATATATATATATTTATGTATTTTCTTTAACATGATGTGACAAAAAGTACAAAGAGTGAACAAGATTAGAAGCTGATTCAAAACATGACTGTGAAAAGCAAAGAAAGAAACTTTATATGCGACAATTTCTTCAAATGAAGACACATTCTCTTCAGAGCTACAGATGAACAGGAAACTCATTTTGCAGTATCAAAAGACTGAGACATCAGACTTCAACAACTGAAGAAGAATTAAAAAGAATAATGAACCACAACCTTTGTTTTTTATTTCTCTCATTGCACATTTTGTTTCTGGACAGAGTGTGAAGTGAGGCATAAAGATAGGTCCAAACAGCATCTCTAGTTTCTAAGAGAGGCAATGAATGTGAGCAAAGCAGGAAGAAGGTGGAGTTTCCTGTTAGCTCTTGAGGAAGCGCAGGATGAAATTGAGCAAGGCACTGCCAGCAGTGGAAATGCAGAGGACGTACAATCAGCCTTTGGCTTTGCTGCGTCCCTGCTTTTGCTCCCCAAGCTAATGAACATTTACATGAAGCAGAAGCAATGAATCGAATAAACCCGCTGTAGGCTGAGTAAAGCTTTTGATTGTGAAAGTAGAGAACGACTTTGGTTTTTGTAGTCAGAACATCAGTGCATGACTGCGGACTGCAAAGTTGGCATCAATGCTGTTTAACTCATAGAATGAAATAATCCATGCCTGCTCAAAGTGCAGCTAGAATGTTGACATCCTGCGTTACAAGCTGTGGACCTTGGACAGAGGAAAAGGCTTTTGTAAATCGTGTCATATTTTCTCCGTCAACACCACTTCTCCTGAAAACCTAAACACTGAAACTTTTCAGCTCTAGCACTCATTATCCATGCATAAGTCGGTGGTGGTGGTGAAAAGCAACAAAACTGTTGGTATGGGCAGTAAAAGAAGAGATGGGATAAGCGTACAAGAAAAACAGAAATGAAATTTAAATTATAGGGACGGCATGAGGATGTGATGCAAGAAAAAGCGTTTTCGGCAGGATTTATCTTGTAATGTGAGACTGCTCTCACATTGTAGTGAACTGGCCATGAGCTTGTCTCAGCTTCGCAGCAATCTGGAGATTTAGAGGGAAAAAAACTGCATTGGTAAAAACAGTCATTTATTATTCGTTTACTTTGTTTATCATCGTTTTCTAGGCTTAATGCAACTGCTTCTTAGTTGATGAGGCAATGTAAAGGTCAAAGTTCAACACACTGAAAATGAAATGCCTTTACCGTCTCGTAAAACTTGACTTGCTCTTCCAGATATTGCTGCATGACCCTGTTGTAGTCGTAGATACGGTTGCTATGGAAGTGGTTCATCTCAGCTGTGCCGCAAAAACAAGAGGGGAAACGAGTGAGTTCAGACAGCACAACATGATAAACTTACACTGGTGCGGTTTCAATGACATACACAGAACGGTACCTTGTAAAGTGTAGGACATGGTGCTGAGGCGTTTTGCCATGGTTACTTTTTCCTGATTGGTAATTTTGTTGGCAGCCACCAGCTTGTCCCCCTCCTTCACCTTGTCTATAGCTGCCTGAATGAATTAAACATATAATACATTAAGCAAGACCGAACACAGGCTTCATCAGAAAGAAGCAAATACAATTGTGGATTGCACCTATCTTCTGTCTTGAGTTGTATATACCAGCTACCTGTGATCCATCCAAAAGACGCTTAACAATACAGGACTCAAATTAAAGTGGCATGCTATTTTTTTTTACAGCGTTTATGAAATTAGTTAAAATTTCCTGGAGTAAAATGGGTACCGGGCTGTACTATGAAGGAACTTCTAAAGAGGTACATTTTCAGAAACTTACCAGGTACTTCCAAGAGCTTCCATGGCACTTATACAGAACTTGCTAGGTTCTTTCTGTTCATTTCAAAAGTACCTGATATTTTCTAAGAACTTGGTAAGGTTTGGGGAAAGTTCCATAAAAGTTTCAGAAAGCACCCTTACAAATACTAAGCACTCTTGGTAAGTTCTGGGAAGGTAATTCAGTTAAATTTCTTAGAAAGTATGGGCTGAAGCATGGATCTAAAACAAGCCAAAGGTGATAGTAAAACAATGCACTCAATGGAAAAATATAAAAGCAGCCCCTTTAAAAACACATTTCTTCATCAGACTTTACGTAGAAAGTAGAATTAGCTTATAAGAATGTTTAGATATCCATAATACTTCAAATAAATACAAAGTTGTGTTCGGAAACCTACCGGTACATTGTTTTGAAAAAGAGTGGTTTCACCAAAGTGTGTAATTGGCTCCTGAAAATATTGGTAACTCTGGTCCCCATTTTAAAGTCAGACTCTAATTCTTGTAAGACCTTTAATAAACCCCCCTCAGAGTCCAGAATGCTCAGACCAATATATCAGCTCTGAAACAGCACAATATATTATCTCAAGTAACTCCAACTGCAAAGACTGTCTGAACACATTAACACTTGCTCACTTTCTTATTGGTACAAATAGTGTTTTGAACAAATCTTTGCTCATGCTGGGGAAGCTTAAAACACCACAGCAGTTTTTGACAAAGCAAGTGTTTAGATAGCTTAACGCAAAATCAACCGTTTGCATTAACTTTACAGACATTGTGTTCTAATCTTTATAATAGGAATGCTTCAATCTGATTCCACAACTTTAAGTGAACGTCTGGGATTTCTTCTTTAGAATGATGTTCAAAGTGAAAAGATACTGTGTTGGGTGCTGCAGGTTCCTGTCTGTCTGTGACATATGATCTGCATTCCACACTGAGGCCAGATATCCTCAGACTGATATCTGCGTGAAGAAAAGCTACACAGAGAGCAGCTGAAACACTAGGCATTAAATCTTATGACATTTAAAGTAAACGACAAGGTTTGAGGCAGAAAAACTTTTTTTCTGTAAAAGGATGTCCACACATGCTTAACTGAAACTGTATGAGCCACTTTATCAAAGAGTCATTTTAAAGCAGAGAGTACCGGTAAACATGCTGTCAACAGAAATGGATACTGGACCACTCAGGGTGACACTGGTGAGAGAGTTAAGTGTAAATACTATATGTATACTATTGTAATAATAATGTAGACCATTATAATAATAATGTAGACCATGCAGTACTGATGAAGCATTTTACTTGAAATAAGTGGCACTGATTTAAATATATTATGGTACTCTTCTTTGGTATCGGAAAATCCCTAGTAGTTTAGTTGTTGACACAGATCGTTATTAAAAACAATAAAATGTTGATCAGAACTTCCTTATTTTTTTTCAAATAATATTTCAAAGGCTATCAATTTATAGACAACCAAATCAGATGTTTCTGGTTCTGGAGAGCTACTCCAGTTTAAATTATAATTAAAAAAAGAAACAATTACAACAAAAAGTTTGTTTTCTTGTGGTAGAGTGAGTATGGGAAAAGATGTACCTTATGGACCCCAATGGTATCCGGGAAGCATCCAAGAAGGCCCTTATATTCATTGTTGGTCTCCATGAGGAAGTGAAGGTCTTTCCTAGGCTAAAAAAACAAAACAAAACAAAACAAGAGAAGATTCATGTAAAAAGGAAACGGGAAGATACTCAAGCAAGTGGTTGAGACAGGAGCAAAAACACCAAACTAACTTTGGAGCAGGAAATAAGGGAAGAACATGATAAGAGATAATACAGGGAAAGTTTCTCAGATAACAACCTCATGGATTACGACTGACATTCAGCTGGCTGAATAATGTAATGGTCAGTAAACCAAATAAAGCAAATATCCAGTGGAATGACTTGGTTACAGTGTACATGTAACGTCAACTAGACTGTATTGGATTTTGTGATGAATCCAAGTATGGCTATAAAATATGTCACTAAACTACAGCCAGCAATTCTACAGGAGCATTGGCTGGAGCGAAACAAGCTTACCAAATGAATTCCTCCTCGGAAAGCTGCTGGAACATCAAACAAAGCCAAGAATTGACTTTATTACACAGAGCATCAAACAGGCTATAAAAAACCCAACGAGTTTGCACTTCTTGTCTTTTTAAGATTTGCTTCATTATAACCTGACAACAGAATGTGAAAAACAATGTATTCGGAAAATGTTTATAGAAATAAACTGAAATGGATGATAACAGGGTCTAAAAGAAGCTTTGAGACGTTTCAACCACCACTTCCTTGTTCATTGTAAAAGAAATATAACGCATAACCAAAACCACAAATATAATCCCAACATAAGTGATGGAAGTGAAACATAAATAGATGATGGGAACTAGAACTGAAGTAATGTTTTTCTACACAATATTTATTGCTCGTTCAACAGAAAACAGACGATAAAAGGTTACGGACGCCGCTGTGGTTTTGACTGAAACTCTGCCAGCTGCAAAGAGAAGAAGTTGCTCTATGCAAGAGATGTGCGCTCTACCAGGTGACCTACTTTTTGAACCGAACCAATACAACAGACGTTTTTTAAAACAGTGGCTGAAGAGCTTACCTGCTCTGCCACCAGCTGGGCTATCTCCTCGTATGTCTTCCCCGCCGCCGTCAAGGCATCAGTTAGAGTCGGCTCACCTGCAGCAGAAGAGGATTAAACTATGTCTTCCAACGGCATCTGTTCACTGTCTGCGTGGCAACCTGCATTTGATTCTTTTATTACCTTTACTGGGTTACAAAAAGGAATCTGAAAACTGTAGCAGGAGACAGCAAAAAAAAAAAGACAATACTGGCAAGCATCTATCGGAAAAAAAAAGCATGCTGCCACGGTGTGAGAGTATACCTTGGTATCCACTGCTGGTGAAGACAGAGGAGAGGTTCTGTAGGGCTTTTCCTATTCTCTGGTATTCTTTTGGCAGAGCTGAAGCAGATAAAAGGAAGCGCTCAGAACAATAGGATTATCATGTAAACAATAATTTCAGAACAAAGTAAAGGTGTGGCATGTGAGCTACAAACACTAATTAAGCTTTAGAGCTGTGTGAACGTACGTCCTGTGCATCTCTTCCAGTGCTCGTGTCCCACAGTGAGGATTTCCTTCACGCTGTCGTCCATTGCTTTGGTAAACTTACTGAACTGCTCGCATTTCTGCTCTCTGGGAAAGAGAAGAACATGCGGCATGCATTACTACATGTACATCTGCGACAGGCACATCAGAGACTACTTCTTTGAAGTTTTCCCTTTTTCGGACAGTTGGGTTAAACTCACACTTCTACAGGATCCAGGTCTGCAGCTTCTGGCTCAATTGTGGAGAAGATCATCACTCCGACCGTTTCGTCTTTCTCTGCTTTTCTCTTACCCGTCTTCCAGTCCTGTCACAAACAACACATAGTGCTTTGAACATTTGTCGTTGTCTCTTAAACTTGTTCAATTTTTGTCACATCACACCCAAACACTTTACAGTATTTCACTAGGATTTTATGCAATAGTCCAAATTGTAAATGACCAGATACATGGTTTTTAACTATTTTAAACAATCTGAAAAGTGTGGCAATCATTTGTATTCTATCAACTTTAGCTTGATGCCCCTACATAAAATCCATCACCCAATTTGGAAACTTGTGCTAAGATCTCAGAGGATTGTCAGAGAACATTAGCAAGAAAACAGGACCATGGAGAATGAGGAACACAGCATACAAGTCAGTGAGAACGAGTGGAGAAGCTTAAAGCAGGGTTAGGTTTATGAAACAATATCCCACGCTTTAAACATCTAAAAGAGCTTTGTTCCTTCGATCATCCATAGTAACTATGGATTAGCTGCATAGCTCCACCTGAGCTCCCACAGCTAAAATGGTATGTACCATGGCTGAGCGGAAGCCACAAAAGAAGTCTAATTTAAAGTTTACCACAAGCCATGTAGGATGCAAACCTTAAACTTTACATCCCCCAGATCAAACTATCACACACGGAAACACGGTTGTGGCTGCATCATTGTGTGGGGATGCTTCTCTTTGACAGGAAAGCTGGTAGCTTCAGTAGCTTCACCTTTCAGCAGAGCTTCAGAAAGACTTGAACATTGATACTCTCCATCCAATCTGACTGAGCTTGAGCTATTTTGCAAAGAAGGATTACAAAGAACTTCAGGACCTAAATATGCAAAGCTAATAGAGACATACTCCAAAAGACATCCAGCTATAACTGCATACAACACTCTACAGATTTTCATTTGTAAAAAAAAAAAAAAACATGACGCCACTGCGTACAATTATGTTTGTGACTGTAGCAAGATCGAAGGGATATGAATACTTTTGAAAGGCACTGTACCGCAATAAAACAATAAAGTGTCTTGCATGCATTACAATCACATGTTTATGGCGAACTGTTTGTTTCCTCAATAAAATATTGTCAGTTATACAAGTTAAGCTTTGCAATCTCACCAAAAATATTCCTGTAAAATATAATAAAATTCACATGGTACCTTTTCATCTTTGTACGTGAGGAAAAGTTGGAACACATCGCTGTTAGAAATAACAGGGTGTCTGCACATCCTGGACATCCAACCCTGCAACCGCTCCATACGCATCTTAATAAACTCCTCTTCAAAACGGCCTTTAAAAAACAAATAATAATTGCGATTTTTACATTTACCATTTACAACATACCATTCTAAATCATTTACAGCTAGTGTAGAAATGAGCTCACCTGTCACCTGCTTGTCTGGTAAAGAGGGGATGGGAATGGCCGACCCAAATTTGTCCAGGAGTCGCTCATAGAGCCAATCGAAGTGCTTGTATCTATGATTGACAGGACGGTTTGTTGACTGCAAAAAATTAAATAAAAACAAAAAAATAAACAAGTTGAGATTTTAAAAAAACATCCACTGAAGACAATGGATAAATGGATTATTCATAGATTTTTTATTGCAGTTGCAATACTGATGCTCTAGTTTATTTTGCAGTCTGGAGGAGAATCTGCAAACTTACATTGGGTGTGATTTGGTACTCTATGTAGCTCTTGAGGCCATACATCTTGGACCCTTTCTTGGGATCAGCTACAATGCAGTCTATCTGGGTTTCTGGGTAAGACCACACTGGACCAACCTCGCCCACCTGAGCAAGCAACAGATAAACTTTTAGAGTAGAAAAAAAAAGCACTTGATGTGCTGCAAATAAAGTCAAAAGAGAGTGATAGCGATAATCCCATCATGATAGGAATGCTAAATGTACGACACATCTAAAAACATTGGATGTGCTTGAGATAGCTCAAAGATGAGATATCCAGTGCAGCTGTGGGCTTGTTAAATCAGATATTGTCTGTGTCATTTATGCAAAATAAGGTTACATTTTCTGATATACTGTTGAAACATTTGTATGTATATTAAGGGGTCCCTACATATATTGACAGCTTGTCTTTCCCTTTTGCAATCTGTTTGCAAAGAAGGTAGAGCTCAGGTCCAGACTTAGAGAATCCTGGAAATCTGTACAAAGAAAAAAGAATAAAAGTATCCTGATTAAATTCTATTGCTATAGTATAAAGTCGGTTAATGTTATAATTAGAATCAAAGTGCTTTTATAGGTTTCTTTAGCATTAGACTTTATAAAAAAATATTTAAAGGATTTCAAAGCTTCATCTACTACTATTAACTTAGCAATACTTACTTATTGAGGGATATTTTCATTGAAGAAGCATGCATTCCTCCTCTTTGTATTCCACCAGCTTCCCCAGATTCTGATTCTGCATAGCCGCTAGTTGGCTTCATGTCATCCCATTCATCGTCCCACTCATCAAAATCTGCCCCTGAGAGAGATTATTCAAATATTGTTTTTAATCACAGCCAGAAAAAAGGTTTTATTTACGCAGGTTCTCAAGTAATAATCATCTTTAGAAATATTTCATTTAACAAAATTGGTGAAAGAGGAAAATCATTACGAGAAATCAAATAATAAAGTAGGGTTACACAAGATTAGAAAAATTATGTGATGATGATATTATGGATAAATATTGTGACAATGATACCCTATGCAATAAGACAACATTTTCCTCACTCATCGGTTTTTCATCTGTGCCTCCAGATGTTTTTGTGACTTTCAGCATCTTAGGCCTGCGGTGATGACATCTTCTGCATGACATCCAACACGCTGAACAAATTGCTGGCATGCTGAGTGTGAACTCATGACACTTGAACCATTTTAGCCAAAATGTTCATTTGCAGTATTAATGTCTTTTACATGGATATAGTGGTGCTAATCTGGAATGATAGAATAAGGATGGATGATACAACTTTGGAAACCCCTATAATTTCTTTCTCAAATTACTTATCCAAACCTGAAAATTTAGCTTGCTCACATCCCATATATTGAGTATGTTATTTATGGAATCTCATGTAAAGTAGGTAAATATGTCAGTTACTGGCCATGTCTCCAATCAGAGACAATTAAAAAAGCCTATCATAGTGTAGTGTTCTCTTCATCATCTCAAAACATGATTTACTCAATAGTGATTTTGGAATGGCAGCTAAATGATGGTAAATTAAATAACCCTGTAAATTTCAGGTTTAATGTTCTAAGATAAAGTTAAATCCTTGAGTCTGGCAGCACCTCCGCATCAAATTTAGCTAATGCAGTAACAAATTACACCGGAATTCAAATACATAAATAGTTGGCATACATTACAAAAACATTTCAGCACCTCAATCATCACCAAACCAGCAGGTTGAAACTACATAACATCCATTTAATATGATTTCACATTTTGCTAAATTTGTTCTGAGGTGCATTTCCTTTCTGCTATAGATCAAGTTTCATCTGATATGTTTCTCCTCAATGCCTACAAGAGACTGAAAGTAGAGAGACTGATTAAATTATGCAAACAAGCTGCTGCAGCCACAAAAACCGAAAGACTCTAAAATGGTTTAAAGCCAGTATTAATTCTGCACTTCTTCTGCAGTCTGTTAGAAATATAAAAACATGCAGTAAAAAACTAAAATCCTCTAAAATACCAGAGAGAAACCACAACCAACATTTTCTAATAACGCAGCTGTTAATCTAGTGCCAGTATCGAGCTTCAAACACATGCTTTAGAAGAAATATTGTTCTTTTTGTCACACCAGAATAAGGAAACATCCATCAGGCAATAAACCAATACCTGTGTAATCAATAAGGTATGGATATGGGTAGATGTCTTTGGCTGAGAGAAAGAAAGGAGGAAAGTCTGTTAATTTTTCTTCTTGCAGCTCATTTCCTCTGTTCCTTTTATTACAAAAGTATTAAGATGAGAATTTCAAATCCAGGTGGAGTTATTTGTCCCTGTGAGTCATTAGTGAGGCTAACTTTTCCAGTCTGGCAAAAAACAGAATTATGAATCGACAGCCGGCAGAAAAGCTGCAGCATTTCACAGAAGAGGAACAGCATCAGAAGGTTAAGAGACCCAAATACAGACCCAAATGACATTCCTTACTGTATGAAATTAATTCAGATAATCTTACAATATCAGATAATCCTATAGCATTCTGCATACTAGAATACAACTCTTTCAAAAATAAAAAATGCCTCATGTGACTCTAAATAAACAAAATTAGTTTAATTTAAATCCAATGTTGACTTGTTTAGGAGATAGAAAAATAGGTCATCTGTATGGAGCTGGTTTATTGTGATGTGTATAATTATTAGATAGTAAGCATAATTAAAAAGCCTTAAATACAGAACTATTACAACAGTGACAAAATGGAAATTGGTAAGGGAGGCTGCTGAGACACTTTTTAGATTGTACTTCATATAATCATGTTTTTGTCAGGGTACCAGTTGTCGTTTTTTTAAGGTTATGAAGCCACAGTGGCCTTTATTTGAAACAGGATAGTACATAAAAAGGGGGAGAGAAGTTTGGAAGACATGCGGCAAGGCTCTACTGGGATGGAACTTGAACCCGGGACAACCGCGTCGAGGACTGAGGCCTCCGCACATGTGGCGCCCGCACTAACCATATGCTACGCCCCACCAGTCAGTTTTGATTCAAAGCCTTCTGACAAAAAGCTGAAAAGTTTGTTTTTCAGCATCACAGAATATCCAGGAATATAGTTGAGGCCAAAATTATTAGCCCCCCCAGGAATAATGGAACATTTTTCCAACTTCTTCCCAATGTTTGCAGCACCGATGAAACATGATATAAGCAAACATTCACCAGTGCTATTTAGTAGCTTTTGGTACATTTTGTAATATAAAATACAGTTTTACTCTTGCTTTATATCAAATATAGTAAAAAATTGGGTCAAAAATATTAGCCCCATGTGAATGTTTGCTTTCAAACCACACCTACAGTAGTTAACTTGTCAGTTTTGAAAGCACACCTGTGCAGTCAATTGGCTTGCTAACAACATTCAACCAGCACAAAGAAACTCCAAGAAACAGGACACTTGAACACATGAGGGACTATAGTTAGTCACCATGCCAAACATAAAGGAAATCAGTCTGGAGCTCAGAAAGAAGATAGTAGAAGCTCATGATAAGGGGGAAGGCTACACTGTCATTTCCAAGCAATACAATGTCTAGAACTGCTGTACGTTGCCAAGTACAAGGAGACAAATTCTGTAAGAAACAAACCTGGCCGTGGCTGTAAGCGCAATATTTCAAGAACCCTGGAGAGGGAAATAGTCAGAAATGTCAGCAAGGAGCCCCGGACATCTGCTAAGTTGATTGTTGCTGAACTGGACTATTCTGGAGTTGATATTTCATGGAACACAGTTGTAGCGGCTTTAAAAAAAAATTTTTTCCCCGCTGGATTGTACAAAATATATGGAAGCTAAATTTCTGAAATCGTTTTTAACCTTTATTTGGTTGAAAATTAGCATTAAAGCGATAATCCACCCCTAAGTGAAATTTATCAGTTGCCATATTCCCCAGAGTTAGATAAATGAGAACCAGTTCTCCAGCAGCTCCACTGGCTCCCAGTTCAGTTCCGTATTCAATTTAAAATACTTCTGCTTACTTTTAAAGTAATCCACAACCTCGCTCCTCCATACTTCTTAGACCTCATCCACATCTCCACTCCCTCCTGTTCTCTTTGATCATCTTATTCTCTTCGTTTGTCTGTCCCATGTGCCCGCCTCACCACCATGGGAAGCAAGACTTTCAGTTGCTCTGCTCTGACCTCGCTCAGTCTCTTCACATCCTCGCTCAAAACACATCTGTTTAAATTTCCTTTTAACTTGCAATCATAATAGTGTCCCATTTTAACCTCTGTTGGGTCTTTGCACTTGCTTTGTGTGATATATTGTTTTTTAAATGTTGTATGGCGTCCTTGAGTGCCAGAAAGGCGACTTGAAATAAAATGAATTATTATTATTATTAAAAGCATTTTGTAACCGGCCCAGTCATTCTAATCTGGCAGCAGTCAGTTTCCTTTAGCTTAGCATAAACAATGTAAGTGAATGGTAACGTCTAGCACACAAAGTGCTAGACGTTATGAAAATTACTTAATAATGAACCTAATTATTCCTGGTGAGGATTGCAAATGAAAACAACAAACACAAAGGAATTACACGAGCCGATTTAGACTTGGGACTATATTAGGACAAAGCACTGCTGTAAGCCGCCAGAAAGAGCAAGGATATGATGCAGTGTCTGCAAAAGCCACCATAAAGTGATTTACTTTACAAAACTCACAGTTTAAAAGTCATTAGGGTGAAATGTTAGAGGTGACATGTCAGCCAGGAGTCATAATTATAGTAGTTCATAATAGAACAGGCAGCAACACCCAAGGAATTAGAGTAAATAAAACATCACTTGCACCCATTGATGATGCACTTCGTTCAGTATCTGTGCAAAAACTGGATGGGACTGTTGTATTCTTCAGACGTAGTACCATCTGTCTGGTAGAATGTTGCATTTTTTCTTCTGAGCAAACCCGATACTGATTACTGATTTCTCCATGGATGTTGTTGGAAGAATTCCCAGGGCAGCAAGCCGTTGTCTTCTTTATTCCACAATAGTTGGAATTCTGTGAAACATCGTGTTGCTGTATGTTTTCGGCTTGTTTAAGCAACCCTTTGCTTATAACGTACTCAAACTACAGCGGCAGTAAAACTCTGTGCAGCTTGCGCATTTGTGTTTACCGAAGTAGGTGTCTTTTGCAGACGCTGCATCCTGACCTTGCGCCTTACAGCGGTAGCTTACAGTGGTGCTTTGTCGTAGTGTAGTCCCAAGTCTAAATTGGCTCCTGTAATTCCGTCGTGCTACTTATTTTTATTTGAAACTGATATGAGTATTGAGATCACCAGGAATAATTAGAATAATTAGTAAGTGATTTTCATGACTTTTGCCCCCGAAATGCTACTTGTTACCATTCACTTCCGTTGTTTATGCTAAGCTAAACCAATGACTCACTTATCTGACTCTGGAGAATATGGCAACAGATTAAATTTCACTTAGGGGTGGAATATTCCTTTAAGCCTAAAAAAAAAAATGCATTTAAAAACACCTTAACTACAGATTACAAGACAGATGTACACAAATGCTTGGACTGGGACCTGTTGAGCTTTGAGTTGGGATTTAAAACTGTGCTAACTAACAAATACAGGAGCAACCGGCTGATTTAAATTACTGTAAAGGCATTCTACCAGATGCAGCAAAAGGTACGATTTTATCACCACATGCAAGAATGAAGAGCTTGTAATTTATCTCTGACAGACAAAGGGTTTTTCTTCTCAGAGGTTATATAAACCTGAAAGTGATTATCTGCTCAGAGTTTTATAATATGCTCCTGGTTCACATCAGGAGAGACTTTTTATTGGATCTACTTTACTGAAAAAGCTTATATCGCCACATGAAGATCACAAGACTTGAGTTTTCTGTCAAGCTAAATGTAAAAGTTTTATTTCTTTATAGTTTACAGCACATGGAAATTAGGATTTATTTTGGCTCCACATGAACTAAGATCAAAAAAATAATTTGCACCTATAGGCCAGATCTTACTTCACTTTATAGTCTATTAGTGAAATATTTGCAAACAGATTTTATTATCGAGGAATTTGTTGAAAAATCAGTTAAGACTCTTCAAGATCCATCTGCAAGGCAAATTGTATCTTCACTAGCTTGAGAAGAGTGAACTTTATAACAAGTTAAAGTGACATCTTAAACCAGGATTAATGGGAATAATAAAAGTCATGTTTTAGAAATATGTACCTGAATTAACTCCAAACATACAACTAAAACCAAAATAAGCCATAATAAAATACAGTTGAAACCAGATACCTACAAACACTGTACAAAAAGATAAAAACCTTGTTTTGGCCGATGAACCAACATTAAATTTCACTAAAGGTTTCAAGTTTTAGGTCAGGTAAGATTATCAATATTATGTATATTCTTTGAATGCCAAACTAAAACAGCATTTCTTGAGCGTTTTATTATTTTCTTCAAGATCAAAAGTTCAACACTTGTAGGTGTATTTAAAAAAATCTGTCAAGATATCAGGAAGAGCATTTTGGACCTCCACATATCTGCTTCATATGTGAGTCCTGAAGTCATCATCTGTTCTAAGTAAGTATAAACACGGTGTAAATGTCCAACCATCATAACATTGAGGAGAGATACTAGTGACTTTTGGTGAAAAAATGTTCCTATCAACCCTAAAACAAAAGCAAAAGACGTTGTGAAGATAATGGCTGAAGCAGGTGAGAGAGGGTTATCTGCAGTAAAATGACTCCTACAATGACATGAGCGGAAAGGCCAATCAGAGAGGAAAAAGCCATTATCCAAAAACCCCGATCACAGATGGCTAATACACTCAGGAATAAACACTGTGATTTTTTGAGATATATCTTGTGGTCTAACTAAACTAACATTTTTCATTACACTAGATAATGTTCAAGCCAAAAAGGATCAACCCAAGTTTGAAGTATGGAGGTGGCAGCATCATGTTGTGAGATTGTTTTGCTTCTTAAAATAGATTGTGTCGTGAGGAAATACATTTATGATGAAATATTGAAGCAACATTTCCTGACTTTAGCTAGTAGTGGGTGATATAAACGATATAAGGTAGAAATATTGCGCATTTTGATGATGTCATCAAGCTGTGCCTACGTACTCTTTACCAGGTATGCAAGAGTATTAATACTGATGTTCAGTGTTTGTATTTACACTAGATATTGAAAGTTTGAAATTTGTTTTCTATTTAACAGAAAATAAACCTTTTAAACTTGACAATTTTTAGCTAACATACGTGCAGCTTTATTTTTGTGCGATATTAAATCTATAAATAAGTAATCAGGACAGCAGAAAGGAATACAAGTTCCCTTTTTACATTTAGCACTTCAGTTTAAACAATTTTGAATGTTGTTTGTCATAACATTTAACTTTTATTTTATTTTAAATATCTCCATCTTTATTTATTCTGTAAGAATTTTTGTGTTGCATTTTGTGGAAAAAGATTTGAATATTATTTAAATGCATTTTGCACAATAAATGTTCTTAAAATAGCAATCTATACTTTTCTGGAGTTGCTGTTCCGCTGCAATGTATCTGGAACGTGAGAATGTGCAAAAACAGTCATTTTGACATATATAAACAGAAGAAAAGAATATTTCTCAATAAATATTTTTACCGCACATGCTTCAGATTATATCGCATTTGAGGCCATATCACCCAGCCCCAACATCAGCCAGGAAGTTAAAGCTTCAGCACAAATGTGTCTACCAAAAGACAATGATCCCTAAGCATGTTAAGAAATTAGTTACAAAGTGTCTTAGAGACAACAAAGTCAATCTTTTAGACTGGTCATCAGAAAGCCGTAATAGAAAATAAAACGGCAGAGCTAAAAAAGGTTTGTCAGTTCCACCAGTTCTGCCAGGAGCAATAGGACCAAACTAGGGCTGGGCAATATACCGATTATATTGATTTATTGAATTTTTCTATTTATGAAGACTGAATTGTTGCAATATCGAGAATACTGAGAGAAAAAAAATCACAAATGCAACTCTTGGGTTTCCATTGTTCAAAGGGATGTCAGCCTTTTCCATCATGTTTTACAGCGTGTACTTAATTGGACTTTGAATGCCGGTCAAAGAAGGGATGATTGAAATAAAAGCAAGTTTAAAGGGTGGGTGGCATGTAAAATCCACTTTTTAAAGCTTTTCATCACCTTCTTATGCCATTCCCTCCTTAAAAACATGCCTAAAGTGTTTCTTAGGTTAATTTATGTATGTTTGAGTAATATCTATAAACTCTCGCGGCCGCCATGTGGAGCACTTAACGCCAGGGTCCTCCTAGGAACGCCCTAACCTCCCAGCAACGCCCTTAAATTTTGATTACCGCCCACGTCTCTCCACAGCCCTCCCTCCCTCCCCGCTCCCAGAGCACTAAAGCAGAGCGTCGTCAGCAGCAATCAGGTAGCACCTGTGGAAAGTAGTAGCTCTTGAACGAGCCGCTGAACGCGCTCTGGTTCATCCAATATTTTACCTTCAGGATCAGAGACGGAATCAAATGCATATGCCTGTACCATCTCATGCACGGCCATAGTAAACCGAAAGATATGCCTGTCTTCCAACAGTCCGCACCGATGCTACAGTACTGTAATGCTTCTTCCCCATGCGACTGGAGAATGTTGTGATGACGTTGATGGCAGCGTGTTGAAGGGGGCATGTCCGAGACTCTTAAAGAGACATCCAAGTAATTTCAAGGCTTTCAGTGCGGGCATGCTGTGAGTGCAAAATTTCAAATAGGTAGTATAAATCAATTATTGAATTTACAGATCTATTTCAGGTAAAATTATTGATGTACTGGACCTCAGAATTGCTCTTTCTGCATAAGAACGTGCCACCCCCCCTTTAAAAAAAATCCTCTCATTTGTAATTCGTTTTAAGAATAGAAAGGGAGAAAAAAATAGATTTATATGAAAAATTGAATTTGCCTTTAAAAATTCAAAGATTTTACTTTTTATCCATATCGCCAAGCCCTAACCTCCTTTCCGAAACAGTTGAATAATGTACGATGGCGTGTTCAAATTTTGAAAATAAATCTTTAAATCAAAAATAACCTTCTGATATCTTTAAATAGTACTAGGGAAAGGTAAATACTGAAAAAAATTGTGATTTCTTTTATATCGTGATGTATATACATATCCACTGATATTAAAAATATTATTGTGATAAAAAATAAAATTAAATTAAATCCTCATTGCCAAGCCCTACACAAAACTCTGGCCAACTATTGTGAAAGGCTTGTAGAAAAACAATTTGATCAAATACGATGTATGTAAACTTGCAATTTGAACAATTTGGGTAATCTTAACAGACCAAAAACAGGAAAATGATATTTCTAACATGTATAAGAAATGATATACATGTTAGACAAGAACTTTTTTAATATATTTCACAGTTGTTGTCCAGTAGTTTCTTAATGTAAAAACCCACATTTAATACAAAAACTCTTAGGTGAAAAGTGAAAACTACCATCTAAACACTAATCTCCTCTGAAAACACTATTCTAACATTACATTAAGCCTACCATATGCAGCTGCTGCTAAAACAGTTTTTTGTTGTTGTTGTTTTTTTACCTGGACCTTGGTAAGCCTGAGGATGACACTGTGATGCAGTACCCCAGGGGTCAGCAGCAGTCTTCCCAGTCTGAGTGCCCTCTGGATTAGACGCCCAGTTGTTGTTGGAGCCCCCTGAAGGGTCTGCATTCCACGCTGACCAGGGATCATTACCATTGCTATCCTGAGAGAGACATACAGAGAGGCTGTGAGGGATGAAAGGGAGGACTGTGATGGCAGAAAAGAGAGAGAACAGACACCGTCTGTTACATGTGAAGCCGACAGCGGTCCTAAATCAACATGCTATATGAAAGTGCCGCAGATCTGTCCTTTAGCAGGGAATACATTAAGAGATTATTTTGAATGAGCCATAATCTAAATGAGATTCAATGTTGCACATTTGCAGAAAGACACATGCTCAAACCTATACACTATGCCTAGGGTTAACATGTTCTCACAGCACTAAGCTCCAAGTTAAACTCCATGCCATGCTTCATAAACTTGCAGAGAGAAGCATGCAACAGTGTTTGTCTTTGTTTGCCCTTTATAGGTTAAATTTTGCATACTGCTAACCAAATTCTCAGAAGACTAAGTGTAGACTTTAATGCAAACTGCTGCAGTCAGAAACTAAGGACTTAATGCAGTTCAGGAATAAAAACAGCCATGTGTTTATCTTTAAAATGGAGCATGTTTTCATGTTTTTTTTCAAATCAAATCAAGACAATTTTTATATTGAAATAATAATTTATAATTATTTATTACTCATTCAGAATAAATGAACTTAAATGGTCACTAAATGAATAGTTGGGATGATTCAATTGATTGACTTCTCTCAGGAATCGCCCCGTTTCCCACTTCATGGTTATCTACTTGAACAGCCGTAGATCAAACCTTCTCCTCAGTGAGAGAACATAACAAAGCCATCAAATAACTGTCAATTTAGACCAATCAACAGCAGACTTGCAGTTCACTAATTTTGATATTAGTAAGGTTGAAGGAAACGTTTGAGAGGTATGCCTGCCATTTCCTACATTATAGATTTTGAGTTGATATAGGCCATATTTACCCCCCACAATATAGACATTCAGCTGGATACTTTTATTACTGCTCAATGTTAATGCAACATTGTATGGTAAGTTATAAAAACAGTCAGTTTTGTCTTTGTTTTCTTAAAATATATCAAGTTTACTTTACTGTGGAGCATCAGGCAGCAGAGTGAGCCCTGTTGTTCACATACACAAACACAAGGCTGTAATGTCGCCACTTCCGAATAAAATATGTCAAAGAAATAATGTTTCAACAGCGTAATGTATTTATGAATAAATCAAAGCTTTTTCCTAAAACTTACTTGTACTTACTTGTGCAATAAATAAAGGTTTATAAACTGTAAAATGTGTTCATCTTGTTTTGAAATTAGCTAAAAATGATGCAATATTCTGGCTAATAAAATAAATATATTGCAATAATTTGTACAAATACCTCTGCAATATTGGGGGAGAACGAATTAGAAAATCCCATAATTGCAATATTTTTGTCAAACATTTCAAATATGAAATAATTTTCAATACATATTTTCTCCTGCCATTCTCATCTACGATTACAATGCTTCCAACACTTTGAGTAAGGTAACTCAGCCAGGGCCATTTACTGCAGGGAGACTTCATCAAACAGGCTGAATATATTATTGGCAAGGAAAGGGTAAATGCAAAAACAAATACTACATTGCAAACAGTCTGTAGATACATAAATAATGCATGCACTGATATTGCAATAATATATTTTCAATATTATTTTTCAGCCCTAGATGAGTTTATCTGAGCTTTCCAGTAACAAAAGAGGGCAAAACAGGTTTCCAACTGTTGATTTCTTCGCTGTAAAATTGTCTTCTGAGATCAGACATTTTTATTTATTTGAATCAAAAATGACAACAACATTATTTTTGAACAATTTTAGTTTTTAGAGAGAAAAATCTAAATCAAATAAAATCAGTCTTGTCTAGCTTTACAAAAAGTAGAAATCTGAATCAGTCTATAAACCTGCAATTAATGCATATTTAATAAGAGTCCTGATTCACATTATCCAGTGTGGGTGATGATTTGTGTGATCTGTGAGCATCCATTTTTTTGCTCTGTGGTGCAAGGTGAAAGAAGAAGGTGAGGTCATGCTTCTTTTAGACAGAAGGTGAACGTGTCAAAGCAGATCAAACAGATGACCAAGGGGTAAGAATTGGTGAAGACAAGAAGGCTAGAACCCTTAAACTAATGCCTCTTGTCATGCTCACAACCCCCAAGTGGAATTTACCTCCTCTGGGGATGGGAAGAAATGGGTAACTGGGGTGTCTGGGGTGTCTGGCATGGGACTCAAAGCCCCAGAATCCACCTTGAGGGGAATAGAAGGTGAGGTCAGTACAAAGTGCCAGCAGTGAGGGTTAAAACTGAGCAGGGGGAAGGTTAAAGTGATGCCTCAACATATGGACTTGAATTTATAAGAGGCTATGAGCGACAAAAGCTGACACATTTCCTGTCGTGACTCTTAAACATTCTGTGCCCCATACGTTTTCACTGATCCAGCAGTGTGCTCTTTTTTGTGGAAGTTTCTGACTGCTAAAGACAGAAGACACCACTCAACCTATTTCTTCCCCAGTTCTGCATTACTAAACTGCAAAAAAAATTTCAGTTTGAAATGAAATCTCTCACAACAGCTGCTCTCACTTCTGCATCTGGGGTTCACAAAAACTGGACAAAACAGTGAATCTAACTTGGGTCGCGCACACTTCTGCTTTTTTTGTTTGCTTGTTCTTCACCACCACTCCATCATGCAGTGCCTCGTGAAAATGTAAATACCCTGTAAATGTATTTTATAGCTTGTTAAGTTACAATCACAAATTTCAATGTATTTTATAGGACAGACTAACACAAAGTAGTGCATAATTCTGGGTTTGAATAAAAAGGATGAATGCTTTTTTAAATCTTTTAGGAATAAAAACCTGAAGAGTGGTGTGCATTTGTTTTTAGACCCTTTTCACACCCCCAAAATAAAATCAAGAGCAATCAATACCTCCAGAAGTCATAAAACCTCATAAAATCAAATAAAAGACACCAGACAGAGAGACCAGTAACCAGAAAACTGGCCAAGAGACCTTAAGTAACTCTGAAGGAGCTGCAGAGATACACAGCTAATGAGGGAGAATCTGTAGAAAGAAGTGATATGCTCCAAAAAATCTGGAATTTATATTAATAAAGTGGCAAGAGCAAAGCAAATATTTAAAGAAAGCTGTTTGCCACAAGTCACCCAGAGAAGACTCTACAATTGTAAAAGCAGAGCCTCTAGTCAGATAACATCAAAAATTTAGCTTTTCGTCCAGAATGCAAAACATTACATGTGGAAAAAACTAACGATGCAAATCCACATTGTACTGAAAACCACATCCATGTACAAGCATGGTGGTTGTGGTATCATGCTGCGGAAAGCTTTCTTTCCACAATTACACGGAAGCTGGTCAGAGTGAATGGGGAAAAACATTATACTAAATACAGGGCGATTCTGACGAAAACCTGTTAAAAGACGTGACACTAGGGAAGAGGCTCACCTTCCAGCCAGTCACTAGTCATACGACCAGAACTGGTAAGATTTGGATCAAAACATATTTGTGAGCTAGAATAACCAGGTAGGGCTTGAGATATTCTGATAAGAAAAACAAGCAAAACCTCAGCTTCTAAATTTTCAAAGCTGGTAAAGACATACTGCAAAAGTATTGACCCAAGGGGGGTGAATATATATGGACACATATGTGAATATAAAATATCCTTCCACTTCAGATTTAGGTGCTACTTTGTTTTGGCCTATCAGAGAAATTTCCTCCAAAATCCATTAGCTTGACAAAATGTGGAGCGGTTCAAGAGGTACGAACAGTCCTTTAAAGCAGGAGAACAGAAAGATGGCAGCTGGGGTCTGCTTGCTATTGATGTGTATTTTCACACTGGAGGTGGCTTTGCAGCGATGCTTCGCTTGTGAAGAGAAAGAAAAGTCAGTTCTGCACCAGAATCTTCCCCAGCTTGCCACATTACCTGGTTTTGTGCAGGTGTTGACGCAGGTGCAAGTGCATCAAAGACAGAAAGGTCCGGATATGCGGCGTTTCCTGCATTTGAAGAGGGTGCTGTCGTTCCTGCTCCTGGAAATGCAGCAAATTCCTTATTGAGCTGCAAATGGAAGAGAAGAAATAAAAAACGGTCACATTAGGTGAAAAATTCCAGCTCATGTCACTATGAGAGAATTATTTCTAAAGGTATGTTAATCTATTTTAACATACTCTTCCTGGCTATCTTCTCCAGACTTTACAAATTGTGACAGTACAGGATGGTGACTTCCACATATGCTCTACCACTCAAGCATTGTTTTATTTTCTTGTACCCCATTTTCCTCAGCATACAAAAGAGACATGAATAGTTGCTATTTGAGAAACTGAATGTTGCCGTTTTATGAATAGCCAAAACATGAACTTCAAGTCTGATTACCATCTGTAAGTTTTTAAGAGTTGGGCATAAGATCTAAACAGCCCTGGAGCAGCTGGGGAGGTAACATAAGGTCAGGCGAGCTTGTTTGGACTGTTAGAATAGCTGAGTCTACCAATCTGTTTCAAGTCTATACACAGACGTTACTATGGGAGAACATTTTTAAAGAGGAGGCTAGACTTCACTGTTATTCAGAGTCTGGATGTCTTTAGAGTGAATCATATTCACGGATGCAGTCAGAGAACCGGATCAAGCTGGACACACACATACACACACACACACACACACTAAAAACACCCTAATCAGCAGATCCTTGAAGGAGGCACATCCTGTTGTGATTTCAATGTCAGGCGAAGCAACAGCGCCACTGTAAGCATATGCATCCTGGTCTCTGATATGGAGGGCACACACTCTTCTCACACTTACCTTACCTTTTCTGTTTTTTCTTATCATAAAGTGATATATTTATGTTAAATATGGTGTGGGATGTGAGATGTCTCCAAAATTTTCACCGCTTTCTGGCTTACCTCAATGTAATCTTCAGGCACCAGTCCAACCTCTCCTCTGGAGTTCTGTGCTTCAATCCAACCACCTCCGATATTCTAGGATGAAAAGACAGTCAGCAGAATATTAGTAGAAATAAGCAGAGATTGTATAGTGAATGATAAATGAGAATGATTACTCTGAACTACATGGGTTTTTCAATACTTTACCAAAAATAAAAAGAGGAACACAATTACCTGCAAACCTACCATAACATGGATGTCCACGTAAACTAAAGGCCAGGCAAGGACAACATTAATTAGAGATGTAGCCAAGAGGCCCATGGCAACTCTGGAGGAGCTGCATGACAACTATTAGTTGTAAACTCCAAAATATCTGGGGTCTCATTCATAAAGCTTGCTTAGGCACAAAACGGGGTCCGAAAACTGCGTAAGTCACTTTCTACGGCAGGTTTGAGATTTATAGATAAAAACGTGGCGGAAAAATGTGCGCAACATTAAACACACTAAGGACCTTGCTTATGCAACATTTTGGACATGGAGACACTGGTAGTGCAGCCGGTGAGATGGAAAAATTGTGAACTTAAACCACATTTTCAAACTTGTAGAGCTTAGCACACACATGAACACACAACCAACAGTCAGCCCCCACCCCCGTCTCTGTACTGAGAATTAAAATGAGAATCTGAATGAAAATATGTTGCATTTATGAATTATATCATAGTATGTTCATATGTATGTCTTCAGACTATGCAGCAATTGGTGCATTAATTGTGTAAAGTACAAATATAAATAGCCTTAAAAATCACGCCACAGGCAGTAGTACTAGTTCGTTTTCATATCATGCACGCTGCTGGATTTACGCTAAGCCACTCACAGCTGTTCCATTTATTTGTGACAAATAATATTTTGCACGGATTACTAAAAACGCACCTTTTGGTCTGGCTTTAAATATCTAGGAGTGCTAAAACTTATTACGTTCTGCTGTAATTTAGTCTTCATTTGTTTTAATTTCCTTTAATTCCTATCTTATTGTTGCTACAAGAAGTAATCATATAATGTAAACTTCATATTAATTGATCTTGTTTGTTGTATCGCTTGTGCAGCAGCAATTAATTTTTTATTTTAATCGTCTTACTCTTCTTGTCTTGTTACATATTTTCTTATTGCTAACTATATTTTTTTGTTTTAATGTGAAGCTCTTTGGTCACCTTTTGGCTGAGTAAAGCTCTATATAGATAAAGGCTGATTGGTTAAAATAAAACGGTTTTCCCTGCCTCCACTTTGCGCTGCCTCTCAGTTGCCATTACTACCTATGAAACGCCCCAAATCAGCCGGCTTAAGTCGATGCAGAATATTCACTAGGCACTTTGCATTAACCGTTTATGGCAGAAAATGGATGTGTAAGAGGCGGGATATGATCCAAAAACACCTGAGCACATTTCTAGGGAGAGTGTGATTTATAAAGCGGAAATTGCGTGCAGCTGTGTGTACTCCAAGTTTGATGGATCTAAAACCTACTAGGCATATGTATATTTGTTGTTGTTGCTGAACCAAAGTACGGTTTTAGTAAGAATTCTATGCAAAGTTTTATATATGAGACCCCTGGCCGTTATGGAAGATGGGCAACCCTGAACACCATCCCCACCTTGAAGCATGGTGGTGGATGCATCAAGGTGTGGGGATGCTTGTGTTCAGCGGAGACAGACAAGCTGCTCAAATTTATCAGTAGATGGATGGAGCTAAACACAGAGCAATCTAGGAGGAAAACCTGCAACAGTCTGCAAATGATACTGGACCAGATGTTATCTTTCCAGCAGGAGAACAACACTAAACAGGCAACCAGAGTCACACTGGAAGAGTTTAAATAAAACCATATTGGTGTGATGGAACGGCCTAGTCAAAGTCCTAGCCAAAATCTAGAATCTGTGACATGGCCTGAAAAATCAATGTTCACAGACAATCTGCATCTTGTCTGAATGAGCTTGAGCTTTGTTGCATACAGAAGAAAATGCCTACAATTTTAGTCTCTAGATGTGCAAACTAAAGCTAGTACAGACATACCCTAAAAGACTTACAGCTGTAATTGCAGCTAAAAATGGTTCTACACAGTGCCTGAAAAGAAATGCCCTATTTTACATTGGTTTACCAGATAAAATCCCAGTAACATATATTTAAGTTTGTGGTTGTAATATGTTGCAATATAATTTTTTGTTGTCAATCATTTTGACTGATGGGGTCAAAAAAATTCCAGTCATAAGCTATTTTTACCCTTTCAGTTTTTAAAATGATAATGACATTCAGTATTTACTTTTCATTCATTTCAATTATTTTCAATCTGAACCAACTGAACAGAGAATCCACGTCATGCCATCACACACTGAGCAAATTAAACGGCTACATGTATTAAACATGAACATTTCCCCTGCTGTGGCCTGAAAGCTCCACATATAGCTGAACTGCGCTATATAGGCTAAATCCACGCTCCGTTGCCACAAGGGAGAGAGGAATTATAAGCACCACTTCAGCCAAAGCTTTGAAACCAGGCAACATTTCTCCATTGAGGTGATCAGAATTCGGCAAGACTCTCTGAACGACAGCTTTTCTGATCACTTCAGCGGGAGGAAATCCGGGAGCATACACTCTTTTTTTGCATCAGTGGGTAAGCTGCAGCGATCTGTCACCGACTGTCTGTAACAGGTACAGTCACAGATGTGCTCCATGCCTCAGTAACTCTTCAACGTGCTGTCAGCTCCCCTATAGCGAGATGCATTGCGTACGGTGTCCAGGTCTGAGATGATACCCAGATGCTCTCATAGGAATCTTTTTTTGATTGATTCAATTACCTGAACTTGACAACGCCCAAGTGGTCAGCGGGGTGAATGGTAATCTGGCAAAATGACCGATGGCCTTCAGATTTTTCCATTAAGTTTTTTTTTTTTTTTAACACAAAGAAAACGGTAAAATAAGGAAAACATTCGGTTAACGTGCCCCCTGGGTTTTAATGTGACTACAGGTGAAACAGTTTAAGTGGTATGGCAATTTTGCAATGTACTGTAAGTTTATAAGGTGCAATGCTTGACTTTTTGGGGAGATTAAAGCAGATACCTTAAAACAAAGACTAACATTTGGAAGCTCTAGATCTTCTTTAAGGTCTACAAAATTACCATTTAACAGGATATCTGCTCCGCAGCCTGTTTATTTGACAAAGAAGAAGAAAAAAACCCACACACTAACACTTCCTGATTCAGTTCTGACAAACTTGGATTAGAAAACTATGTAGGTCAGCACATAGTAAGTAAGCTTTGAACTATTGGCAACTCACACTAATGACATCATGTTTGTTCAGTCATTTGTTTCCCTCTCATCCTTTCGTTCTTCTTTTGTGTGCAATTTATGACACACCACTTGAGCAACACAAGATCATGTGATTTTGCTCTGTACAGCTGAGTCACTTTTCAACATTAAAACTACAGAGAACTTCTTACTGGCCATCAGTCTTTATGTTTTTCATCTCTTAGTTAATTTTAAACGAATATAATCCAAAGTAAACCTCTTCCTCTGTGAAAATGCTAAATTAAGTAACATGTTTTCACACTAATGTTTGTAGGCTTACATCCTGTGTACAGTAACAGGACATAGTTTTAGTATTTATTTTTACCTTATTGGTGATAGTGATGGTCTCGCCTTCTTTCACTGTCAGCTCATTGTTTCCGGGCTCAGCGGTGAAGTCATATAAAACCTGTGCCTAAAAAACAAACAAGAAAGGATGATCAGTGGATCTGTTCCTTAAACATTAGTGTAATGGTCTGGACATTCAATTACCCCTGTGGCGAGCTAACAGTTGTGAAGAGAAATAAGGGTAAAGACAAACAGGCCAAACTAGTTCTTTCGGGCAAGCTGCACTGCTAATTATTGCCTAATTTCAAGATTTATCCTAAACAAGACACAAAGTGTTACATTAGCTAATTCCTCTGACATGTAGTCTGATTTGCTAATTTACAGTTCGTCTCTACAACCAATAAAAGAGCAAATATACACAGTTTAATTATTAGTGGGAAAAAATGCAGGGAAAACTCTTCCAGTGGTGGAATGTGAGGCAGAACCAAGATCTACTTTAGTTTTAGCGTAAAAAGAAATGCATTCTGTTGAAAAATTGGGATTTTATCCAAGGGCAAGTCGTGAATTTCACTGATAAAAAGGCCTCACCATTGAGGGCAAACTTTTTGTTTCTTTTCAAGTAGCATGACATGATTTGCATATTTGTTACACCGGCTAAATAAATCACAACTTTACCTACTATGTTAACAGTAGGTAAAGTTGTGATATAAAGCAAGGATTCCTTTATAACTCATTCTGTCCAAAATAGCACATTTATCAAGCATGGGAACCAAAAAGCTCATTAACTAAAGTAGGAAAGTTCATCTATATGTGTCATTTATTTTTAAGAGGAATTTTCTCAATCCATATTTTAGGTATAAATCAAAAGTTTAAGCTTTTATAAAATGTTGGTATCATAGGCTTTAAAATTGGGCTGGTGACCAGTACTGAGGTACACAGAGAATGAAAAAAGTTTGGGTATAAAAATGATAACTAGAGCCCCATCTCCTCCGCATTGAAAGGAGCCAGTTAAGGTGGTTTGTGAATCTGATCAGGATGCCTCCTGGGTGCCTCCCTTTGGAGATTTTCCAGGCACATCACACTGGGCAGACCCAGAACTTGCTGGAAGTACTATATACCCCTTCTGGTCTGGGAACACAATGAGATCCACCAGAATAAACTGGACAGGGTTGCTGGAAAGACGACCAGCTGGGTTTCCATTCAGAACCTGCTACTTCTGCAACCTGATCTTGAATAAGCTGTGACAATAGATGGATGAGTTTTACAACAGCTAAAGTTTTCTCTCATACCGTTCCTATGATTTATGGTACATATAATAAGCTTCCAGAAAAAGAGTGGCCAAGTTTTTTCCGGCTTTATTTGGCATGCAGTAACAAGCAATGCACCTCCTTCACTTGTTACTACACAGTGCCAATCAGCTAACTGCATAGAGGCTATTACATTTTTCCAACGCTTACAAGAAATTCAAATATGCCTTTCTGGAATGTTCATTTTCTATGTTTCAGTCTGTGAAAAACACAGTGTACTCAAGTTGTGGAAACTAGAGACACACCATCCCTCACTCTAATTAAACCAATGCAAAACGACACGTAGCAAGCTTGAATTAGCCTACCTGTTAAATAGCCAAATGCACACAGGGTAACAGAGCAGATAGCTTGACTAATTAACCAGCTAACATCCACTTGACATACTTGTGTTACTCTACCTAAGGGAAAAATGTATAATATTCTACACAATAAGCAATAATAATAAATAAACAATAATAAGAAATTTAGTTTATTTTATACTTATGCTTAAAAAAAATAAAACCAACAGTAATTTAATGTCATAACATCATTATAAATGCTTTATGGTATATTAGCTGAAGGAATACTTGTGTATATATCAGTTTAAATACACTTTAAATATTACTTTAAATACAGTAAAAAATGTGATATATTTGCTAAAGGTTACTATACTGTATCGACACATGTCTAGACTGTAAGAATTTTGATAACTAAGCTTTATTTCACTTCTTAAAAGCCTTATAAAAAACGGAAAACGTGAAAATAATTTCTGTGACAAATAACATTGACACCCCTGGCAAAGACTGAACTGTTGAAATGTAAAATTTTTGTTTTGGGGATTTTTTTTTGACAAATTGTGCTTTGTGTTATTCTTTTTCTTATTTATTTATTGGATGTGCAGCAAATGACAATGAATAAATTGTAACATTAAAGCAAACGTTTTAAATACATAAAGCATATATATACATATATGACCACTTCTTGATAACTTTTGAATTTACTTTAACTGACCATCTTAAATCTGAAAGAAAATTTCATTATAGTAGAACTTTATCAGACAATGCTGTAACAATTTTTAAAGAATCTGTACCATTCTTACTTTCCTCAGTGTCTCAGAGTAACACAGTGGATGGCAGCAATTCTATCTCTAACCCTTCAGAAATTGATGGTCTGGTTCACAGCGTTACGTCCTCATTGCGTTTGGCATTAGATAGTGTAGCTCCATTAAAAAAGAAAGTGGCTAGCCATAGGAGGCTGACTCCTTGGTTTAACGCAGAGTTGCGTACTTTAAAGCAGAATACTAGGAAGTTGGAGAGAAAATGGCGCTTTACACATCTAGAGGATTCCTATTTAACCTGGAATAACAGTCTACTGCTGTATAAAAAGACCCTTCGACAAGCTAGAACAGCATATTTTTCATCATTAATAGAGGCGAATAAAAACAATCCTAGGTTTCTTTTTAGTACAGTTGCCAAACTTACACAGAGTCATAGCTCTGTTGAGCAAACTATTCCCCCGGCTCTTAGCAGTGATGATTTTATGAGATTCTTCATAAATAAAATAAATTTTATTAAAAATAAAATCATTGGCACCCTCCCAAACATGATTACTTCTTCCTCAGTAAATGAGTCAGTATCGGAAAGAACTGTAGAACCTCAGTATTGCTTAGGCTGTTTTGATTCAGTCGAGCTTTCAGAATTATCAAAAATATTAGCCTCATCTAAATCTTCAACTTGTATTTTGGACCCAATCTCAACCAAATTATTTAAAGAAGTGTTCCATTTGGTTCCTGGCCCCATTTTGGATATGATGAATCTATCCTTAGTAAACGGATACGTACCACAGGAATTTAAAATAGCTGTAATTAAACCTTTACTCAAGAAACCTTCCCTTGATCAAGATGACTTAGTGAATTACAGACCTATATCTAACCTTCCTTTCTTATCCAAAGTCCTTGAGAAAATAGTTGCTAATCAAGTCTGTGAACATCTAAACAGTAACGAGCTGTTTGAAGAGTTTCAGTCAGGTTTTAGAGCTCATCATAGCACTGAAACAGCACTGGTGAAGGTTACTAATGATATTCTCATGGCCTCAGATAATGGACTGGTGTCTGTTCTGGTTTTGTTAGATCTCAGTGCTGCTTTTGACACAGTCGATCATAATATTCTCTTAGAAAGGCTTGAACATGTTGCAGGGATCAAAGGAACAGCACTAGGCTGGTTTAAATCATATTTGTCTGATAGATTCCAGTTTGTTCATCTAAATGATAAATCATCTTCACTCTCAAGGGTTACTTGTGGAGTTCCACAGGGTTCTGTCCTTGGACCAATTCTTTTCACCATATATATGCTTCCAATTGGTAGAATCATTAGACAGCATGGGATAAATTTCCACAGCTATGCCGATGATACACAACTATATTTATCCATAAATCCTGATGAACCCAGTCAGTTAGGTAGATTACAGGCATGTCTGGAAGACATAAAAGCATGGATGACCCTAAACTTTTTGCTTTTAAATTCTGACAAGACAGAAGTTGCTGTCTTTGGACCAGAAGTTCTTAAACAGAAACTGATTAGTCAATCACTTCATCTGGATGGCATTAAATTGGCCCCCAGTAATAACGTAAAGAACCTCGGCGTTATTTTTGACCAAGACTTGACATTTAAATCCCATATTAAACAGGTTTCTAGGATTTCCTTCTTTCACCTCAGGAATATTGCTAAAATTAGAAACATCCTGTCCAGGAGTGATGCTGAGAAACTAGTCCATGCATTTGTTACCTCAAGGCTGGACTACTGTAATTCTTTACTATCAGGAAGTCCACAAAATGCCATTAAAAGCCTTCAGTTGATCCAAAATGCGGCAGCAAGAGTTCTGATGAATATTAAAAAGAGAGATCACATTTCTCCTGTTTTAGCTTCCCTTCATTGGCTCCCTGTTAAATCCAGAATAGAATTTAAGATCCTTCTTCTTACATACAAAGCCCTTAATAATCAAGCTCCATCATACATCAGAGATCTAATTGTTCCATATGTTCCTAAAAGAGCACTTCGCTCTCAGACTGCAGGTTTACTTGTAGTTCCTAGGATCTCTAAAAGTAGAATGGGAGGCAGATCTTTTAGTTTTCAGGCTCCTCTCCTGTGGAACCAGCTCCCAGCTTTAGTCCGTGAGGCAGACACTCTGTTTACTTTTAAGGCCAGGCTTAAAACTTTCCTTTTTGATAAAGCTTATAGTTAGAGTGGCTTAGGTCATCCTGAGCTATCTCTGTAGTTATGCTGCTATAGGCTTAGACTGCTGGAGGACAGACTTACCAATTTTCTTCACTCTGCTACTTCCTTTTCTCCTACGACTCTCCAGTTGTATTACAGTACATTCTGTTATTTCGACTGTTAACTTTGTTTTCTCTCAGTGTTTTTCTCCCCATCGAAGATACACCTGGTCTGGTATCCTGCTTGGCTGCAATGCCCTGTTGGACGGGGGTCATCGACTGGGATGATCCTCCCAGTAACTGAACATCCACTGTGTCCTGTTATCAACTTTTTACTTTCTGTAACATAGAAAGTTCTCTTATATCCAATCTTCTGTTCCTTCTGTGTCTCTGCTCTGTCTTCTCAAACCCCCAGACGGTCGTGGCAGATGGCCGCTCCTACTGAGCCTGGTTCTGTTGGAGGTTTCTTCCTGTTAAAGGGGAGTTTTTCCTCTCCACTGTCGCTACATGCTTGCTCAGTATGAGGGATTGCTGAAGGATTGCTGTGGTTGGAAATCTGCCCAACCTCACGCCAATGACTGACGCAATCTGCTGGGATTCCTTAAATAGGAAACTTTTTAACTGATTGGAATGTTTGTATAAATGTATTGAAATGACTTCTTGTTAAGTGCCTTGAGATGACATCTGTTGTGAATTGGCGCTATATAAATAAACTGAATTGAAATTGAATATATATAAGCATATATTGGTTACCTAAATATATCCCACATTTGAAAACTGAAATGCAACGAAATAACTTGTATATTATTCTTAAATACTTTTTCTAAGGTAAACAACACTGCAAAATTATCTGGTTTCTAATTTAATTGTTTTTAATTGAGAACTATTCTTCCTTAAGTCAGACGTGTGAGTCTCTCCAGAGCTGAGCCCGGAATACTACATTTCCCAGAATTCAGCGGACGTGGCAATGACCCGTACAGGGAAGGCTGTAAAATGTCACAAGACAGTTTCTTGACGATACACATTTTCCATGTTTACCAAAAGCAGTTGTTTCACTTGTAGCCCATACACCTGTACCGTAAACAATCACGCGTTTATGCAGTACTTTTAAAATGTGTTTCAGTTCAAATGTAGCTTCACAAATATTCACATGCAACACTTGACAAACTACAACTCTGACAACCCCTGTTCTACGCCAAAAAAAGAAAAAAAAAGAAAAGAAAAACTGGCAGAGGAAACCAGATGACACAGGACCAAGATCTAAACCTTTTTGGAAAGTTAACATTCCTACCTTTATCGCCATTTTGGCAGCATTGATCAATCATTACAGAAACAGGCCCTGTGTTTTTTCAAGATTTGCAGTCCTCAGCTGGTCATCTCCCCCGCTGCTGTTCAACTGCTGCTGGCGAGAAAAAAAGCTCGACAAGTCCTCCCTTCCGAGAGTCTTCGCGACACGATCCCCAAATAAACGATTAAAAACAGCTTTGAGCTTAAAAAAAACAGGGGAGAAATTGTGAAAAGTGAAAACAGAGCTAGTTCGAAGCGAGAGAGGTAAGTTTGAACCGCGTTAGGAGCTGCTGACAGCGCCGAGGAGGGAGTGACCTGAGATACAGAGAGAAACCGGAAAGGTAGTGCAGGTCCGAAATGGTTCCTCACAGACTGAACTCTCAAAATAATTACCTTAGAAAACATAACAGTTAAAACACAACTGCGCTTTGCAAAAATACTATTTAAAAATGATGCATATTTATTTATATTTTAAAAGCTACGTTCACCCCTATTTCTCCATCTACTTCAGTTACTACTACAGTAATAATACCAAATATAGGCCTATAAATGTATGTATAAGTTAAATATTGAAGTCATCATTCTTAATAAAACAATAAATTCCAATTAACTTTATTATAGTTATGTATTAGACTTTTTTAACGTAGATCTACATCCTCTCTGATTCTTACTAGTGATTGTCCTTTTCGGTGTAGCCTACTAATCTTTTGGGAGCCACTCTAAGTTTACTTACTTATCTGTACATGTCGCATATAAGTTCAACTGGCAGGGCTTAGAAGTGACCTCACCCATGTTCATTTCTTATTCTAACGTCTCCCCCTGCTGGACTTAATTTGTCATTACATTGCAAGACAAGACGTATTACTTGGTAAATATTTATTTTAGACACTTCTTTTGGCTTAATTGATACCCCCGTTTTCCATTGTACACCGGCATCTCCATCCATCCATCCAACACAGAGGCACACAGCAACAAAAGCTATAAATTAGCATTCAAACCAATTTAACCTATCAACCACTTTACCTAAAAAGGACCATGTTTTTGGTCTTTGCCAGGAGCACCCAAGAAGTACCCATGAATGAACAGAGAGAACATGAAAATGAAAACAAAAAACAATAGTTTAAAAAAATATTTAAATCATCAGAACTAATGTGAACAAGAAATAAAAAATACCCCTCGTTTTTACACTGACAAAGGTTCCACAAGCCACAAAGGTAGGTATAAGACTGTTTAATCGTTGTTGAAGAAATCAGTTGACCACTGATCATTAAATATATTGCAAGGTAAACACTTGTCTTAATCTAAGGTAATATCATATAGGTAAAACAATAACAAAAAATCACAATTGTAATAAAGGTTACATCTATCTCAAACTGTTTTTTAAATAATCCCCTATTGTTAAAAAAATTATTATTTTAGATTTTGAGGTAGAGATGATCAAATGCAGTCCAAATAGCAGAGAAATAGCCCTTCAACTTGGTGCTGAATTGGAAAGTATATATATTAGCATAAGGGTTGTACAGCAACGCACAACTCCAACTGTGATGTACAGTGGTGACACCATCATCCTGTTTGCATGTTTTGCTATAAAAGGGGCTGATGCTGTTTACAAAATAGCTGGCATAATGAGGAAAGATTATCGTGTAAATGTGGAAGTAACATCTCAACAGGTCAGCCAGGGAATAAAAGCACGGGAACAAATAGGTCTTCCAAATTAACAATGAGCCTAAGCAATCTGTCAGTTGTTTCAAAATTTCAATTCAGTTTATTTATAAAGCACCAGTTCACAACACATGTCATCTGAAGGCACTTTACAATAAAAGTAATTTCAATTCAATTATACATTCTAATTATTCCCTCAGTTCATTATTCCAATTAGTATTCAATCAAGGAAACTCAGCAGATTGCATCGAGTCATTAACTTGCAGCATTCACTCCTTCTGGACGAACATATATCGACAGTACGCAGTCGCCTGCGTTGTGTTGTTGACTTCACAGCAATCCCTCATACAGAGCAAGCATGTAGCGACAGTGCAGAGAAAAAAAACTCCCCTTTAAGAGTAAGAAACCTCCAGCAGAACCTGGCTCAGTACCTGCATAGTGGCCGCTGGATGTTCCCCTGGGGTTCTCCTTTTCTCCTCTCTTGGGGGATGCGGTCGGCCCCGCCCGGGTCCGCCTGGGGCTCTGGCGGTCCTTTGGATGTCTTTGCTCCGATCTCCTTCATGTCTGCATCGATTCCTGGGAGACGGATTGATGCCTGCTCACACCAGCTATCGAACACTCTTATGGAGAAACCTTATATGCACCAGCATGCTAACACACACACATAGATGTGGGGTCTCTGGTGTTTAAGGAAATATTCCTGGGCTGAGGTTATCATTACTAGAGCTTGATTAATCGGTACCATGAGTTTCTCTGTGACATTGTTGTTGTATTTTTATATCTATTTTTGTGTGATGTGGTTGTGTAACTCTTAGTTCACAATGTTTGGTTGGTTTTGTCGATGTTCCTTTTTCGTGTTTTGTTTTTCCCCCTCTCTCTGCCGTCCTGTGGGTATGGAGGCAGACTTCAATGTTTTCCTGTGTTTTCTTTGTTCCCCTTTCTCTCTTGTATTTTCAACTCAGCCTCTCTCATGACATTTTGTTTCCTACCTCTCTTCTTCATCTTCCTTCTTTCTTCTCCTTAATTTTCCGTCTCCGTGTCCATAACATCAGGAAATAAAAACCCCAACAATTCATAATAAAGATTTTTCACACATAAATCAAGTGGAGGACTATAGCAAAAGCTGTACTGCTCCGCTTGTGAAAGTAAATCTGTTGGGCTTCTACTTGGTACTCAGACACCAATTCTGAGCTCCACACTGCCAAATAGGACACGTTAGAAAAAAAAAAAAAAAAAAGAACCTGGCTCAGTACGAGCGGCCATCTGCCACGACCGACTAGGCATTTGAGAACTGATGTAAGAATTCATTCTGTGTTAAAGAAAGTAAAAAGTTGATAACAGGAGATAGAGAACATTGGTCAACAACAAAGCCAATTGGAGTAACCATCACAAAGTCCCAATCTCGGTCCCACAATTTATTTATTTTTTTGCAGAACTGGACATCTGTGTGTGAGCAAGGTGGCCTAAACATTAAATCAGCTACCACAGTTCTGTCAGAGGGGAATTCTAGCCAACTACTATTAGAAGCTTGTGGAAGGATGGCCATAACATTTGACCCTGGTAATACTGTTTAAGAGATAATTCTACCAAATAATAGAAATGAATTAAATTAATATAAACTTCTGATTTAAAAACATTATTTCTGTAATTAGCAAATAGAAATAATGCTGGTGATCCTTACTGACCTAGCATATTTAAATATCTGTTTTAAACTTTATCTCCTTTAATGTATTGATGTCTGTATAACGTATTAATGTAATGGCAATCATCATTGGACGTTAATACAAAGTCCCTCTATAAGTTATTTGGCAAAAAAAAATTTCTTTCCCCTTAACTTAAATGATTTGCAAGTTTAGAGTCAGTAACTAGAGTGCCAACACTGTTCCCATTCCTACAAGATTAGGTCCTATTGGGTTAAATAAAATGTTTGATATATGAGAACGTTTCGAGGAGGGATGGATGTAGGAAAGATACTGCAGCTTTCAGTTTTGCCCTCTCCTCATCACCTCCTCATATATCAAACACCTGAATCCGTTTGTCAGTAGGAAAGTAGTAAAAATGGGTCATTATCAAGAAGTGAAGGGCTGCTCCTGCAAACAGGTAACATTTAAACTGAAGATATAATCCACTGGCCAAGACAGCTTGACAGCGGGTGTTGTTATGTGAAATAATGAGACCTTCATCAAAGGAGCTTAGAGAGTTTCACTTCTCTGATTTTACACAAAACTTTCAAATATCTTGTCATTTGAATCTGATATAAACGCGGAACACTAATGTAAAAACGTAAGCATCAAAAGTTGCTGGGTGTTTTTTGGAAACACCCAGTGGGCGAATACAAAATGACAAAGCACTTTCTTCCCATATCGCTTGAGCTCATCTAGCAGTGCAGGTGTGTTACTGCAAGGGGTTGAAGGGGGTTTGGCAGCTCCATAGCTATTGTGCTAAGTTTCAAGATTTCCAACCCTTGAGAGACATCATGCCTGCCTCGCTGTGTTTCGTCTCCGTCCTTCTGGCCTGGATGGCAGGAACTTGGGCCACAGACCATAACCTGCCTTTTATGGAGTATCTGGATGAAGAGCGTCTGGTCTGTCTGAAGTGGGGATTTGATGAGCTTCAAGGAGACATAACATTCCAACTGAAAGTCAACACCACAGGCTGGGTGGGATTTGGTTTGAGTCCGCATGGAGACATGGATGATGCAGACATTGTAATGGGGGGATATGGACCCAGTGGGAGCTATTTTGCAGTAAGAAAATACTTTAAACATTAGGTGTTAATATGATCTTGTTCATAAACAACAAAAATCATTACTTTTTGGTGTCTTAAATGCTTTTTGTTATTTCTATTAGGATTATTATGCACCAGAGGAGCCATGCCTTTAAAGGATGAGGAGCAGAGCTACACCCTTCTCTCCATGACTGAAAATGATGGCCAAACAATAATTACTTTTCTGAGGGCCATAACGACCTGTGACAAAAAAGACTTTCATATCACTGTAAGGCATTTTATCAAATAGGATTACACCAGAATGCAAAGCAGATAAGACCACATTTATAGAAAATACGTTTTTTTATTCAATTCTATTCTAGAATTTGCTACATTCACCGTAAAGACGAAATGCAAGTTCATCCTCTCTGTTGCATTTGTTGCTCTCTATTGACTCTCTATAGCCTATTTATTGTCAGTGTACAGCTCAGGTTTCTCACATATCACAATGGAAAATCTACTTTGTTAAGCTTACCTTACCATTCATTTACTGACCTAGGTGTTTTCCAATTTGAAGACAAATGAAGAATAAAAAATGCCTCAAAGGATTTGGCTTTCTATTATACATGTGAAATATAATACAGTTCCTAAATAGAAAAAACAACGTTGTATCATCTAAGAACATACAGTGTCTGAAGTTTTTCAGTTTTTTTTTCAATTTTGTTGTAAAACATCCTTACCCACAGGCTCAGCCCATTAAACTAATTTATGCCTACGGTACAACAGACGACATCAGATACCATGGAAGCCGCAGAGGCACCAAGGAAGTAAATCTTCTCAACTACATGCCAAGGACCACCCCACCTGATGCCAAATAGCTCAGCGTGAAGGTGGAAAATGTAGGTAAAAAAGACCAAAACACAATTTATTAGTTATTATATTAGATTCTCAGTAATAAGTCAGAAAACCCTACATAGTTTTCTTTGAGCATTTCACTCAAAATGAAGAAAGATAGTGAAAGAACAAAAATGGAGGAAAGAGATCTGGCTACAAATCATCAGAGTCTATATGACATCCTGTTGAGTGTGTAACCTTTCATTGAACATGTGTAATTGAAATTCGATTTTTATGCTATTACAACTAAACAATATGCTTTCTTGTTTTGTTTATAATTTGCAGATCAGTGTTCCTCCCAATATGACCTACTATCACTGTAAAGTAATGAGCCTTCCAGATTTGCCCATAAAACATCATATTTATCAGGTAATGTCCCTTTCTTTAAAGTAAATGTCACTTTTGTTTAGCAAATTCTATGCAAAAAGAAGTAATCTCTTTAAATTTCTACATTGAAGTGTCAGGTATTGCTGCACATACCTTACAGAAGTAACCATACCCTTTAAAGATTTCACATTTTGTCAAGTTACAACTATGTATTTTGTTTTGATTTTACAATAAAGTAGCACATGCTTGTGAAGTGGAAGTCAAAGGTAACATGCTTTTTTGCTAATACAAATTTGACAAACATGGTGGGCATTTTTATCCAGCTTTCCTGAGTCAGAACAGCACAGTTACAGCTCCCGGTCCTTCAGGTATCAGTTTTGCATATCTAACAAATTACATCTTTGCTTGTTGTCTAATTGCCTAATTGCTCAGGCAGTTCTGACACATGAATTATCAAAAGCCCTATTTACCTTATCTGTCCCTGATGAAGAAAAGCATCCCCACAGCATGATGTTTCCACCACTGTTTCACTATAAAAACCATCATTACCTTTCATTTCACAATTTTGTACTACTCACTTGTGTTAGTCTATCCCATTAAATCCCAATTGAACACACTGACGTGTGTTGCTGTAAATCAACAACATGTAAAAGACGTTCAAGAGCTATGAAATAAATTTTTATCCCTAAAACTCATTTGTTTCTGTTTAAAATCTGTTTATTGGTGCTTGGTGTTGCTGGGATGTTAAAGATTACTGTTTAATTGAAGTTAACAATTAAATAATTTTTGAGCTCCCCTTTATATTGAGCCAGAGATTGATCATCATGAAGTTGTCCATCACATGCTGCTGTACCACTGTCCCTCTTTTGTGAAAGAACCGTATGATAAACCGTGCTACTTGGGGGACATAGGAGATGCCTGCTTTGGATTAGTGGCTTCATGGGCAGTAGGAGGAGGAGTAAGGGAAAATGAAATGTAGATTTGTTGATTTTTATTTGATGTTTGGTTTGTGCCTGTCTTTGGTATGTATTAATGTCAATCTGTATAAGTATTTCACCGTCATGATTCTCAAATGACTCACTATCAATGCAAACATCTTTGTTTGAATCTCTAGATATATGAGCTTCCTGAGAATTCAGGTATTCCTATAGGAGGAGTACACAGTAACACATTCTACAGGTTGGAAATCCATTATAATAACCCACAAAAGAAAGAAGTTAACATACATTTGAACAAAGCGCTTTGTGATTTTAACCGTTTTAACATTTTTAACAGGCAATTTTGTGTTGTTGTTTTTACATAGGTATTACAGACAGCTCAGGACTGAGGCTTTACTATACAGACCAACTTCGGCAGCATGACGTGGCCATTCTAACCACAGGAGTGTTTCCAGTGAGCCCAATTCAGTACAAAATCCCTCCAAAAGCCACTGAGTTCCACTCATATGGCATTTGTAACACATCTTTGTTTTCACAGGTATGAAACTCTTCATGCAATAGACATGACAGTAATTGCATTACTTATACTTATATATTTAATATCTATTCAATATCTACATGCTCCCACTAGGCCATATTATAGAAACCAATAACATTAGCTACCATAACTACGCGGATGATACTCAGCTTTACATTACAATGTCACCAGGTGACTTTGAACCCATTCAAACCCTAAATCAATGCATCGACCAAATAAATGGATGGATGTGCCATAACTTTCTCCAGCTAAACAGAAACAAAACAGGAGTGATTACTTTTGGACCTAAAGAGGAACGATTAACAGTCAGCACACAGCTTCAATTAATACAGCAAGAAACTACTGATCAGGCCGGAAATCTAGGTGTAGTAATGGACTCAAACCTGAACCTGCAAGGTCACATAAAGGCAATCACAAGGTCAGCCTTCTATCACCTGAAGAACATTTCTAGAATTAAAGGACTAATGTTGCAACAGGACCTTGAAAAACTCATCCATGCGTTTATCTTTAGTCGGATTGATTACTGCAAAAGCATCTTCACAGGTCTGCCTAAAAAGTCCATCAGACAGCTGCAGCTGTTCCAGAACGCTGCTGCTCGTGTCCTCACTAGAACCAGGAAAGTAGAGCACATCATCCCAGTTTTAAAGTCCTTACACTGGCTCCCTGTAGCTCAGAGAATAGACTTCAAAATACTCCTGCTAGATTATAAATCATTAAATGGCTTGGCACCAAAATATGTTTAGTTTCCATGCTCCCCTTATCTGGAACAGACTTCCTGACGAGTGCAGAGCTGCTGAAACTCTTAACTGGTTTAAATAGAGACTTAAAACTCATCTGTTTAGTATTGCCTTTAAATGATTGCCATATGTATCAAATGTGTTCATGCTCTCTTGCTTTACTGATGTTTCTCTTGCTTTATTGACTTTTAATTTCCAATGTTATATTCTGTTTTCTTTTTTTTGTTCTTTCTCTTTTTTAATCACCAAATCATGTAAAGCACATTAAATTACCTTTTTGTTGAAAGTGTACTATACAAATAAAATTGCCTTGCCTTGCCTTGCCTTGCCTAAATGGGCGTACAGGGGCTTGCAAAGGTATGTATGAACCTTGGATCTTTTACATTTTGTCACAATACATCCACAAACTTAAGTATATATTTATGGGATCTGGCCTTGTTGGAGGATTAGCAAGATAAAAGCTATTGCTTAAAAAAGGCCAACCCCCCCTTTCCAGTTTGTTACCAGCAATAGTGATGGTTAAGAAAACAAGAGAAAGAATGTTGTTTGGTCAGATGAGGCCTAGAACTTTTAGGCATAAAAGCAAAATGTTTCAAATTTCTACATTGGTAACATTTCTGAGAGCCAAGTGTGTTTTTCTTTTCACTTCACAGGAATGATCTACATTTTAAACTGTGTCACATAAAATCAGAACAAAAGAATAGAATGCACTGAATATTGTGGTATTAACATAACAAGACGTTATAGACCTCAAGGGGTGTGACTACTTTTGCAAGGCACTGTGTATTCATGCAAGTTTTTTATTTCCACCCACAGCATGTGAACCCCATACCTGACCTTCAACTGTTTTCAGTGCTTTTGTACACTCACTTGGCTGGCAGGAAAGTCAGAGTGGGCCACTTCAGGTGAGCAAAACAAGATGAGTACTTGCTTCATGCCAGCCACCCACTCTCTAACCTGAGGCATAACGTAATACCAAAGAAAATAAGTTCTTACATGGTTAGAATATTTGGTTGAGAACATAACATTATATACTTGTGTGTGTGGTTGATCCCTGTAGAAAAGGAGAGCAAATAGATTTCTTGGGAGTGAATGAAAACTACGACTTTGAAATGCAAGGAATTATCAACTTAGGAAGCATCAAGACAATCAAACCAGTAAGCTTTATAAACTTCTTTCAGTCAAGAACATGTTTAGCCAAAGATGAAAGCACTGTGGGCTCTCAAGATGCTAAATCACTTGTTTCTTTAATTTCAGGATGATAAGATCGTTGTGGAATGCACCTAAAATACCTCGGATCGCAGTGAAGATACTTTGGTGGGTCAGGTTTACTGTATCAACAGATAGTTGCAGAATACACAAATAGCAGAAAGAAACATTGGGAATTAAAAATGGTATTATAGGACATTAGAAAATCAAAACACATCAACATGGCTGGAAAACATTTGTTTATTTAAATTCATTGTTAAGAAATATGCTCAGTTAGTTTTTGTAATGTATATGTTATCTTTCCTAAGTTTTAAATGACTAAAATCTAATATTGAGTCTGCAAAACCAGATGCCACAGATTCCAGCATCCCATTATTTACTAAACAGAAATAAAGAAAAAAATGGAATTGTCTGTAAAACATAAAACAAAACAGGGACACTGGCCAAAATTAACTAAATGGGGTAAAGCCTATTAACTAAAGGGGATTGTTCTTAAATTTCACCATAAATTTAATTGAAGAAGAAACCCAAACTATTTACCAATATTAGATTATGATTTATGTTGGGAAATTAAAATGTACAGGTTAATCTTAGTAAATTAGAATATCATCATAGTTATTACATTTAATAATTACGTTCAAAAAGTTGCTCGAATAGACTCATTAAATACAGAATTATATAATTAAGGTTTTTATTGCATTTCATTTGGAAGAAATTCAAAACTTATTAAAACCCACAATTTGGTTTCTCTGAAAATATAAAGTTTACATACTGCTTGATAGTTTTCCATTGTAATGAAAAGTTAGGCAGAAGGAAAAAAGTGTTCAAAAAAGATGCACAAGAGACTGAAATAATCACAGCTATGGAGGATTTGCAAGGCACAGACTGTGGGTGTAGTCATTGTTTAAGACCCACCATACACAGATGCATCAAAGACATGTCCTGCAACTCTGGAAAAAAAAAGTCCCTGGTGCCTGAAGGAAGAATTGACAGACACATAATCCAAACTGCCTGAGGTCCAGCATAAAGTTTCTGCAGTCACCTAGGATATGGAGAGCCAGGTCATCTGCTGGTGTGTTTGTCAACCAGGTATTACCTGGTGTTTTCTCATGCTCCAAGTCAGCACAGCCGTTCATGCACTTTATGCTCTAAAATGGCAGATGAGCATCACTGAGATGTGGGTTTCATTTTCCAGCAGGATTTACCTGACCTAAACCCTGTAGAGAACCTTTGAAGTATTTTCAAGAAGAAAATATGAAAAACCAAACTTTATCAAGTCAAACCAAGGACTAATGGAACATTGATGTGCATTAATGGCTGTGCCTTCAAGAAACATTGCACTGATGCAGTGATTCTTGGCTTCTGCAGTGAAGTATTGAGTGCTTATGCTGTAAAGTCCATGGACAACATTTTGAGTAGGCTGACCTTTCTATCATAAACATTCCATAGTTTTTATTAGTCTTATGTAAGATTTAGATGACTTTGAGAACTTGCAATTTATCATGCCATGTGCTGATAATCTATAGGTTAAACTTTAAAATGAAAGGCAAAAACCACAGGATATTTGTCAGTATGCACGTATACATATAATATCACAGAACAATATCTGACTTTAGAGTATCTTTAACATATTTTTGGAGATGATCAATGTGTTCTATAAATAAAGAATGTTATGTTTTATACTGTCCACCTTTTAGATGGATTTGTCCACCACTGTGTGTCTGGCTTTCCTGTTCTACTACCCTCCAATCAATATTACTTCATGTAACAGCCGCCCAAATACATCACTACTATCTAACAGAACTTATCAGTAAGACCAGTGCAATCAAATACTTTAGTGGTTTTAATCATTTACAGTGTGAACTTTTTTGCATAGCTGTTGCCTAATTAAAACCTCTTTAATTACTTTTGCCAGAATTGCTGAGTATCAGAGGTTGATGAAAACCTTGCCACAAGTTCAGTACATCTCTGATGCCACTGTAAGTTGACAGTGTTTTCCAGGATTATATACTGTCCTCTCCAAGACTAGTTTAAACAAACCAGCTCTTTTTGTCTATGAAAATTGTGTGGTTTTACATGATTATTTCAAATTGACTTTTGTTCTGTTGTAATCACTTCTGCCATTGCTTCATCATTTTTAACATTTTGTTAGAATGCTCCTGTTCTTGCTAATTTCACACATTTTATCTTATGTTCATTTATACGTCTACCACATTATATCACAAATTTAGCTTAAAGTCACAACAAGCAAAAAGATTTGTAATTTTTATACAGCGAAATATTTACACTAAACAGCTCCTGTTACTTTTACAGAGCAAGTCATCGGTCTACAGAAATGGCACTGTCATGGATGTAATGGAAACACCCACTGCTGCTTGCAAGAATACGAATGCTGCAAACAGACTCTGCACTTCCTGGATGGTGAAAATGGGGGGAATCATCCTTCTGTTCCTTTTGATTGCTATAATGTAACATGGCTGTATGTGGAATAGATCTGTTTGCCAACTTAATGAGGAAAGAACAGTTAAATTGGAGTGAAATAGACCATGTTGAACAAAAATGATGTTAATGATCAATAGACACATAATTTTTTAAGAACAGATCAATTTCCAATAAAAGCGTTGTGCCTGGGATTTTAATTACTTTACTAGAAATGAAAATGATCATTTTTGTCTGGTGTTTCAGTACCCAAAAGCAATAGATATCTTTCTCTAAGTGATGGGATTGATGTGATAAAATGATAGCTTTCAGTTCCAGAAATGATGTTGCTCATACATCAGCTTTTAACTCTTCTACATTAGAATTTGGAAGAGTAATGGTATCATACACGTACTTACCTGCATATACTACTAAGTATGTTCTCAATAAATGAATCTATATCTAGTAATAGTTGACAGATTGTACAATCTGCACTCAGAAAGTGTTTGATTTGACTTGAATTAAAAGGTTTATACAAAACATGAATATGTGTTTTATTCTTGTTAGTTTTATGTTGAAAAGAAACAGTGAAGCTAAAAGGTTGCATCCCCTGGTTTCATTAGCACACGTAGTACCACAGTCTTTCCTCAGGGAGGCGCTCTAGCTTAGACTTGCCGAATGTGATTACAGAATGAATGTGTACGGCTAGCCGACTGGTAGCTTCGGCAATGTTGTCACTATCAGAATGATATCACAGCGGGACAGAGGAGAACTCGCTCGGTTTTATACAGTGACAGACCCTACAAGGCACCAGAAAGGCTACACTGTTTATAAAGTCACCGCCAGGGTGAGTAAACTGAGGTTAGACATTGTGACAGCTCTGGAAATGCTAAATGTTGTTAGCTAGCTGGTTAGCTTGAGCTGTGCTAGCCAAGCCAATGAGATGAAGACTTCAGACAGCGACAACATTTATTTTACCCGTGTAGGGCGATTTTCCAATAGCAACAATTTACATTACACCCCAGTTTAAATGTTTTAAGTACAGAATAGCATTTGTGTACTGATATGTTTCACAGTATATATTTTAAAAATAGAAATTGAGATCATAGGCTCTTTAGGTCAATCTCAGCTTTAAGAATGAAATCACTTTCACTTTTGCATACAGAAACACTAGCCTACCCTGTTATGAAAGCAGCATAGCTATATCTCTTATTTGTAGTAAAATGGTAACGGTAGGACTCCACGTGCTTCGTCTAATAACCATATAAGCATAAGAAGAAGTGGTCATCCTTTATGTATCATAAATCCTTGTTTGATTGATGGACATGTAAAGCAGCAGTCTATATCCATACTATCAGTCTCTCCTGGTATTAATTGAGGACAGGAGGGTTAGGGCAGCATCTGACAACAAGATGTTGACTTTATGCCCGTTTCTTAACCAACCTTGATCATATTCAATAAATTAAAATACGCGTTCTGATGAGGCTCGATTGTAATAATAATAAATTACCTTACTAGCTCACATTTCTGTATTAAAAATATAATTTTATTGGTCTGATGTAATGTTCTAATCTTCAAAGAAATTTAACGTTGTGTTTTCATAAGCTGTAAACAGAGAAGCATGGGTTTAACAGAGGTAAAAAAAAATACCTGTAGTAATTAAGCATAATAATGTGTTTCACCTAGTGAATTGTGTTGATAAAATAAATGAACTTCTCAGTAATCTTTTTATTATACTGAATATAACTATGTACATGTGCCAGCTTACCATGGCATGCAGCGAGCTAAATTTAGTGTTAAAAACATGCATAAGGACCAAAAACTTGCATTTTAGTGTATTTTGTTGAACATACTGTAATATTGAATATCTGTAGGATGAATGCTGCAGACCCACATCACAGCTTAGTCTAAGTGTAGTTAGGTTCTCATTGCAGCGTATTTGCTTTAAGTCCTCATGAATCTGTTTTTCCTAATTTTATTGTGTCTTCTACCATGGCCAGGGAGAAGATGTACAGAAAGAAATAATAAAACAGAATGTTCTTCATTCATTGGCTTTTTCTTAGATTTCCCATAATATGTATTTATCTGGAGCTTTATGTTTTTCACAAGAACAAACTAACACAAAATAATCATATATAAAAGCAGCTGATTTAGAAAAAAAGTACATGTTCTAGTATATTTTGCTGTGCTAGTTGGCTTATTTGGCTAAGGACATCGTGGAATAAGAATGCACTGAATAAGAAAGCACAATTATTAGAGAACACTAAGTAAATGCAGAGAATTGTATATTGTAAAATAACAAATATAAACATGGGATGGACATTCTTTGCTACTATGAACAAATATAGCTCAATGAAAGTCCTTTTAAGATGAGCAACTCCTTCTGTTGAGGTTAAATGTGAAGCAACAGTGAGAAGAGACCTCAAAATGGATACACTCATATCTCAATCCAAATTTACTGCCCAAGTTAGCATGGCACTAATTTACCAGTATAATCTGAAGCACTTTTGTGAAACTAAAGCCTGTCAAACCTGAAGTTACCTCTCTAAGCTACTAAATCCAACTTTAAGGCCTCACCGTGGAAGGAGCTCTTGAAGTGGCATGGCTGTGTTTCCAGGCATTTTGCACTCTACTGTGTTTATTTAAAGATTCAGGGAACAGGTTTTGTTTGTATCTAATTGCAAGTTTTTCGTTGTTTTGAAGAATGTTGTGATTGTTTTTTGTTCACATTTTTATATATTTAAATTTCAGATTTGTTACACTAGATTAAGCAAAAAGTATCTTTGAAATATTAAAAGTTACCCTGTGATTCAGAAAGTGTTTTCACATTTCTTTCAGGCACCAGAGCAAAGCAATAGTTTAATACCAGCCCATAGAAGAGTTGAGTTTCTTTGTCTCCCCCTAGCTGCCATGCTGCTTATCTGGATTTTTGGAGACGTCCCGTTGTAACACACAAGATCTTCGTCATTTGCTTCATAATGAAGTCATTGTGACTACGTGGGCTGTCCACACCGCTCATCCTTGTAACTGCCCTTCTAGAAAGTCGCTATCGTGATAAAAATCCCTAATTCTGCTCTTCCTCCTCTTTACAGTTAATCTCCAGGAAGAACCCAGAAGATGTCCAAGAGGTAAACACATGTTGCGATATTTGTGTGTTTCTTTGTGTAAGTAGGAGATTTCTTTCTCCCCGTAAAATGTTGTGTATTTCTACCAGCAGCATTTATTTGCATCTATTTGAAAAAATGTAAGGAATTAAAACCAGGAAGGGACTAGGTACAAGTAAGGTTTGTGTTGCTGTTGTTCCTGTTTTCTCACTTGACAAACAGGATTTTATAATCTTATGCTACATTGTTTATGTTACAATAGTTTGATGATAAAGCTATGTTTTGGGCCAACACAGAGAATATTTTACTATTTGTTTTTCTTGAGCTCCCTTTCAATTATTACAAGTTGAGGATCTTTATGTCAACAAAAGAAATATTCAGTTCGTACGCTTGACTACGTAGCTTTTTTTTAACCTTGTAACTCTTGCCAAATTGCAAGTCTCATGTCTGCAAAGGTTCACCCCCCACCACACACACACACTTTATTATGTATCCATTAATATGCATTAAAAACACAAGCATGCATTTAAAACAGAGTGGAATTCAGCTTTGTCTGGACCCAGAGCTAATTCAACAAGCATGATGTCAATTACATCTGTTTCTCTGAGACAAAGTTTTGCATCGAAGCACCACATTCCTCCATAACTGAGTACTCCTTGAGGTCAGCAGTGGTGATCTGTTTAGTCTCCCTTTGAATCAACTTGAAGTGTAAGATTTTAGAAAGGCAAAATTTAACCTCAACTTCAGATTATTATGTTTTGTTGTATGTAGTTTAGTGATGAGCATTGGCAAGAATCTGGTAATACGATATGTATCACAATACGGGGGGATATTGCGATACTATAAGTAAGACTATATATTGTGATTTTTAAAATTTAATTCAACTTTAGAAAAACTATTACAGCATTCTAAACACTCCGACTTGTTTCATACTTTAACACATCCAGTTTCATCATTAGATCTTGTTGATCCACTGGAAAGTCAAAACAGCCACCAACAAGTGGTCATACTTTTAATTTTACTACAAAAATTACTGTCATCGTTAATGGTTCCATTCAAATTCTAAAAATAAAAATCGATACATTGCTTTTGAATATCAATACAATATCGTGACATAAAATATTGCGATATATTGGCGTATCAACATTTTCTTACATCCCTAATGTAGCTTCTTTATCTGTAGGTGTAGCTCTGATTTGAGGGTTTAGTGCAAAAAACATAGCTGAATAAAGGATTTTAGGTTGTCGGATAAGTTAATTTGCTCATGTGCTTTGAGTGGTTGCTTAAATTCTTTAAGTAATAGCAAAAAGTATGTAGAAATGTCTTTTTGTGTTTTAAATTATAATGGGAATTTGAACGATAAACTTGCATTCATTCTCCTCTTGTATTTTGTCAATAAGCTACTTTTTTAAAACATCAGAATATTGTTTAGTTGGCTTCCTCTCTGTCTCCAGCCATGCTCTCTGCTCCTGTCTTCACAGATAATAGTATGGAAGAGATACAGTGACTTCCGGAAGCTACATCAGAACCTCTGGCAGCTGTACAAGAATGTATGTAGCCAGTCTGAGCTATTTCCTCCCTTTGCTAAGGCCAAAGTATTCGGTAAGATACTAACCTTATCTACCCATTTATATCAGATATTGACTTCTGTGAATATATAAAGAACATAAGCAACATGGTTGAAAGGTTGTATTTTTTTCTTGTAGAAGGATCGTGACTGAGTGAAAGGATCATCAAGAATTATCTTAAAGGCCTAGAAAATACACTTTAATGCCGTATTTTTAAAAATCTTATATTGGCCTATAATTGCCTTTTAAAAAGGAAATTAAACAATTCTGTTTATTGTAAAAGGTAAATGCTACAAGGTTGTAAAAAAAAGAAGAAAAAAGTCACAAATAAGTACGACTTCATGTTTAGGGCCATCCTGCTGAAAAGTGAGATCCACATCCATTCCCAGGTGTTTTGTATCCTCTAACAAGTTTTCTTCCAGGATTGTCTTTTATTTAGCTCTATCCCTCTTCCCATCAACTCTAACCAGCTTCAGTGTACGTGCAGCTAAGTCCCTCCAAACATGAGGCTGCCACTAACATGTTTGACTGTGGAAGTGGTGTGCTTAAAAGATGTGCGGTCTTGTTTTTTTGCCACACATGGCATTTTTCAGTTGGGCCAAAATGATTTCGGTCCAGTCTGACCACACCACAGGTGATCTTTGTAGTAGTCCAGTGACTTCTGAATGGAGAAGGTTTCCTAGAATTTGATTCAGGGAATGAGAGAGAAAGAGGCTAAATATAAATGGACGCCATGCCTTGCAGTTTTATTTGTCAATGGTCTTGAAAACTTTCTTTTCCTTTCACTTTCCAGTGAACTATTTTGTGTTGGTCTATCGTATAAAACTTCATGTGGAAAAAGCTGTTATGGTCTGAATACAAGTTAATGCATACTATCAGAAAACTGTGTGTTTAAGTGTTTGTGTGTACATAAAGGTCGATTCGATGACTCAGTGATTGAAGAAAGAAGACAGTGCTCTGAGGATCTCCTGCAGTTTTCTGCAAACATTCCTGCTCTGTATAATAGTCAACACATTCAAGATTTCTTCAAGGTATTCAACAATCTATGCAGAACTATGTTGTATATTAGGTAGTTTAGCTTCATTTATTCATTTATTTTTTCTATTTTTTTTTCCAAGGGAGGTGAGATTCACGACGGCTCAGAACTCATCGGACCGGCTGAGCCTTTTTCTGACTTCCTGACTGACAGTTTATCCGACTGTAGTTCTGATGGTAGGCGTACACACTCAACTCTTCCTGAAAAGTTGATCTTTCTGATGTATAAAAACGTATTAGTTGTGTTTTTTTTCTCAGTACAAAGAGACATTAGTGGTGCTGAGGATTTCACTGTTACATCTGAGTATGGAGGTAAACCAGGTAGATTTCTTTTGGTGAAATGTTATCCTATTATTTGTGGTACATTGTTTTACTAATCTGTAGTATATCTTGTCTTTCTAGGCCCTTCCAGTGACAGCGACCTGACCTCCCTGGCAGTGGATACAGACTCTCTGGCTGGGTTGGATGATGGCATGGCCTCAGGTAGCACCTCCCCAAACCAGCAACAGGGGAACGCCACCGACATCAGCAGTAGCTGCAGTCCTCGTTTGTCATCGCTGCGTGAACGCCGCACCCCGTCCCCTGCCTCCCTCCCGGCCTCTTCAACCCCTAACCCAGAAGTCAGCTGGCCAAGTCGAACGCCGCTCTTCTCCCGCAGTCTAAGGAAAACCAGCGGTGTCCACACTAGGGACGTGAAGTCAGACTATCTCGACAAAGCCAGTGAGCTGATTGCTTTTGCTGTACAAAAGGAAAAAGAGCAGGACTACCGGGCAGCTTTTTCATACTACCGCAGTGGGGTTGACTTGCTGCTTCAAGGAGTACAAGGTCAGAGTCCTCAGAAACATTTACTACAGGAAGTAGACTTGTATTGGACCTTTAATGTGCCAGATATTCAGTTAAAATATTTCTGTTCTCTTTCGCTGTCGTTCTAAGGGGTTTCTAAAGGTTGCTCAAAAAGTTTCTTTGGACATTGCTGCATTTTCCATTCCATTTTTATTTCTAAAGCATTTTAAAAACAACATGACAGCTGACCAAAGTGCTGTACATTAAAAACAAAAAAAAACAAGCACAGCACAATTTTTAAAAAGATTCTACATTCAAGGAAGAGGAAACAATAAGTTATATGAAAACTCACTTTGGGCCAAGGCCAGGGAGAAAAGGTGTGTTTTAAGCAAGTTTTAAAAACACCAAGGGAAGGGGCTTGTCTGACCAGCCGCGGCAACTCGTTCCAGATTTTAGGAGCAAATGCTGAAATTAAAAAGGGGCAAGACCATTCAAAGGCTTAAAAACAAATAAAATTATCTTAAAATGGATTCAAAACTGGACTGGAAGCCGGTGGAGGGAAGCCAAAACCGGACTTATGTGCTCACATTTTCTGTTGCTTAATCTAGCAAAATGTATGTAAGCATCTTAAAATGATAAAGTGGCTGAAATAATTTATCATAAATTGATGAAAATTATTTTTATTTAGATCAGGATTTTTTTCTATCTGTAAATCTTAAAAAAATGTTTGGATCATAATTTGGGCTCAAATTTTGACAACATTGTTACAACAACAAAATCAACTAAACACAATTCCTTCCTTTTTGTCCCAGTATAGATTCTTACTCTTTCTGATATTTCCAAGCAGTTGTGGCCATTTACAAATCCAGGATGCTCCATGACAGACTTAAGTAGAAAGCTCAAAAAGATAAAACAGAACAAAGTTCTGCTTTCCTGATTTTAGCTGAAACTCTTGCTCACTCTCTTGCAGCCTGAATGACTGCAGCCGTGTCGACATGTTGTAGACATTACAGTTTCCTCTGACCTCATCTTTAAACACCTCACGGATACTGAAACTGATTTGCTTCCATTCTTCTTCCCTTAGTAATAGTGTGTTACTGCTTAAATATGGTGTGATCACTGATCAGATAAATAACCATTTTTTTTGTTTGGGACCAGCTGGTCACAAGTCGATCAAGCAGAAGGTCATCTTATTCTGGTCACCTGCCAATTTCTCAGTGGATCTGTAGTATTTGGGCTTCAGGTTGTCATACCCTGTAGACATAAGACTGATGTTTGTGCTGTTAAAAGCAGATTTGATTTTGTCAGTAAACGAGACACTGACTTTAGCTTTGTGTGGATAAATAATCTAATAATTGAAATGTCTTTGATTACCTCTCTTCAGGTGAACCAAGTGCCTCGCGCCGGGAGGCAGTGAAGAATAAGACTGCTGAGTATCTGATGCGAGCAGAGCAGATATCAGGTCTGCATTTGAGAAGCAATATGGGTCAGGGATCAACACAGACTGTGGTGAGTGGGCATTGCTCTGTTTGGTTCATACAAGAGTTTAAAAAATATATCTGTGCTGTTTTTAAACACATTATGTAGATCCAATTTCTTTTCATTTTATAGAACTTTAACTTTATATATTAAATATTACTGAGTTTTTTGCTTTATCCCAAGGCCTTTGGAGCTCAGTGCTGTTCTTCCTCAAGCAGAGGAGGGCAGCAGAGTCCATCTGATGAGCTGACAGTTTACAGGGTGATAGGTGTTATTAATAAGGTAAGCTCACAAGATCTGAAACCTGCCTAAACAAATTTCCATTTGTTTTGATGTTCTTTAATTCTAAAATGTAATAATGAAGTTAGTCTCATAGGTCTTTTACAAGTTCCTCTGCTTGGGTAACAAATCTGTCTTTGGTCACAGCGTGATTTAAGATTAGATTATTTTTTTTTTCAATGACAACAGTCAGGTCGAGCTGGCTGTCATTTGTTTCATCATAACCCCTGACCAAGAATGCGGATGGTATCCATCTTCAGACTTCTCCTCCTTGTGTCCTATCCCCTATTCTCCCATCTCTTTTATCTGAGGCAGTAAAATGTAATAGATTTACTGGATGTATGGCAAGGGCTGAGTGTGTGTATGTTTAGCGTCGGTTATGACTACCACAAGGTCAGTTTGGGTAGTTGGTCCTCTCAAACAGCTGCCGGCAAAGCAACTTCTCCACTCAGCCATGAAATGACTTGGCACGGAGCTCGGAGAATGACACACAACATTGAATCGATGATGCTCAGCCTGTATATACACACACACACACAGAAAACCCCAAGGAAAATGTTGACACTACACCAACACGTGTTATTCCACACAGCATTTCAAAAACTTGCTCAAGTGCAATGCAAAAACAATTTACGTCTTATAGACTTGGTCTCCTCCTTCTTCTACGTCCTCTTTTTTTATTATAAACGAGGACAGTGGGGACAGATGGCAGAAGCTCCTCACCCTACTGCTTCCCTCCCCCTTCCCTGATGTTTATTTCTTAATTATATTAGCACCCTGGCTAGCACTGCCACTCTGTTTACTCACAGCTCCATTCATATCCATTTAGCCCGCACCTGTTTGGTCCCAGTCAGGGTCGCCTGGTGAGAACAACACACACGCACACACACACACACACACACCGGGTCACACACATATGCTCAAGCTCTCCCCAGAGTGGTTGGAGACCAGAACAGCAATGGAGATGTCAGGGAGGACAGTAAGGATCATGGAGTGAGAAAATAAAGATGTTTGTATAAAAATGTTTGGGATTGAAAGTGAAGGAGAATGATGAATGATTAGAATCTGTACATTTCTTGATGACATAGTTAGGACATTTTCAGTATTTTCCATTTCTGGATTGTTTTGAGTGTGGAAAAATGTTTGTTCATCATCTTTTTGTCTAAAAGTTGTATATATCCATACATGTATACATACACACATAGATAGATACATGAATGTATACATGTTTTTTTCATCCTTCCACTATCCAACCCTCTGGGTTTTTTTCAGCCATACACCTCACTTCCATTTTACCATCTATCTGTCCTTTATTCAGCCATCTATTTAAAGACTGGTATCTAAAAATATCTGTCATAAATAAGTATGTATGCTTTAAAAGTGAGCAAAAAAGATTTAAAACATAGAAAATTAGCTTAGAAGTAGTAGCGGGCGATATAAACGGTAGATAGAAATTATATACATTTAGCCAACGGTAGAGATTGATTGGGAAACAAACGTGCCTAACCTTTGAACTCCACAGAGTATCTATGGGGTATTGCCAAGAGAAACATGAGACATGAGACCAAACAATGCAGAAAAGCTGAAGGCCGCTATTGAAGCATCCTGGTCTTCCATAACACCTCTTCAGTGCCACAGGCTGATAGCATCCATGCCACGCTGCATTGAGGCAGTAATTGACGCAAAAGGGGCCCAAACCAAGAACTGAGTACATATGCATGATTATACTTTTCAGAGGTCTGACATTTCCCTATTTAAAACACTTGTTTTATTAATTTTATGTAGTATTTTAATTTTCTGAGATTTTGAATTTGGGGTTTTCATAAGCTGTAAGCCATAATAATTGAAATATCTCACTTTGCATTTAATGAGTCTATTATCATATATTAGTTTCACCTTTTAAGTTGAATTACTGAAATAACTGAACTTTTGCATGATATTCTAAATTTTTCTGTTTTACCTGTATTCGTTTTTGAAGTTGTTGTTCTGCTGCAATCTATCAGGAATGTGAGAATGTTCAAAAAAATGTCATTTTGACATATAAACAGAATAAAAGAGTGTATCGCAACACGTATTGTTACCCCACGCTTCAGATTATATTGCAATTTAGATTTGAGTCCATGTCACCCATCCCTAGTAGGAAATACTGATGGGGAATATTACAGTTGATTTTTTTTTTTTTTTGAAATTACAGTATATGTCAAAAAAGATATACAAATTCACCACAACCTTGTGACTGTATACAATCAGAGTATAGCACACATCCCATTCGGTCATGTTTTCCAATATATTGATATTCATGAATGTTTTCATAGACCCAGTATTGAAAACCACAGTCAGTTTTTGGAGTTTGCAAATATCCTCAATTAAAGACCTAATCAAGGTTTATCTTGCAGTGACCAATTCCTGTCATTTCAAAACAGCGATGTAACCTTAACGTCATTTTTAGTCTTAGTTGTTTTTTGTTTTGTTTTTGCTTCCAAACTTAGTAAATAATGCCGCTTTTTCCCTGCAGGTTCTTCTGGTCATGGACAAGAGAACACAGGAGACGTTCATCCTCAAAGTAAGAATCATTTGTGTTAGCGGCTGTTTGTGTTATGTTTTGCTGCAATGCTCGTCAACCTGCCTACAAGTGTGAAGTGTGCCAGAAGCCCCTGTGTGTGACCGGTGTAATTGATTCTAATGGGCCCGTCTCTGTCAGCTCTTCTGCTCTCAAGGTGTGAGACGTGTGCCAGATGCTAACGCACAAATGACTGCACACACACACATACAGGCAAACCCACATATTCTGTCATAGAGGCAACTTAATATGTGGAGCTCTTTTAAATCAGAGGCTGTATATAGCTTGATGAATCCAGCGACTTTGGGTTGGCCTGGGGCGCAGACAACATTTTGTTAATGGACGGTTTCTCCTTACCCCTTGTCTCATTTTTCACTAAAACCCAACAGCTAACGTAATCCTTCCCTTCCTTGTCTGATCTTGTTGTGCAACACATGTTCTCTTGTAGGGACTGAGGAAAAGCAGTGACTGTGGGCAGGCAAAGAAGACTATTATGCCTCTTTCTGTGCCCCATATGGTGCAACTGAGAAAGTTCATAATCTCTGAAGACACCATTTTCCTTCTGTTGCACTACGCTGAGGGTGAGGCATACCTATTCTACATATATGTTTAATCTTCTCAACTTCTTCTTTGTTTTTTTCCCTCGCTCATCAGATCTCCTACCCTCTCTGTGCCCTTGTTTCAGACAGATGTTTTATTGAGATGGGTGTGTGTCACAGGTCATTATTCTGAATACCAGGTGGTGTCATGCTTCATTAGCTGTCGCAACACCTGGGCCTCCTTACAACCTACTTACTCTAGGATGTGCATGTGTGAATACAGGGAAATAACACCATATTTCTTAACACCTCCTAACCTTTTTTTGGATGGGTTTACTTTCTAAGGCATCAACGTGCCCCGCCATCATTATCATGGCTGTGAAATCCACATTCACTGTTTTCACACACAACTGATGCTGACTTCCAGCTACTCTCTGTATTGCTGAATATGTTTGTATGCACAGAGTTCCTACACAGTCTGGAAAAGTCTGGAATTTAATTATTAAGGTTTTTTAAATATGGATGAGTATGGAAAAACATTTTCAGACTACCTCCCCTCTAAAAGTTGTCTGTCCTTTTAGACCCACCCTCCACAGATATTTCTCCAGATAATGTGGAAGTGTATGGAAGGACCCCCGCAGTTGTCTTTTAAAGCTTTTTGGTGCATCCATTGCTAACACTCAAGTAGGATGCATAGTTAAGCTTTGTTGGCGATATTCTCAGCGTAGTGTTTAACATTTTAGAGCAAAAAAATATGTTTACCTTGGGCAAATGATTCTCAGATTGTGAATGTGCAGCCCTTCTTCAGAGTTAATGCATTGTGAAAATGTTTGTTTGTTTCTCTCTCTCTCTCTCTCTCTCTCTCTCTCTCTCTCTCTCTCTCTCTCTCTCTCTCTCTCTCTCTCGTCCTTTCTTCTCCCCTTCCTTTCTTCTTTATGTCCCATTTCCTTATTTTCTTTCTTCCATTTGTGCCCTTCATGTGGATCTTTTTGCTTTTTTGTGTCTTCCTTTTCTTTCTCCCTCAGTCCCTTCTGTTGTTTCTTCTTTCCTTGCCTTCTACCACTTTTCCATTTTGTAAAAGATGAATGTCAGAAGGACCGATAACTCTGGAAAGTTGAGTCTGGAAATGAATAGGATTTTTTAAATAATGTCTGGGAAGCTTGACTGTTATGCATTTTGTGTTTATTTAAGCTGCAAGCTTCAGTTTAGTCTTCAGATTTTCTGATTTAAATAAGTGTTAGTTTGACCAATTGGCCATCTTTACTGTCAGACAAACAAAAACATTTTACACATTTTGTTATGGATGCTCAAATTTTGAAACCAATTAAATAATCTATTAGGACAATAGTTTACTTCAAAAACCAATGCAGGTATGTGTATGAGAACTGAGCTTATATTGTTTATGAGAAATGCACAAAATGATACCTTCCTCCCAAAAACTATTATAGCAAATAAGCAGTTTAGGGTTTATGGCAGAAATGTTTGCTTACAAGGGGACCCACAATGATTTGTGCTTTTCAGAAATGAAACAATAGAGTAATATTTGTCTAGTTGACTTAATGGTAGGGCTGGGCGACAAACCAAAAATTTACCAAAACCGAAATGTATGACTGTAACCGATGTCATTTTGCCCATCTCCGTATATTCGCTATTTTAAGAAAATGAAAAGATTTTGTTTAGTTTGGTGATGCTCATGTCTACTGCCTGTATTTTAAGGCTGATTTTTATCAGGGACATAAAAACCAGACAACTCAAAAACATATTCAAAAGCAAAACCTTAACAGTTCCACCCCAACCACAATGCCATTAAGGGTTAAAAAAAACAGTTCTGCAGAAACTGTTATTTAAGAAATTATTCCCCTCTCCTATAGCATCCATTACAGTTTAATGCACATTATGCAAATGAGTCGACGATGAGAGATTGAATATCGGAGGGGGGTAGAGCATCGTCCATTTATCGTTATTGAGGTGAACTGCTCAATATATTGTGATAATGATTTGAGGCCATATCTTAATGGAAACATTTTTTGGGAAGTTTTGAGTTGGTGGAAAGCAGCTGTTACTAATTTGAATTGGGGCTTTCTTCCTGCCTTATTAGATATTCTTTCCTTTTGTGTTCTACTTGTTTCTTTATTGTACCTGTGTTCTTCGTTTCTCTTCAGGTGGGAAGCTGTGGTCTCACATTGAAAAGTACCTTCGTAATTCCAGTCCAGAAGAGAGCTTTGATATTCCTTTCATCCAGAAGAGCCACACAACAGCTGTACATTCTCCACACCACATAATACAACAGCTGGACGTAGGTTCTGCCAGTTGTGATTCAGAGCCTAACGCTGGTTCAGGTCCTGCTCTAGGCCTTCGGAAAGAAGGAGAAATCCCTTTTGTGTCTCCTATTAAAAGTGCCGTCCCTGTAGGGCTCCGAGAACAAATTGGAGCTCAGTCTGACTCTGGGGCCACTTCCGAGGAGGAGTGCACAAACAGTTATTTGACTCTTTGCAATGAGTACGAACAAGAAAAAATAGAACCTGATGCACTAGAAGCGGAGCGTGATGAGAAGAGCGAACAGGAAATGCTCTCTCTTGAGGTGCCTAATGCAACTGCAACAGCGTCTTCGTACAGTCGTTCACTTCTCAGCAATGACAGCCTTTCTTCCCCCGGAGCCTCTCAGGAACTCGGTTTCTTCAGTGAGTTTTCTGACAAAAGTGGCCAAACCCTTGAAACTGACCAAACCCACAGTGAAGGACATGATCACAGTGGAGTGTTCAGTCCTGTACGGTCCCCTGCTGAGCCTCTCTCTTTGGATCAGTCCAAGCACACACCGATGGAGTTTTTCCGCATTGACAGCAAAGACAGTGCTAGCGAGGTCACTGGCCTTGATTTGGGAGAGCACTGGCATTCTCAGAAGCAGCCCCCTCAGTTTTCTACGTCCGATCTAGGTTCAGAGGTCACTGAGGAGCTCCCAGAGCTGGCTCAGGAGGTAAAGGGCCCAAGCTTGGACTTTTGGGGTTTGGACTGTAGCGATAAGGGGTCTAATGAGTCTGTGCCAGTCATCTCATTTGAAGAGGCAGTAGTCGAAGATGAGGGTCATCCACCAGACTTGTTGGTCAATCTTCCAGTAATAAGTGGAACTGTAGACTTTACAAAGGAGGAACTAGAACCTTCAGGAGTGTGTTTGGGCCTTGAGGTTGCAGCCACACCTCAAAAGTGCATCCAGCCTGATGTTTTACAGCTTAATAGCCACAGTGGGGATCTGGAGGAGCAGCCTCTGGAGCAAGAGCTTTCATCTTTCTCTACAGCCTCTGCAACTTGTGACACTAGTCTTGCATGTGCTTCTCTATGGGACGACAGCTTGGCATTCGGACTTGAGGCCTGTGACCGAGTCTTTGATCAAGACGATAGCCAAAGCAGTGATCACCACCTTGAAACAGGCGTTTTGAGTGAGAAACCTCAAGCCTGTACTATAGGAAACACCGACTCTGCTCCAGTCTCCAGTGACAGCACAGCAGCTTCTCTCCCAGCCATGAACAGTACTCAGGCTTCTGCAGTTGTGGAGAGTTTATTAGGCCTTGATGGTGAATCATCAGGAGTCAATAAAGCCACAGGTGGCAACGACTTTGATAAAGAAGTGTCACGGCTGTTTGCAGAGTTGGACGAGCTGTCGTTGGCTGCTACCCAAGCTCGTATCCCAGAGGAGTTTGTGCGATGCTGGGCAGTAGAGATTGTCACGGCCTTGGACTGTCTGCATCAGGAGGGCATCATCTGCCGGGACTTAAATCCCAATAACATCCTGCTTGATCATCAAGGTTAGAGATATTGGTTATTGATTCATTTTACTTGTAGTGTATTTTCAATCTCTCTTTTCATTTGTGCTTAGGGCTTTATTTCTCTGTTTAATTTGAGATTACATTATGAATTGCCAATGCTCAGAGAGGTTAAAAGTGTATCAATAGTAATGAATATATAGATAGTGATGTGTATGCTGTGTAATACTGGAAGCATGCTGGCGAGATGCTGAATACCAAATCCTTATATATTTTACAGCCATTTGATGCAATAGACTAACACAAAGTAGTGCTTAGGAAGTACAGTTGTGGCCAAAGGTTTTGAGAATGACACAAATATTAGTTTTCACAAAGTTTGCTGCAAAACTACTTTAAGATCTTTGTTTCAGTTGTTTCTGTGATGTACTGAAATATAATTACAAGCACTTTATACGTTTCAAAGGCTTTTATTGACAATTGCATGACATTTATGCAAAGAGTCAGTATTAGCAGTGTTGGCCCTTCTTTTTCAGGACCTCTGCAATTCGACTGGGCATGCTCTCAATCAACTTCTGGGCCAAATCCTGACTGATGATAACCCATTCTTTCATAATCACTTCTTGGAGTTTGTCAGAATTAGTGGGTTTTTGTTTGTCCTCCCGCCTCTTGAGGACTGACCACAAGTTCTCAATGCGATTAAGATCTGGGGAGTTTCCAGGCCATGGACCCAAAATTTCAACGTTTTGGTCCCTGAGCCACTTAATTATCACTTTTGCCTTATGGCACGGTGCTTCATCGTGCTGGAAAATGCATTGTTCTTCACCAAACTGTTGTTGGATTGTTGGAAGAAGTTGCGTTTGGAGGGTGTTTTGGTACCATTCTTTATTCATGGCTGTGTTTTTGAGCAAAATTGTAAGTGAGCCCACTCCCTTGGATGAGAGGCAACCCCACACATGAATAGTCTCAGGATGCTTTTCTGTTGGCATGACACAGGACTGATGGTAGCGCTCACCTTTTCTTCTCCGGACAAGCCTTTTTCCAGATGCCCCAAACAATCGGAAAGAGGCTTCATCGGAGAATATGACTTTGCCCCAGTCCTCAGCAGTCCATTCACCATACTTTCTGCAGAAGATCAATCTGTCCCGGATGTTTTTTTTGGAGAGAAGTGGCTTCTTTGCTGCCCTTCTTGACACTAGGCCATCTTCCAAAAGTCTTCGCCTCACTGTGCGTGCAGATGCGCTCACACCTGCCTGCTGCCATTCCTGAGCAAGCTCTGCACTGGTGGCACTCCGATCCCGCAGCTGAATCCTCTTTAGGAGACGATCCTGGTGCTTGCTGGACTTTCTTGGTTGCCCTGAAGCCTTCTTAACAAGAATTGAACCTCTTTCCTTTAAGTTCTTGATAATCCTATAAATTGTTGATTTAGGTGCAATTTTGGTAGCCACAATATCCTTGCCTGTGAAGCCATTTTTGTGCAACGCAATGCTGGCTGCACACGTTTCTTTGCAGGTCACCATGGTTAACAATGGAAGAACAATGATTTCAAGCATCACCCTCCTTTTAACATGTCAAGTCTGCCATTCTAACCCAATCAGCTTGACATAATGATCTCCAGCCTTGTGCTCGTCAACATTCTCACCTGAGTTAACAAGACGATTACTGAAATGATCTCAGCAGGTCCTTTAATGACAGCAATGAAATGCAGTGGAATTTTCATGTCAAAGAAGGACTATGCAATTCATCTGATCACTGTTCATAACATTCTGGAGTATATGCAAATTGCTATTATAAAAACTTAAGCAGCAACTTTTCCAATTTCCAATGTTTATGTAATTCTCAAAACTTTTGGCTACGACTGTAGTAGAAAAAATCAGAATCAGCTTGTTTGGCCAGGATTGTGTGGCTGGTTGTGGTAACGTGAAAATGCTTTTGTTTTCCAGAAGTCCACCCTCATCTTGAAATAATGCATATTTGCACGTTTTTGTGATTTAAAAATGAGAAAACTGTGATGTGCATTTGTATTATGCAAATTTTTAGCCACACATTGCATTTTGCTTGCAGGCCAAAAATTACATTTTGGTCCAATATGACCAGAGCTCCTGAAACATTTTTCAGCTGTCTCCTACATTGCCTGTTTCAAATGGACAGTTTGACTTTTTTTGTTTTAAAAATATTTCTCTTCTTACCACTCCTCCATAAATGTATAATTTGTGGAGTGAATGGAAAACAATTTTTCCCCACCTGAACTGTGGGTCTCTGCAGTTGGAGTTTCCTGGGGTTTGCTTTTGGTCAGACTCTTTCTGCTCTCAGATGATGGATTAAGCAGTGATCAGTGAGATGCTCAAAGCTTGGGTTATTGTTTTATAGACTAATTCTGCTTTAAACTTCTCCCGAACGTTATCTCTGACCTGTCTGCTCTGTTTCAGATTTTCATTTGTAAAAAATGTTGATTATTATTATACACGACTTTGTGTTGGTGTATCACAAAAAGTCCCTATAAATACATTAAGTTTGCGGTTGTAACGCTAGAAAATTTGAAAATGTTTAGTGGGTTGTGAATATGTTTACAAGGCACTGTATTTTACCAATTTGTGGAAAAAAGACAATTCAGCTTCTGTGATTCTTAGTTCTAACCTTAGAAGTCAAGTTACACTTCTTATAAACCTACAGTGAGGCTTTATTGATTAATCACAAACTGGTTTACTAGGCTGAAGGCTCCTCTTGCGTTCTTTTAGCATGATGTCAGATTTACCCCCAACAACTTCTTTTGTCGTCCTACAATCATCTCTCTCCACCTCGTTATCAACAAGCGTCTAATTAGCTGAGTGGCTGTTTTCGTCTCCCTGGTGGTAATTATTGTTCTAAAGGGCCCATCAGCGGCCTAGTGTGGTGCATCAGTCTGGCTAGCCTAGGCTAATGGCTACGGCTACCTAATGACACCATTAGTTCTAATGATAGCGTTAACGGGTAGCCGCTAAACAGAAGTAATCGCTGGGGCTGTTTGCTTGAAAAGTTCACAGAGGGATGTAGAGGGGTTGAAGGGAACATAGGAAGGGGGCTCTTCAGAGATCTGTGAGTAGTTTGGAAAGTTAAGTGTTTTCTTTTCTTATCTACTCAGGGCATGTGCAGCTCACCTACTTTTGTAGTTGGTGTGATGTGGAGGAGTCCTGTGACAAGGACGCTATGGCCTATATGTACTGTGCACCAGGTAAGAAACAAAAACGTTTTAATGCTTTTCTTGAAATATTCTTTATAAGCCCCTTTTTGCATATTTTTTTCTGGATTTGGCTTCTTTCTCACATCCTTCAAACTCACCCAGAGCAAACTGACCAGATGCAATTCAATCAATGCATGGAGCAAATATTTTGTCTTTCGTCAAATCAGTATTTTATTTTTTTTAGAAACTTTTAACAAATATTTAGATTACTGACAAAGCGAAGGTTTTTCATAAACTCAATTCAATTTTCAAAATGATAATTAGGTTGCTTGTTTGCTTAGTTTTTGTAATTTTTGCTATGTAAGGAACAGCAGCACTATTAAAAACAAAGAAAGAATGGGCTTTATTGTAAAGAAAACGCTTTACTTGTGCATCAAATGTTTAATGGATATCTCCAGCTACATTAGGTTGATAAGACAGGTAAAAAAAGGGCCTTATTTTTCTGATTGGTTGAGTTGTTGATAATCCTCAAAAACTCAAATTACCTTTGCAGGGTTTACAGTGATTTCTGGTTATCTTTGTGGCCTAAAAGCTTTAAACCTGTCAAAGAGAAAAAAAAATTTCTTAAAAAAAAAATTAGCTATTTTAAAAATACCTCTATGCTTCAAAGCATCTGTCTCAAACCTTAATTTCATCTTTATCAAACACAGAAAAGTGCAAGTATACGATACGTTTCTAGACTTCAAACAGTTGGAATTGTTTGTTTGATGCATTTAATAATTTGGGTCAATCAAATCAGTTTTTTCCGTATTTGACCAGCTTATCACCAGTCAGAGCCAATCAAGGGAAAATTGGCTTACTCCGATTTCAGGCGAATTGATTGGTGCAACTCTGCCTCAAAATAAGCAGAAGAATCTGTAAAGTTTGGCCTATAATCGTCACATAAACTAGAGCTTACACTATGTTTCTCTGCAGTGGGAAAAATGACCAGCTGCTGACAAAGATAGCTCCCCTTAAAGGCTCTTCAAGTCTGTTCTAAAACTCATATAATGTCTAAACTGCTTTGCACATCTATACTCATTCCTTCTGTACCAAACCTCAGACAGAGCTGGATCTCCATAGTGTGAACTTTGGATAAAAGCTTTCTTTGAACTTCTAAATACAATCCAAAGTCATTTGAATATTTATTAACAAAAATCTATACATAAATAAAAAACAATGGTGGTGTCAATCATTTTGAATATTCAATCTTGGATGCTTGATCTCGTTGTAGTTATTATTTTGTCCTTTAGAGGGTGGTGTTGTGCTACATTAATTCAGTAGCCCTGTAACCCAGTGTGTTGCTCCCAGCTGACATGTGGCAGCTCTGGCATGCTGTTTAAAAGCTGCCTTAAACAAACTGCTGCTAGACTACAGCCTGGAGTCCCTTTTTAGCACTTCTGTGTGTGTGAGGGAGTATGCTTGCTTGTGCATTTGACTTCAATAGGTTGCTATTTCTCTCCCCCCATTATAATAGTGCTATATGCATATGTCGGCAAACTTGACTGCTTATTATCTTTAATTTATTTCTTTAGATTACTCAGGTTTAACAGCTACTAACTGAAAACTGTGGGTGAAGCACCATGACCTTGACACTTTAATAGTTTTACACACTTTTACATCATGCTTATCTCTTATTCTTCTACTCTCACCAGGAATGCTAAATTCTGTATAGAAGGTACATTATCTGCTTTTTGAGAAAGATGGAAAGCTGGATGGCAGGAGTTTCTTGAGTTAAAACACCAAGTTGTCTGTGTTTTACACAGATATAACTATATGATAGTCTCTTATTTATAGCAAAAAGTACATTTTATTCCTACTGCATCAAAAATAACAGATTTTTACAGACGTAACAATGTTGCTACTGTTGGCTGCTTTAACGGCTTGCTCACAGCTTTCAAACTGTAGTTGTATTACCTTAATAAAAGTGATCCTATTTTAAGTTTCCACACTACGACTGTCTGTTTTTTATGACTGTAAATATTTCTGAGCAGCCAAATTTGTCTTACTTGTGAGCGAGGGAGAAATATAGCAGTCTTCTTTCAGCTAGGTGATCAGCAGGGCCCAGAAACAGGTGGAGGACAGGCAGCGTTGGTCTCGGAGAAAACTCCAGATACTCCTGCATCTTCTCTGGCTTTGCATTAAAAGGGCTTTAAACTGTAGGAATGGTGTAACAGAACTGACCCATGCCTTGTGGCAAATACAGATAAAGTGAGGAACATAAATATTTGTAAAACAAATTCAGGAAATCACATTGTCTGCTTTTTAAAGAATTTATTTGTATTTTATTGCTGCATATAAGTATTTGAACACCTGAGAAAAATCAGTGTTAATATTCAGTATAGAAGCCTTTGTTTGCAATTATAGAGGTCAAACGTTTCCTGTAGTTCTTGACCAGGTTTGCACACACTGCTACGGGGATTTTGTCCCACTCCTCCATACAGATCTTTTCTAGGCCTGTCAGGTTTCGGGGCTTTCGCTGAACAACATGGAGTTTCAGCTCCCTCCAAAGATTTTCTATTTGATTTAGGTCTGGAGACTGGCTAGGCCACTCCATAACCTTGATATGCTTCTTACGGAGCCACTCCTTGGTTATCCTGGCTGTGTGTTTCAGGTCATTGTCATGTTGGAAGACCCAGCCATGACCCATCTTCAATACTCTGACTGAGGGAAGGAGGTTGTTGTTCAAAATCTCACAATATATGATCCCATTCATCCTTTCCTTAATACAGAGCAGTCGTCCTGTCCCCTTGACGGAAAAGCACCCCCAAAGCATGATGTTTCCACCCCCATGCTTCACAGTAGGGGTGGTGTTCTTGGGATGTAACTTATCATTTTTTTCCCACCAAACACGGCGAGTGAAGTTTAGACCAAAAAGTTATATTTTGGACTCATATGACCATATGACTTTCTCCAATGCCTCCTCTGGATCATCAAGAGGGTCATTGGCAAGCTTCAAACAGGCCTGGACATGTGATGATTTGAGCAGGGGAACCTTCCGTGCAATGCATTATTTTATATCATGATGGCGTAGTGTTCTACCGACAGTAACCTTTGAAACTGGTCCCAGCTCCCTTCATGTCATTCACCAGCTCCTCCTGTGTAGTTCTGGGCTGAATCCTCACCTTTCTAATCATCAGTGATCACACAAGGTGAGGTCTTGCATGGAGCCCCAGTCTGAGAGAGACTGACAGTCATCTTTAGCCTCTTCCATTTTCTAACAATTGTTCCAACAGTTGATCTATTTTCACCAAGCTGCTTGGCAATTGCCCCGTAGCCCTTTCCAGCTTTGTGGAGGTCTACAATTTTGTCTCTGGTGTCTTTTGACAGCTCTTTGGTCTTGCTCATGGTAGTTGGAGTCTGACTGACTGTGGGGTGGACATGTTTCTTTAACGAGCTCAGACAGGTGCCACTAATTTAGATTAATCAGTGGAGTAGAGGTGGACTTTTTAAAGGCAGAGTAACGGCTCTTTGAGAGCCACAATTCTAGCTGATTGCCAGGTGTTCAAATACTTCTGTGCAGCAATAAAACAAATAAATTCGTTAAAAATCAGACAATGTGATTTCCTGATTATTTTTTAATGCTGTCTCTCACAGTGGAAATGCACCTACAATGTGAATTTAAGACCCCTCCGTAAGTTGCATAAGTTTCCAAGTGGAACTTGCAAAATCGCAGGGGTGTTCAAATACTTATGTTCCTCACTGTATGTCTGCTAGGAAAACAGTGTGAAAAGTGACATTTGATTCCAAAACTGTAAAACTTTGTAAAAATGAGTTTGATAAGTATCAGTCTGAATGTGCTTGTCCTCTGACTGTTGGATATTATTGAAGTGTTATCACCCAGGCAGTGTTATGGTTTAAATTTACAGAATGGCTTAGCACCAAAGTATATTGAAGACCGACTGTTACTATACCAACCCACCAGACCACTCAGGTCCTCTAGTTCCAGTCGACTCAACATCCTTAGAATTAGAACCAAACGTGGAGAAGCAGCTTTCAGTTTCTATGCTCCTCTAATCTGGAACAAACTTCCAGACATCTGCAAAGCTGCTGAAACACTGAGTTCTTTTAAATCAAAGCAAAAATTTTAATAATCTGTTTAGAGCTGCCTTTGAGTAATGTTTTCATGTATCATGTTTTGTTTATGCTTCTTGCTGTTTCTACATTATATGCTTTGTAATGCCTTGATGTATGTGTTAGCTTCTTGCTTTATTGCTGTTTTTACTTTATATGCTTTCTCTGTGTTTTACTGCTGTTTATATTTTACCTTTTAATCATGTAAAGAACCTTAAATTACCTTGTTGTTGAAAGTGTGCTATACAAATAAAATTGCCTTGCCTTGCTTTACAGTTGCTTTGATTTTAGTTGGAAAGCCTCTGTGCATTATAAATTGAAATCAGGTTACTATATGCAGCCATTTTTTAACTTCTGCCTTTTGTGGATCCAAACTAAACAATAAAACACCCTCATACAAGGTGTGAAACATCTTGATAGGTATACTTGATCCCCCAGTGGATTATTGGATGTAATGCATACTATTTCCCAGCAGGGGGTGTGTTGTGATGCTGTGAAGTTAGAAGACCACTTCGACATTTATTGACTGCTGTTCTACTGAATCACAAACAACTTCCTCTCTTTATCTTGTTTCACATTGTTCACATTTACCTTAAGCTCGGTTATACATTGCAAAAATAATGCCTTTCCTATACTGATATTTTAGTCCCTGCTCCCATACATGTATTATATGCAAGTACAGGAGAGAACACGCACACACACACACACATCAATGCAGAGGTTAGTAAGTGTGTGTCTCTGCTGCCCTTGTTATGTATTGCTGTTTATCCAGACAGGGTCAGCTCTAGCTATGGCTTCATTCGTGATGACAGATTTATGAGTGTTTGCCAGAAACCTAGCAGGGCGCCTGCTGTGACTGAAGCACCCCCTGTGTACTTGTACATATGGGAGTGTGTGTGGGAAGGAAGACGGCATGTTTTTTAAAACACTCTCATTCACACCCAAAAAAACACGGGAGTGTACTTGGAAAATATGGCGACGGGGAATTAATCTGTTTATCCTGCGGTTGTGCTTATTTATTTTCTCACTGTTATTATTACAGATAAACATCAGATGGCTAATGTTTTGTTCACTGATAAGGAAAGAAAAGGTGTTGACTTTTTTTTTTTCTCAGACAGCCTAGTTTCAGCAGAAAGGGGAATTGTTTATTGTTCTGCTTTATAAGGAAGCAAAGCTGAAACTGATTGTCTTGGTCATCTAAGAAAGGGGAAATTCAGCTTTCTTCCTCTCTGAGGGAACAGTTACTGAGGACTCATCATCCTTGTTTTGGATCCTTTTAACCTACTCAGCCAAACATGATCTAATGGAAGATAAAGTTTAGTTCCCCTTTTGACACCGGGTTGTCATTTCATTGTTTTTCATAGGCTTTTGAAGGAAGGCATAACCTGGCAGGACTTCTGCTTTATTATTTAACTGCACGTTCTCCAACTTCACATTGAAGAAATACAGAATGAGTCGTTAGGAACAGACAATTTATTTGATTATTACAAGGTTTCAGCTGGGTCATAATTTATTAAAGAATTATCAACTTTACGTCTTTAAAGCTCTGAAAGATGCCACATTTTGGCAAGGTAACTTTATTTGTATAGCACACTTTCAACAACAAAGAAATTTAAGGTGCTATGGATGATTAGGGGATAAAATAAAAGCAGCAATAAAAGAACAACATCAGAGATGAAAAAACATGACATTTCAGCTATTAAATAATCAGTTACTCAAAGGCAGTTTAGTTACATCCTTAGTCATTTGGTGCTTCTTTAATTGGCTGTTTTATTTATTTATTTATTTATTTATTTATTTATTTATTTATTTATTTATTTATTTATTTATTTATTTATTTATTTATTTATTTATTTATTCATTCATTAAGTCAGTGCATTAGTTGCATTTGTTCCTAACAAAATAATTCTGGCTAAGTTAGGGGTGTTATTTTACCCCATGGCAAAACTACAAAACCCAGAGATTCACTCTTCCCTGTAAACTGAGTTTTTGTAGTTTGTTTAGGAAAATAAAACAAAAAATATTATTTTTACATTCTCTAAAATAAATACATAATTAGGTTGTAAAGGTAACTTATTATTCCTTGACTCTCATGTAGGTTTTAATTTTAAAGCAAGGGGCGCCTAATAGGTTGCAGAAAACCTATACCATCCTTCTCATGTAAGGAGGCATTCCTGAAACTGTGCTGTTTCAAGCAGGTGAATACAGGTGCACATTATTACATCTGGATTATAATAGAAAAGTTATTTTACTTCAATGATTTATTTCAGAAAGTGAAATATAGAGTCATTAGACATGGTGATATATTTAAAGGATTAATTTCAGTTGCTTGTGGTTTTTATTGTTTAAAGCTAATGAAGACCAACAATTAAATGTCTAAGAAAATGTTAATATTACATGAGGCTAAAAAAAAGATATTTGAACGTGAACTACAGTACTATGCAATTTCATTGCTATGGCCTACACATCATGGGGAAGACTTGACATTTGTCCTCCACATAGACCCTAGAATTGTAATCACATTGTGATCATTGAAGCTGGCTGCTTGCAAAGGGTTGTACTCAATCATGTTAATGGAAAGTTGAGTGAAAGGAAAGATGTTATAAAAAAATGTGCGCACCAGCAACAGGGACAAATGCAGCCTTAAGAGGATTGTGAAGCTAACCCAATCGAAGAGTTTGGGCCGTGGACTGAGTTTGGAGTCAGCGACATGGCCTTCAACTGTCAAAATTCTTGTGTTAAGCCACTTCTAAACAACAGCGTCAGAACCATCTTATCTGGGCTTAGGAGGAAAAAAGACTGCTGCTCAAAAGTCTAAAGTCCCGTTTTTCAGTTGAAAGTAAAGTTTGCATTTCATTTGTAAATCAAGGTCCCAGAGTCTGGTGGAAGAGTAGAGAGACACAGAATAGAAATTGCTTTAGAACGATAATGCAACATTTCAGACAAATTTATGCCACCATCAAAGAAACCTGGGCTTTCTTTGAAACAGAGCAGAGCCACAGGCATGAAAAAGGAGCCCCAACCAAGTATTAATTGTATATACCGTACATGGACATACTTTAGTTCCAAATAAAAAATATTATGAAAATATATTGTAATAATAAAATAATATATAATTTTCTGAGAAAAAGTTGTTTTGCTAGATACAGGAAAATCATATTAACTTTTTTTTGGATGCATTTAATAAGCAGGAAACAAAAAATTTTTTCAGCATCTAACCAGCCAATCACCAATGAGAGCCGATCAAGGAGAAAAAAGTCTCTTTTGTTGATCATTGTTGCATCTCTACTCAAATCTTACCTTTTGAAAAATCAGTTTCTTTACCTCAGTGATAATTGTGTATCAACTGTCTCAAAATACTTGTATCCTTAACATAATTTAAGTTTTGATTGTCTTTAATTAAATGTATGTCTTCTTTGCAAATTGTGCTTATTGGTTGATTTTCTTTTTCTCTGGTAAAATCTAAATGCTTGAAAGGCGCTGTGTAACCTGTTAGTTTGTGTAATATGTTCTTGTGTATTTTCTCATTTTATTCATCTGATTCCATTTCAGTTTTAAATTTTCATACTTAGCTGTTTTATACGGCTATTTTGTCTCTTGTATTGCCTTTGACAATCTGTGTGCGTGCATGTGTGTGTGCGTGTGTGTGTGTGTGTACATGTATAGCTATACTTGTGTGGACCAACCTTTGACAGGCCACCAGCATTGTGTGGACATTTGTAGTTGTGAGGACATTTTGCCTGGTCCACACAATGTTTAACAAGCTATTAAACTCTACTAGTTAGGTTTAGAGGTATGTTGTGAATTAGGTTTAGGTTAAGGTTAGGGTTAGGCATGTATTACTAATGTTTAGGGTTAGGAATAGTAAAATCAAAGTAAATACAATGTCCACACAAGTATAGCAAGACTGGAGTGTGTGTGTGTTGTCTATTGTGTCTTCACCTATCTTATGTGAAGTGCTTTGTATTGTTTAGAAGTGTGTCGCGAAAGCTTTCATTACTTCCCACCTGCATGTAGTTTATTTCCTCTTTCTGTGACGGCCGTCAGTTAAGCTTTTAGGGAAGTCTGTGTAAGAGGAGAAGAGAAAAGTTCCTTATGGCGTCCATGAGAAATGAGATGGAGTGTGATTAAGATTCAAAGCAGGAGAGAACGTCACGGTTGGATGGAAAGGAAAGGAGAAGAGGCCACAAGCTGTAAACTGTGTTGTTGTGCACATGTTATGTCTTTTAGTTCTTTAAAAGTCTTTATTACTCAAGAAACTGCCAGGTAACACACCATGAATCCTACTTGCAATAGTGGCCTCATGGATGCTGCTAATTCTCCCTTCCCATCCACTTTTTCTCCATCCTGTTTGCTCTCTTCCTCGCTCTGACAGAGCAGTAAGTGTAGCCAGCTCCACTGTACTTCCCCTGCAGCTCCTTAGACATTAATCCATTGTGATGACATCGACCTTGCTCTGAGACGCACACGCATGTGTATGTCCAGCATCTCCCCTCCGGCTCATAACTACACAGGTATCAGTGGTCCGTTCAATGACGATCTTCTCTCCTTGGCTGTCAAAACAGTGGTCCTGGGAAGCCCTAAAGACTGGTTGCTCAGTTAGCTGTGTGTGTATGTGCATATATGTGAGACATTCAAGTTGTACCATAGCCCTCTCCAACCTTGGCTGCAAAGAGAGCTGCACGGGGCCCCGGAGTTTTCCGGCAGCCTCCAGGAAATGAGGGGTCTTTGTCTAAAACGCACCCCCAGCTGAGGACCCTGGTCCCTGGGCACACACAACCGTGACCCTGGGTCCCGGCCCTCTGGGTGACCAGGCATCCCCCCCACTCCATCCCTCTGGAGGGTGGTGAAGAGGCAAGCTGAGCAACACATGAGGCCATCTGGTACCCAGCGGAGCCACCATACAGCAGCTATGAATGAATGTCACTCTTAGTATCGTTCAGCTGGGGAGTCCCACAGCCTTCGATAATGATGGCTGTCAGGCTGAGTGCAGATTGGTGGCTGGTCTGACTTCTATGAAATGTTCACCTATGGAAGGTTTTTGATCTTTTCATGCTTGGACATTCTGTCTGCTGGTGTTATGAATTCAGTGTAATACTGTCGTCATGGTCAGGACTGAACTCATTTATGAAACGTTGATCATGAGAATAATAAACAAATTTGATCAAAATAAAAATATGTTTTTAAATTAAGTTTTTTTCTATGTTTTTATTGTTTAAACCTTTATTTTGATGTTTAATAGAAAATAGTTTTTTAAGAATTGATATTCTATTTAAATAAAACTGCTTGCATTGTAAAATATCATAAATGCAAACCTTACCTAAACGAAAGGTTTGGTTAAAAAAAGAAGAAAATGACAGTGTTTGACTGTTACCATGTCTTTGTGTGTGTGTGTGTGTGTCTGTGTTGTGTGAGAGTGTGTTTGCGTTCGGGGTCAGGTCATGCAGATGGTGTGAAGTTGCAGCACAGACGGTTTCCTCAATTTAACTGCTTTTTATTATGCAAATTGCCCTTCGATGAGACACACACTTGGAGTGTGTGTGTGTTTGTAGATTGGAGACGGAGAAAAGGAGACTGTCAATGATTTGGTGCTCGTTTTATTCTAATTGTATAAATTAATTCATATTAAGTAATGCAAGGTGATGGAAGCAAGAGTTTAATTTAAACCAGTTAAAAAGCAAAATACTGAAAATAAGCATGTTTTAAGATCAGTTCTTGCTTTCAGATAAATTTATGTTTTCTCAACATGAACAGTTTTTTACCCAGTTGTGCTGATTATTTCTGTCTCTTCTTTTGCTATTGTCTTCAGAGGTGGGAGGGATCAGTGAGGAGACACCGTCCTGTGATTGGTGGAGTTTGGGCGCCATCCTCTTTGAGCTCCTGACAGGCATGGTGAGTCAAAAAGTATTGACTGTGTTCCTAAGGTGTTGTGGGATTTCTGTAGGTATCTTGGCTTTCTGCTCTAACGCACTCTTTATGGTCATGCCAGGTGGTGTGTGCGTGTGTGTGTGGGTGTGTGTGTGTGTGTGAGAGAGAGAGAGAGTGATTCTGCACACGTGTCTGTATGTGTTTGAGTGGGTGGAGTTTGTTGGTTTTTTTGGGGGGTGGGTGAGATTTGTGTGTGAGGTGCGTCTTGGCTGCGGTCTCTTACTCTGGTTCTCGGGGAGTGCCGGTGGTGTCTGTGTGACTTTCTCCCCCAGCCTGAGCTCCATCTGCTGGGCCACTGGGTCAGCTCTCTCCGGTCCTCTCTGCTGGCTCCTGGAGCAGCGTTGGGCTCAGGGCACGCCAACCTCAGATCAGCGTGAAAGGTGAAGACCTCGGCAGTTCTCAGGATGCTGCAGCTTGGCTGGTCAAGGATCAAAGGGACCATATTTTAAGACAGGCTTGTGAGGAAGGGAAACATTTCCATAAGTACAATGCCGTGCTAAACAATTCACACCCCTTTAACTCTTACCCATTTTGAACTGAAACCTGTAAATAGCTGCAAAAGAATAAAGACCAGGGCAAAGGTTCGCCTTCCAGCAGGTCAGCAAACCCAAAATCCACCTGAAGCTACAATTGGATCTTTTAGATTAAAGCATATTAATGTGTTGGAATGGCCTACTCAAAGTCCAGAGTGAAATTCAATTAAGAATCTAAAGTAAGAATTGGAAAGTCCTGTTTATAGATGCTCTCGATGACCTAATCACTTTGTAGGGTGTATCACATGAAATCTAAATGAAATTTGTGTGAGAAATGTGTCAAAATGTAAAAAACAAATCATTTGGAGATTCCAACTATAATCCGTCATGAAGAACAAATATACCCACAGCATCAAGTGCCGTCATTGAGTTCAGATGCCGTGTCTTTCTGTTTTTTATTGTCTACCTAATTTGAATAATTTCTAATTGTGCGTGAGTGTGTTTGTGTATCTGCTGTCCGTGTTTGGTTAATCCTATGCTTTAACACTATACACATACTTACCTGGGTGGCAAAAAAAGGAAAGAAACTCCGCTAAACAGATGTCTCCTTTGATGATTAGGCCTTTGTGCGGCCTTGGCAGGAACACACACACACGCAGGCACACACGGTGTCTCTTGATCCTTGCAGGATAAGATCTCGCCTGAAGCAGTCTTAACTGTTGGTAGGAAAGCAGCCAGAAGTCCTGGAGCATCTTTCGCGGAAGAAAGAGAGTGGCAACAGCCCTAACTGTTTGGGAAAAATACAAACGATTTATGGCTTTTACTTGCTGCTGTATTCTAGCATTTCTAGTTTTTTTTTACTGTTGAATCCGAAATAAGTTATTATAGTCAATTATTTTTGACAAAAGGTCCATGTTCTGCAGCTGAAAAGTCAACCTTGGTCATATTCTACTTTGAAAAACAACTTAAATGCTCTGCATGAATAAAGTACAACCTGACCAAAAACAATAATGTTTTTATTCTTTCTGTGACTTTCCCTCTGTCTGACTCCCACAACAGTTCCAAGAAAGACCAACAGCAGTGAGGTCATTAACTTGCTGTTTGCGTGATCAGTGTTGTTTCAGGTGCTCTGACTCTCTGGTCTCCTCCTGTCTGTCCAGCTCCGATGCTTTACTGCTGACTTAGACTCTGCGGGTGCCGGACCGTTCTGTGTTTTACATTGATGGTTATCTGCCTCTCCTCTTTCCACTCCTGCTACCCTGTGCACAGTCGCTGCTGAGCTGCCATCCAGCAGGAATTGGCCGTCACACAGCTCTCAACATCCCAGAGTGCGTTTCAGAGGAGGCCAGATCTCTGCTGGAGCAGGTGAGAGGGCACACCTGTTAAGTTTACATATTAACTGCACAATATATTCTGTTTGCACATGTGCTTTTGTTGTGAAAGGGTGTTCACTTCCTGTGTGAGTTTTTCGTTTGGGGGGGGGGGGGAATATGGCGGCTGAATAAAAGTTCTAAATCGACAAAAACTGACTAGTTTATTGAGTAACAACACCTACAACAATATGAGCATTTCCCAACTCTGATCAATGTTCTTACTTTTATTTTCTGTGTTTTTTTCCAGGGAAATTTGAATTTACACTTGCCAGTTCATTAGATACAAATGTTCAATACACATAAATAGTGAATCAGCTTAGATTAACGGTTAAGGAACGTGGCAAGGTTGTTGGTACTATAAAAAATTTTCCGAAACTGATGATCTACTGGGATTTGTTTCATGCTGTCTTCTGTCTGGTTTACAGAGAATGGTTCCAAAAAGAGAAAACAAACTGCACTTGTGTGGATGAAAATGCCTCTTTTATATTTAGAGGTCAAATGAGATTAGGTAGACTGGTTCAAGGTGATGAAAGTCCCAGGATATATTGCGAGTCTTGCCAAATAAACAAAAATATCTGAAAAACTATGCCTCTGATCTGTTTTGACATTTTCAGTGAGAGGGTAAGTAGCTGAAGAGCTTGATGTTTAAAACCCCTTAAAATTCCAGCAATTCTGTTCTGAAATATTATAAAGACCGTTTTTGTTCCAGATGGCATTAATTTGAGGCAACAAACAATGAGTTGGTGGTTTGACAAAAGCGCTTGCTCTGTCTTAAGCTGTGATTGTATCCTTGATTAGCATACATCATCGGAATCACAAGAATCTTAGCTTTAAGTGATGTATAATTTGTGTATGTACATAGAAAGGGTGTTGAGAGAAAAACGGCAGATTTAATCCAGAAGTACGCAATATCCTGTTCGTGGTACGTAGGAAGGCTATGAATGGCATGAAAGTAAGGTAAAAAAGTCGTGTCAGTAAAAAAGTAAAATCTGATACCGATAATTTCCAATATTACATTTTAATGTAAAGACCGGCCAGTAACGATGATGATAATTTCGGACATCCCTACGAGCAAGATGTCTCTAATAAAGTGCTCAATGAGTATATATTGTCACCCCTCGCTCCTCATCATTTTTTTCTGCTTTTGGTCATTTGTTTCTAATATTATTTGCTGCTCGGAAAACAAACCAACGCTGTATATATTTTAGGGATGTAAGAAAATATCGATACACTGCTATTTCGCAATATTTTATGTCACGATATTGTATTGATATTCAAAAGTAATGTATAGATTTTTTTTTCTTTTTTTAGAATTTGAAAGGAACCATTATTGATGACAAAAATTTTTGACGTAAAATTAAAAGTATGACTGGTAGTTTGTGGCCTTTTTTTCACCTTCTTCGTTCCAGTGGATCAACCAGATCTAGTAATAAAACTGGATGTGTTAAAGTATGAAATAGGTTGGAGTGTTTAGAATGCTGCAATAGTCTTTCTACAGTTAAATTCAGTTTTAAAAATCATAATATATAGTCTTACTTATAGTATCACAATATATCATATTGTCTCCCCTGTATCGTGATACACATCACATCGCCAGATTTTTACCAATACACATCCCCAATTAATTTTTTTTTCAATAAAAAGAAGTGTTTGCTTTTTTATGACTTAAAATAAGTTATATGGCAGGAAAACAAATCCAAACATAATGTGAGCATGATGTGAGATGTTTTATAATGACAACAAAACACAGGGTTTAATGACTACCTTAAATGATCATCTGTGTTTGTATGTTTCCAGACAGATTATGGCAGATAAACAAACATAGTCTACGCTTGATGGACATGTCCTTAATAACAGTGCTGGCACCATGCTGATGTCTTAAAGCTAATTGCAAATCCTCAGATCATCTAATCTTTAGATGTGCATTAATGTGGTTAGCTTGGATTTCCCACCATTTAATGCACAATAAATCTGAGACAAAGGATGCATGGTTGTGCCATGAAGGTGCACTTCCTCTTTATTTATTTTTTTAAATATATAAATGCCAATGCCTTGTGTTTGGGCCCCAAACCTCCAACTTGTAAATATCCTTATATGTGCATTTTTAGGCATTATTTGATGTATATATATAATGTGTTCCTTTTCATCAGGTCTTTCTAAATACTGTTTTTAGCTGCACTAACACTTGAATGTTTGTTGTGATTCAGTTGCTCCAGTACAACCCAATGGAGAGACTGGGAGCCGGCGTGGGAGGAGTGGATGACATTAAATCCCACCCGTTCTTTGCCACTGTGGACTGGCCCAAATAGATGGGGAGCAATGAGGAGCTGTGCAGACAGACTGTCCTGCAGAGCTCCTGTACAAGCAGACATTCAAATACCCACATACTACAGTTTTCCACACACCCTTGTTAAAATGTCAGTTTTTTTGGGGAGTTTTTTGTGTACAAATGAGACCATGATACATTGTTTCAAACTTTTCCCACCTTTAATGTTTCAAATGTCCTTTACAATCAAATACAAATCAAATAAATCTGGAAATATATAAAAAATTAAAAAGCTGCTAAAACTTGGTTGCGTAAGTGTAGACCTTTAACTGATTCTCTGCTAGAGCACCATTTGATTCTGTTTTAGCCTTCTTTAGTATGAAACTATTTGCATGCTACATTTTGACTTGGTAATATTTGCCTCCTCTTCCTTGCAAAAGTGCTCCAAATGTGTCATATTGTGAGGACATATACGCATAGGAGACTCAAAAGATTTTCTGTCAGATTTCGTTCTGAGCTCTTTCATTGCAAAACAATTTTTTTCTTCTTTTTCTTCTGGATATGCTAATATTCTTTTTTTGATTTTGATGAAAAAAATTGGCTAAAAACAAAACTTTGCTTTATCCTCTGTTTTCTAGCAGAGTGTAGAAATGTAAGGCCAGAGCCAGGCGTTTCCGCCACCATGTTTCTTCTTGGGTATTATGATTTTTGATAGTGCTCAATGTTGTTTTTGTGCCAAACTAACATTAAGGATGCTTTTAACTTATTCTCCTCATATGAGATCTTAGAAGATTTTGGCTAGAGCCTGAGGTTTTCTTTGCAAGAAAAAAGTTGTCTTTAACAAATTTACTGCTTAGTCCAGACCAGATATATGGAGAGGTGACTTATCGAAGGTAGAGGACAAAGCAGATCTTCCTGCAGCTCCTTAAGGCTTTAGTCTCAGGCTCTTGGCAGCCTCCCCATCTATTATTTATGACTGTTATAACTTTGACATGGTACATAGATAATGCTGATCGTTTTTTGTTTTTTTTTGTCCCCTGCTCTTGTCTTTGTGACTTGGACTTTAGCTAAAAGATGCAAAAGAAGAAATAGGGGGGAAAATCCTGGGACAGCTAAACATTCTAGATTCACTATAACTTACGGCAGGTGTGTACCACAATGTTCTTCAACAAATATTAGTTTAAGTGTGTGGACATCAGGTTGATGCTGCCTTTTATTTATTGTTTACGTTTCCCTTTAACAGACTCATTTTTAAGTTGAATTATATTGGATTTATGTCTTATTAAAGGTGGAAAGACTTGTGAAAGTCTCATTTTTTTTGACATCACAAAGCGCTGCCATTTTATCGAGGCTGTGTATACTTTTTAGATCCACTGTAGAGTGAAATCAGATTATACATTTCCTCACAAACCTTTAATCATGTTTGGAGTTTCAGAATATTTGTGTAAAGTTTTCCTCTTTATCTCATTGACTGAGTCGTTTTGTGCAGGGAACGGTCCAATGGTACCGGGTAATAATTCACTACAAAGCTGTTTCTTTTCTACTCCTCACTCAGTTGTTTTGAGTCTGTCTCATAACATCTTCACTACATTAACCTTGTGTCAAGAAGACATCATTGACAAAGGCTTATGCCATCTTCACAGTTGAAACCGGTAGAGGCCACAGACTTGACTGATGTGAAACTGTGGCTTTGATTTAAAAACCGAAATCTAAAAACCAGCCTAAGAACAGCAGCATTAAGGGACACTATGCAAAGGCGCGTAAGCAAAATACTCAGAGAAAGTCGATGTTTGTTGTTGAATTTAGTTGTTGTGAAATTATTTAATAGATTACAGCAGAGAAAAGACTCGAGTGGTCATCTCTGTGCAGAAACCTGAGAAAGTCTCAAAAACGTATTTGTAAACAGCCCTTTTACAGTTTGAAGATATTTTTATGACTGTCAGAGGGAACTCTGCCCTCTACTCTTTACCCTGCATTTTGTGCATGTTTGATTCGTATTATTATATATTTAATACAATGGAAAGTGTGGAATAATGACATTTGTCTTGTAAAAGTATCTTTTTAAAGATGTCGTGTTAGGTAAAATATAAACATGTCAAAATCTTGATTATCCAACTTTGTCAATCATTTGCCAGTCACAATCTTAATGCGAGATACTGGAGTAACATGTTTACTAATTTGCCGTACAGGCTTTAAGCAGATTTTTATTTTCTACTGTGACTGGTTTACATTTTTATAGTTACAGAGTCAGACCTTTTCATGTATCACTTCTGCCCTTTTATATATAAATACCTGCTTTTCACCAAACATGGTGAAAGACATTGTAAGTTGCCAGCTTTATTAACAGTTTGCTTTTTTTAATTAGAAACATTGTCGCTGCTGATTTTTTAAATTTTATTTTGCTCCCTTTTGTCCGTGTTGTGTCAGTCCACTTTGGAGAACAATAAACCACACCTGGATGACTAAAGTGAGCAAGGGTGTTGCTTCTTGTGCAGATAAACTGTGTGTGAGCGCTGTTTGTTCGTCCTCAGGCTGCAACTTGTCTTATCTGCTGCAGATGATGCTCCTATAAAGCTGCTGTCACTCCAGCTCATCGTCACATCGGCCAAAATATGAGCTGAAGAACACTGTTGTTCAAGTTATGCCTTTAGGATTCAGTTAGTGTTTTGCTGCTTTTATGCACCTGGTTAGCTATGTGTCACTAGAAGCTAATATTAATAGAAAATAAAACCAGGTTCATTCAGTTGAATTGAAAAGTTTTCAGTAGTGTTTTTCTTAATAATCGTTGCTTAAAGCTAACGAAAACCACAAATACAGTTTCTCAACAAAAAAAAAGACAATTATAGGTGAACAATAAAAAATGAAGCCTAATATATAAAATGTGATATTACTTTCACAGTCATGGGAAAGACAGGCAAACTTATCAGTTGTTCAGCAGACAGTCATTGACTCCCTCCACATCGAGCGCAAGCCTCAACGTGTCATTACTATAAAATGCTGGGTTTTCAGAGAGCTGTTAACATGTTAATGGAAAGCTGAGAGGAAGGAAAAAGTGTGGTACAGAAAGTAAGTGCATACAGAACTAACGGTTAACTGCAGCCTTTAGAGAATTGCCTACAACTGATTTTACAAAAGAAAGCTCTTTGTAGAATCGGGTCCTGGAGTCTGGAGGAAGAGTGGAAAGGCACAGAATCTTAAATTGCTGGAGTCCAAGCTAAAGTTTCCACAGTAAGGGGATTTGTAGTGCTTATCATTTGCCGGTGTTTGTCCAGTTTGTTTTATTACATCCAAAGTCTATGTACATCTATTGGAAAGTCTTAGACTGGTTCATGGTTGAGCAGTTTTGATCCTTTCGTATTTAAAATGTTTGCATTTATTAATAAATTAAGCTATTAACAAAAAAACTGAAAAGCTAAGATTATCCTTGCTGCTTCCATAGGATTTAAGAGGCGAAGGTACCAAGCTACCTCCCCCTTCGATATGTGTTTGATTAAGTTATTGTCCCCAAGCATGACTACCTCTCCAAAAGCCAGGGTCTTTGCAGCTTGCTTGTCAGGAGCATGTGTGTGTGTGTCGCACATTGCCAAAAAAACAAAATCAGCAAGAACCTTAGACAAGTAATTATTGTTGCACATCAATCTGGAAAGCTTTGTAAGGACAATTTTAGACTATTTGAACACAACACTGACTGAACCAATCTTACCAGGAGTATACAGCCCAGGGATCTAAGATCTAAGAATGCTCAAAAGTGCCAACAAATGAAAAACTAGGCTAGTTGTAAGCAATTGTAAAGTCCATGACAGTATAATTAGAAAGAAAATCAACATGTATAGCTTGTTTGGAATGGAAAAACAACAAAAAAGAAACATGGTTTCGGTTGGCAAAGTTACATCTGAATGAACTTTTGGAATGTGGTACCCAGGACAACCCCCCAGCACAGTGTTTACTATTAAGTGGTGGACGTGTGATGATTTGGGCTTGTTTTGCAACCACATGTTGAGGGAACAGTGCCTTCACTGAGTCATAAAAGAAAGATGACAAAAGGGATCTTGTGAGCAATAAAGGATTGTTGTTTAATGTGAAGTTGAGCGAAATCCCTCCACAGTCTTGTGAGCCTAACTGGTATTCAGAAAATAATTTCCAAGTTATGCCAACAACAAAAGACTCCAAAAAGTACTAAATCATGCTGTGCAATTAGTTTTGTGCACACAGCTTTTCCATTCCGACATAATCTTTGTTTGATAGAGTTGAAGTAATTGGAGTTTGATGTGTTTTTGTAAGCTTGAGGCTTATATAATTTAAGAAGGTAAAGACCAGATTGTTTTTATATTTCCACGTTTAAACCCCTGGAATTAAAATGGGGGATGGTACTCTCTGTTTGTGTAGATCTGGAGTGCAAGATGACCAGAATAACTGAAAGTACTGTTCGAATTTTTAAAATACAGACCCTTTCAAAAAAATGTGAATATCATGGAAAAGTTTATTTATTTCCATAATTCCATTCAAAACGTTAAACTTCCATAGATAATAGATTCAGGGCCCACAACTTAAACGATTTCAAGTATTTAGTTGTTTATTTGTACATAATTTGGGCTTCCAGCTCATAAAACCCACTAAAACAGGAATTCAAAAAATTAGAATACAGTGAAGTAATCCGTCCAAATTTTACAGCGCATGACTGTTTTAAACTGAAGGCCGGTTTATACTTCTGCGTCGTGTGTCTCGCGTAGGGTATGCCGTAACCGCCGTAGCCTCTGCGTAGAGGCTTGACGCGCACCTCCTCGGACCTGACGTGTAGCCCGGCGACGCGACGCAGAGACGCGGAAGTACTCCCTTGTGATTGGTCAGTGAGATTACGTACGCACGTACCATCTTCTACGTCTCCGTCTTCTCATTTGCTTGCGTTGCAAAGTGTTCAAAAGAAGGATAATTTGTTTGTCTGCTTCCACAATCTCATTGAGACACTGCACCAAGTCGGCCGCCATCGTTGTTTTAAGGAAATACTTGCCGGAACTGAAGCAAACATCAGACCATAGCAAACCCTCAGAAAAACTCCGCCCTGTGGAGTTTGCCGACCGATACCAGGCTACTGCCACCTGCAGGTCTGGAAATGAAACAGCAACACGACGCTTTCAGCCCTACGCAGAAGTATAAAAACAGCAGTGGGTACGGCGGTTACGGCGTAACCTTCGCGATTGACGCGACGCAGAAGTATAAACCCAACTTGAGTGTCACACACTACTCATCTACTAAACTCAAAGTACCTGCGCAGGTTTTTTTAATGTGTCATTAAATTGCTTCACTTTGGTTCAATTGTCTCAGTTAGGTTCAATATGGGGAAGAATGCAGACTTGACAACTGGCCAGAAGACCATCATTGATACCCTCCATAGGATGGGTAAGCCACAAAAGTTCATAGCTAAGGAGGCTAGCTGTTCACAGAGTGCTGTGTTCAAGCATATCAGTGGAAAGTCTAGTGGAAGGGCAAAATGTGGCAGGAGAAAATGCACCAGCAGAAGAGCTGACCGTAGGCTTTAGCGGATTATCAAACAGAGAAGATTCATGAATCTGGCAGAGATCCAGAAAGAGTGGAATGAGGCGGGAGTCACAGCTTCAAAAACCACCACATTCAGACGCGTCTCAACTGGGTCAAAGAGAAGAAGGACTGGGCTGTTGGCCAGTGGTCCAAGGTCCTTTTTTCCGATGAAAGTAAAGTGTGTCTTTCGTTCGGGAATCAAATTCCAGGGGTTTTGGAGGAGACGGGTGGGGAACAGAAATCTACTACTACTTGAGGTCCAGTGTGAAATATCCACACTCAGTCATATATTCCGGAATTGCGCCGCTCAAGGTGGCAGCATGTTGGAGTAGCTCTGTTACTTTGGTTCATATTTTTTTCTTTTTTAAAACTTTAATTCTTCCATTTCTGGTAGAAACATTGTTTTTGTGGACAACTGTTCTCTCTGGTTTTGAATGCTGTGCAGCTGGAAGGATTTTTGCTGATACTTTTTATTTTTGGACATTTGTTATGATGCATAACCATGGCAACAAGGTGGTTTACAACTGGCAGCAGCTGATTAACATCACAAAAGCTCAAATAATACCTCAACTACAGCCACAAAACCCTGATGAATTGAAAAGAAGACGCCATAGATCCAGAGCATCCTCTACATCAGACTGTCATACAACTACAGAGCGTCTTCAGTCAGAGGCTTCTTCAGATCTGCAGAGCGCTACAGGAGATCATCCCTACCCACAGCCATCAGCATCTACAACAAATCTATGAAGGAACTTGCATAATGAGTTACAACAACATTTAATTTCCCTTTGGGATTAATAAAGTAATTTTGAATTTGAATTGAATTGAATGATTTGGGGTGCAATGTCTGGTGCAGGTGTTGGTAAACTCTGCTTTCTTAAATCCAAGGTCACCGCATCAGTCTACCAGAATGTTTTAGAGGACTTCATGATTCCTTTTGCTGAGGATCTGTATGGAGATGCAGATTTCATCTTCCAGTAGGCCAGGGCCCCTGCACCCAAAAGCACCAAAACCTGGTTTGATGCCCATGCGTCACAGTGCTTGACTGGCCAGCCAACTCGCCAGACCTAAACCCCATTGAGAATCTATGGGGTATTATCAAGAGTAAAATAAGGGGTACCAAACTCAAAAACACAAAAGAGCTGACAGCAAGCATCAAGGAAATCTGGGCTCCAATAATTCCCAGGCAATGCCGCAGGCTGATTGCCTCAATGCCACGAGACAGTGATTAGGGCAAAGGAATTCCCCACCAAGTGTTGAAGTTTGACAAAAAAGATTTGAAAATACCATATTTTGGTTGATTGGATCCTAATTTCTTTCTTTTTTGTGTGCAAAAACTGATAAGTAAATGCTGATTTCTTCACAGTATTCTATACCTTCCCAAAACCACTTTTACGCATCCTTTCGATGACATCAAACGTGATCTCAATCACAATGAAACAGAAGGGTTTCTGCAAGCTTTAGTTAGTTAAAGTTAAGACTTTTCTATGACTTTTCTAAGACCAATATTATAATTTTATAACTTCCATAATGAGTTATGTTTAACTTACTGAATACCTTAAACTAGGAAAATCTAAGTCCCATAACAAAGGAGCCTGGAGTGAAGCCAGTTTTAGGATCACAGATCTCCTGCAGGTTAAGTCCCCTCTGACAAATTCTTCGTTTGACTTTCTGTATCGTGGAGTTTCTTGTTCTTTCCCAATTTCTACACCCAAAGTCCTCAGCCAGAACTACAAGTTATGAAACAAATAAATCCTGCCAACACATTTCACAAAAACACCATCACAGAAGCAATGAATGGAAATTCATATTTAAGACATTACACATGAGCCAGCATTGAGACTGTGAGTGTTTAGAAGTTGTTAAGGTCGAAAATTAGAAGCATTAATTTTTTACTTTGCAGATAACCTGTAAATTGGATTACAACCTCTCATCTGATGGGGTTGCATACATGGTCGTTTTTCTCTGTGCTATCTGTTAAACGTTTTGCTTATAAAGCATAGGAAAATTTAGGATGAATCGTGATTTTGGAAAATAAATAAAAAATCCACTCAAATTAATCAATCTTAACTGACATTGTGAAACCAAGATTAAAAACAAAGTTTCTCTATAAAACTTTAGGAAATGTCAGTGACTTTCCAGATACTTTATTTACGATGGATTGCACTGAATGTGAACCCGTTCCTTCTCTGTCTCTTCTACCTGAAATGACACATTAATATACTCAAAGGTGGAGTTGTTAGCTGTGTCGTAGCGCATTCCCATGTGTCAGCTTTACCGCCATGGGGGTCAAGAGTGTGAGCTGATTAGTCCTTGTCACAAGACCTGTCTCACATTACACACACTCTCAGGGCGAGAAGTTCACTTCAGCTCACTGCAGATAGCTGTCAATCTTACTCAGCATGGATGGGAGATGTGCCTTTGGTGAGTTCATGGAGGCTGCAGGAATCCCTCTGAGCATATATTATGTTCTTCATAAAGACTGCATTTAATTCATTTTCTGACATTGTGTGGTTTGGGGTTAAAAGACATAAAACAGTAGGATTTCTACATGTTTTAGCACTTTTTGTCCCTTTTAGGATAAGATAAAGTGACTGAATAAATAACCTTAATTTGGACATATTTTTAGTATTGTCTTCCTGCATTTTGATAAGTCTTCCTTTTTTAAAATTAAATTAATTAAAGAAAAACATCTCTCCGTCTGGTTGCTTGTGTCATCAGTAAAATTAGTAAATAATTTGAGAAGATGATGTGACTGAATACACAGTGCTGAATCTTGAAAGTCTCTTTAAAACTGCTCACCTACTCACACAGAGAACCAAGATGCATGAGCTTTAGTTTTGTCTTTTTGTGTGGGAACCAAAAGAGATGGATCTTTCCGGTCAGAGGGAAGATGAAGAGGACACACCAAGGACTACCATGATGCAACACAGGCCTCACTTTCTGAGCCCTGCAAACATCAGCAGGGCCTGCAGGCTGAATTGACCCCTGAACCCCTTCTGAAACTTCCTGATGCCCCCTTCCTCTCTGATTCTCTCTCTGTTTTTTTCCCACCTCTGTCTCCCCTTAAATGTAACTCCCCAACGCGTTCACGCAGAGGCACCAGTGAGTGCACAGCAGCCAAATGGCCTGCCCTCTGCTTCATATTGCTGGTGGTCAGGTTTTGTTTTTTTGTCTTTTTTACAGTTTGACTTTCATTCACAAAGTCCAGGAGGACTCGGATAGCCCAGGGACAGACACACACACATACGTACACTTGTACCAAGCTGAAGAGTTGCACTCTGAAACCTCGGGCATCTTCTCCAGCTTCTGTCAGGACCATGATGTCATTATTAGGAGACACAATGCCTCTTCACCATCCCCTATTCACACAGTCTCTCTCATACACACACCCTTACCACGGTACAGGCAAACACACACACACAAGCTTCATGGTCAAACACATCAAGACCAGCACAGAGCTAGATACAGGTGAAGAGTGCTTTGAAATAGGTAAAGACAAGCGCAAGGACATTAACCATAAGGGTTCACAATTTCTTATCAGTGCACCTTTCTTAATTTGTAGGAAGCATGTGTGGAAGATTAGACCCAAAGGCACGAAGAGGCCCTTTAATAATCTCAAAGTCCTTAAAGAAAAAAAGAAACAGCTTAATATATCATATATAATGTATGCAATTTATGAGTAAATCCTGTGGGGAACTGAAAACAATCAGAATGAAATATCCTGGAGACTTAAATCAATGAACCAGGGACTAAAACAGAAAGAGCGTTGTGTGATTTTAACTGAGTCCTTTTGAGGAAAAAAATTACATTAAACAGTTTTAAAGTTTCTAATGAGAATACAGAACGACACAGCTTTACAGAAATAGATTTTAAAATGTGTAATAGTCCTAGCAATTTGTAGGACCAAAAATAGATTTTGGGGGGCAGAATTGTAGAGATGTGAGAAAGTAATTTAATTTCTAAGGTTTCCTGTACTTTGCAGGTTAATGTTTTTGTGATGTGCTTTTTCTTTTTTCTACAAATATTTCCATTATGCGCTACTCTGTTGATGTATCACATGAAATTCCAATTGAAATACATTGAGGTTTATGGCTGTAGCGTTACAAAATGTCAAAAAGTTCAAGGAGCGTTAACACTTTTGCACAGCTCTGTAACAGTTATCTTATAGCAATGCATATTTTTTAGAACCATAATGTGACCATTGATCCTGCTATACAATATAAAGAAGACATATCAAAATCTGAGAAAAGGATCCAAGTCTTCTACTTAAGTTGCTCTTTTGCAGCAACAGTAACTGAGCGGCTTTGACCCTACCACTCTAGACAGCATTCAAAAATGTTGTCTAAAACTACTTACAGTCCATGATAGGTAAGGTCTCTGTAGATAAAAATAAAGGTCTAACTAAATCTCCTCTTGGTCTGACTTTAATTAACTGCTGTTATTCTATGTGTTAAAGTGGGTTCACTGCTCTCGTGCCTTAAGGCTGTGTCATGTTTTAATCTGATCAGATGGCACAAAGCAGCTCTGTCCATTGACTTAGCTCCTTTTATTGGATGGAACATGTAAAGCACTCCTCTTGTAATAAGGTTACCATGCTAAATACTTCATCTGTAAGCTTACGATCATCCATTTCTCATATCTGTTACAGCCACAGATTAACTAGAAATTGATCATAATGTCTGAATGATCTTCTGAACAGATCACCCGGTTAGTCCCTCCTCTTGCAGTGGTCCTTCATTAGGTGTCTGGAGACCGAATGTGATCTGATCTTTGCCTCAAGACAACACGATAGGTTCACTGATAGGCCACTTGAAAGTTTTTTGTGTATTTTTAGGTAACAGTGAACCAATCTCTAAAGTTTATAAAATAACCCTTAATAATCCTATTTCATTCTGTTGAAAAGCTTTTAGACTGAGAACAATAGTATTTCCAGGTACAACTTACTTTTATAAATGAGACAGATATTTGCTGGAAAATATGTTTTTACAACTGCTGGATACACAAACCTTTGTTTCTGGTGAATGATCAAACAAACCTCCAAATTAACTTGATGCAATGAAATAAAATAGAACATATAACCTGATATTTAAAATGAAATACATCACTTAGTCCACAGTTTAATGGTCCAGATGATGTCCAATAATCCTACAGTGTCACATATAATAAAGAGAAATCTGCTTTTTTATCCCACAAGGGATATGGAGATCCAACCAGAAAAGAGAATATAGACCTTTAATCCCAAACCTTTGCAATAAATTATTCGAAAGCTTCCTGAGATAATTGTGTAGTTTTGCTTTGGTTTACATTTTTGTGTGTTGAGCAAGTTGCAAACGTATTCAGATCCCCTTGAACCTTTCAAGCCATTTTCTCCCACTATGACTACTATTGTCAATGTATTTTATTGGGTTTTATGCGACAGACTAACACAAAGCAGCACGTAATTTTCAAGTAGAAGGAGGAAGATAAGTGGTTTTTAAAACAGTTTACTAATACAAATCTGAAAAGTATGGCATGTATTTGTATTCAGTACACTTTATTTTACAGGGGTAGCTCAAATAGTTATTGTTGCATGAATTTACAAGTCATTTACAGGTCACCACTGCGCATTCTGGGGCCAAAGCAAACATGAGAAAAGGTGTCAAAACTGAACACACGGGAGTACATGGGAAACACTGAGCTGCAGAAGAATACTGCACATAATACTACGCACCCTCCCGTGATCAAACATGAAGGTGGAAGCATTATGCTGTGATTATACTTTTTTTCAGAAGGAAAACAAAATCTGGTTAGAGATGATGGCAAATGGATGGAGCAAAATACCCTGCAGTCCTAGAAGAAAACTTGGAAAAACTGGAGACTGGGAAGGAGGTTTACCTTCCAGCATAACAATAAGCCTTGAGCTTGAGCTAATTTGAAAAAATTCTACAACAAAACATTCCTCAAAACAACGAATCTGATGAGACTATTTTTTACTTTTACAACTACGCCCTTTTGCTTTTTGTGTTGGCTTATCACAATTCAAATAAAACAGGCATTTATGGTTGTAATGTCATAAAATAGAAAAAAATTTTTAAGGGTTATTAGTACTTTTGTAAGGCACTGTCATCTATGGAATGCCATAAAAACAGGAAACCATGCTAGTTAACAGCGTAAGTCTGGACTAAATACCTGCCAACTCTTGGAGATATCTCAGTGTGCTTTAAGTGAAATTACCCAGGGTGTCTTGCTGCATAAAGCTTCCTCTTTATACCTCAACTTGAAGTGCCAGTTATTTTCCCTGCTCTAAGCAATGTTCTACCTCACCTTCCCCGCCACATTGGATTTAAGGGTCTCTTTATATAATCCACATTCCTGTGTGTGAGTCATGCTAGAAGAGGCTCAGATGGTAAAGGAGTCCCAACCGGGGCCCAAAAGATGTGTCACTAGTAATACCTTCCCGCAGGCCCGAGGTGTCTCCTTTTGTTGCGCTCTTGGCCCCAATGATCTGAGTGGAAAGGCCGTGTGCCGCAACTCAGGCATGCCGTTAGCGGCTCACTAACATAGCATTAGCTCTGCGGTCATCTCAGTGGGTCCTTGCTGTCTCAAATGTTTCCTCACGCTTGACTACATCCCACCTTCTGTGGCTCCAAACCACTTTTTAGTAACAAACCTCTGTCATGTGACTACCCTCCACTCACCAGTTTCCTATTATCATGTCTTCTTCATACTCCCTCTAACTTACTTATGTGATACACCAAAGAGTGCCACCAGATAACTAATCACTTCCTCCTTTCAGTGTGGTCGGGGTTGCCAAGTGCAACCTGGGGGGCAATGCAATCCTTGTTAAGGAGGAGATGTTGCTGGGAATGCAACTCAAATGCTGTGCTTGGAGCTATACTTTGGACGCTTATCTGTCTGTTCCTCCAAGGGGTAAGTCTTCCTGGCAATGATACACATTCTCTTACTGAATTCAAACACACACACACGCACACACAGTTCAAGTTAAAGTACCAGCCAGATGACATCTAAGTCACCCTGAGGGGAAAGAGCAAAGGAGGAGGTTTAGAGGGGGTGGGGAGGGTGGTTGGGATGAGAACAGGGACAGCAGATTAAGGGAGGTAGATGACATCTCACAGATTTTTACACTGGGGGCATTAGGTGGAAAAGAGGGGAGAACAGAGGACCTGGAAGGCTGAAGGCACAGGGGGAAGAAGAGATTAGCCAAAGAAGGAACCAGGTGGGGTGCCTTAATCTGCCGGAGGCTAGAAAGAAGAGGTAGTATGTCTGTGATGAGTGACAGGTGCAAATAGGAATGTAGACCAGCTTTGGGACGCGAAGAACTGAGGCCGCAGAGTTTAATGGACATCACGATTTTACAGCGTCTAAGGTAAAAGTAGAGAGCAACATCTGACAGTGAAGTGGGAAGGGGGTAAAAGGGGGGTGCAGAGTGAGGTTAAGCAGGGCAGAGAGTGGTGTTCTTGAGGGGGTGTGGAGGATCCTTGGAGTCCTGGCACCTTATGGCATGGCCTGCAGTCAAACAGATGCTACAGGCCTTGCCAGCCTTGAGCAGGGCACAAATGAGACCATTAGTAGCACAGGAGGAACGTGCCTTGTCTTACAGAGCAGTGAGGGAGCATGTGTGTGCGTGCAGACCTGTCTTTCAATGAAAAAAAGAGCATGATCTGTTTGTTGATAATATGCTAATGCACCCAATTTTCTTCAGTTTTTGTACTCAAGGTGAATATTGTCATGTCCTGGCAACCAACCACCAACAGCAGGAGGTGTTTTAGAAGGTTCTAGCTCACTGAGTACATATTTACAGTAACTTGGAATGTATAAATTCCCACTAACACCAAACTTTTTCACATTTTTTTTAAATGTCACAACCATAAAATTCAATGAATTTTGTTTGAATTTTGTGTTAGAATACCACAAAGAAGTGCATTACTGGACAGAAAATAAATGGCTTTTAGAATTATTTTACAAATAAAACTATGAAATGTGTGTTGTGCCTTGATATTTAGCTGCCCCCACTCAATACTTTGTGGAACCACGTTTTGCTGCAGTTCCAACTGCAAGTCTTTTGGAGTATCTCTCTACCAGCCGTGAGCATCTAGATGCTCCAACCTTTGCACATTCTTCTTTCAAAATAGATCAAGCTCAGTCAGATTGGTTGAGAAGCGTTGGTGAACATCAATTTTCGAGTCTTGACAGATTTAAAATAGGATTTAGGTCTGAACTTTGGATGCGTCATTCTAAGACATGAATATGCTTTGATCTAAATAACTCCATTGTAACTCTTTCTATAACTTGTCACCCCTGCTGAAATGTGAACCCCTGTCTTCTTACTGCATAATATTTCAATTGTGAAAATGCCGTGCTAATTGTTACACTGTTATAAAGGTTTTGCATGTAGGCCAACCCAATTTTGGTCTCCCCTGACCAGAGAATCTTCTTCTATATGTTTACCATGTCCCCTCAATGGCTTGTGGCAAACCGTTAACATATTCTTTCATGGCTTTCTTCTTATGAGTCTTATGATTCTATGAGTAAATGATTAATTGTTCTCATTTCAGTAAATTATTTCACTTAAACTGTGAATCTCTATAGCTCCTCCAGAGTTACCATGCACTTCTTGGTATTCTCTCAGATTAGCACTCTATTTGCCCACCCTGTCAGTTCATTTGGACTGTATGCTTGTTATTGGGCTGTGCTCTTTCCATTTTTAGAAGAATTGAACACTGCACTGTGTGCACAACTTCTTCTTCTCTGACCTGTCCACCACGTTCCTGTATCTTGATTTTGCTGTTTGTCCACTGATGTTCTCTAAAAACTATATCAGGACTTCAAAGAACATCTGTATTTGATACTTAAGGAGCAACTCACCCCCCTACCAGAGTCTTCCTCCACCTACATTTACGGTTTGAAAAATGTGGCAAAAGGAGGTGTTACTTGGCGGAACGAGGGACGTGGGGGGGTGCAACGCTTGCTTGCTATTCCAACTCCCACTCACTACGGCGGTGTGGCCAAGACTGGGCTTGTTTTATACCCCACAGCAGCAAAAAAAAGTTGATGTGGGGGTGAGTTGCTCTTTAAGTGATTTCTGAAGGTAATTGGTAAGAGGGGGCTGAACACAAATGCATGCTACAGTTTCATATTCACAAATCATGTATCATTTTAGTTTAACTTCAAAATTATGAGATACTTTTTGTTAGTTTATCACCTAAAAACTCAATATGTTGAAGGTGTAAAATAGATGTAAAAGTTCAAGGGCTGTGAACACGTTTACATTGCACATGCTTTTAAATACACCTAGCAGCAGGTCCTTTCACATCTTTCAAATTACACTGGTATGCTTGAAGGAGGTAGGAAAGCCAGAAAAAACAAGATCCTGAAGAATCTGCGCCTGTGTTTTGGAAAATACTGACTCTAGTGGGTGGAAGCATAAAGTAAGTGGAAGAAGAGCAGCACCAACTCTCTCCTCACTGTCTATTTTCTCTCTTCCATTTCTATTTTTTCAAGTGTAAGTGATAATATCCCCCCCTTTTTCTACCTCTCACTGGCTTGAGTGATTTTGCTAAGGCGGTGTGTTCAAGTGTGTGCGCCTGTATGCGTGTGTGTGTGCCTGTGTGTGCATGTGTGTCTGCGTGTGTGTGAGTGTGTATGTGTAAGCGTCTCGCATTAGCCTTTTTCCATTAAAGCAATTTCGCCACCCATTGTATTCCTGAAGAGGACCTGGGAAGTCACTAATGGTGCCTTGCGTCCACCCTTGCGCGTTAGCACACACACCGGCGGTGCACGCACACAGCAGAACATCTCAAAACGTGTGCTATCATCACCTGTCGCCTGATTGCTGTAAAACACACACATTAGCATAGAATGAGACACATTATCACTCCTGATTATGGGACGCTAAGAGGTTTCACAGGGAAAAAAAAGACCTCACACCTTTTCTCCACAATGCCCGCTGCTAGTGAGATAAATGCATGTTGTCCAACATCTCTGATGCGGCTGAAACAGCCTGAAGACTCTGCTGATGGATTTAATGGTCTCTTGTTGTTCATGTTCATAACTGCTCAGATTTGTCATGTCAATACTAATTTTTATAAATCCAGACAGTGCCGTGATCCAGCTGCCACTATGAAAAACATGTACTTTGTATGTTTCCGGCTGTGTTGAAAGTGGAGTGAAAAGCACCTGGCTAGAGGTGATTTCAATAGGTATTGTAGTGGATCAAATCAAAGCAGAGACAGAGAAGGCCCAGACATAATGAACACATCGGCCATAAAGAAAGATGGTACATGGCCAGCAGGTGGCCTCTCCTTCTCTATCTTTATGAGTCCAGGAAGTGTTGGCCATCCTGTCCTAATAGATTTTTTAGGTATTTGAAGCAAGGATTTGGGTAAATCAAGAGATCGTCTGCATAGGCAGTCAGAAATGGATAATCCATCAAATCAAATGCCTTGTGGGCATCGAGAGAGAATAGTGATGCTTTGTTACCTTTTGTGAGGTCTGTATCTCAAACCTACATTTGCAAAACATTTAAATCAAAGCAGAGAGAGCAAATATAGAAATTAAATAATTTGTCATGAAGTGCAACATACAGTACGTGGGACTTCTTCTTTCCCATCTTTATGAATACAGGGAATGTTGTCCTTACACAGGACCCTGTTAAATAGTTTTTAATTTTTGTGGAAAGCATGGATTAGAGACTATTGGCTTGGCCAGGCAAACCATTTGATCATCTGCGTAGAATGTCACAAGATTCTCATCGCTGCCAACTCTGATACCCTTGATCTTCTGGTGTTCTCTAAAGCCACTTGCCAGTGCCTCTAAGGATAGATTGGAAAAGAAGGGTGACACTGGATCAGCATGGTGAACTCTGTAATTCGATCAAAGAGTGTGCAGGACCTCATTAGATTTTGAGGAGACCAGGGAAATAGAAGCTTCAATCATCCAGGTAAACCAAGTATCATCTGCAAAGAAGATGGCATGAGTCTCTGCATTTCTGACACCGATTCTCCTGATACTGGTGTGTTCCCTGATGCTGAAGTTTTTCTCTGCTTATAAAGTGTTGAGAAGCAGAGACAGAACAGACACTGTCACAAATACATCCATCATAAAAGGTGACAAGCACCACAACTGGGTGGCCTCCTCTTTTTCCCTGTCTGTCTGTCTGTCTGTCTGTCTGTCTGTCTGTCTGTCTGTCTGTCTGTCTGTCTGTCTGTCTGTCTGTCTGTCTGTCTGTCTGTCTGTCTGTCTGTCTGTCTGTCTGTCTGTCTGTCTGTCTGTCTGTCTGTCTGTCTGTCTGCCTGCCTGCCTGCCTGCCTGCCTGCCTGCCTGCCTGCTCAACCAGGAAAACCAAGAGATCATCTGCAAAGAGAGTAACAATTGACTGACTTGACAATCTCTACAATTCAGGGTGATTGGTGTATATTTATTTATAATTCCGTGAATACAAGAGTTAGTGGGGCTGCACAGTGGCAGGTAGTAGCACTGTTGCCTTGCAGCAAGAAGACGCGGGTTTGAATCCCGGCCTGGGGTCTTTCTGCATAGAGTTTGCATGTTCTCCCTGTGCATGAGTGAGTACTCTCCAGGTTCTCCCCCCTGCAACCCTGCATAGGATGGACAGGTACAGATAATGGCTGGATGGATGGAAAAGAGTTAGTGTGTTAAAAAAAAGTGTTCCGTAATTAATTTTGTAGCTTGAAATGGCCACTCTATCATACCAATACTTAGAGGACAATTAAAGAATATTAATGTTCCATTATGTTTGGTGTTGTCTGCCTGTAAAATGGTAAGAATTTTGTTTTAAGTATTTTAGTGAGATTAAATCAAAGCAAAGAGGCAACAGACACAGACATAAACTCATCTGCCTTAAGAGGTGACAGTACACGGCTAACAGGTGGCGTCCTCTTCCCCATCTTGATGAGTGCAGGAAGTGTTGGCCGTGTACAGCGGAGGTGGGAGACACTTGTTTGCAATCGAGGTCATCTCTGTCTGCTTTATGCACTGTTTTCTTAACTTCAGAGTATCTAAAGAGGTTCTGTCATGTTTGACAACCTTCACTTTGTTCAAGGGTGAAAGGTGAAGAGGAGGAAGGAGGGATGATGTTGGCTTCTATTTTCTTTCCGGTATTCTTTCAGACTGGAAATGAGGAAAGGTCTTGTCGACATCCCGATTTAGCCTGGAGAGGTCACAAGGTAATGGGTGGGGGCAGACTGAGATGGGAATTCCCTTGCATTTGTGTTTAGTTTATCGTAACTTGTGAAGAAAGGGGACTTTCCTGGACCAAAAAAACATAAATAAAAGTTGTTTGGTTTTCTTCAGCTTCCTCAAATGTGTTCATACCCTTTCTGTGTCATCAGTTTATTTTTTAATTGATAATAGTATCTGTCTGGATGATTAAATTGTTTCTTTCCAGCAGTGGTTAAGTGGTTTGATTTTAAACTAATCTGACCTGAACAAATCAGTTTTGACTCACATTTATAGTGGAGTTTTATACACAGACAAACTTTGCAGGCTAACTTGCTCACATATAACTTTTCAGCTGTACTTACAAATTTTTTTCCGTAGGACCTCTTCATCTTGCTTCCCTGTTTTCACATATTAATTTGTCATAATGCCATCTATTCAATAAATTCCCTTATCCTTCTGCATTGGGTCACTCACACAACATCATACAGCCACCCTCTTGCTTCACAGTTTGGATGGTGTTCACATGCTTGAAAGTGTCCCGCTCTCCCTCCAAATGTAACAGCAGTCGTTATTTCCACAGCACATGTCTCAGAAAATTACGATATTCCTGAGTGCATTTGCAAACTGCATTGGGGACTTTTATATATCTTTTTTAGTCATGGGTTCTTCCTCGCTGTGGGGCCTTTCAGCCCCTTGAATGCCAGTCTTTTTTAAACTATGGAAAACGGCCGCCTTTTACCATCTTCCGCCATTGAAACTCTTCTCAGTCACATTGTGTACTCCATTTGTTAAAAGAAAATTATCCCACAAACTCTTAATATAGACACGGTAAGAACATTTGACAGTTTTGAGACATCCACCAGTTTCTATTGAAACTGGTGGATGAAACAGTGAGCACCATGTTGAGAAATTTTAAAAGCTAATACAGAGAGAGTTCAGATTTCTTTGGCACAAAGTAGCTTCATTTTCCAACCTGTCACCCAGCACACACACATGTTCACATACACACACTTGCGGAGGTCTGTGATAATGACATAATTGTCCCAGAGCACACAACCATGCAAATGGGGAAGATGGTTTGTGTTGCCATCCGTAGGTCTCTGCCATCTATTTCCATTATTCTAATGCACTGCTACTTATGACCTGCTTTTACACGATTAGCAGTTAGCTAGAGAGAGGCGGTAAGCAGAGAGATGATCGGAGACAGATGAAATGTGTGGTTTTTGAGAAAACCCTTTTCCCATCTGTAGTTGGCCAGGTTTAAAAAAAAAAAAAAAAATACCACAACGATCAAACTTTTCTGGTGTTTGGCATCTTTATCATTCATCTTAGTCGAAAGTTGGAGCAAGTGGGCAAACAGGTTAAACTACTCTTGCTTGTCCACACCTCTGATTCAATCCTCTCCTCTATTTTTCTCAACATCTCTTCATCCCTCCATATTTTCTGTGTGTGTGTGTGTGTGTTTGATCTTGAGAGAATGGGCTGTTGATTCTGGTCTGTTCCTTGGCTCCCCATCTCGTGGTCTTGGCCCAGGTCTGATCCCTGTGATTGGATCGGAGGGCTTTTGTGGTGGCTGATGGGACAGAATTAAGCCAAGTGGCACACAGCGAGCACGCTCCGTGGCGGGCAGATGGACGGAAAGTGAAAGAGCTGTGATTTCTCATTGTGTCCCACCATCTTTTGGGGTGTGTGTGATATCCCCAGAGCACATCTTCCATCCAAGAGCTCTGTTCTCAAATCAGTGGCCACCGCTTCCTGAGTCCAGGGACACGCCTCTCCAAGATTTCATCTCCGTATCGGGCCACAACTGGGTTGTAAGCAGCTTAGTGAAGAATAATGTAGGGCAAGATATGGCTGCTCAGTTTTTGTTCAAGGCTCTGTCAACTTTCAGAACTGCAACTGATTCCAGAGCATTTCAGGAATACAATTAAATATTCAATTTTACAACATGGGTTTGAACTTTACATTTTCATTTGGGTTTTTCGTGAGATGTAAGTTAATTATACATACATTTTGGTTTTATATAAATTGAAAATGTGGGCATCTGTTAGCTTTGTAAATCTCAAAAGGTTCTGTTTGTAATAAGCCAGACACTTTTTAGTACTATAATCTTGAGATTTCATATTCATTGTCTTGTAAAATAATTCATATTCCCGGGCTTTTTTGTGACCAAAAAAAACCACCACATTTGTCTGAAGCAGAAGAAAAATGATTTATGGTTTAGTGGAGATCTCTATAGTGTGGCATGCATTTAATACAACTACTTGTCCTGTGAAGCAATTCCCCCACCTGGGCTGAGGATCTCTGCAGCTCCTCCAGCGTTACCATGGGCTCCTTCACTGTGGATATGTCTTGGTAGGTTTGCAGTTTTTCTCCACTCTTTCCATTTTTGGATGATGGATTGAACAGTACACTGGAATATGTTAAAGCTTAAGATATTGTTTTATAACCCAACCCTTCTTGAAAGTTCAGTTCAACTTCGTCTGCTATGTTCATTAGTCTTCTTGATTATGTTTTTTCACTAATATTCTCCACAAAAATAAATCTGGGACTTTGAACAACTGTATTTATGCTGATCTTAAATTACTAATATGGCAACCTCTAAATATAATTGGTTGCTCTGGATCTCATGTAGGACATTGGATTAATGGGGGTAGAATACAAATGCTTAATTGTCAGATTTTTAATTGTAAAAAATGTTGAAACCAATGAAGAAGTTTCCTTCCACTTTACAAAAATATGCTACTTTATGCTGCTTTACCCTATAAGATCCTAATAAAATATATCCCAGTGTTTGGCTGTAATATGACAAAATGTGGAAGATTCAAGGTCTATGGATACTTTTTCTAGGCACTGATAATACGGGATCTGCGTTCTTGAAATTATGCCCAGCTGGTAATAACAAACTCATATGCTCTTGAGATTTACTAACTTAACAGATGCTCAAATTGTCTGTTTAAACATTTTCCAAACCCGATTACAAACACATAGAGGGGTTAAATGACTGAGGCGGTAATAGTTTCCACCGATAACATTTAACCTCTTCCGTCTAACGCCACTCCTGCTGCCCAACCCCTGCAGCTTACCCTCAATGAGATTTACACCATGAAGTGTGTGTACTAGTAATATGATTCACTCCTTTTTGCTATGTGTGTATATATGTGAGTGAGCGAGCGAGTGTGTTTTGGGGAATTTTCCGATTAGAGCAGATTACTTACACCCATGTAAAAACAGGAATTATTTCCCAATAAGAACTGCTTATAGGGTCGTAAAACATAAAGGATAATCATTAGACCAAGAGTAATATCACATTTTTCATCACGTAAACACTTGTTCTCCACATTATTCATAAAAAATATCTATCTTGAGGATTTTCAGGCTTTCAACCCTTCGAAAATTTTAAAAAGGGGTTATCTGTGATTCTGCGAAAAATGCTCTTAAATTTTGTTTGCATTTAAGGAGAAGAAGAACATTAAAATACTAAAAACCTGTTCTCTCAGAAGTGTGGCAAAATTATGTATGCTTTTGCAGAAGAAAGAGATAGAAAAAGGTGACTATGAATGGCAACAGGGCTAACATGGCATCACCAGTAAAGGGCTGAGTGATCTACTTAGAAGGGTGATGGCAGGGCTGACCAGCAGAAGCCAGAGAGATGCCTTAGCAGGCTGGCAAAGACCCAGACAACCCCTTTAAATCTGCTACTATGGCTAATCTCTAATCTGGAGATTTACTCTATCTGTTCCCTCTCTGTTTCTCTTTCTTTCTGTTTCCACGCCTCCAAATCTAAAAATGGAGCAATCTGTGAATATTTAAAAAATGCATTTATCCCTCCCCCCCGAAATGTGTTATTAAAGACCATCTAATTCCCTGTACATCTCTCAGCTTTTCTAGTCCCGCCCCCACAGACCCACACACCCACACACACAACCAGTGTTTTGCAGATGGTCACATAATGCACAATCAGCCAAACAAGACGGTTGATTTTGGGGAGGAATGTTGGACTCCCTTGCCTTTGGAGGGCATCCTTGGTGGACATCGTGAGCTAGAAGCCATTACAAAGCTGGATGTAGCAAGCCAGCACCAGCCACAACCAATCCCAAATCATCTTCTAACTGAACCAGGTTTGAGTCCAGAACTGCAGCAAGGATAAGATCCCCTGCCTTAGACACAAACATCAGTCTGTGTTTAATTAATTAAACATTTCACGTAGTGAATTGAGTTACTGAAGTAAATGAATTTTTTCATAATATAAGAACTTATTGAATGGATATATATATATATATATATATATATATAAAAACAATTTTTTTTTAAACTTTTTAGCTTACATGCAAAACATTTTTTGTGTCGGAACACTAACACTGCATACGACCCTCAACACACTATTACTATTCTTCTAAAGGGGATGCAGAGTCAGAGAAGCTAGTCAAAGTTGATGGGAAGGTAGATGAGGTTAATTATGGGGCAATCGTGAAAGAAAAGTGTTAGAGTGGCCCAACCCTAGATCCCTTTGAGAATCTGTAGCAAGACATTATCAAAGCTGTTCAGAGGTGCGGACCATCCAGTTGGACAGAGATTAAAGTAATTTGCTGAGAAAAATGGGCAAATCTGTAAATCTGCAAAGCTGGCAAAGACTTACCCCAAAAGGGTTGTAGTGAAAGGTGGTTTTATAAGATATTCACTCAAGAAAGGCTGAATATAAATGCATTCTAAACATTTCTGGGGGGGGGGGGGGGGTTGTAAAAAGATTTGAAAACGATGTAGATTTTTCCTTCCACTTCACAATCATGTGTTACTTTGTGTGGGTTTATCACAAACAATCTCCATAAAATACACAGAGTTTGTGTTATGTGAAAAAATGCACAAAAGTTGAAAGGGTATACATAGTTTTGGAAAGTGTTGTTGCTGGATCACAGAAGGACACATTGTGTCCCATAAATGAACTGGATGATAACTTCACCATGCATCAAAAAAAACTAGAAAGCATTCACTTTCACAGCCTTAATGACTTAACTTATAAATTTTGCACTGATTTGAATATATTTTGGAGCCATTCATTGCTAATAAAATCGTCTTCCTCCCCGATGAATTCATCACATGGCAGTCTTCAAACTTGCATGATGAAGATATGATGTGCGATATTAATTAGGAGGTAAACAAAGACCTGCTGTTTAACATGGAAATTTATGCAGTCCCCTGTGTTTTCTATGCAGCTAAATTCTTGCGTTTTCTTTTATATAGAGTGCTCTGGGTCTGGTTTTGATCACTTTATTTTCATTGTCCCTCCACTGAGTATCTGCAGCGTTCACTGACACTAATGTGGTGCAGGTCAAGAGAGGAAGGGTCCTTCCTAATACATGTCTTCTTCTGAGCTGTTCCTATCAGCACTGCCAAAACAACAATGACTCCCCCCTCCCTTGTTCCCGCTTCTTCATACTTAGACCCTCTCAGCAATTATGCCCAATCACAGGGCCTCAATAGGAAGCAACCAGGGCTTGTTTGTGCCTCTGCGGTCATTAAGAGGGAGGCGAAGAAAGGAATTAATGACTTAATTGAGGAGGAGAGAAAAAGGGGGAAATCACACAGACTCTGGGAGAGTATGAATGGGGCGCCTGGAACGCTCCTGGAGCAAGGGATTGTGGGATTGCTGAAGTGTGTTAAGATTTTGGTTGTCCTCCAGAGCAGATGGTGGCTTGTCGTTCGCATACCATCTATTCTCCTCTTTGTCAACCAAGAGCGGCTTCCTTTGCCCCCCCCCCCCGCCCCCCCTTCCTGCAAAAGTTCATGCAGAGAAACAAGAAAGGAGGGAGAAAGAAACACACAAACACAACAAAACTGAAACATCTCTCCCCTACCAGATGAAAGTTTTGACCAAATCAAAAAGGATGTTGTTGTCTCAAGTGTGGCTGTGCCAGGCTTGGCGCATTGCTATTCATTCCTGTCTAATGTGGCAGTGCCTCCGCACTGCCAAGCCTCCACTCCTGCTCCACAGACACCTGATTACTGTGGATAAACACACATGAGGAGACACCCCCACCCTACCGCCTCCTCCTCTGCACCTCCCTCCCCACCAACTGAGACTTACGAGATCCGCTACCTCCAGGAAATTCTGGCTCGACCCGCTCTTGCAATTACTCCTCCTGTCCAAGATTTCAAATGGATAAAGTAATCAGGAGGAAGATGAAAACAGAGTGCATACTTGCTGTTTCTGTCGACTAAAGAGAAAACATCTAGTATGGATGGACTTAGCAAAGTTAAGCTTCGGGGTCGGCAAGCTGATGGTGGCAGGCTTTAATTGTCTCTTCTCTTTCATGTGTCCGGCTTCCTGGAAGCATTCCTTCTGAAAACACAACTGAGGCCCTTCTGGAAAGCAGCTAGCACCTTTTGGAGGACTGAATAATTAATGTGTACTAATGTAAACAATGTATTAGTTATTCAAATGTAATCCTTTTAGACAACAGGGCTGTTTACCCCCCATTACTCCCTCTGATCATCCAGTCCAGAAGGGAAGCCCATACAGGGAAGAAAGCAAAGGAAGAGAGGAGACACCAGCCAAAACAACAAAGAAATGCCTATATCAAATCTTCTGTTCCTTCTGTGTTTCTGCTCTGTCTTCTCAAACCCCCAAACGGTCGTGGGAGATGGCCGCTCCTACTGAGCCTGGTTCTGTTGGAGGTTTCTTCCTGTTAAAGGGGAGTTTTTCCTCTCCACCGTCGCTACATGCTTGCTCAGTATGAGGGATTGCTGAAGGATTGCTGTGGTTGGAAAGGCTGCCCAACCTCATGCCAATGACTGAGGCAATCTGCTGGGATTCCTTAAATAGGAAACTTTTTAACTGATTGGAATGTTTTTATAATTGTATTGAAATGACTTCTTGTTAAGTGCCTTGAGATGACATCTGTTGTGAATTGGCGCTATATAAATAAATTGAATTGAATTGAATTGAAATGCAGCAGGATTAGCATGACAGAGAATACCAGCACTTCACACATTAATACACAACATGAACTATAGCCATAACCCTCCGGGGGCCCGATCCAATATGCAACTCCTCTACCTCCTTCTGTCTTTCTCCGTTCACACATCTCTCTGTTTTAGTCCTCTCTCTCGTGTCCTTCACCGTCTTCTTTCCCACCCCTCTGCTCTTTCTCAGTAGACGTCTGAAGGGCCCTTCAGTGCAGAGGAGATGAGGACTGGTCTCACTGAGGCAGAGGCCAGTATGTGTGTGTGGGAGGGGTGGCACAGAAGGAAAGGAAAGAACTGTCTCCTTGTCTGAAGGATGATTAGGAGTCTGAATGTCGGGAAAAGAGGGCCTCCCATTGATAGATTAAGGACCAGGTTGGATGTACTTGAGAACTATAGTGCTCTATCGCAGGAGGTGAGACTGGAGAGCCAGGTCATGCATTAGCATGTGTATTGTTGTCGGCTTTAACGTTCCAGAGTCCTGGGTTTGGGGTATATTACAAGCAGAAAGATGTAAAAGAGAAAAATTCACCATGTTGTTTGTTGGGCCACATTTCCAACGAGTGTTGAGCTTTTATGAAGCTCTGCCGATCTTTATCCCTTTCGGATAGACTTCTTTGTAAATATGGGCTAGAATTAAAAATGAAAACTAATTTCAGAAGTTAAATAACAGAAGATGAATTTTCAAGCATTTCTTATTAGTTGAATTTGATTCATCTCCCAGCTTAAACTCATTAATGATTGATATTTTCAGGTAACATTAAATTCTAAAACAGGACTGACTGGTATGATTGTTTGCAAACATTTTTTTTTACCCCAGCCACTTATGTTAAGTATCACAGTTTTTATTGTATATAGATTCACATAAATTGGTCAATTAAACAAGCACAGTGGAAATAACAATTACATTCATTTAAAGTATAGACCTCTGCTCTCAGTGTGTGGAGGCTGGTTGAAGTGACTTTCTCCTCAAAGCCATTTTAAGAATCAGCAATCTTAGAATGTTTTTGCCTTCCAATATATAAACAGAAACAATCAGAACCCCCCAACATTGTGCTTCACTGACAGACTTTAGATCTGACAGAAGCCGACTGTTGCATGTGTGTGGGTGTGTGTGTGTGTGGTCTATTTTCCTTCAACACCTCTTGCATGCATTAGTTATAAAAAAAAATCTTATTTTAACTTAGAAGTGGTTTTAATTCTGTTTCAGAGTGTAACCACTGTAAACAATCCAAAATTACAATTTCTAGACACCAGGCAGTAATCCCAACAGGAGCATTATCTCTGCACACGTACGTCTGTATCTTTAGATTTCTTCTTTCTTTTAATGATAAAACTTTTTCACATGTTTTCCAGTAGTTCTACATATGTAATAAAGTTGAATTGCTGTGAGAAAATATTTGTTATATGTTTAAAACAAGGAAAAAACAAAAAACATTCTTCAATGAGTGAAAATTTCACCTCTCTCTTTTGCGTAAACCTAAAAAATATGATTCATGCAGTTTATTTAAAATCCACTGTAGTTATGCATATCAACACTGTTTGAAATTACTTTACTCAACTTTTTACCCATAATCCCTTTGAAACAATCTAACATTAATCCTGTATGGGTCTGATCTTTGTTTTGTTTTTGTTTGTTTTTTAGTTGCATTCCTGACTGCTGTTGTGGTGAGCAACAATTTGTGTCCTCAGGTCAGTGACACTGAAGCAGTGACACACATTTTCCGTACTCCACAGTGGAAATCCTTGGAGTGTGCATCAAAGCAGATCTAAGCTGTACAGGTTTTTTTTTCCTCTTAGAAATTTTGAATCATCTTGAGTTTTACCATTTTATTGCAATTGGGGTTGATATCAAATTGAAGAAAAACAACAAGATGTTCAATATAAATTTTAATTGAATAAAATGTGGAGATTTTTTTAAAACTAATAACTTAAAGGGTAAGTTTCAATCCAAATGTGAAACCCAAAATGTATATTCCCTGACTCTAGTGTCAAGCGAATGCTTCCATTTCTATTGCCAACTGACTAATGTTTTAACATGGATCTAAAAATAATCATGAGGCTATTCTTTAATATGGATCCCAGCTCTATATATTATATTGGTTCTATTCAATTCAATCAACAACTGCTTTTGAACTAATACTTGTAGGGTCTCTTAAGCATTTATCAGACACATTAACAACTCAGCGTTGCTAAGATTACTTGAAGCGAGATCTCGAAGGTGATTCTGTCTGGCGAATGTCTTTGAACTTCCCTGGTGTTTCTCCTACCGGCACAAAAAGATCAATGCGTCTGGGAAAGTGCAAGCCCAGCTGAGTTTATCCCTCTCCCCTCCTCTCGCTCTTCATCAAAGTAGGACTTAAATGAGGTGCAATGAAGGTATTTCCACAGCCACCATAAAACAAAGCCCACATGATAGGAAACCCATGGCTTCAACATTTACTATAATCTCCCACTAAGTTCACACATTGTCACTCAGCAGCAACAAGGTTAAAGATGTGAAGCTGACCTGTTAAAAAAGTCATTCTTGCCAATCAGGAGAGTAGTGAAATCCCACTAAGGGGCTCTGAAACAAAGTCATTTAAACACTGACAGCTACAGCCCTTCACAAAACCCCCTTTTTGATAGTAATATCAGTAATGGAGTCCTTTGTTTAATAATGAGAAGTGCTGTATTGGATAGGGAATAATGATACATTGCTATTATAGTTTCATCTGTTGGGAACAAATGAGTAGTAATGTGTCGAGCAACATTCACTTTGACACCAAAACGCACATGCAGCATGTCTGTAATTGTGGGGCTTCTGAAGTGGACGGCCACTTCGGTCAGGCGGAGAGAAACGCAGAGGTCCTTGGAGGTATTGTCAGTGGTACAACAATGAATGAGATTTGGAGTATTAATCAAACACGGCCTGTATTCACCCTTTAATGAGGCTGTTTTCATATTAATTGAGAAAGAACTAATGATTAGGTTAATGAAATGGAGCTCTTTGGAAGTGATTCAAGAGGACATGTTTGTGGTGGAGGTAATGTGTTTTTGTGATGCAGTTCTAGCTGTTTACAAAAGTTGCAAAGGCTTAGACCCCAGCAACTCTACTCTAGATATATTTCATAAGTGATTTTATTTCTTCCACTATTTCTATATTTCAAACTCAAATTTCCAGAGTTCTGTCTTTTATACCCCATTCTAATGGAGAAATATATAACTTCAGTATGAATTAATGATCAGCTTAAAATATGGAACCTTCTTCCAGTCTTCCAAAACCAAAGACTAAAATCAAGGAAGGAAGGAAGGAAGGAAGGAAGGAAGGAAGGAAGGAAGGAAGGAAGGAAGGAAGGAAGGAAGGAAGGAAGGAAGGAAGGAAGGAAGGAAGGAAGGAAGGAAGGAAGGAAGGAAGGAAGGAAGACAATGTTTTCAAATTCTATTCCATTCTTATCCAAATCCAGAAAAATACTCACATTAAATTTCCTGCCTTCTGACTTTTCCAGACTATGTAGGAACCTGTTTCTAGCACAAAAGACTAGACGTCATGTCAACCAAGGTTCTTAATGATTTCTAGATATCTAGCCTACATGTACACACCGACATTTTTCAAAATCTCACCAAATACTCTGTTTGGATGCGAATATGGGGTACAAAAGGAGGAAAACATTTTTGTTTTGAAAACATCAATTCCAGGGTGGACAGGACCTTAGCCCCAATTCTGAGTCTCTTGACTGGATTGAAAATTCTGTTGCTGAGAAATCTTACTCTTTATACAAATCAGAAGCAATAACTGAATGCAACTTTAAATATTTTGGGCCAGCTGGTCGAGCTTTCCATTTTGCAGTGTGTCGAAGAACGAGGAACAACTCCACAACAAACTGTCAACTTTCTCACATTCCAGCTTCCTGCCAACTTCGGCGACTCCAACCGAGAGTGCCAAAACACTGATTCACAATCTGACAAAACTAGATGATGACAAAAAGCACATTCTTAACTCTAAACGCTGTGCCGATGCTTGAGATCGAATTTCTCTCCTTTGTGGGGTGGATGATAATGGCTGAAAACAAAGAAGCAGGGTGTAAAATGCTTCAGCTGAGCGTGATTACAGCTGTGGCCGTCATTAGGCAGCCTCTTTAATGTAATTGATGGAGTGGATTCTCATAGCAGACCTCAATAGACTGGGCAGGGTCTGCTCGTTTGTTTGGACTCATCTGCATTTGGTTTGTGTACGTGTATGATAGTGTGTGTGTGTGTGTGTGTGTGTGTGTGTGAGAGAGAGAGAGAGAGAGAGAGTTTGTGTGTGATAGTGCGTGTGTCCGCGCGCGCGTGTGTGTGTGTGTTTATGTGTATATAAGCATGAGGTAAAGCCAGAGTGTGCAATAATTATGACTTCACACTCTTCAGACACTTAGAGAAAAGAGCAAAACAAAGCACAGTAATCAGTGTGGATGTGTATGTGTTTGCACATTTTAAGTGCAAATGTGGCCTTAGTGTGTGTGTTACACACACATGTCTGTGGGTGTGTGTGTGTGTGTGTGTGTGTGTGTGTGTGTGTGTGTGTGTGTGTGTGTGTGTGTGTGTGTGTGTAAGGGATAGAGAGACTGTTTGCATTTGCTCAAGGATCCTGACCCTTCAGAAATGACACGTTTTCTCTATCTACCCCATCCTTTCCCCACACATTAGGTGCTTACAAAAGACAGAGCACTAATGCATCATCTAATTGGCCTAGGCTCCTGCCTCTGCCTCTCCCTCCATCACTCTATTAGCTCAGTAATTACCCATATGCCTCGGCGAGGCGGGCGTCCAGATAATGGCCGCCTCAAGGGCCCTTGAGCTCGGCAGAGAGGGGCCGCAGTCTGTCGCAGCGGGAACAGAGCAAGCTCTCGAAACTATCCCAGCACCGCACTGGGAAAAACACAATGGGGGGAAGAAGTTTGGCAACAATGTCCCCAAACTGAAAGCCACCCCCACCCCACAAAAGTTATGAGTGGTATGAGCACTGGGAATATCAACCAGTGACGGAAAATTCTCTTTGTGACATAATGCACACTTGTCACTATAAAGTGGAAGCAGGGGATAAACCACATACTCTCATACAGACCACAGGACCATATCCCAAAATGTATAACCAACATAGGCATGTCTTCTCTTTAGAAGCTTGTCACAGACAATTGGCCAAGATCCATCAATGTCCATTAGCACACTTCTTTCAATCTATCCCAACATTCAACAGGCAGAAAACAGAACAGGGGGTCAACAAAGCCACGCAAGTCAGGAGGCAGAAAACAACCACACAAACATCCAGACATGAGGTCAACACTTGTAAAGGAACCTCATAAGCTGGTCTGAGAATATGGGTGAAAGCTGGAGAAAACCTACGCAGGTACAAGAACCACAGCACCAACACTGTGCTTTGCATTGTTTGACCGGATTGTATTTTGAAATAAAAAATATTGAATGCATACCATTAATGTTTTTTTTTAATTCCAATTGTGATTGCCCCTAAGCTCAATCCAGTGTTTTACACTTGAAGGTATCAATGCTATCAACAAGGTCTTGCAAAAGAATTCATTTCATACCCCTTGATCTCATCTACAGTTTGTCACATCACAACCTCAAACCTCAGTGTTTTTATTGGGGTTCTAGGTGATAGATCTACACAAAGTAGTGCTAAGTGGAAAAGTGCAAATCATATATTGTTTGCCAATGTTTTCAACTAAAACTTTGAAAACTGGTGTGCTTAAGAATTCTGCCTCCTAAGTCAATACTTTGTAGAACCAACTTCTCAGTTGAACTTAGATCTGAAATTTGCTTTGATCTAAGTCATTTTCTATAAATCTGCCTGAATGTTCAACCTCTTTGACAAACTGGAAGGTGAACCTCCACCCCCATTTCAAGTCTTTTGTTGTCTCTGACAAGTTTTCTTCCAATATTGCTCCAGGATTGGCTTCATCCATCAACCAACCCATGAACTATGAACCTTGTATTGCCTTGTTGTTGAAAGTGTGCTATACAAATAAAGTTGCCTTGCCTTGCCTTGAGCAGCTTTCCTGGCCCTGCTGAAGAGAAGCATTCCCACAGCATGATGCCACATGATACCACCACAATGTTTTGCCATAGGGATGCTGTGTTGGACTATAAAGACTTGTTTTAAGTTTTGAGCTTTTTTTCTTTACAAGGACATATTTCAATGACTCCAGGGTTTCATCCACTCTGACAAGATTTCCAATGCCTTTGGAAGAGAAATTGGCCCACAGTATCACAGATCATTCACTGTACTTAAGATTGGGCATGAGGTGTTTTTCCAAAGTCTGACTGCTGAGATATATATAATGTAAGAAAGAACTGAAAGAATAGCTGCATTGTGAAGCAGATTTAGTTTAAAACAAAACGATTTTTAAAAGTTTAAAACATCTAAGAAATATTGCATGCACATGTAGAAACAAGCCATAAGTTAGCTAAAATGTCTATCTTAATTTTAAGTGGGAAAATGGTTTTACAAAAACATTCAATTACATTGGAGAATTTTACGTAATTATGACCACAAATTCACTAGAAAAGTAGGTAAGGTTTTTCTTTTCTTGTAAAGAAATCTAGCTTTTTTATATTTGAGGCACATTAATAGCAAAACCAGAGCAAGTTAACATTTGTTTTAAAAGGTTTGTGAAGAATAATATATAACTTAAACACCACACATCAACTTGAATGCACCATCTTCATTATGTGGCAGCGTCATGGTATGGAAAAGCTTTTCTTGAACCCGCTGTACTGCAACTTTTTTTATTCAAGAATTTTAACTGTTGCCAACATTACAGACTTGTTTCCTTCCTTACCTTCCACCTCAGTGTGTGGTGAGCAACATAACTATGGGTCATTGTCCCCTACTGCCCAGAACCTAAGATAAATCAGCCTCTGTGTCACATCACATTTATCTCAGAGGAAAACAAAAAGTCACAAATTAGTTCCTAGAACTTCTGATTAACCTTTTATAAAGTAGAACATTAAAAAGTTTCTGTTATATTTGTTTTTAAGGGATTATTCGGGATGTCAACAAGCGCGGCACCTGTGAAAAAGCTTTTGTTGAAAAACTATAATTATCCCCAGTAAATATTCCGAATACAATAAATACAATTTCTCTTCTGTCCTCTGAATGATTTTTATTTTTATCGATGTACAGTAGAATACATTCATATTACTGTGGTTTATTTTGTTCTTCCTATCTAAATCCCACTCCAAATCTAACACTTTTTAAAAAGAACAAACTTTCAAATCTTTCATCTTCATCCTCTTAATTAAAATCATATAATCTACGACAGAACAGAAGGAGCCATTTTTATCCCATGCCAAAGCAACACTTTCAAAAAGAGCACAACAAAGAGCTTCTTAAATAATTCCCAGGATCTGCTCAGCATATAATATGGATTACAGAGCCCTCTGCCTCTTTCACTCTCTTGCTCCATCAATCTGGGATATGGTCTCATCCTTTCATCCTACCCAAGGCAGATTTTGGGACACTCAAGCTGACCAGGCAGCATTATCTATGTTTTAAAAAATCTGATAAGTATATAAATAAAGCATCTAGCAGTAATGCTAATATATGTCCTAAGAGGGTCTAAGGCTTCTGATCTGTGGACTTAATCTGGATTTTGGAGAGGTATCTTCCCTTCGTCGATCAGAGATTTGCGAGATCGCTGTCAGCATTGGGCTGGCTGAATTATCTTTGCGTATTGTGTTAATCTGTTGGCATGCAGATCGCGGTGGACTAAGGTTCAAGTGGGAAGGATTAGGGGAGATCTGAGCAAAGCTTATGGAGGCATCCTTCTCAAAAACAACTCACATGCTCAGGCACCTCTGAGGTTTTTTATTTTTTATTTTACTGCACATTGACCAACGGGACCACTGGAGCTCTGTCACACACACACTCGCACAAATCGCCTTCATTTCACCCTCTCCATTCCAGTTAATTCCCCTCTTAAAATCTCCCTTCAGACCAACCACTGTGAGTGCAGGACCCGAATTGCAAAAAAATAAAAATGAGTGACCGTGCCCACTCCACAAATCCCAAAACCTTTTAGAGCTACTTGACAAACAGAAATCCATCTGAAGAGGATATCTATCATCCATTACTTAGAGACTAATGTCTAGTTTTAACTCGGCAGTATTTATTTACATCATAGCATCTAAATAAAGTACATTTCATGCCCACAAAGCTTTGCTAGTAATGCCTTATTAAGAAGTGTGTAGCACATTGCCAGAACAAGGATGAGGCTTCTAACTTTAACAGTACTGTACATTGTCAGTTCGATAAGTCAGCCCTTTGTGTCGGACTCTCTATGATTATCTCTGGAGAGTGATAAAATCACTTCAGGTAAATGAGTGATTGGACTGGAGGGCCGCTAAAGTACAACTTATCAGTCCTTCAGCAGCTTCTGTTTGCTAAATGGAGGCACGGAGTTGGGAGGACGAGGAGGCTGGAAGGGTCAGAGGGGTCCATATGGACCAGCAATTGGATGACTCTCGAAGGGACGGGGAACCAATCACTTTCTCTACAAATTCTTAACCTCAGAGGGCTGGAGATCCAGCAGAAAAGGCTTGATTTCATTTCCACCAATCACTTGGCTTCAACAAAAGCTAATTGAACAATTCTAATCACTCAACTCATTTTATTTGGTGGACTTCTTCATAACAAAACCGGCAAAAAATAATCGTATTAAGCTGTCTAGCAGGGGTAAACGTTGGTTGCTTGTATTAATACATACCAAGCTTTTAATTTTTTTGTCTTCCAATTAAAATCCCTTCAATGAGACCCCAGGAACAGATATGGCCCAAGTCATACATAAACTAAGCTGATAATATGGGCTTCCATCCCAGTGGGAGGACACTCAGAGTCCTTGACCTCTCACATAAAATACAGATCTCAAACCCTCAAATTCATTTTAAAATACAGATTAAATGTTATTGTTGAAAGCGAGATGTAAATATCTACCACTCTTCCTGTTCATCATCACCAGGTCCCCACCACTCTCCTTGAGCTTTAAGATCTTGGTCACCAAGATCTGTATCAGTTGTGGGTATAATAGACTGTGAAAGCCCTTCCAACTAGTGCAATATAGTGTTAACAAGCAGTGTTCGATGTGTATGGAATCTGAAATAAATGCCTCACAAACATTGCAGCCAAACACTCTCTTGTGATGGGGTGGTATTACACACTTTAATGTTGAGAAGATTATTCAGCTCTAGTTCTGATTTAATGTTGAGGGTTGGATCATTTCTGCTGCTTGTGTGTCTGCTGGAGTCATATTTCTATGACAATGTCACGGCAAATGAATAAAAAAATAAGTGACAAATAATGCAGAAATTGAGATGAGCCAACTGGAGAAGCAAACTCTTTATGATAGATGGAGAAAAGCTAAGTTGAATTGCCTATGCAATTTATGTTTGCTTGTTGTACATCATGCAGCCAATCTCATGCAAAGACTAACTGGGATCAAACGATTACATAATATAAAGAAAGAGAGCTCTTAAGACAGCAAGTGTAGTGGTGATGGACTTGAATGCAAGAGCATCAGGAACAGTGAAGAGAAGACAAAAGAAAAAGCAGTATCTACCTTAGAGCACAGCAATATCTGGTGAACAAGTAATTGCAATACTGTTGCTGAATTTTGCTGAATGATGGTATTAAACCACATTTCCTTGACTCTTTTTTCGACTCAATGACCATTTTCTGTGAGTTTTGGATCTCAGCCACTATAAGATACATCTAGGATAGTAATCAAGGCCAGTTGGGGTCCTTCCAACTGGCCAAATATATTATTGGCATGCAGAGTGTGCATTTCCTCCAAGCGATCCAATACAATTGCAATATTGCAAAGATTGATATTATGACGATGATTGCGATTCAATATATTGTGCAGTTCTATTCTGGCTATATTTGAATGATTTAGGAAACATAGAAGCTGTGTGTCTGATTTGTAAAATGAAAATATTCATCTGCGCAGGCTCAACAACAAACCTGCATAGATTCCTGGGGTTCTGTGTTCAGTCCCTCATTTAAAAGTTCGACTAAAATGCTAAATAACAGTGACTGTTTTTTGTCACAACAAATGCACAGAAAAATGTATTTTCTGAAAACACTGAACTAAACATTGCTCATCACTAGAACCAAACAAATGTTAATTAGGCTAAAAAAGAGATCTAATTGATATTAAATGAAGAGTCATTTGTTTGGATTCAAAAGAGTTGAATCCTTCAGAAGAAAGTATTTATAGTTTTTAGGTGAACATTCATAACTTAATGTTGGTAGTTAAATCATTACCAATAATTTACCTTCAAACCAATCACAGAATAAATGACAACTGGTACCTGCTCGTTCATCCTACTAATTCTGCCCTGAAACACATACCTATTAAATGTACAGTCCTTTTTACAGCCATTTATTAACTCCAATGGCTTTAAGCCATGACGTAAACTGGAACTGGGCCCCAAATCAAATTCTGCTTCGGGACCCAGACAATCTCCGACTAGCTGTGCACCGGAGTGTTCTCCAGCGGTAGTACAGGGCAGTGACTCCCACTGCTATTTCTGTTCACTGCCGGAGCACAAGGCTGGTGTAAAAAAAAAAAATGCTCAGAAGAAAAGCCCATTTGGCTGTTTGGAAACAATTCCACTTACAAAAACATGGATTACGATCCATGAACTAAAGGAGCATGACCCATAACTCTTTTACAGATAACCCTGTTTGAAAAGTACAATGGGCAAGCTATAAGTCATCTCTGTCACCTTCTGTGGAATAATATTGTTTGCTTGAAAACTACTACTAAATTCAGGAAGTGTTTGTTCTATTTACTCAAGTGTATATATCCTATTAAATTATACTTTATATGTTTTGCTTCAAATCTTTCTGTTAAAACTATGAAACTGGTATTTTTACTTAAGGTTAGCATATCTGTGTTCTATTTCCTAGAGGAAAAGGTAATATTTACCTTGAAGGAAGATTTTGAATCTAATTGAGTTATGTCCTTTCCTTGAGTGAAATTGAACATTCTTGATTATTTAATATATAGTTGCATCTACACACCATCTATGGTTTTTCTGCAGACAGTATGACTAATGGGCGCACAGACCAAGACACAGAAAAAACTGATCTGTGCAGTCTACTCAACCTATGTGTTCCATTAGTCAACCCTGCTCTATTAGAGACAGAATTTTCTTCATCTTTCTGCTTAAATTCATGGAGTTAATAAGTCTGTAATAAGGTAATTGCCTGGTCGGGGATGAAGGAGACCAAAACATTTTAATTAAGGAGTAAGTGGCCTTTTTGTCCTAAATTCATTTGTTTTCCGTTTTCCTTTAATTTACCTCCCAGACATCAAAACTTTGGGATGTAGTAGTTCTGTCATCTCATTAATTAGAACAAGCAGACAGTCAGAGGAAGTCACTGCCTTGCTCCTTACTCCTGGTTGTGATGCATGAGAGGTCAGCGTAGATACTAGTAAAACCTGATTAGCTGTGGAGAAACGGACTCCTTGATTGATTCCGGTCTGACAAACATAATTAGGTCAAGACCTGAATGTTAATTTAGCTCATTATTTCACCAACATTTTAGTTTTACAAGATGTTATGTAAATTAATTTCCTGCTTTTTGTTAAATATTTTTCACAAAAAAAAATGTCTTTAGAGCTTAACGAAGAGACAAATCCATGTAAGTCGGTCAGAAGAGTTGACAAGCAAAACAAAAGCTTGATTTGCATTAATGTCAAACAACAAAAGCAGGAGTATTCATAAAGGGAAGGATCTTATTAACTGGAGAAAAGCAGAAAGAGGCAGACCATTTCTCAGCTGCTTAAGCCTGAGAATTACCCAACCTTTGGTGGCGGAGAAGAACAATGTGGCTTCTTAAAAGCCATTCTTCAGAGGAGCTTCTGTTTGACAATTATATGCCTCTAAGCTGTTTAATAGGTGTTTGAGCGAGCTCTTTAGGTTCCTTGTTCAGTGCCGGTGATCTGGCCCCCTCTGTGTGTCAGGCATCTCTTGGAGTGTTTCTGTGTGGTGGGTCTAAGGGGGCATAGAGAGGGTTTTAGAAAGAGCCTGACATAAGGAAGAGAAAAATTAGTTTGTAAGCCTCCTAAGAAGATCAGCGTCTTTGTGTGTGGTCAACAGTGGCACTCCAAACTTTTCGTTGGCCCCAACCGTCTGGAGCTAATTCTTTCTTTTCTGTGTTGTTGTATGATTAGGAAAATAACATTTACAGAATATTTACAATGCTACTTTTTTCTGTCAGTTAAATCTGTACCAAAATGCAACATATCTAGGGATGACTGGCCATAAACGCCATATGTGATATAAAGCTAAACAGACTTTAAATGAACAAATTCAAAATTAACAATCAACTATTTCTGACCTCTTGACACCTTAAAACAGCTCCTTTCTGTTTACAGATCAATTTTTCAGAAAAGAAAGAGTCAATAATCTGTTTAACCGAACGACTTTTAATCACTCTTTCAAATATTTGTGCCCTCGCTTGTGTGGAGTCGTGTCCTTTAGGATTTTCGATGGCCACAAACAACAGGAGTAGAGCGTGGAAAAAAGAGGCATTGCTGAAAAAAAAAGATCAACAAACAGGCGAAGCATAGAGACAGAACAGTTTGAGGATGAGCGCTGCTAATCCTGACCCCAACTAATGCTAATGCAAATGCGTGTTTATCAAATATGTAATCGACATTAGTTAGAAAAACAAGGATCTGCCAGCACTCTGCTCTTTGTTCCGTAATTGTGGAAGAGGGAGATTAAGATGGGGTTTAGTAATGCTCACATGAATGGAAGGAGAGAGGGATAGAGGGATGACTAGATGCATTTGTGCTCATTGTCAAGTATAAAAGTCAACCTTTCCAATTAAATTTGCTTCTCTTTTTCATTTTAACTCAATCAAACTGCAATAATATCAGTTGCCACACTTGATTTGAAAGGGTATTTGAAAAACATATTGTGAAAGAAAATTATTAGAATGCATTTATTTTTTTAGTGTTTGTTTTATATGATCTGTGATTTTTAGGTTTGAAAGGCAATGATCTATTTATTTAAAATAGGAACGCATTATTTAAATGGTAAACCTGAGGAATATTTTAAATCGATCAATCAATACAGAATTTAACTAAAGGCATTAAAGTGATTTTCTATGATCTGGTCATAGTTTACTGTGAATATACATATAAATCAAAGCTAAAATCTGTTTAGAGCTGCATTTGAGTAACTGATTAATAATAGCTGGAATATCATATGTTTTAAGATATCATATGTTTTGTATTTCTAATGTTGTGTTTGATGCTTTTATTTTATCCCATAATCACCCGAAACACCTTGAATTGCCTTGTTGTTGAAAGCGTGCTATACAGCTAAAGTTGCCTTGCCTTGCCTTGCACCCATGGCTGTGTGAATCCCAAAAAATCTAATCTACCTCCAGGAGGCCACTCAATGCTATTTTGACTGATCGTCAGAAGACAGAATGAGAATGGAGGTGAGGATCTTACTGGCTCTTGACTATTGTGTTTCCAGGGAGGAGGTGAGGCTGTCCACAGAGGCTGAAGCTGAGGTGGCGTGTGGCATCTTGACATTAATGTTTTCCCTTGCTTTCCTTTCAAGGTAGATGTGGGGTAGATGGAGAATTGTTGGAGGGTGAACAGGCAGATGAATGTGGAGGTTGCAGGGGAAGGGTTCACACAGCACCAAACACGGGAGCTGTCAGAGGAGTGGGGAGACAATTGACAGAAGGAGTCGAAACTTAGTTCCACAGTGGGCTAGGAGGACGAGGAAGCTGAACATGGTGATTAAGGAGCAAATGAGGACTGGAAAAGGCTTCCTAGAAGAAGGGCGATGACGAAAAGCAAGTTAAGCGAGATCAGTAAAAAGTAAAGAGCACAGTGAGAGGTGGCCTGATTACCACTAATGTTGTGGAACTATCTTGTGTCTGCCTCAATGACATCCGCATAAATACAGACTGTGGTAGAACCACAGTACTGGTTCTATTGGACCTCAGTGCAGCATTTGACACTGTTGATCATGATCAATTATCGGAACAACTGGAGAGCTGGGTCAGACTCTTTGGTACAGTACTTGGCTGGTTTGAGTCTTACCTAAAGAACAGGGACTTCTTTGTTTCAATAGGAAACTTTTCATTTGAACGAACAGAAATTTCATGTGGGTGCACCAGGGCTCCATCCTGGGGTCCCTCTTATTTAATATCTACATGCTCCCACTAGCCCAGATTATAACAACCAATAAGATTAGCTACCATAACTATACGGATGATACTCAGCTCTACATTATGATGTCACCAGGTGACTTTGAACCCATCCAAACCCTACCTAAATACATCGAGCAAATTAATGGATGGATTTGCCAAAACTTTCTCCAGCTGAACAGAAACAAAACAGAAGTAATTACTTTTGGACCTAAAGAGGAACGACCAACAGTCAGCACACAGCTTCAGTTAATATAGCTAGAAACTACTGATCAGGCCCGAAATCTAGGTGCAGTTATGCACTCAGACCTGAACCTACAGGGTCACATAAAGGCAATAACAAGGTCAGCCTTCTATCACCTGAAGAACATTTCTAGGATTAAAGGACCGATGTCGCAACAGGACCAAGAAAAACTCATCCATGCGTTCATCTTTAGTCGGATTGATCACTGCAACAGCGTCCTCACAGGTCTGCCTAAAATGTCAATTAGACACCTGCAGCTGATCCAGAACGTGTCCTCACTAGAACCAGGAAAGTACAGCACATCACCCCAGTTCTAAAGTCCTTACACTGAAAATAGACTTCAAAATACTTTTACCAGTTTATAAATCATTGAATGGCTTAGCACCAAAGTATGTTGAAGATCTACTGTTACTATACCAACTCACCAGGTGACTCAGGTCCTCTAATTGCAGTCTACTCAACATCCCTAGAATTAGAACCAAAAATGGAGAAGAAGCTTTCAGTCTCTATGGTCCTCTAATCTGGAACAAACTTCCAGACAACGGCAAAACTGCTGAAACACAATTCTTTTAAATCTGTTAGATCCGGCTCGAAGGATCAAGTTATGTTAGGTAAATATTACCTAGAACATAGAGAACAGAATGAGGAAAGACACAACTTCTGTGTTTTACTTGTGAAAAGACTTCACAAGGGGGATGAAAGGCATCGAGCATGCTCAGTGTCTTCTCTTCAAGAATCCTCAGTGCCTACTCCCACCGAGCTCACGCTCCCAAAAGCTTTTATTTCAAAACAGGGATTTACAACAGGTCATAAACCACACCCACATTAGGCCTCTGGGTGTTGAAACGGAATAACAAAGTACTTGTAAATTAGGCCTTCCAGACAACCCTCTCAAGCAACTTTTATCTAGAGGATTTATCACCCATATGAGGAATTTGCACAAACCTTTCTGTTACCCTAAGCTCTGTGATGTCAGTAAAGCATACAAATGGCCTTATTTAAACTTTACACAGCCAAAATACAGTAGAATACACAGTATTACATTTACCAATGATAATACAATTTTTCTAACAAAATCACAACTAATAACGTATCTGTTTAGAGCTGCCTTTGAATAATGCTTTGATGAATCATGTCAGAACTCATGCCTTGCCTTGCCTTGCCTCAGTCGAATCCAGTCCTCCTAAACTCCTGCTTAATTGCGCTTGCTGCAGGCCATCTTTGGAAACACACCTGCCAGTCACACCCTGTAAGAGGGCGCAAGTAGGAACACAGCACACACAAACACCAACCAGCGCACAGCTCCTTGGATATGACACACATAAGTGGTATGTTTGGCATGAAAACAACAGTGCACATCAATCAAATAACACCCACTGTGAAACATGGTGGTGGCAGCATCATGATCTGGGGTTACTGTGAGGTTTTTCCCTCAATGACCCCGTCATAGCTCTTCTATTTGTCAACCTCCTCTGGTCTTTTTTCAAAGTCCAGTTCTAATAAAAACCGCATCATCCCTTGAAGCTTGATGTCTAATCATTGTTGGACTAATTACTACCTAATACCTCTGTCAAATCTGTCTGATGGGGTCCTGCTGCAGCAACAAGTCGTGCAGTTTGGCATCTTGAATCGTGCAGATTTCTGTTTTCAGTGTTTAATCTTATTAATTTCTCATATCGGACTCACACAGTGAGATGTTTAAGTTCTATAAGATCTTTGAGATTGCAGAATGACAGGAAAACATTAAATCATGTAGCTAAGCTGTTTAAGATGCTATGCCTGGAATTTAATTCAGTTCATTTATATAGCGCCAATTCACAACACATGCATCTCAAGGAAATTTACAAGTCATTTTAATTCAATCATACATACAGTACATTCCAATCGGTTTAAGTTTTCTATCTAAAGGAAACCCAGCTTATTGCATCGAGTCATTGACTTGCAACATTCACTCCTTAACGAACATGTAGCGACAGTAGACAGTTGCCTGCGTTGTGTCATTGACTTCACAGCAATCCCTCAAACTGAGCATGTATGTAGCGATAGCGAAGAGGAAAAACTCCCCTTTAACTGGAAAAAACCTCCAGCAGAACCTGGCTCAGTATGAGCGACCATCTGCCACGACCCTCTGGGGGTTTGAGAAGACAGAGCAGATATGGATATTACAGTTGAAAGGTACCGAGTTCAATCCCAGTTCATATTTCTGTTTTTTTATGTTTCTTGGCATCAGCTGAAACATTTCTACGTTTACATCACTGTAATGCCCTGCTTTCTGGTCTTCCCAAAGGGAGTATATCAGGTTTACAGCTTCTACAAAATTCAGGAGCACATGTCCTTACGAAGACCAGGAGGTGGGAGCTTACTACACCAGTCTTAAAATCATTGCATTGGCTCCCCATATGTTTTAGGGTTGATTTTAAGGTTCTTTTAACGCTGCAGTAGGTAACATGAATAAAAGTAACTTTTTGTGATATTTCCTAAAACTGTCCATATGTCCTGAAAGTAAGAAATGAGATTTGTAATCTGTTAAAAAAAGCAGCTCAATTGGTCACGCCTACAGCCCCTACTGCGATTTGCAAGAATCCACCGCGCCCGATAGAAAACACCCAATCAGCGCCAGAGCAGCATCTGAAGGAGTGTCTGACATTTGTCTATCACTCCTCTCACACACCGTAACCCGCCCCTCGCTCCGCTACGCAACTGTCTGCCCGTACCGCCGCTGCCAACAACAGCATATACGGCTAAGATAACAAAAAAGAAGATGACCGAGGAGGACAAAAAAGCTAAGAAGAAAGTAGTTGACTGAGCCCGAGATAAAACAAGGGTAAATATTGGCGAAGCCTTTGAGAGATGGAGGGAGCTACGGGACCTGAAAGCGTTTAAAACCGATTCCGAGTTGGCAATGTTTCTGCTTGACAGTTAATTACCCTTGCTTGATTAATATTTGTTTTGTTTTTTTGGTGGTGGTATTATAGTAAATCCGGATCTTCCGTGCACTCACAGCTAATTTTGTCATATGTGGTTTACTGTTAGGAAATAGTCACGAAAGTTTGTTTTCTAAGTCGCGTCAGCTGATTATCTTTGGCAGTTGTTACACCAGTAGCGCAGCCGAAAGAGGGAGGAGCACATTGGAGGCGGGGCTTGAGGGCATCGGAGAGGGAGGGGGAGTGATGTGAAGCTTGTTTGGGTTTAAATTTACAAGCAAAGTCTGCTCTCCTCTCTGAGTTACCTACTGCAGCTTTAAGCGACTTAATGGTCTTGAGCCTTCTTAACTTTCAGAACTGCTTTTACTACATGAACATTCGCGGTCTCTGCGCTCTTCTGGAAGCCGTCTCCTTATCATCCCTATAGTCAGGACACACTCATGGGGAGGCGTTTTTCCAGTTTTATGGCGCTCACCTCTGGAACAGGCTGCTGGAGGACCTCAGGGCCACAGAGAACACTCATGTTTTTAACCCTCTATGGCATGCCGTTGCCCTCAGGCAACGCACCACTTTTTTGGTCATTACAGTGGCCCTTTAAACTTTATTTCATTTAAAAAGAAATAGAATGTCACATGACATGTATCTGTCAAATAAAATCATGAGTAGAAGTGGGCTTGGCCTTTGTCTAGGGGGTGGGTCAAGTTTTTCAGCAAGCAAAGCTGCATGGTGCACTGCACCCACAAGAGGTAAGCTAAAAAAATTGTTTTCCTTATTTTATATGAAATAATTTAATAAACAAAAATGTATGCATGTACATAAACATACAAATGACCATATTTAGTTGTTTTAATACAAATTTTTATTTTTTTATTTACTAAAACAGATATTTTTTGTACGTTGCCTGAGGGCAACATTGTGCAGTTATGTCACTTTTCTAAAGGCAATAATGATGAAGCAGTGCTTCTCAACTCTGGTCTTTGGGACCACATATTCCGCATGTTTGAGTCCTCCTTGCTACAAAATACTGAGACAAATATTTCAATTCTTATGAAACAGTGGCAGAATGTTATAAATATATCGATAAGGTGTAGAACAGGTAAAAATGGACCTCACCGGAGTTGAGAACAACTGGAGTTTAAGTACCATGATTGATCATTGAGTGGTTGTGACAATAGTGAAGAAAAACTATGCATGTAATAAAAACGTGTATAAACTTACAGGAAATGGATACGAGAACTTTTTATGGGAGGATTGAGCTTGAAGTAACAGTTAGGCCCATTCCTTCAGACAGCGAGGATAGTACTGTTGACTGTTCAACCGATGGGACCGCATGAAAAAGGTCTATGTCCGAGTGAGACGCCCTGCTATAGTTGAAGAGTACAATAGAAATATGGGTGGGGTGGATTTACTTGATTCCCTGATCGCTCTGTACCGGTGCAGAATTAGGTCCAAGAAGTGGTACCATCGGTCATGTTCAACATGCTGGACATTGTTGATATACATCTTGCAAAATTTCCCTCTTTTTGTTCCACTTTCATTACAAAACTGAACATAGAAAACCTTGACGGTTTACTACCCTTGTTGCACATTGTTGCCCAGAGGCAACGTACTGATTTCTGGTTTGGGGGGGTCGGGGTTTCAAATTTTTTTGGGGATATGTCATCAGGGACCAACAAGCTCTCAAAAGGTGAAGCAAAACATTTTTTTCCACAAAAAATAAAAAGACATACCATAGAGGAGCAGGCTCAAGACTCACCTTTTTGGCCGAGCTTTTAATTGATTTATTATTTATTAATATCTGCTTAATTGCTCTGCATGTTTTACTTGATTAAGTTTTATGAATGTTTTTCATTAAATAATTCAAAATTTTATCAGTGTTAAAATGTTGTCAGTTTTTGACTATTTAATCTCATATTTATCTACTCTTTTTTTAATATTTCAACCTGTTATTTTAATCTTCCTTCCAGTGTTCCCTCTGTGGGAGCCCTCTGCTTCGGGAGCGGTGGTTCGGCTGCCTGGGTGTTCTCCAGGTAGTGCTTGGGTGGAGGTGGGGGTCTCAGCCTTCCCTACGCGGGGAGCCCTGGGCCAGTGCCTTGGCTGTTGCTGTCGATCTGCTGCTGCCGATGCAGATGGCTCCCCTGATAGCGTTTCCATATCTGGCTCATCTGTACTCGGTCCCATGTCCTTGTTTACTGTTACTTTTAATTGTGTGCATGTATGGGAGATAAGAGATACTTTAATAATCCCCGTGGGGAAATTAAGTTTCAGTACAACGGGTTGGGTTGAGAGGAGGGGGGGCGGGGTATAACTATGATCATGTTTTTATTCTAGAGGGGGTTATGTGGGGTCATTTAATTTGTAAAGCACTTCGAGATGCTATTTTGTATGAAAAGCCTTTTATAAATAAAGTTTGATTGATTGATTAATTTCTCTGTGACCGGTCCTGGGAACTTTGTGGTAGGATGGCTGGGAAAGCAGCAATGGAAAAACTATTTGAGGAAGAACTAGGTTTTCCAGATTCGCCACAGTCCAGCCATGCTTCCATGGTCAGAGAGGTCCTACAGATCATTGGGTGGTTCTACTGCAGTCTAGAGTGACTCTTACTGTCATTTTCATTCCTATGCTGAACAATAATACCCGAGCACACATATAAGTATTCCTGGGCAACAAGACATATTAAGAAAATGTATAATAAACAGAAAATCTCTATAGCAATGATGAAAGGTAGACTTTAAAAACTAATAAGACAGACAATAAATGTGTCCTAAAGGGCAGCATGTGGGCCAACCATATTATAGAATTTTTACAAGATTAAAAAGAGATTTCTAACAGTGGAGTGACTTTGGCATTATTTGTTTTCAGACTGAACTGATGTTTTTGTCAAGGTGGATGAAGTGTTTTTAAAATGGATCCAAATTCTCATCAGTTTGGCCAAAAACCTGCAGTTCTCTGCTAGAATGCTGTGAATGCAAAGACTTTATTCTTCAGCAGCACAGTCCAGATATGCATTAAAATAAATGTAAGAATGATGTGATGAGATTAAAATTAAAGTGTTTAAATGTTGGTCTTCGTCCAGTACTAAATTAATCAGATAAAAGATCCACTCGGGGTGGCCGCAGACAAGACGTTCTCACAATCTGATAGATTTGGATAACCTTTGCCGTTAGAGAGTGCAGATACTAAATAAAACAAGATGTGGGGTGCTGATAGGCTCCAACCAATACAGACTGAATTCTTAAACTAAATCAAAAGGTGTTTGAACAAGGTATTAGCATATAGGTGTGCACACATGAACAAGGTGATAGCACCTTTTTTCAAATGTTTGTTTTTCTGTTTAATTGTACAGAATAAACATGATTTGTTAAAAAAGTTATGAGATGGTTAATTGTGATTTTTAAAAATCACAATAAACCTGGCATATTAACAGGGTTGTCTACATTTTGTGTTTAAATGTCAACATTAGTTTCCCTGCAGTGCCCTCTTAATTTTTCTGCATTATTAAATAATACTGTTTTTTAGTACTTTGGGGCATTTTTTCAGCTTTAGGACTTTGCAGACCTTGTTTCAGCTTAAATTATTTGTAGCTGCTTCAGCCCCTACAACAATTTTACGTAAAAAAAGTATCCAATGTAGGGTTGAATCCTAAAACATCTTGTTTATTCTCTGCCTTGTTTTTTTCTTTCATTCCTTTATCCCATTGGTTACCTTGGAGGATAGCTCTCCCTGACCCTGCCATACACTTACCGTCAACATCGTCCTCTTTATCCTGGTCTCCCACCTGCTTCTTGCTTCCCACATCTGGACTCTATTCTTGGCGTTTGTTTACTGCTTTTGTTTTTCCAGAGTCCCGTCCTCAGTCTCTCTTACTTGATTCCCCCTCTTTCCCACTGCATCATCTATCACTCACTCCCTCCTTCTCACCTCTCCCTCTCTCCACTGCCTTCTCCTCGTCTGCCCTTGCTTTGTTTCTCCTCTGGCTCACCTCTCATTAAGCCCCTGTGCCCACTGCCACCATGCCCCTGCGTCCACCCACACGTCTCACACCTCTCCTCCTCCTTTTTTGTCTCTTATTTCTGTCCTGCTGTCTCTGTCTACTTTCCTATCACATCCTCTGGATCAGAAACGATGCATCACATTAACGTTTAAAATTTTAGTTTTTTGTCTGGATAAGACCATAGACTGGTATAAAGAGCGTACATTGGATATGTTTTCTGTGACAATAATTGAAAAATAATCTCAAAATACTTTAAAGAATGGATTAAACTAAAAACAAAGCAGGTACTTTAAATTAATTTTGATGAAACTTGTTGGACGTGGGAAAGCTGAGTAAACATTTCCAGTGTGGAGTCAAGACCCAAATGACCATTTTAATATCAACCCTTTAGAGGCACTTTTTCTGATCCCTCTCTTTTTTAGCTTTGACTGGCCCAAACAACTTTAGTTGACTGCTGTTTCTCTTTATTAAATATACCAGAAAATGAGAAACATTTTCAAAGTATACTTTTTCTAGCCTTCTTGCTGTTAGACATCATTCCTATTAGGAACAGAGGGTTTATTAATATTCTCAAACAAGAGAATGTGAATATGGAGTTCATACTTTAGCATCCTATGTGAGAGATTAGTGGGTTCAGCTTTGCTAGGTGTAAACAGCAATCTCTAGAGAACGTAAATCCTTTCCTTAAAGCTGGGATTTCCTATAGACCATTCACCTTCTTGCTATCTGTTGAAATTCTCGTTCTCGCTTGCTCTCTCGCACCCTGAATAAAAGACAGACTGCTCAGATCTTAACTGTATTATTGCATTACTAACAGAGAATCCTCAAAAACTCGCCTGTGTTTATTGAAACCTTTATGTTGTTTGTTAGTAACACTTACAATAAAATGACTGAAGGTGCTGAAACTGAAAAAAAAGTCTTAGATAACAACAAGCACATTGAACTTTTTTAATATATTCCGCCATTCCTGAGAATAAGCTGGTAATTAAGTAAAAACTTATAGTTTATGTGGGGATAGGTGCTAAAAACTAAGTTGGAAATTTCAAATATAATTTCAAACATCACCTGTCAGCCTTTTAAGCTGAGTATTCTCCACAGTTGTTCGCCAATCGGCTTTCGTGTTTGAAGTAAATCAAGCATCATCCTCTGAGTCCCTCTCCCTCCCGTGCTCATGTTTAGATCATCCGGCAGCCTTACCTTGACCGTACAGTTCCTCCATTGATTACCGCTCACACTTCTACACTCAAAAACACAATGCATCAAAAAGACCCAACTGTCCGTGAAGGGCTAAAATAATTGTTTATAATAGACCCTCCACTTGCCATCACAAGAGTGCTATGGTGTTTTTTAGGGTGCGGATGAGAGCTCGTGCTTTGTGCTCAGGTAATTTTCTTTCCAGGCGTAAGTGGTCAAGGTCTGGCGATTTTAAACGTGCGTGAGCAATGCGGCTCGGGGGAACTACATTGTTTCAGGAGATGCGCCAGTGTCCATTTGGAGAGGAGCAACACTCGTCTCGCCACTTGAGGAACAATGGAATACACTCCAGAGATGCTGCATATGAAGTATGTTATTGAGTGCGCTCAGACAATGGAGGACAGTGTTACACAACACAAGAAACGAGTTTGCCTCAGAGTGGGATGAGGCGGACCTCGCAGACATCCCTGACATTCACCAATAATTAAAACCTGTTGACATGCTGGGAGAAAGACTAATTCACTGGCAGTGTTTGCTCCGCAAAGAGCTGCAGCTACTCTAAGCACGAGAAAGTGGGCTGGAGACATTTGAGGGTAGGAAATTGTTGACTTATACTGAGACAGAACACATTGTGTTGGTGTTTTGTTTGACATGAAACCCGCTAACAGCTACTGTAAACCAGGACCCCAGCCAAAGCTCACAGGCGTCTTTGGGGGGATTGGCATCGTGCCACAGAGAACAGACTCAAAAGCCCAAAGACTCACCTACAGCTTCCATCTTTCTACAAGATGCAATAATTCATCTAAATCGTCTTGCATTTATTTATGATCATTGTTTACTAATAAACAAAGACTTAACTGTGCTGAGAAGTCAAACTAGTAAAGAGAAAACATAGTATTTATAAGTAAGACTGACTCACACAACTCTGTATCTGGTGTTTAAAGAGTTAAAACAAATGTGGTATGCAAAATTCACTCTGACTTTTTTGGCAGATTTAAAGGCACGATAATTTTCCCAGCATCTCCCCAGTCCATCAAAGGTCTACATTTATATTAAAACAAGGATAGTATAAGAAAAAAAAAATAATGCCAAAAAAATGCCTTCGGTCTTCTAATGACCTCATTATCAGCAAAGCCCCCTGCAACCAAGCAGGAAAATACACAAGACCCCTGTGTTATTCCTCTATCACATAGGAGAAAGGGGGAAATAAGATGGGGAAAATAGCAGAGAAAGGGTTTTCAAAGGGAAAAGGAGGATAAAAGAGACAATTGAAGAGTCCTAATGGTGCAATGCAATCAAACAACAGAAACACAGCCTCCGTGTGACTACTCAACCTTGCCTAATGAAATAGGTTACCTCTGTTTCTTTTGGTACCCAAATGAGACATTAATTGGCAAGAGTTGTTGCCCCTGAGTCATCCTGTAAACATTGCAATGAAAAAAAGTATAAAGCTTCAAAAATTATTTTTTGCAGTGTCTTTGAAAATTACCACATAAAGAGGCAAGAAAACAAACCGGAATTAACTTAGTTATCTTACATTTCTAAATTGGGCATGTAGATGTTTTTAGTGATTAATCCTACTGGTGATAAAAGCATGCATCAGTGTCTCCGTATTGGCCCGAGAGAGAATGGGGCGGACTCTGGCAATATTTTTTAGGTGATAAAAACCTTTTTTAGTAATGTTTTTAATGTGATGGATAAAAGTCAGCTCAGAGACAGAAACATGCCCACGTTCTCCACTTGTAAAGAAGGGTTAAGAGACAGTTTTTGGTAAAAGTTTCTCTCTCTGAGCCTCGTCCTGGTTGAGCTGGAGAAAGTTTTCTGCCATCCAGGATTTGATGTCTAAAATGCAGTTAAAAAGATAAGAGACCACTGCTGCTACCAGAGTCCTTAATGCTGCACCCAGGACCAAGTTATGCTACCACCACAATTTCACCACAGGAGTTCGGTGAAAAGTCAAAACAGTCGTGGGAACTTTAGCTGTTTCTTTTTACTCGTACTGTATGTTTCTATTGTAATGTGAAGCCTGAAGCGGGTCCAATAGACAGTCAATGGTGGAGTTAGCATGGTCTGCTCGCTGCAAAACAATGGTGTTTAACCTCCATTAAACCAGAGAAGCCACAAAGCTTGATTTTGGTCAGCAGCATAAATGTAATAAAATTCTGATGCTGAAATCTTTGACTTCATATTACTCTGAAACAATTTTTTCATAATGCTGACATGCTGTTAGTAGTTCAAAAACATAACGGAGACTTTTTACTTTTTAGATAAAACATCAGGTTTTTTTTGGACAGAGTATTCCTCAGACACAAAGGAAAATATGCGATGGACCAATGAACTTGGCTCTTTCCCAACAAATGAAGGAGTTTGGGACACCACTGCGTCCCCCTTCACTGTCCCCCCTATAAAGGTGATGTATGGTTAGGGGACGGATGTGCCCTTGTCAGATCCCTGTGTCTGAAAATGCTGATGGATGGAGAGACAGTGAAAGGAGAAGAAGGAAGGCAGGTGATGGAGAAATGACAAAGATGAAGCATGGCTGCGCCACACTGCCTCTTCTCAGGCAGATGTTTAGCAACGGGGGCTAACCCTAAATGTGTGCGCCTGCAATATCTGTAGGTTGAGAGGATGTAAAGGACAGAGGATTTATTTGATTCTGAGAGATGATGAAAAAAATGCATCCATGAAGATGTAAAAGAACAACTTTCTCATCCTGCCATTAGCCAATCTTTCTTTTCAAACCGAATCTGTTGGCTTTAAACAAGAAAGTAAAGAGGGAGCATTTCCTCTCTCTGTTTCTAATGTCCTTCGAGGCCTGACGGATGCCTCCAGGCAAGCCTCAGGCTCCAAGGCTCCCCTCGTGTGGCAGGATACCAGATCGGACTCAGACACTCGCAGCTGTGGCCCAGGGGCCTCGGCTCCTCCCAGAGAATGACACTCAGACTCCCGAGAGGCATATTAAAGAGCAACACTTTGTGATTTTGTGTGTATATTATCTGTGTGTTTTTCTGTTGTTTTGAGAGTGACTTCTAGCCTCCAGCCAGCAGGTATCCGAAGGCTCTTTCAAATTAGACATGGACGTGGGTGGGGTGAGATGGAGAGATTAGCCGATTCCCCCTGGAGCTCAGTGGGTTTCCAAGCAAGGACTCTGGGAATATCACCCATATCTGTCAAAGCTAAACGTGGAAACCATCACACCAGCAGTCATAAATCACACAGCTTGTCCTGTTCACCAACCACAGGCCACAGGTTGCACTGTGTGACTTTTAGGGGGCCACATGTCAGGAACAGCAGATAATGACATAAAACAGGACCGAAAGAACTGAATCAGCTGGGTCTAAGGAGAAAGTTTACCCCCAGATGAAATCTGGCCTGTGGAGCCATGCACTTGAATTCGTTGAAGCTGCTGGCTGTTGAAAAATGCATGCTCGTCATTCTGTTTAAAGTCTGAAAACCAAAGCAATATTTTATTTAAAACCTTCATTTAACCGGCATAGTCCCACTGAGATCAAAAACCTCTTTAACAAGCAAAACCATCATGAGATCACCAACAGTAATACTTCTTTATATCAAAAACACTTTCCAACAGACAATGTGGATTGCAATGATTATATCATAGCACTATCATAGCAAGTTCAATTAACAATGGATTCCATGCATTTGGTGCTGAAAACCTAAATGTGTTTATGCCCAGTTTAGTTCTTAAATCAGGGATGTTAAATCGCAGGGGCCTCATTGGTCATTTAACATCCATGTTTTCGTGTTAAAAGACAGCTAAATACTTAAAGTCCCCAGCAGTAGTGGGTGCTGTGCAACATGTATCAGTATCGTCAGCATACAAATGAAAAGTTAAATTCAAGATTTTTTTTTCATGCAAATAGTGAATAATAATGGGCCAAGCACAGAACCCGTTTCCCCTGTAATGTTTCGGACGGGGTTCTCTCTATCTAAAGAGCTTGACTTGTGAAACAATTTGCAAACAACCCAGCTGAAAAAAATATGATGGTGTACTAAAGGAGATCCATAAACCCTTTGTGGGACATTGTAGAGACACTAATTTTCCTTTTACTAAAGTCAAGCCATCAGCTTTCTCACCCCAGAAAGAGACAATCACTTGTAACAGCAAAAAAAAAAGCTACTGTCAACCTCTAGTCTATCTGAGCAAGACAGAATCCCCAACTGACCTTTGATTTTAACGTTGCTAATCCCGTTGAGATGTTTGAGTTCAGTTGTGCAGGTTCTGCTTCCTTCCTTTCTGATTAGATGGGGCTCTGTTTTCTAGGAGGGGCTGTTGTACAAACACCCTCATCATTATTTGAGTTATCACATAGTGACTTTTCAATATCTCATAGTAGAAGGAGAAGGGGTATGGACATGTAAATACTGTGCTAATTTCATTATAAGTTGCTTCCAAGGGGCCAGAACATGTTGTAATCTTTTAAAGTGGTCCTGATCAATACTGCTCAGTTCTTTCTAAAGGTCTTACAGGTAATTTAATGTCAGCAGTTTCTTCACTCTTTTTTTCAGTGCAGTCCATGTACCTGATTATGATAGCTTACTGTACGTTGCGCTTCAAATAAACCCCCAACAATACTCATGTGGGGGACATATAAAGAATTATCAGGGGTTGACATGATCCTCAGCAGATGAACAGCATTTAAGGTTGTGTATTTGAGAAACAGAAAAAAAATCTAGCAAAGTCTAAGTACCTGGAAGATAATGATTTAGTTTGATACTCCCAGCTCCTGAGGAATATCCTTATTGGAGCAAATATAGGCTGCACATTCTATCTGAAGAGCTGTTTTTCATAGAAGCAACCACAGAAATGGAAATAAATGTAGACTTTGTGACTGACTCTTAGTATTGAAGTAGTGATAGATCTGATTTAAAATCAGATATCTGCTAAAAAAAATCTGTCATCCCTATGAAAATAGAAGGCTTGTCATGCCTGAATGAGTCTTAGATTCAATTAAGTGTTTTTTAGCAACAAAAAAACAGCTGAGACGTTGACCTCAGTGCTCTGCCTGAAGCTGGATGGGGCAACAAATCAGTTACATATTTGGGTGCGTTTCTTTGAACTGTTTTAAACTTTATCTAGATCTTTAACATAGCAAGAAGCCAGAATGGGGAAGTCAATATGTAGTGGTTTAAGGTTTTTCACATCATATTAAGATTTCAAAGAAAGCTGTTTAATCCATCATCAGAAAATATATAAAGTATGGCCAATACTACCGTATTACCTACCAATACTACAGTATTGGGTCTGGGGGGAGCTGAGCACAAATGCACACAATTTGTAGGGTTTTTGTTTTTGTTTTTGCAAATGATCTTTAAAACTTCTTGGATTCATTTTTCTTACAAAACAGAAAAATACACAGACTCATACTATACTTTTCCTTTGGATAAGTGGATTTTGTGAGAATATGAGTGGTGGACTTAGATTAGTGAGAGATTAGGCTAAAAGACATGCTGTGTAAAAGTGGAAAAAAATTGCAAGTTTAACTAAGAACTGAGAGAGTGGCAGATCTATTTGGAGATATATTTTGAAGAAGCGGGCAAGGGGAGAGGTCCAGCTTGGGAGAGGAAACTAGAAGTGTGTGTGTGTGTGTGTGTGTGTGTGTGTGTGTGTGTGTGTGTGTGTGTGTGTGTGTGTGTGTGTGTGTGTGTGTGTGTGTGTGTGTGTGTGTGTGTGTGTGTGTGTGTGTGTGTGTGTGTGTGTGTGTGTGTGTGTGTGTGTACAAAATGCACTTGTGACACAGAGCATTATTGACAAGTGGGTCTGATGCCCCTGAGAAAACCTTCAGAATTCAATCTCATTGATTCCCACAGAGGAGTAGAGGACGCTGCCTCTGGTCCATACCCTGAGTCATTACACACACAGACACACACACATGCCCCCAACCTGTACAGTACTGGCACATTTAAAAAAACAAACATATAGTAGTCAAAGTGGAAATAGAGCCTTTAAACTGGTTCTTTCACTTGTGTAGGAAGACATTTACCTATAAAAATCTACATCCACATCCAAACCTGTCTCAGTCCTCAAACAGTCTCATGATGAGCACCAAAATTGTTGTTTTTGTCTGCATTTTCTATTTATGTCAGCTTGAGCTTGATAGAGTGAATGCATTCACATTAATCAGCTCATACATGTTCTCACTTTCATGTGTGTTTGGGAGCGAATTAAAGGGGAGGAAGAGATTATGGTGGGTGTTGAATGGGTTGTAGTGATTGTGGTGTTGGAGGGGTGGATGTATGGCACAAAGTCCATGTGTTGTATGACCTTGGTCACCGTTGAGGGGACCTAGATTCTTGCCAAGCCAATCAATAAGCTAAACAGGCGGAGGATGGCTATTTGGAGCATGGGAAGCCAAATTCAAATACTGATAGTTTATCTGCCTGTCCCAGCACCACTTCTGTGCAAATATTGGACCAGCACATTTTTCACGGTGACTTGCATTTTGAAAAAAAAAATTAGAGAGAAAGAGATTTAGAGAGGAGCAAGGGGGGTGGGGGGACTGGGTGTGAGAACAGATATGGTTGAGTGGATCAGTTTCAGGGCAGAATCCTCCCTCTTCTCTTCATTTCCCTCAGACTCCATCAACCTACCACCCAAACATTCAAACCAACAAGTGTATCTAAACTCATTGTTCACATTCAATGCAAAATAAAACAAAGTGACAAAGAGACAGTCAGCAATACTCTGTTTAGATTTTGGAAATAATGTATTAAATTATCTATGGAGTCAAGCAAGTACCAACTAGTGAAATAAAAATTTCGGGAGGAGTCTGTTCTGCCTGTGAACTACACGGAGGGATTTGTAATCCAGGAATTTTAATCAATCCACAATGGGCGAGAGGTGGAGGACACCCTGGACAGGTTACCAGTTCATCACACGGCAACATATGACACACAGGATAAACAACCATGCACACACTAATACAGAATAACTATTTTTGGAGAGCTCAATTAACCCTACAGTTATGATTTTGGACTGTAGGAGGAAGAAAGAGTACCCAGAGAGAACCCAAGCTTACACAAGGAGAACTTGCAGACTGCATGCAGAATGACTCCAGGAAGGGATTCGAACCTAGGACTTTCTTTCTGCAAGGCAAAAGTACTAAAGTGCTCAGACTTATTCCAACAACTGACTTGACATAGTAAACATGTATGAAATCATCTTTTCAGACTTTTCTTAGTTATTAAAAATAGATACATAAACAGCTGCAGAACACTCAAATTTAAGCTCTGGCTGATTTCCATTGATCATCTTTGAGAATTGCATCTGCAACTTGATTTGAGGCTGACAATGGTAAGTTAAGTTAATTGAACACTAAATGTCTCAATAAGCACAATGGTCTCCATTATTTTAAAATGGAAGAACATCACATGGAAGAAAATCCCTACTGTGAAGCATGGTGTTGGTAATATCATGCTGTGGGGTTTTTCTTTCAGGTACAGGAAATAGGGATTTAGTTTCCATAGATGACATGATGACGACAGTCAAATACAGAGCAAATTTTCTTAGAAAAATCTGCTCTGGAATGCTCTGGACCACAGAACATTGATAACATAATAAAGGGAGAAATCTATTTGTATTTAGGAGAAATATGTGAATGTCTTCAATTGACAGAGCTAGAGCCAGGAGTTAAATCAGACTGAACTTCTCTAGAAAATACTTATCTTTTGATACACTGGCTAAAACAATGACTTCATTCATGAAACTTTCACTCTATTAGTAAAACCATTTTTTTTGTTTTCCTAAATAGGTTGTGTCCAGTGATGGACTGGTCTCCTGTCCAGGATTTACCTCTTTTCTCATCAAATGACCACTAGGGATAGACACACCAGCGCCACCCCCCCCCCCCCCCCCCCCCCCCCACCCCCGCTACGATTAAGTGGTGGGGAAAATGAATAATGGGTGGACTGTGTCTTATTTAGTCAACATGAACTTCTGTTCTAGTATTAATTTAGATGTATCAGCTTGTATTGTAAGAAGAGACATAAGCATAAAAGTTTTCAGATTCGAACAAGCACAGAAAAAAGAAAAAAAGGGAAATATTATAGTTTTTGTGAGTTTTACAGTTGCTGTAACAATCAGATTTTGTATAATGACTACCAAAGTGCTTTTCACACTGATCATAGCATAAAAGGTGGACATAATCACCATCATTTCAGCTTTTATCCTTCATCCACATCATGCAAGGAGTTTAAAGCTCTAGCCATCATTAAATGTACTTCAATGAACTAACTTAGAACCCACAGATCCATGCTTTATTCCCTGCTATACAACTTGTCTGCATAATCCGTGTTTTTTGGCTTTTTGAAGCAAATTCACAGTAAAGATTTATGCTTCAAGTTCAAGTGTGAAAAAGACACTGCCTGGAAAATCTGGAAATTTATGTCTTCTAGAGTGTTGTGTTCAGAAACGCAAGGCATAAAAGAACCTTCCTTTATAAATACACACGAGGATGTTTTCTGTGTGTGAAAGACAGAGACAAAGATGTTTCTCAGAGTGATCTGTAGTAGATGACGGCAGCTGGATCTGATCAATAATGAATGAGTGACACATGCCAACCACTGTATCCCTTCCACTCTGGAGAGACAGCAGTGAGTCCAACATGTGTGTGTGCATGTTTAAGTGCAAAAATGTGTGAAAGCAGCAGCGCGAGAGAGAGAGATAGAGACCCCTCTGAGACAATTCAAAGCTCACAAAAAAAGAGGAAAAAGTAGTGGAGAGATGGATAATTAGACAGACAGAATAAGGGAGGGGAGGGGAGTGCTGTGCTTTTCCCATCAGGTGTAGAAGTCAAAGCCAGCTCATGATGTTGTGGCAGAGACTGGAACAATGACTTCAAGAGCAGCGGCAGCAAAACCACATTAATAATTAGAGAGGAGCGATCAAAGCGCAACTGTGACATGAAATAAATGAATTAAAGCTGGAAAAAAATATCACCATCTGGATAAAGGGTTTCACATCCCAAAAACAACTCAGATGTCCGCCTTTGTTTCATCAGTACTGTGTTTTACCTGCCATATAAAACACAGATGCAGCAGTGGAAAAATAATGCCTCTCTGCTTATTTGAAAATAACTTACCATTACTTAATCTGTATGAGTGAAATAATATATATAGTCACCATTGCAGAGGGAAAACCTTTTGGATTGTATTTGTTGATAAAGGGCTAAAACAACTGATATTGATCTAATGTACAAAGAAAATGTCTGCTGTGAAGTTTTTTGAAGTGGGCAATCCTAACCAGATCGGTAATTGTTCTTCTACCTGCAAAAGACAGAGGCCATTTTGCAGTGAACTTGCAGAAGAAGGAAGAAATCCTCAGAACACAGATAACATAATAAAGTGCTGGAAGAGTAATGAACTAAGAAGAACTGAAGATGGGTGATATGTTACTTTTTTTTCCTTTTTTTTTTACTTTGTCCAGTCATCTCTGGAACACGGTGTAATGTTAACAGCCAATCCCACCACAGTTTTGTTCCAATCAGTAAATTATCTCTGGATCTATAGGAACTTTAAAGTGACAGGAGCCTAAACTGAGCATTCTCCATGACAGGTGGTAAAAAAAAAAAGTGCAGCGGCTGTTTTTAAATATTAAACTTTTTCAGTCAGTTCTAGTAAGCAATACAATAAAGCAATCGACCTGGTAATAAACATATATGCTATTTAAGGCCTTTTGATTGAGGCATGTGGTTGCAGGTTGTGAGTGTTTGGTAACAGAGATCAGCCTCTTTCTCTGCAGCTCTAGCAGGCAGAACTGCAGGGATGTTTTCTTTCTGTTTCAGCTCCTCCACTTGCTTCTGGCTTTTGTCCCTCGGCTATCTGTTTCCAGCTATCTCACTTTCTCCCAAACTCACCCGTTCTCTGTGTCTCTCTCTCATTGACACTGGGCATTGCTGTCCTCCCTGACCATCTGGGCTTCTCCTCCACAAACGTGTGTGTGTTTGTGCACTGAGGGTTTGTGTGAGGCAGTTAGTGAGGAGCTGCTCCTCAAAAGGGAATAAATGTGCATGTCTCTGTTAGTGTTGTGTGTATTGAGCGAGCTGTTTTGTGTGTTGGTGGAGGGGTTTTCCTCTGCCAGGTGAACAGCTTCTACTTAGTAGCCTTCTAGTCCAGCCAGCAAAGTCAGGAAGAGAGAGACGACAGGCTTAACCCATAAATTGCCAGGAGAAAGCTGTATGTGGTCAATACTTGATTGTGTGCATGTTATTAGACATGCGAATTAAAGAGACGTACAATGCAGTTTTTACTGTTATAAAATTCCTAATTAAACGTTAATAGTACTCACAAGAGTATACCAAAGGCAAGGCAAGTTTATTTGTGTAGCACTATGCATGTAGCCATTTAAAGTGTTTTCCAGCAAAAAGCAATAAAGACATAGAAAACATGATATATCAAAAACATGACAAATAACACAAAAGTGTAAAAAACACAAGATATCGTCACCAAATGTCTGATGATTCTTAAATGGCTTTAGGCCCAACATCATCAACTAATTCTTACCCCATCATTATTTAAATTGGTTATTATAAATAAAAAGATAATCAGTAGAAAAATCTGACATTTGGGGGTGTAATGCACTTTTCATGGTCTTGAAGTTTTTCCATGAAAAAATCTCTCTTTAAAGATTCCTATTTTGTCATCAAAAAAAAGATTGGATGCGAGACAAAATGTAATGATAGGCCTATTAAGAATAAGCCTTGATCATACATTTGAAGTCATAATACGGAAGTTAAAATATCTAACTCCCAAATGGAATCACCCTTTCAAAAACCCTTTCTTATGCAATAAATAAAAATAATAGACCAAAAAGTTGTTGCTGGAGTAAATAGGGTTGTTATGATACCTCTCTACATGAAATCTCAAAGTATCACAACAGTTCTGGTCTAGAAGTCTTTCTCTGTATGTGCTATACCGTTTCAGTCTACATTACCTTTCTTGCTAAATTAGCATTGTTAAAACCCTGATCCACTTAAACCAATTGTGCAGCAGCAATTTGGGTGCCAGAAAACAAAGTTTGTGATCTGTTTCTGTGTGTGAAAACATGAAATCTTTGATTTGATTTGGTGATGTGAGGATGAAACAACCATCATCACACACACCCATACCTATGGGCAATGTAGACAGACCAATCAGTCTAGCAGTCATGTTTTGGAATGGTGGGAGGAAGCCAGAGAGAGGCATTTCCATTCAAATTCAAACTGAACTAAACAATTCCTCTTATGCAGATGAGTTAGTACTATTCATTTCACACCTATATTCTCACTATTCTTTCTTATTACTTACCCAGGAAACAGATCAACATCAAAGCCTAAATTATAAATGGGTACTTTACGTAGTAGGACCAAAATATTACACTACTACAGGATACTCTCCAAGTTTTATAAGCGATTTGCCACAGTAAGGAAGAAATCCACTTGCATAATAAGAAAGACGCAGATAAATACAGAGAAAGCTATCCGTCTCAAACAGTCAAACACTGTATCACCACCGACTGGCTCTATGTAACTCTATACATTCTATACAATCTATATCTGTGTTTCTGAGCCTGGCAGCCAGATTTAATACTCTTAACCATCCCCACAGTCCTGCCTTTGTCTGGCCCTTAAATGGAGGTTAAGTCTCTCCATCGCAGGCCTGGTGGCAGGAGCTTAATCAAACCATTAGGGCCCCGAGCTCTGAGGAGCATCTTTCCACCTCCTACAGAGATCTGCTTTAAGACTTGGTGGCAGTGGCAGGCGCTCAAACCTCTGGATTAGAAAAGCTCTCAGCGACTTAGCAGTGTCCCTCTTGCTTTCTCCCTTCTCGGCGCTGCTCTCAGTCAATCTTTATCCGTCTGTCTGACTAAAAGCACCTTCTTTAGAAGCATTTTAATAGAGTTTAATAGAGTCTTAGAGCAAATGCAAGCAGAAAACGGCAAAGTGCAAACACACAACTCTGAGCTGTTCTGATTATCAAAGCCTGGGGCGTACATGCTTTTCTAGAACACAGATTTATTTTTTTTCAACAACATTTATGGGGAGATATTCATAAATGGACAACTTGTTGTCTGTCAAGACCTTTACAAAAGCAGTACCATGTCCTTGGATGTGCAAAATTACCAGCATCTCTAAAACTTGGATCTCTCAAGTTTCCCTAAGAGCGATGATTTAGCCCTGCTTTCCATGGTCTCTATCTTTAATTGATTTCCCATTTAACATACAAGAAGTGGATTGTCTCCAAAATAAAAATGATGAGTGACAATGCTGCTTTGTCCCTGGCCTCTTTTCTTGGCTCCTCGTGTTTCAGTGTTCTTGCTTCGATAAACAATATAGAAGCAAGTTCCTTCTCGCTCTCAGAGGATGGTGGGAATTAATGTTTTCTCTCAAATCTGGAGTCCACTTCCCCTTCATCCGAAGCAGAGCAACATATCAAAACACTCCCCAATCACCATGACTGATGCTCCATGTTAGAAGATTAGAAACAGTGGCTTTATTTGAAGGGGACAGCTTTGGAAATATCAAGAAGAGGCCACCCTCCCTTGTGTTTAGCTTGTAGGAAGTGGACGGAGATATCCCCCCCATTGTGTATCTTTCACTGTGACATTTGTTTCAACAAAAAAAAATGGAGACGGAAAAAGAAAGAAATGGGCCATATTCTAAAGCCTTTCCATTTTTGCAGGAATTAAACAAATGCAGGAAAAAAGGGGATAAAATCGGCTTAGACTGTTGAGACAAGTACATCTAAGAGAATGTACAAAAAGAGGGGTGTAAACGGCGGATTCTTACCAGCTAAAAACTTATCTAGCACAGGCTTTGTGCTCAATCCATTTAAGTGAGTCCCTAACACGCCCCTATTGTATGCCTTTAATGGTCGAAAAGTGACTTGTGCGGGGCTATCGCCTCTTCATGGGGATTACAGCTAAGTGCTTAAGTTGTAGTGAAACCCGGATTTACTGATGGCAAAGAGAGAAGGGTGAGCGAGGGAGGGCAGGAAAAGGACCCTTACCAAGGATTTGTGTCAGGATCGAGCTGTTTGTCTCATCTGTCTGTAAGCAGAGGATGACATGCAATCACACACACTCACAGTTATGACAATGCTACTATACAAGATCCATTTATTGTCCTATGTCTTTTTGTCACCCCATTCAACCCTCTATCCATCTCTCTTGCCCTCTCTCACTCTTGTCCCATTTTAATTAATTTCTAGCTGTTCTGCCATGTAAGACTTGGCCCTGGAAGTGTCTGTTTCCACAGCTTCAGACGTTATCTCCTGCTACTGCCAGAAAATGACTCAATACCCCTTGCTTTTGGATAAAAGAGGGTGACTAAAACAAGTAAAACCACAAGGAGAGGGCTTGAGTGGAGAAGTGTGGGGGAAACAGTGGGAGGCTGAGGGAGGGGTGCAGAAAGAAATACTCACCCAAGGCAAAACCCACCCCTGAATGTACTCTTTTCATATTTTCTTAGTAAATCAAAACATTAAAACTATGTACCTTTTTCATTCCACTTCATAATCATGTTCTACATTGTGTTGTCTGAAGAACTCCATACATTATACATACTTTGTCTATCAAATCCTGTGTATATCTTTGCAAACAGTGTATATCTAACATGTTTTGGTTTTCAAAGCAACAATTTTCCCTAGTAATTCTAATTCAGTTTAATTGAGAGTGTTGTGTGTTAAGTTTGCTTGAGCACAGCAATTAAATGCTTGTCATCGGCAGCAAAGCTATAAAAGTGCCATCCTTTCCAGAGCTGAGCAACATGATATGCATTCATTTAAATAGTAAGACACCCTGATGATACATGAGAGATGAGTGCGCAAGTGTCATAGAGAAACCCATCTCCTTGAGCATTGTGTGTTGTCTGAGCTAACAAACTGAATGAACGGCAAACTCGGGAGCACCTGCTCCTATTGTCAAGCTTGCACCCACCCACACTCGCACACCTTTCCCCTCTGCACACAACATCCAATACTGAGCAAAGATGAAGAACGGGACCAAGCCCTGAGCAAGGCAAAGGCCTACCTATTCATATAAAGTCAGCAAACCCTGTGTCTTTTCTCTCACTAAGCCTTGATATGTTCCTCAAAGCCTCAGAGGCTCATTGTGTGTCTACCTTTGTTGCCTTGTGTTTAAGCAGGAAGATAATAAAGATGATGATGATGATGGTAATGATGACGGGAATGGCACCGGCTTAAGGAGAAGCAGCTGCTGAAGGGTTGAGAGAAGCGCAGACAATCAACCTGTTTACTCAAGAAAAGGTGCGCTCCGTATCATCAAAGTGGCGGCTGCTGAATGGTGACTGACTTCCATGTGTTTGTGTACAAGTCTGTGTGCCTTCACGTCCATCTCAGACAGTTTGCAATAACTGCTTCAGTTTGATTTCTGTCTTCCTTTGTCTTTTAACAGAGGGCTTGTATGTGTAATATTACACAGGAGAAACAAATATGAGTATAAATTATGAAACAGCAGGTAAACAAGAAAAAGTGGTTATTTGCTTCCTGCAACCTGCTTACTTAACATCACAGCAGAGCCATGGGTTGATTGCCTCCATGCCACGCTGCATTGATGTAAAGGGAGTCCCAATTAATTATAAAATATATATACCTTACTGTACATTATTCTATTTTTCAGTAGGCCAACATTTATTTTCTGTGACATTTAATTTGGGGTTCTCATTAGCTTAAGCCATAACAGAAATAACACTTGAAGTACAGTAATTTTAAGACAACAGGTCAACAACAAGCACCTAACAACTGACATTATTCTTTTTAAAAAATTTTTTGCTAAGCTCTGTCTGTGTCCTGACCTCAAATCTCTAGAGTAAAATCAAGAAAATCAAGGCTCTAACCTTTCAAACCTTTAGGCCTTCGTGAATCAGTTCAGATTCACATAAAATTTTAGCATGCAAGTTTAATTCTTCTAATAGCAAATCACAATGTTAATACTGATTACTAAGAAAAAAAGGTGTATCACAATGAATAAAGCATCATCACTTTGATACAGGATGGTGGCAGCATTATGCTGTGGGAATGCTTTTCTTCAGAAAAGAAAACCTTGCAAACCGGCAAAAGTCTTGAGAAAAAGAAAAAGAAAACAAGATGAGGACAAATTATCCAGCCCTGTTTAACAGTTTTGGTTTAAAGCAAAAAGCATCTTACACAAGGCCTGTATCAGCCTTCTGTGTCTGCTACATTTGTGGTGGCATGACCTGCTTTCTAATCTTACAGGCACTTCTAAGGATTTGCTGTCCTTTCACTGTGGCTGCAGTGATATTTTCGCCCTACTTAAGCTCCAGATGCTGAGAGGCTCCTTGCTCTGGCTCTGCTGCAAGTGCGACAAAGAGGTTAATGCACCCAGGGAGGGAGACCCAACCAGCTGTTGGCCTTCTAATGTTTAAAACCTTCTTTCCCCCATCCATCCTTATCTTTCTCCCTTCCTCCAACCCTCAAAGGAAGACATCCAAGAGTGCTCGAGTGGTGAAACATCTGCTGGGAGTGTTTCAGTGGGTTACAGCCAAAAGCGTCTTAACTCCTCCTGAGCAATAATACAAGGCCATTCTCTGGTCAGGGGCAATAGGGACTTAGAAAGAGATAAGAGGAGATAATGGCTGGATGAAGGACTTGGGGGCTGCAAATGCACAATCAGGAGGTCCACACGGAGATGGGGGCAGGAAGGGAAAAAGGGTGTAGGTGAGACGTGGAGAATATGTTGCAATATGAGGCCAGTGGAAAATTGTTTGGTAAACAATGGTAAAGTATGGCATTAGTAAAATAATCTGAAATATGTTATATTTTGAAAAATATATATAGGTTATACTGGGGGAGGAGTACACATGTATTTATGTATGGAATAAAGACTTCAGAAATGGACCATGTTGTGCAAAGGGATGCTTGGACATGCAGTCACAGCAAGGCATAAAAAATTAGCTCTATTTCAGCTTTACACACACCACTTCACTATCCATCATCTATAAAGACTGAGTTAAGTTGTTTACAGTATTAGTGTGACAAGGTTTATTAATAAGAAAACTGTATCTGTTCTTTCCTCTTTGACCACAATTATAAAAGAATTAAGACTAAATTCTACCGAGATACATTAGTCTTCTTTCCTAAGTCCTCTTTTTCAAAGTTTTAGTATTAATTCAATTCAATTCAAAATTACTTTATTAATCCCAAAGGGAAATTAAATGCTGTTGTAACTCATTATGCATGTTCCTTCATAGATTTGTTGTAGATGCTGATGGCTGTGGGTAGGGATGATCTCTTGTAGCGCTCTGCAGATCTGAAGAAGCCTCTGACTGAAAACGCTCTGTAGTTGTATGACAGTCTGATGTAGAGGATGCTCTGGATCTATGGCGTCTTCTTTTCAACTCATCAGGGTTTTGTGGCTGAAGTTGAGGTCTTATTTGAGCTTTTGTGATGTTAATCAGCTGCTGCCAGTTGTAAACCACCTTGTTGCCATTAGATTAGGTTTAAATGAAAACTGAAGCATCCTTTGAGGTGAAATTGTAGTATATTTGAGGTATGCTTTCATGGCTACAAAAACAAGATTAACAAAGTCCCCTTTGGTTGTATTTCACAGCTGTTCAGCAATTTGTACATAGACAAAAACGTCTCTAAACAATTAATACAGGATGGCTTTGGGTCAATTTGGCCCTTTGTAAGTTTGTACCCCAATTAAGAACAATTTTCTTTGTACATATTACCTTTCCATCCCACTATCTTTTGAAATATCTAAGGTCCAACCACTGTTTCACCAAAAAGTCCTCATTCATGTTGTCTAATGACAACTAAATAAAAATCTCAAACCCTTCTTTTGTCTTTCACAGTAAGCTCAGAGCGATGGTTTCCTGTTGGTCAGCAAGGCTACTTTAAATGTGTTGTGTAAAACCATTGAAGGACTTAAGCAGAAAAGTTTTCACAGACACTGTCTCCTTTTTTAAAACGCTGTATTGTCAGGTTTGGTTGTTTTTAAGGAGGACCCAAATGCAGAGAAGTGTTTAAGAGATGGCTTTATTTAACAAAAGATTGTCAATTTACAAACACAGGGAATTCCAGGAGATTATACAGAAGAAGCCAGTGGAGACAAGGTGAACCGGAGGACTTAAAGAGTAACTAAACCCCAAAACAACTTTTTTTTGCTTCTAAACTGTATACATGGGTCTTTACCAATGCAGTCTTTCAGTTTCTGGGGATTTTTTTACATTTTGATGTAAACTTGTTTAATTCTACACTTTTTGGTCTAAAAACGTCTTAGTGCTGCCCCCTTAGGGTTGACCTGTGGCTACTGCATTTGAATTTTGTGATTGGTGGAGAGTGGTACATCTCTACGTCACAGGCATTGACTGCGCCACAGGAGCCATGGTCTCACAGACACGCCCCGTGGGTTTGGGCATAAAACTATCAGACATACCGCCCCCCCCCATGGCGAGTTTGGAGTGGGATTGCGTTTTTCAGGTTACCATTATTATCCCATTAGCACTTAGTTAGCATAGCTAACATACTGTTTTGAACGTTAGCCTAAGTTAGCATTACCATTCAGAGACTGGACTGCTCCGATCTCTCTCTCCCTCACCAGCAGCGCCAGCCTCGGGCAGCGCTGACTCAGCCTCTACCACTCACTACCACTCAGTCTCTGAGTGGTAATGCTAACATAGGCTAACGTTCAAAACAGATGAATGTTGATCAGATCGATCAGTCGCAAAACTGCCAACGTCGCTTGGGTCACTGTCCATGTTTCAGTGTCACATTAAGCGAGCTGTCATTGTCCTCCGAAACACACCCCCACATTCCCCCCTCCGCTTTACCTCAACACTTGGCCACACCCCTCCATTCTTCCTGGCACCGCCCACTTTGTAGAATTTTTTAAATGTTGTCTGGGGGCGGGGTTATGCTTTTTCAGGGGGTTCAGTTACACTTTAAATATACTGAGGAGGAATGGAAGTGACAGAGAAAAACCAGAGGACTAATTAGAGGAAATAAGTTGCAGGTGAGAGGGAGAGAGCAGGTGGAGTTAATCAGAAAGTGGATAGGGAAGCAGAATGCCAGGGAGGAAACAGAAGGGAAACAAAAGCCAGCACAGAAGAAAGGACTGGGCGGGAAATAATCTTAAATTAGAAAAAGACTAACTCCGAAATAACTAAGGATGAAAGAGCTCTAAGAAAATAAGAATAAAGTAAAGAACAGAAGGAAGAGATTCAAATAAGAAAACAATCCTAAAGAGAGGAATGGAGTAAAATGGAAAATGATGAATTAAGGAGAACCAATAAAAGATCAAAGTTACTCAAAAACAACTAAACAAAAATATAAATTCCTAAGGATGAGACAGAAAGTGAAAAACATAATAAATAGAACCTAGAATCCCCAAACTATAATCCTAAAGTAAAACATAACACTAACCTCGAGAAAAAATAAAGCAAGATAAACTGCAGAAAATGAAATAACTGAAAACTCAAAATACAAACGCCAAACGACCCTAACACTCACTGTTAGTACGTCTCAATTTAAAACTCATTTTTTAAGAACCATAAATACGTCATCTCTAATTAACATTAATTTGCATGTGAAATAATCTATCTAGACATCTGAACTAAAAATATAAAATGGTAAATAGCTAAGAAAATGTACCTAAAAAACAACCACTAACAATAATGTTCTCTATTATTTGCTTTTGCTGTAATTTAAGTTCTTAAGTCCTGCAGCAGTCATTTAAATTGTCTTACATTCCAACACCTTTTCCCAGAAATGGCAACTCCAACTCCAAGACTCGTACTAAAGACTTGAGACTTGACATGGACTTCTGGCCCGAGACCCGAGTCTTAGTAACAGCTTTTATCTCATGCAATGAAGTCTGAAAGGAAGCTAGTATGTGTGTCAACTAACCATAGCTGCTGCATGTTTACTTTAAAATGATGCACTTGGTTTAATAGCCAATGACATTTGTTGATGATGGGCTGTTAATAACTCATAACAATTTGTTCATGTTAGTTGTACTTTAATAATGACCATATAAATGTGTCTCCAAATGAATGCTGGAATGACATTGGATCAATTGGGAAACAAAATAAGTAAGCAGCCTTTAGCAGTTTTTTAGATGAATAATTAAATGTTAAAATATATTAAAAAAATTGGTAGAAAAATGTAAAGATAATTAAATGTGCCTGTCCAACTTGAAACCTAATTTGAATTTGGAAAAAGATTATGTGAAAATCTCTCATTTTCCCTTAAATGTACTATACGGATACTAATTTATTAAACATTCACTTCCATACCCATGTATCCTTTCACAGATGTGGGGGAGCTGATGCTTTTCTGCGGGCAGTCATTGGGTAAAAGCAAGGTACACAATGGACTGGTTTTATTTGACATATTGCTCACAATACCTTCATAATTTGGTAACTTGTTGTCTACTTACAGTTTCTGGTGCATACACTATTCAACACACTGAAGTAGTCCCATCTCATAATTCACCCTGCTGTTTTAACATTGTTTTTCTTGTACTTAAAAATGCTGCACAGCAATCTAATAAGAATGGTAATAAAAAGTAGAAGTAGAACATTCATTTTCATGCATACAAGCTGAAATACGTATATTGGTTGAGTCTTACATAAGTTAAAACGTGTTTGTTTCATTAGGAGTGAGATACAGTGAATAATGCATTAAAATGATGATTATCTTTTTTTCTGTTTTGTTTAAATTTAGTCAAAAGGAAGTGGAAGTCATAAAAGAATAATCTATAAACAGTGCTCTTGCCAGGCTTCAAGCTGCTGCCTGTTGCATGTCGTCATCACTTGTTCTTGTCATGTAAACTGTGAGTGAGAAGGACCAACAGCTGGGATTAAAGCAGCGTCTCGACAGGACAAGGATGTGTGAGTTAGTGTGTATCGTGGGTCGGCCAGCTTTCTTTCATGATAAGGTTATCTTCGCTGTGTGCCTGTATGATGTGAGGTGAGGTGTTTTGTACATCTAGAGATACTACTTTAATTCATGAGTTTCACACATGAAAGTGTGGGCAATGTGCGGTGCTTATGCACACGTCTCAGCGCCACTCGGCCTGATAAAAGCCCTTTGACACTCAGCTGTTTAGCTGCACAAACTGTCTTTGCTTGGTGGATTAATTAAACACACAGTTTCAGTGACCTTCATGTAACAAGGAATAACTCATGAGTTTGAACATGTACAATTGTCTATGTGTGCATGTGCAAAGAGAGCAGTTTTCCACACATGTTCACCAGCCGGCTGAGGGCGTCCCACTCAGCGACAGGTGCTGGTCCAAAAGACAATAGAGCTCCTCCAGAGCTGGCAGACAGCACACCACAGAGACAGAAACAGAAGAGGGTGCAGTAATTGTGTGCTCAAGAGAAGCAAAGAAGAGACTTTCGAGATCTTTTCTTTCTTCCTAGTTTTGCCTGAATTCAAAGGTGAGAATAAGAGGCTTTGAAAAAAAGTGAGAGAAGAGTTTAAGATACTGTTGAGATGAGAAATAGAGTAAGTGCTGCAAAGAAAAGGAGAGGTAAATATAAAAGGAGTATGAAAGACATGCAGCTACACCCTGCTCACGCACCTTTCAGCTCAAAAGACGACTAAAAAGACTGTTGAAAGTTTTCAGTCTTTGATTCAACCAGTCTGCAATGTGACTCCCGACAGCCGCAAAAAGTAGACATCAGAGGACCTTTTGTTATTTTTTTCGCCCCACCGACCACACAATGCAAACCCCTACTGCCAAATTGGATTCAATTCAACATGTTTGGTGGTTTCTGATGGTGTATTTTTAGTAAGTCTGTAATGTTCTGTATGTTTCCTGGGTGAGGGCATACACAAATAAAGCACTACCTTAGCCCATGCTTTGCTTATGAGTAACATTCAGAGATATAAACAGACTGTTTATAATTCGTAGAAAGCATTGCCCAAGAGCTTATGCGCCTAATTTGTGTATTTGAAATTTTGACAGATTTAGGTACCACTGTCTTTAAGAAGCATAATAGCATCTTTTCAGACTAATAAAGATATATGGTATAAATTATATTTTGGGAAGATATTGTTATTTTGCAGCTTTCTGCAAGATAAGATTCTCATAGTCATTTTTAATTAGGAAAATTTGTTTAAAATTGTCAAAAAGAACATCATACCCACAGGCAAACATTTTCAGGCAACAAGATTCATTTAATCTTGAAGTTTCTTTCATTTATTTATGGAATTTCTAAAATGTTTATAACATATATATATATATATATATATATATATATATATATATATATATATATATATATATATATATATATATATATATATATATATTATATTTAATATATATGTATGTATATTAAAATTTCAATATGGTGCATGTAACAAAGCTTCGGCAATTCATTTTGTGTAATGTCACTTTGATTAAAAAAAGATTTCACACTACAATTTAAATCTCTTGTCTTTGATTTATCAAGTTTAGATTATTCCAGAACAATATAACTGGATAATGATGAAAAAAGAAACAATGTGAAAACCAGCAGAATCATTGTAGTCTGATTACCAAAAGTACAAATGTGTCCTGAGACGCAGGACCATGACGAATCTGGTCTTGACCCTTCCTTTTGCACATGCAGCTGCTCAACACTCCCACTCAGTGATTGTGAGATGCAGTTTTGAATGGTCAGAGAAAATTCAAGGGCCTATTTCTCCTCCCTTTGATTGTATTATCTATTATTCAAGACACAGCAATATTATTTGTTCTAGAAAAAGTATTACTATATAACCCTAAATATTGGTATTGGGGGAAAGAAATTTTGGGAGCTGTGGCTGCAGTAATATGTTGATCAGATTATGAAATTAGGAATTTTAATAATGACTCAAATAATAGCAATTAATATTGCCAATATGCAGTCCCAGTCCAGTTCTTTGTTACAATCAAATGCATGTATATTCTTGCTTTAAAGTGTAGTAAAATTATCCACTACATTTAATCCGTATTACCTTGTCTACATTAGTATTCTGTCTGTCTGTCTGTCTGTAACCTCTCCCAGTAATGACCATCTGGATGCTGCAGTATGAGATTTTCATGACAGCAACAGAATTTGGTTTCAACAGAAGTTTCTGCAAGACAGCCTTTAGTTTTAAAACATGCCTGACCTGACAAATCCAGGGAGCTAACACCAGTATGTTTAGTCTTTGTTTTTTTGTTTTGATATAACTTGTGGTTAAATTGTAACACACTTCACTGTGGTTCATGGCTGGTGAGACACTAACTCCTCTAAAGTCAGATGTACAGATATATAAAACCCAAAATAGAAGTTTACATTTCAATGTTGACCTTAATTGAAACATTAAATTGTTTTAATAGCTTTGAATTATTCTTTAACCAATTACATACTGTTCAATAATAGGGTAGCAAGAAAAACAGATTGGTTTTGCATGATCTCTTGTTATTTCATTAAAATTGAAAATCCTGTATAATATTACCTTTACTTGTATATGAAGTCAATGCACCAATCCTTCACGAATATCTGTCACTCTGTTGTAATCATATTTGTTTGTCTTTATTTTTATAGATCTGACTGCTTCAAAGGAGATTATCCCCAAGGAGGAGAGGAGTCCTGTAGCACTTCTATTCCAACTGTATGTTTTCTTTTTTTTTTCAATGGGTAGAAGAAGAGCACCTGTTGCCCATTGTACCTATGGGGCTCAGCACTGCCCTCTATCAGTGTGGTGGGGTACATTCTGCCTCACCTTGTGCATTTTTACTGTGAATTTATGACTGATTAGGAAAACTATGTCACATATTTTAATTAAATATATTAGACTAACTGTGGAATGTCAGTATGTATAGTACATGTTTAATTAAATAAGTATGTTTGCAACAACATAAAGAGATACAGCAATAGGCTGGCACCAACTGCCTCCCTTAGTTAGTGTGACGCAACACTGCCAAGGATCCCTAGTTGTGATTGTACTCACAAGTATTTTTTTCAGAAAAATCAAAAGTCAGATGGTCTTGATTGAAACAAAATGTTTCAATGATGTCTAAATTATAAAGAGCAAATTACATCTAGTCCTCTTGGTACAGTGCTTAACAACATTATTGTTCCGGTATGTTGGTATGGCTCCAACACAGAAATTATTTGAAGAGTTTAAACTAAATGACCATATAATTTTTTTGAAGCTTAAAAATATAATTTTGAAGATTGGATCAAAGTCTGATCAGTAGGACAGTAATATTTTAGTAAAATATGAAATGATGTAACTTTCTTTAAAAGGTTAGTGGAAAATGATCACAAAGAGGATGGACCTTTTCATATTTTTTGTCATTTACTTTAAGTAGTTTCCTTCCTTTTATTAAGACTTACATATTGTGTGTTTAATGTTTGAGCTCATCTTAGGATGTTGAATTAAATTTGTGTACGTATGCGTTTGGGTAAGGTCCTCAAAGGGTGCGTACTTGGCATGTCAAACGGGGGCCAGGTGCAAGGCTGGGTCACAGTCACGAGCTTTGGTTCGGCTCAGAATAAACAGGGTCTCTTTCTCATCTCTCCAGGGGCCACCGTTTCCTGGTGCTCTTTGTAATGGGAGGAACACGACATCACAACAACAGAGAGGATCAAACAGCATTCATTTTGCTGCGTCAGGATTAAGAAAAACCATCAGTCAAGTCGAAAACACGTGTGACTAAAGAGAGTTTATGTGCTGGACTGAGTTCTGCCATGGCAGCAAATACAGCAAACCCCCTGTCTTATGAGTCAATTATCAGTTTATGTGTGTGGTTTCTACATTGGCTATTAAGTTTCTTATGAGTTTGTACAGATGCAAAGCAATGTTTATGCACATTGTTAAACTTTGTATTCTTTATCAAGTGCAACACTGAAAAAATGTTTTTATTTTAATACTGCATAAAAAAATCTATTTTTTTCATTTGCTTATCTGTCCAACACCAAAAAGTATATTTTTTCTTTTACAATTTTCCATTTCAGACTGTGAATAACCTGCTGTCCATCACTTTTGTAACCCCCCCCCCGCTTCTGGTGGAGCAGGAAGTGGAGCAGCTTAGACGTACTGTACAGTCCCTCGCGTCTGGGCCGGAACCAGGATGTGTTGCTAGGCGCAGGGATGATTGTGTCAGCACTTGCTGGCCGCTTCGTTTCCTTACAGGTGATCTTCTGAATGGACAATGACAGATATACGTTTCCTGCTATTTTTCGATGCTGCAGGACGGGATCAGAAAAACACAGGACTCAGTGACCACGGGGCCAACTTTGCGAGCAAGAAAGCGGGCTCCTACAGTCTGTGGAGCTTGACAAAGACACAATCATCCCGACAGACACGAGAACTCGAGGTGACCTCGGGACCTCAGACTGGAGGCGGGTGCAGGGTTTGGTCATTGGTGGCTTCAAAACCGGGAGATGGAGGGTGGATGATGAGGAAATATTGAGGAAGCTACTCTTGATTTCTGACGCGTTTGATGAACTCTGATGGGTGGAAGGTCGAGGAGGATAAAAGGGGTTACGGTCTGGCAGGAGGGGGACTTGGGATGGGGGTAGGAGAGACGATAGGTGGGTAGCATGTGGCAGCATAGCTGAGTCCATTTATTTGATTTATGGCCTTCTTCATGTTATTTTAAGTGGGGAGGCAGCAGTGTATATGCACATCAGGGTAAAGGTGATGTTCACACTTTTTAAATTATTACTGAACTGATTAATGCCAAATAACATCCCCTTAGGTAAAAGTGCTGCTGTCTTGACTGAGGTTCTGTTTTGCTACACTTCTTGCAAACAAAGCTATTAGGCTTCAGCATGCTTTTTGCTGAAAGATGGGTCGACTTGTCTTCACAAGCTTGGTAATACAGTATGAGTTTCCCTTGCACTGAGCAAGTATAAGAGGTTTTGGATTATGTCAGTGTTTAGTTTTTAATCCAAGTAAAATCACCTGGGTTTTTTTATCAAGGACCTACACTTTTCAGTACTTTTCAAAAGTATTCATTCTCTAAACCTTTTCACATTTTGTCACATTACAGCGATAAACCGGAATGTGGGACTATTCTACTGAGAATTAATGTGATAGGTCAACACAGAGCAGTTCATAATTGTGAAAGGAAAATAAATTATTTACAGTTTATAGTAAAGTACTAAACTCAGCAAAAAAAAGAAACGTCCCTTTTCAGGACTGTGTATTTCAACAATAATGTTGTAAAAGTCCAAATAACTTTACAGATCTTCATTGTAAAGGGTTTAAACAATGTTTTTCATGCATGTTCAATTAACCATAATCAATTAATTAACATGCATCTGTGGAATGGCCGTTAAGACCTTAACAGCTTACAGAAAGTAGGCATTTAACGTCACAGTTCAAAAAACGCAGGACACTAAAGAGACTTGTCTACGGACTGTTAAAAACACCCAAAGAAAGATGCCCAGGGTCCCTGCTCATCTGCGTGAACGTGCATTTGGTATGCTGCAGGGAGGCATGAGGACTGCTGATGTGGCTAGGGCAATAAATTGCCATGTCCGCACTGTGAGACGCCTAAGACAGCGCTACAGGGAGACAGGAAGGACAGCTGATTATCCTCGCAGTGGAAGACCACGTGTAACAACACCTGCACAGGATCGGTACATCTGAATATCACACCTGCGTGACAGGTACAGGATGGCCACAACAACTGCCCAAGTCACACCAGGAACACACAATCCCTCCATCAGTGCTCAGACTGTCCGCAATAGGCTGAGAGAGGCTGGACTGAGGGCTTGTAGGCCTGTTGTAAGGCAGGTCCTTACCAGACATCACCAGCAACAACGCCGCCTATGGGCACAAACCCACCTTCGCTGGACCAGACAGGAGTGGCAAAAAGTGCTCTTCACTGATGAGTCACGGTTTTGTCTCACCAGGGGTGATGGACAGATTTGTGTTTATCGTCGAAGGAATGAGCGTTACACCGAGGCCTCTACCCTGGAGCGGGATCGATTTGGAGGTGCCTTTTGAATGGTCAATGCCTTGCGGTACAGGGAAGACATCCTCCTTCCTCATGTGGTACCCTTTATGCATGCTCATCCGGACATGATCCTCCAGCAGGACAATGCCACCAGCCATACTGCTCGTTCTGTGTGTGAGTTTCTGCATGACAGCAATGTCAGTGTTCTGCCATGGCCAGCGAAGAGCCCAGATCTCAATCCCATTGAGCACGTCTGGGACCTGTTGGATCGCAGGGTGAGGGTTAGGGCCATTCCCCCCAGAAATGTCCAGGAACTTGCAAGTGCCTTGGTGGAAGAGTGGGGTAACATCTCACAGCAAGAACTGACAAATCTGGTCCAGTCCATGAGGAGGAGATGCACTGCAGTACTTCAAGCAGCTGGTGGCTACACCAGATACTGACGGGTACTTTTGATTTTGAGCCTCCCTTTATTCAAGGACACATTATTCTATTTGTGTTAGTCACATGTCTGTGAAACATTTTTAGTTTATGTCTTATGGTGTTGACTCTTTTAGTGTTCATACAAATATTTACACACATTAAGTTTACTGAAAGTAAAAACAGTTGAAAGTCAGAGGACGTTTCTTTTTTGCTGAGTTTATATAGAGAAACATGGTATACACTGGTATGGTATGGTATGGTACGGTACGGTACGGTACGGTACGGTACGGTATGGTATGGTATGGTATGGTATGGTATGGTATGGTACGGGATGGATGGATGGATGGATGGATGGATGGATGGATGGATGAATGGATGGATGGATGGATGGATGGATGGATGGATGGATGGATGGATGGATGGATGGATGGATGGATGGTGCATTGTAGAACCACCTTTTGGTGCAGTTGTAGTTGCAGGTATTTCTGGGTCTGGGTATAATTTGCACACATCATTGCAAAAGGGGATTAGTTAGAAAACATCCATAAAGATCCTTTTTCAAGTCTTGCCACAAATTCTCAATTATATTTTGTTCTGAACTTTGATTCTGCCTTGCTAAAAAAGCTTTCTCACACTATAAAGTCAAAAGCGCCAGGGTGCAGTTTTAAGCCTCGTTTTCACTGAGCGGAACGGTGCAGCTCGGTCCGGGTTCGGTCCGCTATTGCGTAATTCTGACTTTTCATGGGAACGTTTCCACTGGCTACTGATCTCTCCTTGAGCAAGCGGGATTTACCCTGAACACTTGCGTGGCATCATACTGGAGGGACGACGAAGTGGGTGACACACGAAAAACACAGAAGAAGAGGAGGAAGAAACAATAACAATGGAGTCCATCCAGCAGCTCATGGTTGTCTATCTTGCTTTTTGTTTTTTTCTTTACACAAATACGACCGCTGTGTTTAATAAAAGGCTTCATGCAGAACAGAGGACCGATGTGTAAAGTTGTCGCGGGGGTGACGTTTAAACTCACTACAGTTTTTATGAGTTCACCCCATCAAAGGACTGTATTATGTGTCGCCAGTAGCTCCGCCCTAACCGTATCGGACCATTGTCCTGTGGACCTACACATGAAGGGGGGCCATTAATGGACTCGTACGGCCTGCTGTATGGGCCGGTTTTACAATGTTAAGAGATAAAAAGGCGGACCAGACCTAACTGCTCAGGTGAAACGAGGCATTAGTTTTGCACCTTGCATAGCATTATCCAGGAAGTTCAGCTATATTTTCATCTTACCAGAGCACTTTTGTCCATGTGTTTTCTGCTCCACTCATAGTTTGTGAACTGCTAACAGCACTTTCATAAGTGATAGCAAAACCACAAAAGAAAACTGCATTTTAAGAAGTGATCAAAATTACACCATAAGTAGCTTCTATATATAAACCACTTCCCATCATTCACTCTCTGGCTCGCTGGGTTAGACAGTCAGTCTGGAGTCTCTACAAACAAACAATGCAGCAAATCTTAGCATTTCTTGTCTGATTCTAAAAACTGTGAATAATTTTTTTCATTCTGTTGCCCCTGCTAGACACTCCTCCTCCTCATTCATATACTTGTTGCTTGTCTGCTCCTACTTATCCTTAAGAAATGTACATGCACTTTTGACAAGTGAAGAGTGGAAAGGAAACCCTCAGGTCAACCGTGGTCTGGGACCTCTGCTCAGCCATCGTGTTTTCAGAGGACATAAATCACATGAAATCCACCGGTTCCTCTCTTCTTCAAAGGCCTTTGTTTTACAGCCTCTGTATAGAGGTTATCAGGAGGGCAGCAGCAATAGTGTGCATAATAGGTCTACTTATGCTCACTGATAAGATACACTAAAAGTGTTTTACTCTCACTCTCTTGGTTGTCAATTTAAAAATGGGAATCAGGGGTGTTTTTTCAGGCTTTGAATTGTATCACGTCGCTGTGACAGGAGCTCCATTTTTCGACTTGTCTGCCAGTGTAAATAGGGAAAGAATTGTTTGTGTTCCTGTCTGTGGGTTTTCTTCGACTGACCCTGTCAGGGTGATTAAAAGACTCAGTGCTGCAGGTCTGAGTGCCATCACCCCCGGCTGGATCAGAAGGTTACTCACGCAGACAAATACAGTAGAAATTGATGTCGTCAATAAAAGTGTCTTGGAGTTATGTCGACTGACCAGACGCTCCAAGGTTAAGCAGTGTTAAGCACACCTTCTCATCCTCATTAGACACTGTTTTCCTCGTTGTCAATCATTCCATATGTCAGGAGCTTTTATGTTTGCGTGTTCACTCACGATGACAACTTTTCTTTCTCTCACCACTAAGACCCCTCCTTCCCACTAAAACATACTCATCTAGCTAATCGTAGGTCACCCTCACGGTAGAGCGTTTGTTGAACCAAGGAGTGCTGATGAGTAGGAGGGGTTGGGGGCCATCAGCTATCGCTAATCACTAACACTATGGCTAACAGTAGCCCTGTGGAAGCAGTAGCTTTGCAGCCGTGTGATCTCCAGCTAACCTTGCCCACGGGCCTCTTTTGTCTGCACGCCCCACATGGCTGGCTCCATCCTCCCTGTTATTGAGCGGGTTGTTGGTGAGGCGGGGGCTAAATCAATGGCAAATCGCTGGCACTGTTCTCAGGACAGTGACCGAAGCTCGGCATGTTGGCCCCCTCTGCCTCCCTACCGTCACAGTTCCCCCTCTTTCTCATGCATCCCTCAACCGGTCCTCCACCCCTCAGTCACCCCTCCAACCCCTCCTGTCTGATTGACACTTGAAAGGTGGCCGAGGACGGGGCCGGAGGCAATGTTCCACGCTTTGGAACCCTCCGTGCGGGGGAACAGCTGGTGACATCTGCAGAGAGGCCCACAAAAGGCAGTTGAAAGTGTGCAGTCGTTCTCCCTCCTTCTCTTCTTCACTTGTTTCTCCCACTCTCTCCTTCTCTTTCTCCACCCTCTGTCTCACCAACCCTTCTCACCCTCCTCGTTCTTTCGCTTTCATTCTGCCCTGCTCCTGTCTCTCTCTTCCTGCTTCAGATGTCCCCTCTATCTCCAAAGAGCCTGCCCTTTTGTCTGAAGCAGAGATACAGGCACCCGTTTGCCTTTGAATTGTGTGCTTTATACTTGAAGAGCATACGCGGGAGCATGTGTGTCTGAGCAAAGAGAATAAGAGAAAACAGAAAGGAAAAGGGGAAAAAGTGTGAAACGAAAGTGTGTTCTACAACAGCAAAACAAAAACACGTTTCATGTCCTTAGAACAAACTCCCCCTGGTCATTTGATTTATTTATCTGCATCTTTACTGAGAATCCCCACCACCACCCAAAGTCCCTGTGTTTGATCTCCTTACATGGAAAACTATCAGCTTTATTGATATCTATGAGCACAAAGCCAGTTAAAAGCTGCCTTTTAAGAGGTCCCATTGTCCCCGTTCAATGGCATTAACCCTGGCTCAGCTCGCAGTAAGTGCTTGGGAAGCGGAAGGGGGTATCGACTCCCGTTAAAAGAATCCAAACGCGTTAACTGACGAGACTCACATCGCCCACAGGAATGTCAAACTTCCGAGCCGTTCCCTTTTCTCTCCTCTCTCTCTCTCCTCATCCATCTTTCTCTCACATCACTCTGTTTCTCTGTCCTAAAGAGTCAAAAACTAACCCCACCCTATCTGTCCCATTTTTAAGACTTTTCTGTTGGACTTTTTGCTAAAGTAATGCACATCAAGCCAAGCAAATATTACACTTGCACATCATTACTAAAGCAAATTCCATGAAAAGCTCCCTTTTCCATCCAACCACACTTCATACTCCCCTTCTATCCTCATCTAAGGAGAGGTCAAAAGGTCGGTGTTCTCCAGGTGCCCTTTTGGCATCAATATTTCAGAGCTGTGTGAATCCCTCCTTTCAGGAAACCGGGTGCGCTGACTGAAGGTATCTTCAGGACTCAGGGGTTGGCTGACGGATGAGCACAAAGCACCCGTCAGGCTCCAAGCAGTGCTGCAGCGCACACTGTCCATGTTCTGTGTATTTGTGTGTGTGTCTGTAAACGGAAGGCTCAGGCAGATCCCCTGCGGTCTCCTTTGTTGAACTAACTTGCCGTTTGAATGGGGTGGGAGTCGTGAGTGACAGAGGAAAGTGTAGCTGGTGGTAAAGTGAGATATTGACCTCTCAATCGCCATGGAGAGGTGAGCTGGGGGAGTTAAGCAGTTAAAGCTTTGGCTTGTATATACAGGAGGTAAAATGTGAGTAAAATTCAACAGCAAGCACAGTTCAGATAAGAAGGAGACACTAAAATGGGTAGATTTCTCTCTGATTTCCTAAAAATGAATCTCTTCTGTTGGACAAAGATTCCGTTAGCTGTTCTACTAGCTGGGTGCACAGTAACATGAAACAAGATTCCCCCCGATGATAATATTCAGTTTCAGTACTGCCAGCGTGTCCTGTCTGCCCCTGTCCAGAGCCCCTCCAAGACAAAAGGGGAAGGAGCCTGGCGGGGGAACAGTAGCTTCTTGTTATTATGACATGTGGTAACATGAACTCCTTAGAAGACTTCTCCTGTCATCCTGACCTGAGGTCCTCTTTATTCCACAGTCAGGGGATGTGGAGGTCACAACCTCCCAGACAGATTATGCTGGAACATGCTACGCTGTGTTGAAATTGACTTGAATAAGTTTATTGGTTAAGCCGCTGATGGTCCTTTGTGCAAACTCCCTCTGGAGACTGAATACAGATTAGTCCTTTGATTGACCATTCATATGAGATTGTACATGACCAGAGTTTTATCTGACCTCAACGTTGTCTCCATGTCTTTAGTTTGAAATCTAAGAAATACATAAAGTCTACAGCCATTGCAGTATTTATTTTAACATTATAACTTTTGTTATTTCATAATTAATGAAGCATTCTTGAAGGACAACAAAGTGCCAAATGAAATTTCCATCTCTGAAATGTAGTTAGCTTTGAATAAACTGATAACCCACACATCCCGCATGTTCCACATTCGGTTTTCTCTTTTGTCAAGTTTATGACCCTGAATGTCCAACTCAGCTGAGATTGTAGATATAAGTATTTTGGGGTGCGTCTTTACTTCCCTTGCACATCTATACAGTGAAGTTTTTACATAATCTTTATATATATATATATATATAAATTGTTCAAGTGCAGCCAAATTGGATGTAGATCACCATGAACATCATTGTTTAAGTCTTGTCAGACATTCTTAATTCTGTTTAGGTCTGGACTTTAGCTGGGCCATTGTAACACATGAATATGCTCTAATCTAGACCATTCCATCGCAGCTCTGGCTGGATGTTGTTACAGTAATATTTCAAGGTTATGTCAATTAACTGATTAATTACATATTAGTAAAGACATCTAGGGAATATGGCATAATAAGAGAGCATTAGAGTCAGTGAAGAGGCCTTTCACCTAGTCTAATCTAACTGTGTGCATTTGGTTAACCTTGCAATGAAGACATAACATTGTGAAACTGATCTGGGGTGTGCAAGAGTTCGAGTGTTGGCCCAGACGGGCTCATGTACAAGACTGGCTGTAAAAAAATATAAGAAACCCCAATCCAGACTTCAACCTCATCCTTATGGAAGGAAGAATATATTTTTTCCATAACTATGTTCAAAGTTGTGCTGGATGGTGAATCTCCACACCAGATTCCTGTCTTCCAGGTTTGCCCTATATCATACTCCATCCATCCATCCACCCATCCTCCATAGTCCATTCTCCATCCATCAACTTTGCATGCAAGCCAAAGCATTCAATTTTAGTCTCATCTGACAAGAAAACCTTTCAGACATGTGTTGTGTCTCCTACATAACTTGTGGCAAACAGCAAATGTGACTTTTTATCACTGTTTTTCAACATTGTATTTTTTTCTTCCCACTCTTCCATAATCGAGAGATTACAACATTTTTGTCAAGTAATTCTCCCACCTGAGCTTTGGATCTCTGTAGCTCCTCCCAAATTACAATCTATAGTTATTGAAGTGTCTTCGCAGGTTTGGAATTCTGCATTTGTACCCTCTCCTTTTTCATATATTGAATTGAACTTGGCTGTGGGATGTTTAAAATTTGCAATATTGTTTTTTAACCTAACTCTGCTTTAAACTTCTCCACAACTGCATTCCCGATGTATCTGTTGGGTTCCTTCATCTTCATTATACTATTTGTTCTCTAACAAATCTAATGCCTTCACACAACAGTTATATTTATACAGAAATTAAATTACACAAAGGTGGACAGGTGGAACTAACTAATTAGGTGACGGCTGGCATTTGATTAAACTGCATTTTATTCAGGGTTATAAGAGTACAAGGGGGTAAATATATATACTATGGGGCAAAAAAGTATTTGGCAGCCACTGATTATGCAAGTTGTTCCACTTAAAAAGATGAGAGAGGTTGTAATTTTAATTATAGGTACACTTCAACTGTAAGAGACAGAATGTAAAAGAAAAATATCGGAAATCACATTGTATGATTTTTTTAAGAACTTATTTGTATAATGGTGCAGAAAATAAGTATTTAGCACCTCCAACCAGGCCCTCACAGACCTGTTACTTTTTCTTTTAGAAGCTCTTCTATCCTTCACTAGTTACTTGTATTAACCTGTTTGAACTCGTTATTTGTATAAAACACACCTGTCCACACCTTCAAACTGTTAGACTCCAACCTCCACCATGGCCAAGACCAGAGAGCTGTCTAAGGACACCAGGGACAAGACTGTACACCTGCACAAGATTGGGATTAGCCAATCTACAATAGCCAAGCAGCTTGGTGAGAAGAGATCAACTTTGGGACCAATTATTATAAAATGGAATAAATGGAAGATCTCACCTCATGAGGTACAAATGATCTTGAGATTGTTGAGGAAACAACCCAGAACTACATGGGGGAACTGGTTAATGACCTGAAGAGAGCAGGGACCACAGTAACAAAGGTTACTATCAGTAAGACACTATGTGGTCATGGATCAAAATCCTGCAGTTTCCCTGTCTGAGCCAGCACATGTCCATGCCCGTCTTAAGTTTGCCAGACACCATCTAGATGATCCAGAGGAGGATTGGGAGAATGCCATGTGGTCAGATGAGACCAAAATAGAACTCTTTGGTATAAACGTCACTCGCCGTGTTTGGAGGGGGAAGGAATGCTGATTTGCATCCCAAGAACACCATACCCACTGTGAAGCATGGGGGTGGAAACATTATGCTCTGGGGCTTCTTTTATTATGTTATATTATATTATTATATTTTATTATATTATATATTATATATTAAGCAAAGGATAAATGGTGCCATGTATCATAAGATTTTGTTCCAAAACCTCCTTCCATCAGTGAGAGCATTGAAGATGAAACGTGGCTGGATCTTCCAGCATGACAATGATCCCAAACACATCGCCCGGGCAATGAAAGAGTAGCTACTTAAAAACCATTTCAAGGTTCTGGAGTGGCCTAACCAGTCTCCAGACCTCAATCCAATAGAGAATCTGTGAAGGTAGTTGAGAGTCTGTGTTGCCCAGCGACAGCCCCAAAACATCACAGCTCTAGAGAAGATCTGCATGGAAGAATGGGCCAAAATACCAGCTACAGTTTATGCAAACATCATGAAGACCTACAGGAAACGTTTGATCTCTGTCATTTCCAACCAAGGTTACTTAACAAAGGATTGAAATTAACTTTTGTTATTGGCCAAATACTTATTTTCTGCACCATTATAAAAGTAAATTCTTAAAAAATCATACAATGTGATTTCATGGAATGTTTTGACGATGTTTTGAAGTGTACCAATGATGAAAATCACAGAACTCTCATCTTTTTAAGTGGGAAAGGTTGCACAATCGATGGCTGCCAAATGCTTTTCTGCCCTGGTGTACTCACATTAGATTTTTAAAATATTTTCATTTGTGAAAAAGATTTTAAAAAGCGTGTCATTGAACTTCGACTTCAGATTCATGCACTACACCTTGTGTTAGTCTGATCACCTAAAATTTTACTAAAATACTTCAAAATTTGCAGTGGTAACATCACAAAGTATGAAAACGTTCAAGGGGCATGATTACTTTTTGAAAGCACTGTAGTTAACGCAGCAGCCTAACTCATGTAAGCAAAACTGCTCCGGCCTGATCAGCTGGCTTTCAATGTATTCAAGTTTAAAGACAATAGATATAAGTATTTAAAATGTAAATTAATTGTCAGAACAGGTCAGTCTGCTGAACATAAAAGTGTCATTGACACTTGGCGTCTGACAGAATCATACTTTTTATTTTTATTTTCGTCTTTGTTGCACTATTAATATTCTTGCTATGTAGTCCGCGGCGGGGTTCAAAGGCGCGTTGTGCAGTGTTGGAGATGACAGGCCTGCTGTGGCACTGAGCAAGCCAAAAAAGTGACAGCGACGTGGCCGCTCTCTCTTATTAACGAAATAAATAAATGTGCTCTGAAAAGCCAATAAGCGTTGGGCGAGAAGGGGAGCCAAGGATTGCTGCGTCAAAAACAAGCGATCCATCCATTAATCTCTCGCTCTCAGACCACCACCACCCCCAGCCCTTCTTCTCTTCCCCCACTTCTCACTTTCTCTCTTTCCTCTGAGAGAATTACTGCCATAGATGTATAATTCACGGTGGTTTGGCTTTAGAAGGCAGCGGTTCTGTTGGAAAACACGGTGACAGCCAAGTTAGCGCACCCTCTCATTCAACTCAGCCACCTGTTCACTGGGGAGGGGGCACAGAGGGATGCTTGATTTATATTTCATCTTTCCACCGAGTCTAATGACTTTGTTGCACACTCGGGACTAGAAATTGTCTCATGTATTAAAGATGACAACTTAAAGGAATCCTAAAGCACCGACATGATTGAGCACTTAGGCGCCCACTTTTGGTTGTAGTTCAGATTGCTTGTGTCAAGTTTAACTCGTCAGCTTTCTATTCCCAAGGCCACTCATCATTTCAAGTCCAATATCTGTCATCAAGTTTAATAGCAACATTTGTTCATTTATGTGTACTAAACTCTCCCTGAGCTCTCCCTGAATTGCAGATTTTATTGCACAGTTAATTTCTTGTCACAAAAGAAAGTAAAATAAGAATTTGCAGTGAAAAGTGTACTTACTGCTTGTGTTTACACATGCATTGGTGCATCTGTTTGCATGCATGCTCACGTCGGCGCCATTTATTAGCGTGGCTTAATTTTTTTTGGGAGGTGAGGAGGAATAACAAGTTAGAGCCTTGGCAGCCGCTCGCTCTTGCCCATCTGCACGGCCCCTGCATCCGTCTCAGGGTTTCCTTGCCCATGATGAGGATTGTCAGGGGCTTTTTAACCTCCTAACTGCCACTCCCCACCGGCCCTAATCATGCATTAATGACATCAGGAGGACCCGAGGGCTGGCCACATTGCTGCCTGCGCAGACAGGATACTGATGAAGAGGGCAATTACTGACCAGCAAATAGCATAACCTCCACTGATCTGCAAAAGGGGTTAGGGGCTATTAGCTTACAGGTTACGCTCTCAAGATCCAGGAGGGGGCTTAAGGAAGGATCTGGTGCTGAGAGTAATTGGGGAGGTGACTGTGTGTCAGAAGGAAAAATGTTTTTATGTGTTTGTCATTCTCTCCATTAAAGACATGCTTTGAGCCTGTCACCAAAAGAGATGTGAGATAGCTAAGAGTTCTAGCTGTGAAATACCTCTGAGTGGGAAAACTATTCATATTTCATCAAAAAGTCTTTGATTAGTCCTAGACACATGCACACACTTGCCCCCTTCACACTATCATTCATGCTGCCCTCTCAGTCATGTCCATTTTCTCGCTTGGAGATGAGTGAGAGTGTTTGTATGAAATATTAACAGGCCATTTGCTTCTCTGCTCCTCTGTTCTAGAGCTGGATCTTGGCTCCGTTGTCTCTGGTTCCTCTTTGAGGCCATCTGCTGGGTACAGGCACGAGGGAGGCTTCCAGGAGGGAGGTGGTGGTCGAGGGGGGCACTTGTCACCCAGGCGGGCAAGCCCAAAAAGCAGCGCCGCCCTGGGGATCGATGCACCCCACCTGTGAGGTGACGGAGCATCAAAGCACCGCCAACCTGCCAGATCACTGTACACGCCACAAGGACCACTGATATGTAAACGGTGCTGCTTACCATCAGACCCTCAGGGAGCCGGCTGAGTCTTTGTGACACTTCTGAAGGGCTGTTTTCAGTGCAGTTTAGCTGCTATTTATGTACGCCTTTGTAGAGCGGCGGTTTGGTCACAGAGGCCTTGACAAAAGCCCAGGATCCCTTTGGAGAGATTTCTTTTACTTTGAAGGCCTGCTTGCATAGTTTGGAGGTGTAAAATTTTTTTTATTTCTCTTTCATCTAACAATAATTATTCTTACAAAAGGTGTTAGAATTAGAGACTCCTTTGAAAACAAGATTAAGATTTTAAAAAGATGCACACAACCTCATTCTTAAAAAAACAGCCTTAAGATGAAAACTTAAAACAAATAAACTTCTTTGTTATTGCAAAATTTGTAACTCTTGAACTTTTTTTTGCATTTTGTCATTTTACAACAACAAACTTCAATAAATTTTGTGGAGAGTTTATGTGACAGACCAACATAATATGCCCATTGTGCATGATTAAGAAGTGGGATGTAAAAGATAAAAGGTTAGGAAAGTGAAGGTTTCCCCTTTCACTGGACTTGCAGCTGTTCTTAATATGGTGTTTGTCTCCAGCAGATTTGTACACCCAGAAACTAAAGTTTTTACCCATTCTTAAAAAATATAAAATACCTTAAGCTCAGTCAAACTGGATGTGAACATCTGTGAGCATCAGTTTTCAACTCTTGCCATAAATCATCAGTTGGATTTGGGTCTGTACTTTGAGTAGGCCATTTTAACACATATATAGATATACTTAATAAAAAGAATGTGAAGTACATTTTGAATCTTAGCCAAAAAGTTTTATTTTATTTTATTCCAATCAGTGCAACATTTTTCACATCTTCGCTGTATCCGATATATAGCTGGTGATAAACAACAAACTTTAGGTTTTTATTTTTTACAATAATATTCATGTTTTTCTTCCACTTTAATTATGCACCACTTTTATCTATCAGTCACACAAAATGTTAATAAAATAGACCAATGGTTGTTGCTCTAATTTGACCAAATGTGAAAATGTTTGAAAGGTGTGAATGCCTGTGAAATACACTGAAATAGATATATTTTTACATTAATCAACCCACTTCAAAGCAAGTGTGTACAAATGTGTGTGTTCACTGACATTTGATGTCCTTGTTTGGGTAATGGATTTGTCAATAGCAGTGAGAGGGCTGGGCCAGATTCAGTCTTATGAGGCCCCTGGGTTAAGAAGGGTGCATTAGCTCACTGCTAAGTGATTACTGATCGCACAGCTGGTACACACACAGAGACACACACACATACAAACAAACATGGCGGTATACATACATTTAATATGCACATGCCTGCATGCATGTATGCAATTAAAACAGTTCTGTTCGTGTGATGAAAGTGTCCACAAATTAAAAGGCTTTAATGTACATGGCAACAAGTAAATGATGGAAAGACATTTTATGAGTCCTGAAGAAGCCCCTGTGTTAATCCTGTATCCCTAACATTGTGTATTTAAATAGGTTATTTCACTGTCTGTAGATCTTACTGTTGAAGTGAAATAAGTTATCTATATTGGGCCTTTTAAACAGAAGTATTCATACCCTTTGAATTTTGGGGGATTTTGTCACTGTACAATATATTTTATGCTTTTCTGTTTTTTATCTTCTATGGATGGAAAAAATCATACTAAATGCAAAGCAAATGATCAGAAATTCTGAACTTTTGACATACAAATGTGACATTCGGGTTTACAATTGTATCAACAACCCTTCTATGTGATACATCTAAATGAAATCCAGTTCATCTGTGTATAATTTAAATCCAGCTATTTTTGAATGCTTCATACATTTGTTAAAGAACATTAGTGAATAAACAACATCATGAAGACCAAGAAACTACTCAGGTCAGGGAGAATGTTGTTCAGAAGTTTAAAGCAGGGTCAACTTGCACAACTGCAAACGCCAACTGACCGAGCACAGCAATAATCAGAGATGCAGCCAAGAGCAGATATGTAGGGCCAGCAGAAACCCACAGATCAGGTGGGTAAACCATGTTGACAGAGTTATGTATGTGAAAAAGCAAAAGTTGTTGATGAAACGAAGCCATGAGAAGAAGCGTTTGCAGCTTGCTTGCAAGCCATGTAAAGGACAAAACAAACATTTGGATGAAGGTGCACTGGTCAGGTGAGACAAAAAAAAAGCGTTTTGGCTAGCTTGCAACAAGGCTTTGTAAGGTGAAAATGGACTATGAACTTATCATCCCCACCTAATTTATAGTAGTGGCAGCATCATGTTGTGGGGATGGAAGGATAAGGGAAAACTGGTAAGAGCTGGTGGGAAAATTAATGGTGCTAAATACAGAGCAAAAATGGAAGAAAATCTCTTAGAGGCTGCAAAAGACTGAAGACTGTTGAGGATTTCACTTTTCAGCAGGACAGGCTAAACATGCAGCCAGAGCTGCAGTAAAATAGCTTAGATAAAATGATCAGTGTTTTGGAACAGCGATCAAAGTCCAAACCTCATCCGATGGAGGATTTGGGGAAAAGACTTGAAAACTGATGCCCAATTTTACTGAGCTTAAGATATTTTGCAAAACAGAGCCAGCAAAAATTTCTGCCTTTAGCTAGTAGCAACATACCTGAATGACCTCCAGATGGAACTGCAGCAAAAGATGGTTCTATAAAGGGTTGACTTACTGGGGCTGAATTCTAATGCCCCACTTTTTGGGTTTTATTTGTAAGAAAGTTTTCAAACTATACATTTTCTTTCCATTCCACAATTATACACCACCATATGTTGGTCTATCACATAAAAGGTGTTTTAAATGCATGAGGTCTTCTTACAGGATAAAAGCAGTTGAACCTGACATTCTGCCACAATAAATATACAGTATTCAACCTTATGATAAACAATTACTGACTGTTTTAAATAAACCTTATTGAAGAACAGGGGCGGTCCTAGCCCGTTTGGTGCCCTGGGCGAACACCCTCTCTGACACACACCCACTAACTCCAATCTACCCTACCACCCCACAAAAGCAAGACTCAAGCCTAGTTTATACTTCTCCATCAGTGGGTGCACGGAGACACAGCGCACCACTTTGAATGGACGCAGGCGTTGTGCAGCAGGCTCACAAGGACGGACAGAGTCAGGCCTAATTTTTTTTATATCCGTCAAATGCCACAGAGAGCGCTCGTCTGTAATTGGTCAGCCCAACATTATTTCACCAGAAGGGTGCTCCATGGTTGATGTAATTAGTAGTTGATGTAGTATTTGCTTTATATTGCAAGGCCAGTTTACCTAATATGGTCTTCTGGCAATTTTGATCACCAGGAGGTGTAGAGGTAAACAAAAGAGACTGCTGTGTTTGTTTGTTTGCATACGTTTGTAGAGTATTCTGTGAGCTGCACTTCTATTTAAGAGATTTCCAGCTCAATCAAAACTCCCTCTCTGTTGGCCATTGCTCCTTGAGTGGATGTGCGTGTACAAGCCAAAGTAAATAAATTATTGTTGACCAGACACGTCACTGCAATGGTAGGCAGACCCGGTAGAAAAGGACCCCCTGCTGTCCTGAAGGGGAATTGCTTCACAACACTGACACACCAATGGAGAAGTATGTACGGAAAATGTCTCTGTCAATATGTGTGCATATGAGTGCAAATTTGCTAACTGACAAGTAAAAACCAGGCTTGAGGGGTCAGCTTGGAAACTTCATTTGCAATTGTGCTACTCTTGGTAGACAGCAGAGGGTAATAGGAGCGATTTCTATTCACCCTGTGATAAATCATTTTAGACTACCATATACCAGCTGAAGTAGATGCTTCATTAACATGAAAATCCTGCCTTGTTTGTTACATGTTACTGTATACATTGTTGTCAGAACTATTCTGAATTTATTCAGATAAACTTATATACATTTACAGTGTATAGATACATAAACACAATAACCTACATATAAATAGGAGAAAATAGAACTACAGTATTATTTAAAAAAACGCCCCCCTACCCCTGCGCACAACCCTCGCAACAGGCACAGCTGAAAGCAGCAAGCAGGCACATTGAGGGATCAAATAGCTGTTATAAACAGTGTTTTTTGTTTTATTTTGCGAGCTGTTTAGATGCCTTTTCACTTCCAGCTGCTTCATAGGCCTACCCCCCTTACTTTTGCAGCACCAGCAAGCAGCAGAGCAAATGCACCTTGCTGCTCCCATACACTGGGGTGACGCTGGGGCGCCGCCCTCCCGGGAAGAAAAAGAAGAAACAAATCTAAACATTTTAACATGTTAAGAGAAACTGTCGCAGTCCAAGAACATGAACTGACCTCATAGAAATAAAATATAGGTTATAGAATTCTTGTTATTATGGACAGAGGTCTGTGAGAAAAAGCATAAATCATTACACAATCCATCTCTAATTTCTTTATTGTTTGCTTCCAATGAGTTAGATGTCTCTTTATAAATTTTAAAGTGATTTAAAGCAATAGTTTTCCAGGAGTGTTGGAGCTTTTATGTATAATTATCCTGCAATCAGTTGAAAGTACTCTTGAGATTTATTATCATTGGAAGGATTATGTTATTGCACTCTGAGGGGCCTCTTCCTGTCATGTGAAAGCAGGGGAACGGGATTTGACCGCAACCACAGACTTACTGACATGTTGCGTGGAGGTCATCCTAAAGCACCAGCAGAGATACGCGTGCGCCCATTTTCAGAACCAGGTCTTGGGAAGTAGGTTAAGCAGCCAGGGATCACCTCGCAGCGCTGCCTCCTGGGGTGGGAGGGATGGGTGCCGGAGGTGGATAACAGAGTGGGAGGGTGCAGAAACCGATGGAGAAATGTTCTGGGGGACATCTGTCCCACAGAGAAACTTGTTAGCTGCTCCCCCCCTGCTTACTGTGCGACCCACAAATTATCTTGCATGAATGATCAAGAACTATAAAAGTTTTAGAGGAGGACTTCGCCCTTGTGCGCAGCCAGGACACCACCATACTAATTGTTGATATCTAAAATAATATTAGGAAAACAGAAAATACATAGTCCTATTGGCTGCCAGATATTTATTTCTGATTTGAAAGGCTGGGCTTTGCTGTTGCATGAATTATCCCACATCTTTTCTATCACAAACCACTTTATGACACCTTTGTTGCTGTTTGGTGAGCAGGCATGCTGCTAAATAGCTAGCTGCATTTTGCTAAAATGCATGCATGAGAACATTCCTCTCCCTCCCGCAGGTATTTAAGCTGTACAGTAAACAAAAAATGCTTCGGCACACATAGAGACACACGGAAACACAAAAGCCTTTTTGTGAGTCGCTGTGTGTCTGCTAACCCATCCTTTTTAATCTGGGATTATGCTATTCTCATTGGGATGGCAACGGAGGAAACAATGCTTTATTTCATGGGAGGAAATGTGCAATAATGATGTTAACACCTCAATCTGCCTTATTTAAGCGCTGCATACGGTCTCCCTGGCTCACTTCTGTGCACACAGACTCATAGGAAGATACAGTTTTGGTATTTGCCCCTCCCTCCAGCTATGCAAAACCCACCAGACACAGAGATGATGACTTTGGGACTTCTCATGACCATATAACATATAGTATAGTTGTTCATGCAGGGTGTAATCTGAAACCAACATCATCCATTAACACGCTATTATATTTCTTCTTCTCCATTGTATTACACTTCTATGACCCGTTTAAGGATTTAGAGCTTTGAATTTATAGCCTCTTTAATATTGTTTTCGTGGCCAGAGCTTTGGAAATCCCTCTATGTATTTAATTTTAGGAAAGATGGAAAAAGTATATCACATTTAGGCAAAGTCATAATTTTTTTAATCCATAAAAAAGTCGTTTCACTGGTAAAATAATTGTGAGTCTAGTGAATCATACTGAAAGAGTCTGGGTTTCTGAGTCTGTAACCGTGTGCTGTTCTGTGAATAAGACCTCTGATGATGACTGTATTTTTTTATTGCAAGGCCCCAGGTGCTGCCAGCATCACACATGAACGCGCATGTGTGCTGGCACAGGCACAATGGCCAACGAGAGAAGGGCCAAGATGTGCCTGATAGAAAGTGTGTGGATGCATATAAGTCTGCATGCATGAAGAAGACTGGTCCATCAGAGGAAATGCCAGAATTACTGTGAAAATGAGATTAACAAAATTCTGACTCATTCTGTTATATGAGAAATACAAATTGCAAGTGTACTTTTTCACATTATTCACATTGCAACAACAATCTTTAATGCATTTTATTGTAATTTAATGTAAAAAAGTTTCTTAGTACACAGTGTAGTAAGAGGAAGAAAACTCTCTGATTGGCTAACTTTAAATCTCTTTTGGATAATAAGACACAACTCCAACTTTGCCCAAAGGTCTTTTGGTTTACCAGCCCTGGGTGAAAGGGCAGTTCTGCTGCAAAACATGCTCATTGGTACCACGGTAGTTTGTTTGCCATAATATTATACTCTAAGTTGTTTGTTTTTCAGTGTTTTTACTGCTAGGATTCTGGGGAGTGTGTTTGTGTTTTGTTCTACCTGTTTCCAAGGAAGCTGATTGGAGTATACTATCCACCTGTTACAGTCTGTGCATCGGGATTTTTTCAGTCTTTGTTCCACTGAGCTTAATAAGGAGCTTTGGAGCAACAAGCTGACGCCTGACGATTAACCGTCACTGGTATAGACCAGCCACCGTTCTTCCTAGTGGAAAGACCTCTTTCTCTGAGAATCATTCCAAGTGATCTCAAAGTACTTACCTCCTTGTTGTTTTTTGCCTCTCTGGTGTATTCTCCAGTGTGCCCGCATTCCTCCAGTATCCTTCAGCCATCTCCCATGGTGGTGTGGATTACGTTTACCTGCTCGATTTCCATTGCCCCCCTTCCTTAATATAACTGGACCTCAAAGACAACAAACAAGCAAACACATCAAACTTACGTTCTCCTCCGGATTCCTGCACTCTTCCTACTCCACCTTGCACTTCCCTGCCAACCGTAAGCTCCCAATAATATTACAGAGACCCTTCTCCTGCAAACACTTAAATCCTCTCAGTAACTGTCAAACTCTGTCTCCTGAAGCTGCTCCTGTCCGAAGCCAGACGCTTATCCTAACAGCACATTTTTTCAACAAACATTGTTCTAACTTTGACCTGTGTCTCTGTGTTGATTTTGGATAAGAGTCTTAAAGTTACCTAAAATCATGACATTTACAAGAGTAAAGAGTATTTTACAATCAGAAGCGTCCTAGAAATATGTTTAAGCCTTTAGAAATGTTTTCCTGTCCATGCACTTTTTGCATAAACACAGTTCCTAAACCAAAGGGAGACATCCCAAATGCCAGGAGGGTACCTGGTTCTTAAGCTCAGACAGTGCATTTCTTCAAGGGTCCTTAGGGCAAACTGATCTTCTGTGGAAACCAAAATAACAATTTCCTCAGCCAAAGGATTTACCAGCCTTGACTGACCCAAGTAAGAGCTTCCTTTAACTGTTCTATGCTATAAGTTCTGACCTGTCCTTTGGATGGTTTCCAAATCTTTGACTCTATTCCATTTTTTAACTCCCAAAGTTTCTTCAAAATAATCACTTTGAAAAAACAACTTCTAGTTAAACCATTCTCGTCTCGCTCTTGACACCTGAAAATGAAACATATTTTTTCGAAATTTTATAGTAAGACTTAATGCTTCCAAAGAAAGCGGCCCTGTTCTACTTTGAGTCCACCTGTAGTGTGTATAGTTTACAGCTACTTGTTCATGTTCACTTTCATGTTTGCCTTGCTGTTTAGTTAGGCTTATTCACCTTAGTTTGGTACATCACTTTTTTTTTTATTTATTCAGTTTGTTACATATTCTGTTCATCATTCAAATAAAGGGAGAGAAAGCTCTCTTTCAAGAGTGCAGTTATTAACCTCTTGAAAAGGTCTGATTCGTGCTTCATAAATAAATAAATGTAATTTTATTAGAAATGTGTAAAACTTGATTTTTTTCAAAAAGCAATGGAATTAGCTGACTTGGGGATATTGAAGTCATTTGTAGAAGCTAACTAATAATACAGTTGGGCCAGAAACGTAAAATAACAGGGATTTTAGGAGCTAAAACATTAACATTTTTCTATCATCTACAGCTAAAACTGATCTGTTTTCATCAGACACAGCCTTGATGCTGGAACCTTGCAGTGATCAACTTTTCAATGTCATTTCAGACCGAGATCAATCAGTGAGATGAAAGGAGGAAGTCTTCAGCTAAAGAGAAATTAAACAGTGGGAGGTTGCGTTGTTCCGAGGAAGGCATCCCTTAAATAAAGAGAAATTAAAACAATGAAGTGGATGGTGTCTTTAAATACCGCTCAGTGCACTGTGCAGCCTCCCTCATCCTTTAATGTAATGAGAAGAGGTGGAATAAAAAGGCTTGTCCCGAGGATGAAAATGTGAGGTTTTTTTAGTCTTTTTTGACAGAGTGGTGAAAGCCTTATACTAATGTAGATTAGAGGTTAAATCTGACAGAAGGGTGAAGCTTTTGTAAGTCCTCATTTCACTCTGCTTCACCAAGGTTAATGAACAATTGTGTCCTGATAACGAGAGGGAAAAGAAAAGTAAAGTGATATAACATGGGATACTAAACAGGAAGCCAAAAAAAAAGCTCCCATGTCGTTTTCTGTGAGTGAGAAGATAAATGGATGGCAGTTCTGTTTCTTAATGTCCATATTTAATAGTGTACCACAATGTCTATCTCTTACACTGATCTTTTAAATAAATACTTGTCATTGGTCAAGCAGTTCATTAGTGCCTGAGAGAGAAGATAAATCTCTGAGTGTGGGTGGGTGCGCATTTTCACTGTAATAATAATCCCCATGAAATCCAGATTTCTCAATCCAGTAGCTCAAGCTGAGACTTTAAATAAAATCATTCTAATCCCACACATGGTAGGAGAAATGAAAATGAGGAGATTAACATAGTGATGGGAGTTTCACCGTCCTCCTCCTCCTCCTCATCTGCTCTGTCCTTCATCCCTCACCTCCTTGAACTCCTTTGGCTTCCTAGAATGATGTTGACCAACGCCTTAATGTGAATAGAGATAAAAAGAAGAGCTAAACACACGCAAGTATTTTACTCAAAGATACTTTTAGAAGTGAGAGGAGTTTTAACATAGTGGAGTTACTCAGAAAATATCAATCTTTAACTTCTCTGCTAATAAAGATGCACATGTTGACTATACGAGATGGCACATCCTACAATTAAAACAATTTTAAATGATTATATTCAAGGATACATCTGCTTATGTCTACAGCAGAATTACTGTTTGTTGTCTATTTTGTGTGTAACAGAAACCCCACTTTCAAATATAACACTTATCCAAAGGGTGAGGGTGGGGGGTGCAAGACCAGGTCTCCTAGATGGTAGTTCTGTGTGTTTTCCCACAGTCACGCCTTCCTTACTTATGCAAACCTTTTTCACCCTTATAATCTTTGCATTCATCAGGGCTTAAAGTTGTGGTAGGATGGCTACAGCAGTGGGATATAAGAACTTTAGAATAAGAATTAGCTTATGTAAAAGTTAGCACTAGCACTGCTGCACAGCTAGATGTAGTAGGACGTAAGAAAAATAGCAGTTTATATATACATTGTCAGAGCCATTGCTGTGGATTAAAGATGAAATTAAAAAAAATTGAATACGGTGCAAAAGTTCATTTATTTCAGTAATTTAACTTAAAATGATTAACTAATATATGATGTAGACATATTACATGCAAAGAGAGATATTTCAAACCTTTATTTGTTATAAGTTTGATGATTATTGCTTACAGCTAATAAAATTCAAATTCAAAACTCCAAATTCAAAATCTCAGAAAATTTGAATTTTGTGAAAAGGTTCAATATTTTTGGCTAAAAGTGTCACACTCTAATCAGCTAATTAATCCAAAAACACCTACAAAGGGTTCCTGTTTTTGTAGGCCATGGGGTGAGGCTCGCTTCTACAAATAGAGAGAATTTCAGACATTTATTATTTATATCATATATTAGTTTCACCTTTTAAGTTGAATTACTGAAATAAATGAACTTTTGCAAGATATTCTCATTTGAGTTTTACCTGTATAGTCCATTCATGAATTTTTGTTCAAACTATTACACCCAGAGTAGTTTCTTAATCTTTGTATTCCTAAGGATAACTTAAAGGCCACAATGGAAAAGCTTTATTAGGTCAGTATTCATTAAAATAAAATTATAATAAAGTGAAAACATGTTTTTAGATATTTTTGTCAATTTATAAAAAAAGAATCTGCATCTGATTTCCACTTATCATCCCTGGGTTGCTTCTGCAACTTGGCTGGAGTCCAGCTGTGGTGAATTCAGTTGACTGAACAAGATTCAGAGTGGAGCAGACTTGTCTATATCAGACATTTGGCTGTGCATGTCAGACCAGAAACCAAGCAGTGAAGCCACTGGAATGCTCTATAAAGAGCTACAAGACCAGCACAAAATACATTTCTGGTGGAGTGAATGTCTCAAAAAGCACCATGGTCTCAGTTATTTGGAAATGGAAGAAGCTTGGACCAGCCAGGACCCTAACTTGATCTATCCACCCGTCCAAGCTAAGAAATTAAGAAAAACGATTTGATCAGAGAGGTGACCAGGAATCCAGTTTTCAGTAACATGGTGCTCCAATGTTCCCTGGTGGAGACTGGAGAACCATCTAAAATATCAGTCAAAACTACACCTTCATGACACAACAGACATGCCAGCTTGCTTCAATTTTTCAGAATGCACCTCAGATTGTCAGAAGAGAAGAAAACATGTTCTGGTTCGCTGAAACCAAAGTAGAACTTTTTGACCCCAAGCATCATTTCTTTAGATAAACAGGCACTGCTCGACTGTGGTGGTAGCATCATGCAGTGGGGATGTTTTTTCTTGGACTAGAATTGGGCAACTAGTCTATACAGACACAGAAAAATGACAGCAGCCAAAATATGGAGAGATAATTCAAGTAAATCTGCTCTACATTGCTCTCTTCTTCAAAGTGAGACAAAAACTCATCTTTATTTTTGATATAAAGTTACTCTGGACAGATTTACTGAGATTTACTGAGTACTAACTAGTGACTATGTGACTAGTTACTACTGACTTATGGATATATGATGGTTGTGTGCTTTAGAGTAACAATGATGGTCTGAACAGTTTTTTACTCAATTCTCGATTTCAGACATGGATATAAATTGGTTGGAATGGTCCAAAGTACTTCCACTGAAAATATATGCTGTTTATTATATATTCACTTGACCTTAAAAAGGTACAGCAGGCTCAGCAGATTGTGTAAAAGAAGAAGACTCACTTTAAACTGAACTACAAATGTGTGTCTGGGGCATTGTTGGTTAAACCTCGCTTGTTCTTTATTCAGTGAAATAACTGTAGGTAGGTAGAGTAGCCAGAAATTGTACTCTAGTAAGAGTACTTACTTCAAACTGATACTATTCAAATGAAAGTAAAATGTATGGTTTGAAACTACTCCAAGAAGTTGTTTTCAGTCTCTCAAGTAAGTGTAACTGAGTAGTTTTAACTAGTTACTACAGCTGGTTGTATCTGCAAATACAAAAACAGTTTTTACAGTTTAATCCAACTCTTGTCCTCATCCTTCCTGCTTCCTCATTATTGTATCTCTCCATCTCTGCGTAAACCTTCCTCCACTCTCTCTGGCTGGGGAGCCTAACCCCCACCTCAGCTTTTCATTTAGGCATTTCCCTTCACGCCTTTCTCTCTTCTCGCTTTTTTGTTAACCCTCTCCCACTCACACTTTATCTCTGTATGATTCATTTGCCCTCTCCCTGTTTCTCTAACTGTCCTCGCAATCTCACCCTCCATCCACCCTCCGCAAATCCATCTCTTAAGCACATGTTTTTTTTTTCTTCTCTCTGTCCTCCATCTCCTCCATCCTTTCCTTTTAAAGGATAATCTTTAGATAAGTGGAGAACGTAGTCGCTCTCAGGAGACCATCCTATAATCTCAGGACTTGGTTGAACACCCCTAAGCAGGAAGAAGGGGGCAGTTGTGTGTGTGTGGGGGGGTGGATGTGTTAACGATCCCAGAATGGAAGCCGAAAACTGGGTCAAGACAAGGCCAATTCCTGGGTCCTGTGGGGCTGATTGGGCCAGAGTTGGATTGAGAAAAGGCCAATGCCAGATAAAGTTGGAGAGAGATCATCACAGCAGATGGACATAATCTTTCTATAATTCTATCCATCCACTTTCTTCTCTCCCTCTCTCTTTTCAAGGCTCAATAATCTTACTTACATGTGTTGGCCTCTGTTGTTCAGAGTTCAGAATGCTTACAGAAATATCAAAAACAGGCAAAACAGAAGAAATAAGGATGATGTTGGCAAGATCAGTTAAAGACTGGGTGATGCACACATGATACACACGCACTAGGGTTGTGCTGATTACACATGTATTACATTGTCTCCTTAGTGGAGAGAAAAGAAACCCTTAGTCAGGCTACACACATATCCACAAGCGCACTCACTCATTTTCTGTTTTCTTTGCTTCCTCTGTCGTCTTCACAGGTCAGCGGGCGAGTAAAGCCGCTGTCATTTTCCTTTAGGAAGCGTTGGTGACAGTCAGGCTGATCAAAATAAACTTCCGAACAGGAAGAGGAGATCTTTGCAAGGAAGAGGCCAGAAGGATCAGGAACGTCCCCGGGCAGCACTTGTCCGCTGGGTTAGCAAAAGACACTGAAAACAGCAGTGTGTGCGTGTAGCAGGGGAAGCTGGCAGAATCAATCATTACTGTGCTACTTAAAAAGAAACATTGAATAGTTTGAATGTAGATGATTAAGCTTGATGTTTTGGAGAAGTAGAACAGAATGATATCATTATAGAAGCAGAATGGAGTTTGGCAAACTCCACTTATATTGCAAACATTCCAATACATAGGGGAATAAATCCAATCCTGACACTATGTATAGCAGTGCATTTGATGTCTGCATGGATTTCTAATGCTGGTTTATAAATAGGTATCAGTATTACCAATCAGTCAAATTCATAAGTCAAGAATATTGATATACATATTAGTGGTTCGTTGGGTAACCTAACTCATAAAATAAAAATGAAATGTTTTTTTATTTAGCATCATGTTTGCTACTCTTCTTATATATTTATTTGAGGTAATGTACAAATAATTTCTTTGCCATATGAAACATAGCCCACAGATCAAGACAGATATAATCTACCTCTAAGCATTAAAAGGGACGGGCAGGAAACATTGTTCTTAGATCTATTTACACCAGTGGAACAAAAGAGACAGCTTTCTATTATTGGACTTTGCTCTGCTCTAAAAATGGATCTCTACCTGCCTCTATGACACTGGAGCACTTTATAGTCATGTTAGGCAATGGTCAAGTTATGGAGTTAAGGTACAGAAGTCATACAAATAATGCTGGTGATTGGGAGTTTCTTCAGAGGCATCCATTTGACTTTTCTCTATTTGTATCTCACTGAACAGACACGTTTAAATTCTACGATTTTATACAGTGCACTGCAAAGGTTTCTATTTATCTCCACATAATTGTGGAGGGAAAGAAACGGTATTAGCTTCAAAACATGCTTAAGAAAAAAATTGCTGTGCATTCGTATGCAACCAATTTAACAATACTTGTATCTTGTGGCTGTTCCCAACTTTCCATCCCAATTTCAAGGTATCTTCAGTGTCCAAAAGTTTTTATTCCATGATTGCCTAGTTTTTGAATTCGCCCATCTTTCAATCAACTCTCACCAGCTTCCTTGCCTCTGCTCAAGAAAAACAGCCCCACAGCATAATGTGTCCATCAAAATGTTTCACTGTGAAAATAGTCTGTTCAGGAAGATCCCCTGTGTTATTTACCTGCCAGACATAAAGCTTTGCATGTAAGCCAAAATGTTACATTTTGGTCTCTTTGAAGTGCAGCACCTTCTTCCACATGTTTGTTGTATCCTAAACCAAATCCACAGGCTTTCTTTTTGCCACTCTTACATAAAGGCTAGATTGATTGGTGGCTGTTTTGGGCCTTTTGGGTAGTTGCCAGGGGAGCATTAGAAAGGGTGAAACAACAGATAATAAGACATAACTTATCTGCCAGTTGGTGCATAAACATAAAAAGTGTTCTAATGCTTTTATGCTTGTTCAGTCAATGGGGAGTTGAGTAGGGGTCCCATGCTTGCTGCTGAGATCAGGAAGACTACTTTTCAAACTGTTTGCTGGACGGAAATACATTTTATCCCACCCCAACATCACAGATAATGTTTTGTATTTTAATTAGTTGGGGAAGCGGCAAAGAGAATGGACACTGTGCATATCTAATAGTTGTCCTCTCAACCAATTCTTCCACCTGAGCTATGGCTTCCTGCAACTTCGGCAGAGTCACTATGGGCCTCTTAGCTGCTCGCTGATTAATGCTCTCCTTCTTTTTTGGGGGTTTACAATTGTGAGATATTCTTTGCATGTTCGCATGGCTGATTGAAAGATGGTCGGTATGATGTCTAATGTTTGGGTTATTGTATCACAATCAAACCCTGCTTTAAATCTCTCCATCATGCTATCCCTGACCCATCTGGTATGACCCTTGGCCTTCATGATACAGTTTGTTCATAATGCATTCACAAAACAGCTGGTTTTATATGGAGATTTACAGTAGTTATCACTATTGGACTCTATTTGCCAACTGGGAGATTTTTGAAAGCTAATGATTGCACAGGATTGTACATACAGTCAGAGTGTCAGAGTAAAATGGGCTGAATACACATGCAAATGCAAGTCACATTTTTCAGATTTTATTTGTAAAATGTGCTGATAACTATCACTTTTATCTCAACTCTCAAATTATAAGCAACTTTGTGTGGGAGTTTCACACACAAGTAAAAAATGTCATTTTGTGGCTATAACATGACAAAAGTTGACAATAATGCCACATATAAGGAACATGGTGAACTATGTTGTCTCAAGTCGTGTTGGGAAGCGATTTCAACCTTTGTGTGCATTGTGCATTGTCATGCAAATATCTTTTTGCATATGCTCATGTATTTTCATGCATGTGCTTTGAACTTAAACAAACAATCTGCTGTATTCAAAATTCAAATATTTTTATTTTTTTTACACAGAAAACATGTTGCATATCAGTGGAGCAAAACTAAGTACTTCAAAGGATGTAATTCTACAGGAAATAACTATGTGAATGGTTTCATGCCAAACAATACAGAGCAGAGACTTTCTTTTTCAGACATTTATTTTTTTCTATAGCAAGACCTTTCAGTGGGATGCCAAAAATCGACTGATATGTGAATTATTCGCTCAGCTTCTCCCTCTGCAGCCCTAAAAATCAAGAGAAGCAATCAGCAGATAACTCAACATTTCACCCATCCTTTGTTCTCTTTTATGTGTCGGAGCCCTCTCCTTCTTTCCAGAAATATTACACCTCCTCCTGAGAGGGTCATGAAGGAAAGGTGCACCTCCTCAGCCAAATTCGGCACACCCTGAGGTAAAAGGAACAGAGAGATCTGATTGGCTCTGAACACCTGTGCCAAACAGGCACACGACAGGATGAGGGCGTTGGCATCCTCCTGGTAACCACTTGCTTCCTGCTGTTTTGCACTGGTCCTCTTCACATTTTTTTCTCTTTCTCATCCCCCTCTTAAAAGCAGGAAGTCATTTTAGTGACAGAAAACAAAGATAGGGAGGGGAGTGGACTCGCTCTGGACAAACATATGGCAGCCCAATAGGGTAATGCTGCAGTTGAAATTCCAAAATATACATTAGTTACACTTTTAATGAGTTACACTGAAGAGACGATGGGTAAGTGATGGGGATGGAGTGAAGAGGAGGAGGTCAGTTGGGAGCATCCAGAATGGAGGTGGGGGGGGGGGTCTTCTCAAAGGTCATACTCAGAGGGCGTCGGGCAGCACGAGAGGCAGGATATTATGGTTTATTCAGCCCAGGAGTGGGGGCGACATGCACAAGGTGCGCCTTGCCCTCAGCACCATCCTCAGCTTGATTTATAGCGGCGCTGGCAGACGCCTCTGTCCAGAGGGAAGTCTTTGAAAGTGCCGGGAGTGTGTGCGTGTTTGTGTGTGCATGTGCGTGTGTGTGTGTGTGTATGCGTGTCAGCGTGCTTGTGTACATTAACCTAGGTCTGCGTGTATGCACTGTGGATACTTGTCTGAGGCACTTCTGCAGTTGTGTGTACTTGAGCATGGAGCACTTTATGAGCTGCTGACATCTAACCTGTGGCTGGAGCTTGTTCATGCATGGCCCCAACAGAGCATAGGTTGTGTAGCGACTCTGATTAATTACAAGCGACACACATACATTAAGTACCTAAATCTTTATGGTGAGGTACAGTAGCACTATAATCATTATGTTTCTGAAATAAAACCATCTACAAAATGATAACTAATTTAAGCATATGAACTGAAACTGATAGTCTTAGGAGGTGATTCATTTTCAAGATTCAAGATTTTGGACAGACATCTGTATATTTATTACTGCTGTAATAACACTCAAGCTGCTTTTACACAATAAAAGTTTGAGGATTTACCTGATCTGTAGAAATAGGAAATATCCTTCATATAACCCATCTGAAAAACAGGAAGAAGACTAAATGATCTCATAAAGCAACACACCATGCACTGATCTCAAGAAATTAAGAAAAGTGGCAAATAAAAGCATTTCAAGAAATATGTATGTTGCCCAGATTTTGTCCATATAGTGGGACATTTTCTGTTCAAGATTGACTATTGCAATGTGATGAGCTTATAAATGCTGCAAGTATACGGGAGACACAAACGTGTTTGCTGGTGTTGTATTCTACTTTTTTGGGGCTATTTTTATTATGCAGTACATATGTTTTAAATATATCTTTAGTAAGCGTTTAGAGGTAATAGGCCTGTTTATATTATTCAGGGTAGTAAAACATGACTCTTTACCAGTATTTTATGGGGGTAAGGTTTTAAGTAAATAAACTCTTGGGTAAAGATATGAACTGAAAGCAGGGAGGATCGGTTATAACTCTAGTTCATGGTACGGCTATAAAACCAGGTCAGGAGACCTGGAGAAAATGTATGACTTGTCAAGATGTAGAAGGAGGAGAGAGGAGTCATGTGATATTTTCTTTGTTCTTCTGTAATAAAAATGGTACACCCTTGTAGAGAAGCGAGTCAGATCTTTTCTGGCTCCCATCTGCAGGTGCGTCCTATGTGAAACAGATATCTGTTTGTGTGTGTTATTTTACTCTCTGTCTCTCAGTTCTGGGTCTTATTTTGAAACAGTTCCCGCCGGGGTTTTGGAGTTCGGCGCCCCCACCTCTCTGAGTAGAAAGTGAGTTGCAGAGCATATTATGGTAGAAAGCCGACACTGGACAGCAAGTTTAAAATTTTGTATGAGGCTTCAAAAGGACTGGTTTTTTGTGTTGATAGCAGTATCTGGAACATCTGGGATGAATGCATTATAACCATAAAGTGGAAACCAAAAATACATATCAGCTGAAAACAGTATGAAGCAGCATCTTGTACTAGCATGCAGTCTTAGACGTTTTGGGTTTTATCTAAAGGATTAGCTGCTATATAGCATCGTCTCATTTGCTGTCCTTTAGGAAATTGTGCTAAGAAACTTTGTTTTTTATTATTTGCTGTTATTTGTGTTCTCACTCACTGTTGCTCCTGAAGATTTCTGTTAATTTCTGTTACATTGCTTGTGTAAAAACTATTTTTGAAGAACTTATTGCTGAAGTTATGAATGAGAAAGGCTTTAAAAATAGATAATTTTAGGACAGTTTATTCCCTATAAATCCAGATTATTTAGACTTCATGGTGCTTCTACAGATGTAAAAACTACTCATATTTTCTCATTTCATGAAGCAAATAACAACTCAGTTGCTTGGTTTAAATGATAAATCTTCTTCATACTCAAGGGTTACTTGTGGAGTATCACAGGGTTCTGTGCTTGGACCGGTTCTTTTTACTACAATGCTTCCAACTGGTTAAACCCTTAGACAGCATGGGATACATTTCCACAGTTATGCTGATGATACACAACTATATTTATCCATAAATCCTGATGAACCCAGTCAGTTAGGTAGATTACAGGCATGTCTGGAAGACATAAAAACCTGGATGACGCTAAATCTTTTTCTCTTAAATTCTGACAAGACAGAGGTTGCCATCTTTAGACCAGAAGCTCTAAAAAAGAAACTGATTAGTCAGTCACTCTATCTGGATGGTATTAAATTGGCCCCCAGTAATAACGTAAAGAACCTTGGCATTATTTTTGGCCAAGACATGACATTCAAATCCCATATTAAACAGGTTTCTAGGACTTCCTTCTTTCACCAGGAACACTCCTAAAGTTATAAACATCCTGTCCAGAAGTGATGCTGAGAAACTAGTCCATGCATTTGTTACCTCAAGACTGGACTACTGTAATTCTTTACTATCAGGAAGTCCACAAAATGTAATTAAAAGCCCTCAGTTGATCCAAAATGCGGCATCAAGAGTTCTGATGAATATTAAAAAGAGAGATCACATTTTTACTGTTTTAGCTTCCCTTCATTGGCTCCCTGTTAAATCCAGAATAGAATTTAAGATCCTTCTTCTTACATATAAAGCCCTTATAATAAAGCTCCATCGTACATCAGAGATCTGATTGTTTCATATGTTCCTAACAGAGCACTTCACTCTCAGACTGCAGGTTTACTGGTGGTTCCTAGGATTTCTAAAAGTAGAATGGGAGGGAGATCTTTTAGTTATCAGGCTCCTCTCCTGTGGAACCAGCTCCCAGCTTTAGTCCGTGAGGCAGACACTCTGTTTACTTTTAAGGCCAGGCTTAAAACTTTCCTTTTTGATAAAGCTTATAGTTAAAGTGACTTAGGTCATTCTGAGCTACATCTGTAGTTATGCTGCTATAGGCTTAGACTGCTAGAGGACAGCCTTACCAGTTTTCTTCACTCTACTACTTTTTTCTTCTACTACTCTCCAGTTGGGTTATTTGCCTTTATTTTGACTGTTAACTTTGTTTTCTCTCAGTGTTTTTCTCTCTATAGAAGCTACACCTGGTCTGGTATCCTGCTTAGCTACAATCTCCTGTTGGACGGGGGGTATCCCAGTAACTGAGCTTCCCCTGTGTCATGGTATCAACTTTTTACTTTCTTTAATATAGAAAGTACTCTTGCATCAGATCTTTTGTTCTTTCTGTGTTTCTGCTCTGTCTTCTCAAACCCCCAGACGGTCGTGGCAGATGGCGGCTCCTTCTGAGCCTGGTTCTGCTGGAGGTCTCTTACTATCAAAGGTGAGTTTTTCCTCTCCACTGTTGCTACATGCTTGCTCAGTGTGAGGGATTGCTGAGGGGTGCTGTGGTTGGAGTCTGCATGAACGGGGCGTAACTGCCAGTCAATGACTCGATGCAATCCGCTGGGATTCTTTAGATAGAAAACTTTTAAACTGATTGGAAAGTTTTTATGATTGTATTGAAAGGACTTTTCTTGTAAAGGGCCTTGATATTACTTCTGTTGTGAATCGGCTCTATATAAATAAACTGAAGTGAATTGTTTGATGATAACAAGATTGATGTTATTTCTTACAATATTTACAGCAGAGTTGAGTCCTCCTTAAATTAATTCTAACCTAGTTTGCTATGAGACATGCAGTGAGTTTTACACCGCATTAATGTAAGAATTCTGGTGACATTTACCAACATCCTTGGCAAAGATGTGTATAAAGAATTAAACTGCTGTTTTTTGCAGTAGCAATTAAAAAAAAAAATTTTTTTTAAAGTCAGACATTTAGTAGGAGTACATTCCATCTGGTAAAAAAAACAATTAGTATTTTTCGACAAAATCATTGGTTTCCTGATCATAGTTGCTTCAAAAATTTCCTTTTAAATGTAACTGAAAGATTTTTAAACTGTATTCTTTACTTTAGGTTGGTCAGAATTTCTTGTAACTTTCATTTAAAACACAGCTGTTTCCCATACATAATATGATGTAACACAGCTAGTTCCTTGAAGCACTATATACTAGGCTGGATGCGGAATGATTTGTCCCTTGCTATCATGCAGTGAGCAGGATGGTAAGGGAGGTAAAAACAAATCTGCAAAGGTCACAATTAGAGAATATCAGCAAAGCGTAGAATCTTGGGGTCAGCACGTCTACTATAGCAACTATAAGATGCTGTCTACATGCTAACAGGTTGTTTGAGAGGTACGTTTTCTGACCCACTTTCATAAACATAAATATGTGGCTTTTGTTCAATTCTAATGGGACTCTAACTGGAGCCATGGACTTTGTTTAGAGAAGACTTCAAGACTTTCTTGACGACATTTTAGTAGAATTTAGCAACAAATCAAACGCATAGAATTATGTGTTTGCATTTAAAGATGAACAATATGTAAGAAATTTTTGTGAACTTGTACCGTGTAAATTATTTACCATCTTATCAATGAAAATGAAATAAAAGTAGCAGAGTCAAATGTAGAACATTTTCCTAATTCTGTAATTTCTTGTCAGTCTCATACAAATCACTTTCACTCTCACAAATGAGATATATTCGATTATCAAGCAACACACTCCTCAATCTGAATGTCTGTGTTATTTGTCTGTCTGCGTTCATGTTTACAGACCAATTATAACTCTTGTCCTCGTCCCGACCTCCCCTTAGGCGGCAGATCTCCTTTGGTGCGAAAGGTCAGAGGGATGTCACCAGAGAAAGGCCCCCTGTCGGGTACTGTGGGGCCAAAGCTCCAAGCTGGAGGTCAGAGGTCACGTAGATACATAAACCAGACAAGAGGGTGCCAACAGGTACAAGAAGTGTGAACATCCACTGCTGTAACAGGAGATGGGACTGTTGCAGAGAGCTAAACTTGTAATGTATGGGGGAGAGAGGCACTTTAAAGCAAGCCTTTTTTTTATTTCACTCCATATCCCATAGATGTTTCTCTTTATAGAATTTCAGAACCGAATCACAGCTTAATTCATTTTAAATAGACAAAGCTTTGTTAAAGTGAATGTTTTTGCTACTGTTAACCAACCATGTAGTCATATAAGCTATTATAAACTCATTAACCTGTGTTTTATTTGAAGCCTCCTACCCTTGTCCATCATAGCCCTTGATGTGTATTTTCCGTGAGGGTTTTTTTCCCCTCTCTCTCCCTTTCAGATTTAATTTAGCCACTCTTTGATTTTACGGCTCGCCTCTGTTATTGTAAGGATATCTTCTCCTTTCCTTGTAATTTTATTTTCTGACATGGAGTGAGCGGAGTACAATGCACCCCCCGGGGAGGGCCACTTACCTCCACGCCAACAAATGTAATTACACTGATCAGAGGAGTGAAAACAGACCGCCGCTTATCTGCCGCACCACTTGCCTCTTTTTTTCTCTCTCCGTATCTTTTTTTTATTCTTCACCATACTCCGCGAGGAGGATGATAGCTGAGGTGGAGGGCTTATGGAAAGAAAAGAAAACACCAAATGTAAACATTTTTGTGATTAGATTAGTCGGATCACCTGTACAAAGGATAAAAATATTTAATCTGTCTTCTAAAAACATGCAGTTTTCATTTCTAGAGAGTTTTGTAAAGGGTGGCCAGATGTGGGTCATAAATTATATTGGAGAAGGTACAGCAAAACCAAAAATTCAAAACTATGAAACTTGAAACTCTGATAGTCCAAAAAATTATGTTTTTGAGTATCAATATAGCAGAAATCAGCAGATTTGATTTGTTGTTAGCATCTGTTTTAGCACCTACAAAAATTAATTGCACCTCAAACCTTTTACTTCAGCAGGATTAGGTGGCAGCCCAGGGAGGAAGTTGCCCCCGCTGAGAGGCGCAGAGCTGGGGAGGGCATACTTGTTGCTCCCCATCTCGGCGCCTGTATGTTGGGGTTTACCCTGGTGAATGAGTGGGTAGACCCCCTCAGCCTACGTGTGGGGGGATGGGTCCTGACTGTTGTTTGTGTTTAAGCACGAAATGGCTGATCAGATTGCCCACCCTTTTTGCAGTCCTTGAAGGGGGTGCTGGAAAATGCTCTTCCCGGGGACTCCCTTGCTCTGCTAGGGGACTTCAGCGCTCACGTGGGTAATGACACTGAGACCTGGAGGGATGTGGATGGGCGGAATGGCCCCCCCGATCTGGTTGGTGCCTGTCGCGGCAGCAACCCTTGAACCCGCTGGTGGACACCGGCGGTAAGGGATGCTGTCTGGCTGACGAAGGAGTCCTATCGGGTCTTTTTGGCCTGTGGGACCCCTGAAGCAGCTTATAAGTACCGGCAGGCCAGGCGGAGTGCTACTCGGATGGTCGCTAAGGCAAAAACTCAGGTGTGGGAGGAGTTTGGAGAGGAGTTTGGAGAGGCCATGGAGAACGACTTCTGTGCGGCATTGAAGTGATTCTGGTCCACCATCCGGAGTCTCAGTGTGTGGAAGCGGTCTGCCACCAACACTGTTTACAGTGGGGATGGTGTGCTGCTTTGAAGACCTCCTCAATCCCACCAGCACGCCTTCCAATCTGGAAGCAGAGTCTGGGGACTTTGGGTTGGGCTCTCCCATCTGGCCATGGAACACTGGACCAGCTCTGCACCCTCACCATGGTCCTGGAGGGTGCGTGGAAGTTCGCCCAACTGGTCTACGTGTGTTGTGTGGACTTGGAGAAGGCGTTCGACCGTGTCCCTTGGGGAGTCTTGTGGGGGGTACTCCGGGAGTATGGGGTACCTGGCCCCTTGATACAGACTGTTAGGTCCCTGTACGACCGGTGTCAGAGCTTAGTTCACATTGCCGGCAGTAAGTCGGGCTCAATGAGAGTTGGACTCCGCCATGGTCACCCTTTGTCACCGATCCCATTCATAACTTTTTTTTGACAGGATTTCTAGTCGCAGCCAAGGTGTTGAGGGGATTTTGTTTCGGTGGCCTCAGGATCGGGTCTGCTTTTTGCAGATGATGTGGTCCTGTTTGCTTCATCAGAACGTGATCGACAGCTTTCACTGGAGCAGTTCGCAGCCGAGTGTGAAGCGGCTGGGATGAGAAGGAGCACCTCCAAATCCGAGACCATCGTCTTGAGCCAGAAAAGGGTAGGGTGCCTTCTTCAGGTCGGGGATGAGGTCCTTTCCCCAAGTGGAGCAGTTTAAGTATGTGGGGGTCTTGTTCACGAACGAGGGAAAAATAAAGTGGGAGCTTCATAGACGGATTGGTAGGGCATCTGCAGTTATGCGGGCGCTGTACCGGTCTGTCGTGGTGAAGACAGATTTACCGGTCGATCTACATTCCTACCCTTATCTATGGTCACGAACTCTGGGTGATGACCGAAAGAACAAGATCATTGATACAAGCGGCTGAAATGAGTTTCCTCCGGAGAGTGTCTGGGCTCTCCCTTGGAGATAGTCATCCTGAGGGGGCTCAGAGTAGAGCCGCTGCTCCTCCACATCAAGAGGAGTCAGTTGAGGTGGCTCGGGCATCAGGTCAGGATGCCACCTGGACGCCTCCCTGGTGGACCGGGAGGAGGCCCAGAGGAAGACCCAGGACACCCTGGAGGGACTATGTTTCTCGGCTGGCCTGGGAACGCCTTGGGATTCCTCTCTAAGAGCTGGGCCAAGTGGCTGGGGAGAGGGAAATCTGGGTCTCTTTGCTTAAGCTGCTGCCCCCGTGACCTTACCCTGGATAAGCGGAAGATGATGGATAGATGAACCTTTTACTTAAACACATGATCCCATTAAAAAGGGGCACTTAAGCGGGCACTTAAACTAAATGTTACAAAATCCAAAGCTCATCCTCGTAAATGTATGCTTTAAAGTAGTATGTCTGGAATTTCTGATTAAATAAAGGTTAAAACTAGGACTGTCAAAATTAATCAATGAATTTAATAAATGAATCGCTTTCTTTATAGAATTAACACGATTAAATTTTTTAATGCAATTAACGCATGCACAGGATGGCTTGCCATGTTTATCCTACAATTCAGCCCGCACTGCACTCGGTGCTCCTCAGTCCTCACATAAACAGCATAGCAGACACGAACTGCATCCACAATTCCATGTGAATGTCTCCTCTCAGTAGATAGAGAAATTATTGGTCTACGTAACTCCCTGCTCTACTGCGCGTTTAGTCTGCAGAAAGAGACATGATCAGAGTTTGTAAACGATCAGAAGAAACCATTGAAAGGAGTAGATGACTAAAAATGCAACAATCTGCAGCGATAACTTCACATCAGGTAAGCATTGGCAAACAAGCTAACATAGCTAATCAACACTGCAGCTGCAAAATAACCCCAAATAATAATAGTGGGAACTGGAGTTCTGTAAAGGTACAGTTCCACAACATTTGTGCTCATGTTGATAAGCAAATAGTTCCTCTATTGTTTAGAAAATACAATTCAATTCAGAAATGCTTTATTGATCCCAGAAGGAAATAAGTGTTGTAACTCATACTATTTAATTCTTCAAGGAGTTGTTGTAGATCCTGATGGATGTGGGCACGAAGGATCTCCTGTAGCTGTCTGTGTTGCAGCGAAACGGTTAAAGCCTTTGACTGAGAACACTCTGTTGTAGTAGGATAGTCCTATGAGGAGGATGCTCAGGGTTGTCCAATATTAATAAGAAACGGTCAGCTTTACATTCAGAAAATGTTAACCAGTTAGTTTGTCTTAGCAACTGGCTAAAAGATAAATATGTTAAAAGGGCCATGTGGAAATGTGATTGTGGATTTCAAAAACAAAAGTTTCATAGCTCTCTCCTGTATTTCCTTTAGGAAAAGAGCAAAAGCATCTGGTTTGTCCATTATTTACACCAAAAATTTTTGTTTTTCAGTCAAATTTAAGAACATTAATTAATCCTGATTAATTGTGATTAATTCACAGCTATCGTTGTCATGGATAACGAAAGGCAAATACAGTTAAAAAACAGTTAATTTTTTTAATTGATAAATCAAGTTGTTTATAGTAACGATCAGGTCAGGTCTCCCTCTAAAAGAAAGAGATTTTAATCTTAAGGGACTTCCTTGTTAAATAAATATTGAAAATTTATAGAAATGTGCAATGCCTCCATGCCCCTCCCCTTAGTGCCACCTCTGAAAAATGAGAACCTGGGCAAGAGCCACCTGCAGAACTTTTTGCATGTACTTCTGAGTGGGTTTAACCTCGCCTTCAAATGCACTCAACATAAGCAGCAGCATCAGACAGAGAGTTGTAGCTGTGTAACTGTGGCCTTGCAGTGACTAAAACAGGCCAAGTCACCGCCAGAAGTAAACAGCTAAAGTCCTTTTGTGTTTACCAAGTAAAGTCCTCTGCTCCGTGTTGACAGGTGAGAGTTCATAGGAGCAAAGTCGGACCCCTCCCCAGTGGAGCTGTGAGTGTGTACCCCCCCCCCCCCCCCCCCCCCAAGAAATTGTGTGTGTGTGCGTGTGTGTGCGTGTGTCAGACAGAGGGAGAGATAAACAGGCAGAGTTGCTGAGGGGGCTCTTTGACTTTGAGCACATAAGCCCTTATTTCATGGTGCCATTGTTTGTTTTAAGGACGTCGGGCTTAATACAGTTCCAGGCGATTTCCCAGCATGTCTGTCCGCCCGAGCACCTCCAAGGCGCTGCGTGTCTGCGCGTGTGTGTGTGCGTGTGTGTGTGCGTGTGTGTGTGTGTGTGTGTGTCTGGGAGTGTGTGAGTTTGCATTTCTGTGCCCTATATTCTAGTTGACTTTGGTGTAACTTCCATCACAAGCAGAGATTTAAGCTCTATCTCAGTTGTAAGACATATATACAGGGCCGGCTTTAGGAGGACGTGGGGCCCGGGGCTGAAGCCAATTGTGGTGCCCTACCCATACATGTTTCCTTTTTTAATATAAATTACATTAAATTGAGAGTTACACACACATTTAGTTTGATATTTTGTTCTTCCCAGCAGGAAGTATTTGATATTTATGCTTTCTAAAAATGTTCCTCATAATGTTAACATTATATCTAGAAAAATATTTATCCAGACAAAAAAAAGACCCAATATGTTATAGTAACCACACAACGCCTAACTTAGTCCTTAAAATACAAAGCATACATACTGTAGCCTAATGATAAAACCTGTTTTTATGCCAAACAATGGTCACAATTAAATTTGAATGTTTTTTCAATTAATCAGGATTTATTACACTATCAAAATGAATTTTTTAAAGAATTAAAAGTTAGCCATTAAAATTATCACAGTAGAGAGAACATTTTAGTTTGTAGACTAATCTGTATCTGTAACAACAATGGTAATTTTATTTTGGTAACTTTCTACCTCAACAGGTTGGTTAGAATTCAATTCAAGATTTTTCCTTATACTCATTCAAGATGTTTGGTTTCCAGCAGAGAACAACAAGACTGATATGTCTGTGTGGGTTTTGTTATGAATAAATCGATGAACTTGGTAAGAGCTAAGAAATGTAACAAGAATTGTGGTAACCCACAGAGGTTGTACTATGTTCTGTACATCTACCTTAATGAGATCCAAATCATCTGAAGTACTAATAAATAGTTTATACCTGTAACTTTCACTACGCCTTAAACAGAACTAAGGGTTGCTCAGCTACCTCCTACTTTCCCAATTTTGAATTCCAACTTCAGGGAGCATTCTTGTTACATTTCCAACCTGAAACACAGAAAATCCAAATTCACTTTGTTAAGTGCAAAATAGAAACAGTGGCACAACTCCTGCTGGATTTTCAACTCCTCCTGGTCCACTGGTCAGGCAATCTCACATACGTATTCTATTGTTTTTATGAATTCAGAAAAATAAGTTTAGATATTCATTAGTTACTTAGTCTGCGATGGACTGGCGACCTATCCAGGGTGTACCCCACCTCTCGCCCCTTGACAGCTGGAGATAGGCACCAGTCCCCCCGCAACCCTGCTTAAGATGGCCGGGTACAGAAAATGGATGGATGGATGGATTAGTTACTTAGTTTGTAATTTAGATTTGCATGTCATGTTTTTGTCCTCAATGTTGTGCCACTTCTTAAAGTCTATTCCTCTATTGCCTTAAATATGACCCCAGCCCAACAAAACACCTCAAATCCCATTATTCCCCCTCCCAAATTCATACGTAATTCCCGCCTTTTCCCTTTTGAAAGAGTCCTGGAGGTACCACTGTTTAGAAATTGATTTAAATTAGATTTCTTTTTCCAAAACAAAACATATACAGGCGGTTGAATCCAGTGTTTGGTCAGTTATAACAGTTAATTTATTCAGTGTAGGATGTTTGGCAGCAACCATTAATGTTGCTTGTAGTGGAACTTCTGCATTTTTGTTATCCACTCTGCACACTGTGGCTTTGTTTGTCTATTACTTCCTCACAGACCTGATTCAATTCATCTTTGAGGGTTTTATCAAAATTTTAAAACCATGGGGTTCTTAATGGCAAGGTGTTGTCTCTTAGATAAGATTATACATAAAGAATTAGGACTTTTGGGGGGGTTTCTGTTTGTTTTTTGGGTGGACAAACTCTCATATTTCTTTGTGAAGTTGTGTTTAGGCCATGTATTATATTCTGTAGCGATAGCCAATAGGCATTCATGCAAATAAAGCATATTTGAATTTGTAGTGTGTGTTCATTCAGTGGACGGCCATTAAAGAGGCCACAGAGGATGAACCCCTCCTCTTCTTTCTTTCTGTCACGCACACACACACACACACACACACACACACACACACACACACACACACACACAAACACACACACACACGCAAACATACTCCAAAATCACCACTACTTGTAGCCTAGAAAGAGAGATGTGGGCCGTGGGGGTCCACAATCTGGCAGTCATCATTGCTTTGAGGGTAATAATGGCACATATGTAAATTGGTGTTATTCCACTGCAGCATTGAGACGATATAGTTGGTTCTTATTTTATGTTCTAGTCATGCAGGCTCGTTTTTTCAACCAAAAAAAAAAAAATCCAGCTAAACAAACCAAAAAAGAAAAAGAAAACAAGTGGCCATCTATCTTCCTCCAGCATCCTCATCGTTGTCATGGATAACGAAAGGCGAATACATTAAGTCCCGGACATGAGGTCCAACAAGGACTTCAGACTCCTACTCACTTATTACACTCAAATCCTCTCCTCCTCCTCTCTGTCCTGTCTCCTAAACCTTTTTATTCAGGGACCCGGAGACCTCTCCGGAACAAAACAGCTTTTAGTGCTGCCATCACTCTGTGTGTGTGTCTGTGTGTTGTGTGTGTGTGTGTTTCTCTCTCTGTGTGTGTTTTATCTCGCTGTCATTTCTCTGAAAACTGTCTCTCTGAAAAGAAATGGAGCTGTTGTATGGAGCTCATCAAGTCATTATCTGATTAAGGTCATTTTTCTAAGAGATTGCTTCCTCTTCCAAATAATGTTCACTAAGTTTGCTTACAGTTTGCTAATTTCCTGCCTTCGACCTGTTGGGAGAGTGCCAACAAAAAAACAATACCACCATAATAATAATAATAATAATAATAATAATAATAATAATAATAATAATAATAATAATAATAATAATAATAATAATAATAATAATAAATGACTCATGCTCTGGCACAAAGATAGATAGATAGATAGATAGATAGATAGATAGATAGATAGATAGATAGATAGATAGATAGATAGATAGATAGATAGATAGATAGATAGATAGATAGATAGATAGATAGATAGATCATATTTGACAGTGCATAAAGATTTCGAACATTAAAAAAAAATTGTTTCAAGTGTGTATCAATCTAAGTGGGTTGTAGTGCCAAAAACACTGTAAAAAAACCTTTTTGTATCGTCACAAGTACAATAACAGTATTAAATGTCAGATTGTTTTTTTAAAACATTTCTGTTTAGGACTGAAAAATGTACGTCTGGTCTGAAAATTCTAAGTATTCAAGGTTCTGAAGCAGAGATCAATAAAGGCAGTTCAGATACCTTAAATTAATACCAAACTAAACTTTAATTTATAGCACCTACTGGTATGCTGCTAATCAGACAACAGTGTTCTAGCTGTGCTTAAACAGCACACAAAATGGGTTTTATTTTAATTTGATTAATTTATTTTCTTTTTTATCCCAGCCTTCTCCAGGTAGAGCCGCCCTGGGCAGACAGCCATACCACCAATACTATTACTACTACTACTCTACTACTACTACTACTACTACTACTAATAATAATAATAATAATAATAATAATAATAATAATAATAACAATAATAATAATAATAATAATAACAATAATCTGACACTCTTCTACGCAGGCCTGTTCATTACTGCTCAAAATTTGATTTACAGTAAGTTTACAGCACCTCTGGGGAAAATATTGCATGTGTTCTCGGCCTTCCTCCTCTGTGTGGAAGCTCCCCTAATAAATATCCCTGCAAATGTGCCCATCAGCGCGCACTGCCGCTGCGCATTATCAGTCTCAGCCATCGAGGTGTGTTGCGCTCGACCCAAAAACGTGGAGGTGAGGGGGGTGCGTCTGGAATAAATGCGGCGGGTTGATCCACCTGGAACGGGCCGCGATAAGAGCTGCCAGCCAGTGTTAAACCATCACGTTTCCTCTTCACCTCGCCCGAGTCTTTCCTTTTGCAAACAAGCGTTTCTTTAATGTCCCGGCCCTGTTTTTCCAGCCTGTGTGCGTATCGACGGCACCCAGGGGAGCCAGAGGGCCAAATCGAGCCATGGACCAGTTTAGGGGAGTAAGGGGACCGGGACACCTGCTTTGGAAAAGCCCCTCCAGACACTAAACTTTTGCTGACTTCGTTGCATTTTTTTCGTCCTAAAAAAGAAAGAAAGAAAAAAATCCAACTTGCTTGCGAAATGGAAAAGAGACTCGCCTTTTCCTTTTTGGCACCTGACATAGGGATATATGGAAAATAAGATTTCTCGTTAAGTACTTTAAAATCCTGTTTGTACAAACGATTTAAAAAAATTGAAAGAAAGGCTGGAAATAAAAAGCAAAGGGATGCGTAACTAACAGACGCAGTTTAAAAAGAAAAGTTAATAATTTTTGTTCCTAATTCTGATTCATTTTGATTACATTTTTAATAATAATAATAATAATAATAATGATAATACCAATAATGATGATACTAGTATCAAGCCGCTTATTCACTTTTTTGTGTAGAAATTAGATCTTACTATATATGGTTGTGACCATCTCGAAAATGATTCCCATGCGAAAATAAGAAAAAAAATAAACATCGTTTCCTGCACATTAAAGTCGGCAAATACCGCGCAACAGCTTGTTAAAATCACCTGTTGTCAACGCTGAGGTCTTAAACGTTTGTTTTCCGGAGCGCACAAGCGCACTGCAAATTTAGGCATTAACTTTAAAAGAATGAAAGAAGACCAAAAAGCAGGAGCTGTCATCATGTCATAAATCTGAATCGTCATTTTTTTCCCACCATGGAAAGGATCAAATGTCACCGTCCGCAGGGTTCGGGAGTTACAGGTGGAGAGATGAAAAACATCCAGCAATTCATGAAAAAAATAATAAGTTGCATACATTCAAGCATTTTTTAAGGTTTACTAATTAAAACACTTGTGATGGTCTTTACACACAGGGACATTTCGGTGCGCGGCTGTGGATCCCACTAACAAATAGACAGTCGTTTTAGAACCATATTTACCAGTTAGCCAAGCTATTTTTTTTTCTTACAGTGAGACCTTCTCCTCTTATATCGGTTTCTCTGGGATAATCTGAATTCTAAGGCAAAAATACGCGAATCCCACATGCTACCCTGTTGCTTTATTAATCAGACTCTCGCCTTTTTTTCTGTTTTGTTGTTGCAACCAATAGGAAAACTCTGCGCGTAAACGGTCTCAACATGCCATACTAACGCGCATCAGCCACATTTGAAGGGGAAAAACTTCCTAAGATATGTAAAATATTAAAACGTATTAGAAATACAAAAACAGCAGCGTAGAAAGATACAGAATGGAAAGATTACTTTAATTTGTGAATTTGGTGCAAAAAAACTGAACTGAAAAATAAAAAAATAAATCAATGAAAACAGAATAGAAATTTAAGTATTAATGTTAATATAACTATTTTGGGAAAATCTACATAAATCTATTTGAGTGTTTTCTTAAGTTTATTTGCAGTAAATCTTTTTGGGATATATTTTTATCTTACAAATCGTTGATATCAAGCCAATTTGAGACTTTGTCATTATATGTATAACCTTTATATTTAAATAGATGAATACTACAATCAAAAAGACCCTAACCGCTGCGGATAAAGTATAAAGTTTTCGCGCGTAACGAGTCTTACTCGCATTAGTGAAGAAACAGATAAGCAATAAGTTGTATTTCCTTTTTTATTCCTGCCTCTCCCTCACTTTGGCTGCACGATCAAGTCCCGTTCCTCTGGTCAAGTTCAGCTCGTTGTTTCCGTGGCCCTCGCGGACGCTTCTTATTGGTAGGCTGCGACAGTTACATCACGGCGCTCGTGACGCGCACGTCTTCCTGTTTCCTTCAGCCGCGTCTTAAAGTGAATCTTAGTGGCGGAGGAGCGCTCCAGCAGCATCCAGTCCTCCGCTCTGCATCCAGCGCGCCTCAGAGACGCACACACGCACAGCTTCTCTCCCTCTCTATCCCTCTCCCTCTCTCTCTCTCTTCTGTATTCTTTCGAGGTCTCTCACTCTTTTGACCACAGCTGAGGAGAGAAGGAGAGACGGACGCGCAAGAGCCGTTTTTGCCGTTTTCTTTTTATATTTTTTATCTCTTTTAGTTCGCGCCGCTCACGTTATTCCAGCGCTTCCTTCCCTCATATATTGTTCCAGCTCCTCCGCACAGCAGTCCGCGGCGCTTTTCTCTCTTTCACCGCCGCAGGAGTTCAGGTTGTCCCCCCCCAAAAAAAATCTTCATCTGGACGGGTAAGTAACATTGTCCCCGGATACGCGCCCTCTCTTTTCTTGTTCAAATATTAAACTCAAAGAGCATCACTTATTCTGCCAATCACCAGTGAACTGAATAGGTGCGATAATAAAGGCTGTGCTTGGTTCTCGCAGCTCGGTGTGTGCTGAGGGTTGCGTGAGCAGACAGTGTTTTTTGGTGAGGAGGATTTGCGAAAGTTAGCCCAGCCTTCCTCATCAAAGCAGAGATCGAGTTGATTTGCAACTCTGCGAAGTAAGTTTCCGAAGTGGGATTTATTTATTTATCACAACATGCGTAAAAAGCGTTTATTTAAAACAGAAAGTTTGATTCAGACAAGTTACTTGGCTTGTCTGTTAGTAGACTGCTCTCTTTGTCCCGTGGTATATGGTGTTATACAATCTCATTCCCTTTTTTTATTTGTTGAAAAATCTTTGCGCAGACCATTACAGAGCATTGAGTGCCTTCTTTATGCCTTTGCATTTGTTTTCTATGTTCTTTTAAGTTTATTTTGAAGACTACCAGTTTGGGGAAACATTGTGCGCAACTCTCCTGTGTTTGAACTAGCAAAGACATCACCATATCTCAGTTTTATTGTGTTATATAAAGACAGTCTTATTGCCACCCTAGTTTAACACACATAAAAGTTATTTCATATGAGGTTTTCTTTCAAATTTAGAATTGAAATGCTTCACTTGCATATTTTTTTTTTGTAGAAATCTAACATTTCAAGTGAGAACAACGTTTTTAAAAACCTTCCCCAAAATCATTTGTATTTATCATATCTAAGTTAGGGAGAGGGGAAGGGAGAGGGCAATGTGGGACAGGTGCTCCAATACAAGAAAAAAAAGACAGGTGCTGGTGACTATTTCAAGCTCTTTGTTAAGATCCCAAAGCAATCCAGTCAAGTTTTAATCCTAGATGTATTTCTTCTTCTCTGAACTGCTGTAAATGGCTTTCAGGACATAAGCCCTGCCCATTTGTCAAATGGTTTCATTTAAAACACTTGTTAAGGGAGACGTTGCAGTATTTTTCCAGCAAATCTGGTCTTCTATGCTCTTATAGTGGGTTTAAAATAAATTCTTTTTTTTCAAAGAAAATAAGTCACTTGTGTCAGAGCACAAATGAGCCAACAGCAGTGACAGGATCTGTGAATCAGGAATTTTTGGATTAGTTAAATGTTATTTAACCTACATGTATGATCTGAAAGGCATTAAAAGGCAAGTTATTTTAATACGCTTGTGTAAAAGTCACAGCTGGTTTAGTGAAAATCCTCCAAAAACTATTACAAAAATCAAATATGTAATATAAAAAGTAATAACTGGTGTAAATATAACATTTTTTCTTTAACTACTGAAGTATTTCATGCTTGATTAAAAGATTTTACTTATAATCAACCTAAATTGTGGGAAAAAAACGTACATTAAATCTTTAGTAGTCATTTCTTTTAAGACTGTAAAACGAAGAATACATATAAACTTTTTTTGTTTTAGTGCTGTCAGGGACAAATGGAAATAAATTTAGAGATCTTAAAATTTTGTATTTTGCTTTTATGATTTCATACAAATTAAATATCTTCCAATAGCTTTTGTTACAATTAAGACTAGAAACATCTGATGTGTCTCTGACTAAGACTCTGCCATTGCTGCTTACATAGCATTATTCACGCAGACCTGTACTGACAAAACGTTTTGCTTTCAGAGGGGCATTAGGGTTTTTGTAAGAGCGCTTTAAGTTGCTCTTTGCCAGAGTTGACCCGTGCGACCTATTCATTTGAGCAGAATTAACTGCCCTTGCCAGATGAAAAGACCAACAAAAAACACAGAAGTGAGCTCACGCTGGCACCAAAATCAATAGATCTATTTTGTGCTTCTTTTTTGTGTCATTCTCCCTATTGAGTAAGATATGATGGCCATATTGATCAGTGTGAACACAAGAGTTGTCTTTAAAAACTGCACAATGTGTAGGCACACTTTAAAACAATATTTTAAAACTGATGAAGCTAATTTACTTGGTAGAATTAAGTTGTGTCTTTAATGTATTAAATTAGTTTTTTCTCTGTATGGCATTTTTTTTAAATCCCATCAATATTTTCTTATTATTTGAAATTGTGAGCATTTCCCTTGTATGTGGGCTACACTGCACAATCATGGAAATGAGGACAAGTACTTAAGTAATTATCATAATTTTATGCAGCTTTGTATTCCGTGGGAACTGGTTCAGTGTCGCGCAGCATGTAACAGGGGACAGAATAAAATGTAGGACTTTGCCCTGGAATGTCGAGCCAAGGCCTAAATCTGACTCCATCATGCTTATCTTAATGCAATCAAGGTTTTAAGGTTTGAGCGTCTTATTGCTAAAATTTGTAAATGTGTTTTTTTATTTTAACTAGGTTTTACTGTTTTAGATTGTGTTTGTACTTAATAGCAAATTGTTACTGGTGTAGAGATCAGGGGAAGATTTCACTTTAGTGTGTCATTCCCGTCTATTTTCTTCCACTGCATAGATACTCAGAGGCTTTGACCCTAGAGGACTGGGTTTGTGGGATATGGCCCAATAGCAGCAGCCCGTGATGCCGGACCATGACAGCGACTCCCTCCTGAACAGACAGACCAAGCGACGACGTGTGGACATTGGTGTCAAGAGGACAGTGGGTAGCACAACCTCCTCCACAGCAGCAGCAACTACCGATAACATTGCTCGCGCCAAAGCAGCCATTTTCAGTGCCATGAACTCTCTGAGCTCCCATTCTCACCACGGATCAGACAACGACTCCATGGAGTGCTCTGTAGTGCAGCCACATGGTGGGCCTGGCGTTGTGTCAGCAGGCGACAGTGAGTCCAAATCAAATGTACTCCGAAAGCTACTGAAGAGGGCCAACTCATATGAAGATGCCATGATGCCCTTCCCTGGCACCACCATTATCTCTCAGCTTCTCAAGAATAACATTGCAAAAAATGGAGGAGGACCTGAGAGAGGAGAAAGAGGAGATAGGGGAGATAGAGTCGAATCAGGCTTCCCTGGATCAGGTCTCTCTAATGCTAGCTCAGATGCCCCGCAGGAAGATGCATGCAGTAACTCCTCCCAGGACAGCACCCCTCAAGAGTGCTTGTCACCATTTGGTCGTCCTCCTGGCCTGGCCACCTTTGACATTGAACGTCTCAATGATGAACACCTGCGTGCCAAGCGGGCTCGTGTAGAGAACATTATACGTGGTATGAGCCACTCGCCGAGCGTAGTGGTGCCTGCTGCTTCCCGTCACGAGCGTGACCATGAGATGGATGGAGAGCGGGATCTAGAACTTGATTGTCCACCTCCTCAGTCCCAACAGCAAGCCCCTAGCAGTCCGCGGGGAGTTGATGTGTGCAGCAGCAGCCGAGAGAATAAGCGCAAACAGCGGCTGCCTCAGCAGCAGCAGCAAAGCTTCACCCAGCTAGTGTGTCAGAGAAAGGAACAGAAGCAGGAGGAGCGGCGGCAGCTCAAACTGCAGCTGGAGGACATGCAAAAGCAACTACGGCAGCTCCAGGAGAAGTTCTTTCAGATCTATGACTCAACTGATGACTCAGAGCACACTGACCTTCACAATGACATAGGAAACATGTCAGAGGACAGCCCAGGTAGGTCGGACACTGGTGCAGATGACCGGGGTGGAGATGATTTGCGTTCTGACAATGAGATGGCTGATTTGGATCCAGGCCATTTCCTTGACAGGGCGCGGGCTCTGCTTCAGGAGCAGGCCCTGTTGGCCGACAGTGAGAAGCCAAGAAGAGATGGACTTGGCCGAAACAAAGGACAGGGAGGTCCAGGCTCCTCCATGCATGCTGAAGGTAAACAGCTAGCAGAAACACTGAAGCAAGAGCTGAACTCAGCCATGACCCAGGTGGTGGACACAGTGGTAAAGGTGTTTGCTAAACCTCCTCGCCCTACTCCTCAGCAGGCATTCCCTCCGCTTTCTATACCCCCCGAAAGATTTCCTGCTGCTATCAATGGAGACAACCCAAACTTCCACACCACTAACCAGAGGCTGCAATGCTTCGGGGATGTAATCATTCCTAATCCACTGGATTCCTTTGCTAGCATGCCTGGAATACCAGGCCCTACCAATGACCAAACCGAGGCACTCCCCTTGGTAGTACGGAAGACACCCAGTGAGCACCACCATCAGTCTTCAGCTGTGGGTACACATGGTGGTAACCACCATCCAGCTCTCCATCCATCATCTCTCTCTGCTTCCATGGGCTTCAGCCCTCCCTCCTTTCGACATCCCTTTCCTCTGCCACTCATGGGCTACCCTTTCCAGACTCCCCTTGGCCCACCAACAGCTTACCCAGGCAAGGACCGTACTTCACCAGACTCCATGGACCTGCCCAGAGAGACCACCAGTTTGAGAACAAAGATGGCATCCGGTCACCACCTGGGGCACCACCATCGCTCTTGTTCACCAGCACACCCTGGCAGTACAGCCGAGAGCCTGTCCTTGTCCCTGATCAAGTCGGAGTGCAGTGATCTCCAGGACATGGCTGACATCTCACCTTACTCAGGCAGCAATGTATCCTTTTAAAAAAATCAAGGAGTTGCGAAAGCCAATGATAAATTAAAGATAATGCTAGACACTTTATTTTTCATTTTGAACCAATGTTTACTTATGTAAGTTAGGAAATCTGCTCTCAGGTGGTTATAGCCCTCACAGACGTTGAAGAAATCATGTGTCTGATAGACAAAGAGTTAAAAATCAAATCCTTTTGATTCTGTTTGAAACTAGCCTAAGAAACTGAGAAATTGTTGATGAATCACTTTTTCCTCCCACTACTGTTCTCTTCTCCATTGTTGTATTTATTTTTATACCCGTACCTCTTCCTTCTCGCAGCACCAAAACAGCCTTTCTTCCATCTTCAAACCTAAGTACTTTAAATGCTTTTTTTGGTATATAACTTTCTTGCAAAGACATGTGATTGCCCCATTTCCCTTTTATTAAAGAATTACCTTAAAAGAGGGAGATGACATACTGAAACTTGGCACACAAGGGTGTTGTATAGCCTACCGTATAGTTTAACCCTAGTTTGCCCTAATAATGCCCTGTGGATAGAGAGGCTATCCCCCTGTGGGAGGCTCAAATTGAATCCCCTGTGGACACAGGACTAATAGCTTAAACAGTTATGTTCAGTCCCTTCTTTGTTTCCCTTATACCTTAGCATTCAACACCCCCTAACCCTTATGAAAGTTTGATTTGTCTCACACCGGCTGCCCAAAGAGGGCTTTGTCTTCAAGTCATTAACATTCATGGCAGGCTTAAGAAATTAATCCTACAGCTTCTTGCTTGTTCGATATATATTAGTTAAGATAACATCTTGTTTTTGCCTTTATGTGCACCTGAATGTTTAGTTTTTTGTATGTCTCTTCTGTATACGTGTGTGTCACAAAAGGTTTGCCTGAGGACTTGGGGTAAAGATGTATATTTATGATTGCTTGTGTTTTCTCTTGTGTTCCTCTTATCATCCATCGCTGTTGTAAAAAGCCCACAATCATTGTCGTTTCTTTTCCCTTTTTTTCATTTCATAAAGATCTGTCAACAGCCTGGGGGGCCCTTCGGCTGTTGCTTGGCAGCCAAATACTTCTTTTTTTGTTTTCACTCCGTGCAAAAAACCCCTCACTCCTCTCCGTCTTTTCTTTGAAGCGGACGTTAACAGGTGTTTGCAGTGAGCTGTTTATCTTTCATTACCTCGCCTTGTCTTGTCTTCTGACCCAAGGGTGAACGCTTTCCAGAGATCCATAATCCTTTGCTTCTACGGGCTCCCGATGGAGGGATGAAAAGGGAAAAAAAGAGAGACATGCATTGACTGAGAGAAAGTAGAAAATAATCAAACAATAACCACATATGCCAGATGCTGTGGCTTTCATGATAGCATTTATGAATTCAGGGCAGTAACAGATGTAGTCGCCCAAATGGAAAGAATAGAGAGAACAACATGTCTATTTGTTCTTAGGTTTTATTTTTGATTTTCACATTGAATATTTCATGGAAAAGTTTGCCATTTTTAGTGATCGGGTTTTTTTTCACCTCTGAAGTCAGAGACAGCTTGTCAGACATTTAGCGAGGTACGTTCAAGTTCATCAGCCTTTTAGAGCAGATGGCCACTATCACTTATCACATTTGTCTGACTCGAAATTTTCTTGTCCTTACACCTGGAATTAGGAAGTGTGGCAGCTATTTTCCCCCCACATGACTTTGGGGTTTGGGGTTTGGGGAAGTGATCTGAGAATGATTATATCTTGTCAGATGTGGCAGGCTAACAGTGGGCCAGCTGGTGGGAGCGCACCATCATGACAAAATAATGGCCTTGCACACCACCCCGAAGTCCAATCACAATTACATTTGCAAGCTGCGAGTGAATTGGGAATGAAAATGTCTAATCAGAAAGTATGAGGCTTTTTAATTGGTAGCTGAAGGGAGATGATATTGAGCTAAAGGCTGAGGAAGTGAAATTCCAATGCCCGATAAGGGGAAGTGTTTCTAATCCTACTAATTTGTTGATGCTTTTTCAAGCATCAACAAATTAGTCTGAGTATAAGCACACCTACGCTTTAAAAACATGCTCTTTTTCTCTTTCTTTCTTCCTCTGTCTGAGAATTCATTGTATCCCCTCTGCTCTGAGCAGATGGTGTGGTGTGGAAAGTGAAGTGCTGCTCTTTTGGCCAGGACTGACTGAGTAACACCAGCCTGCCAGGGTTTCCCCCACAAGACCCTTGCTACTTTCCGTCCCCCTCTCCCTTGAATCAGACAAAGTAGACAGGGTCTTTAAGGAGCCAGAGCCTAGCGTGGTTCAGGATTTGCTGGCTCTGCTCGGTAGCCCAAAGGCCAAGGGCAATCCAATCTAGCAGCTGATGCCTTCTTCCCACTCTATAGCTACAGCTACATCTGGACACTTGACTGACTTTAATGATGACAGCCTACTCTATACATCAGAAAGCCACTCAAGTGTAAACAATCTTTATAAAAACTTAGTGTTGCTCATTCTGTGTATTTTCAAGTCACCCTCCACCTTGACTTGACTTACACCAATTTGGATTTAAACATGCACCCAGCCCCACCCCCGTTCCCTTTTCACAGTCTTATCCTCCAGATTGAAATTATCAGTTGTATTATACGGCCGTTAATTCACCATGGAAATGGCTTGGGCCGTTCAGTGGCGCAGATGTGTTCCACTCTTCCCATTGCTGGCCGAGTCCAAAGCCTCAGTGCCTCTCTTCTTCTCCTCCTTCTTTTCTTTTGCTCCTCCAAGGGTTTGGCAGCGGCTGAGAGGTTTGGGGGGCTAGGGGGTGGAGCAGAGGGAGGAGGGGGGATGTAATTGAAGGCTGGAACCATGCTGTCCCTCAAGGTGCCCCCAACAGCCTATCTCCATCCTTTCTGCTGTTCAATCCAGGGGATCCATTAGGAAGACAAGGCCTCTGACATATGTTTGAATATGTGAGTGTGAGAAGGTTTTTCATGCTGTCTGGAACAGCGTTTGGGATCTCTTAGACCTTATTTCGTGGCTGAGGTGGCCAGCAGCAGACAGTCATATTCAGGCTTGGCAAGTGTTATCGCCAAGCCATTAGGCCTTCTTGCCCACCACTGGCGTTAACTGCTGTCTTTGTCTGTGATATGCAAATTTCTCCTTTTTTCTTCCTCCATTTTTTAGGAGGAGGTTAGCACAGGGTTTAGGCAAAGGCGTTTGCTTGCTTTGACAGTGAAATGAGTCTCCTTATGTAAAAGCTCAGGCTGTACTGCTTTATTTACCGTGACGCTCTCACACCTGATACGGAAGATGCTAATTCCAAGCAAATGGTTTTGCTTTGGTGCACTGTCTTCAGCTCACCCCTTCCAGCAGCTCTGCATTCATGCTTATGAGAACATTTGGTTACTCTTCATCCAAACACACATTTCAAACTTACACCAAGTCATTAACAAATACAAACAGTATTTGTAAGGTGCCCATGTTTGCTTGATATAACAGATGTTATTGGCCTCCAAACAACTGTTAATGTCCTTAATAGCACCTGTTTTTAGATCCAGGAGGGCCTCTCCCCTAATCATCTGAAGAAGGCCAAGCTCATGTTTTTCTACACCCGCTACCCAAGCTCTAACATGCTGAAGATGTTTTTCTCTGACGTCAAGGTGAGTCTCAGATGTCTTTCAACTTTTTCCTTTTTATTTTAACTGCTTTTGTGTTCTCATACCTATTTGTTACATTCAGCACCTTGGGCACCTTAGGCATAAACAGTGCCTTGCAACAGTGCCTTTCAACACATTATAACCATAGTATTAACTTTATATTAAAGTGATTTACCAACAGAGTTGTTTGCGCATTTAAAGCCTTAATATTTTGCCCATTCATCTTTGCAAACTAGCTCAATATCTGTCAAATTGGATCTGAACCAGTTCTCGATTAGATTTAGGACTGGACTTTGACTGGTCCATTCTAACACATAACTATTCTTTTATCTAAACCTTTCCATGGTAGCTGCAGCTTTATGTTCAGAGTCTCACATGTTTTCTTCCTGGATTGCCCTGTATTTAGCTCTAACCGTTTCCAGTTGTGTTATACTTTTTCCACTGAGATGAAATGGGTAAAACACATTAAAGGGTATAAAAACTTTTGCAACACACTGATTAGAAGCACACTTTCACTTCTACTGTAGCAGTTGCTCCATCTTTGCTCAATTTTCTCCTCATAATATCTCTCTGCACCTGATACAAAAAGGGAAGTTGGTTGGAAATTGTGATGAGACAGCCTCACTTACAACAAACAATGTATACCTGTCTGTCTTGAAACAAGGTGTGATTTCCCTCGCTACCTTATGGGTTTATGCAAAAGACGAAAGTAGAGGAAGTTGAATAGGTCTGCATGAGGGATCTGGAGAGCAACTGAGTGCTCCAGAGGTGACGCAAAGAATGACTAATGGAAGGACAGAGAGGGAAGAGACAAGGCCAGAGGCCAGAGATGGTGGCTTTCAGAACAGGTGTGTGGAGGATGGTTTGATAAAAAAAGGAGGGGCATAGGGGAAAGAGCTGCTTTAGAGACATGGCAAGGGTGCATATTTGCCCCGCTGGGAGTTTAATGATGGGAAATTTGGAAAACAAAGCACAATATGTAAGCTGTAGAGGAAAACAAGAAAAAGAACACAATAGCTGTTGTATCGTGTGTGATGAGTTCATGTTGTTGATTGTGTGAGTGAGTGCTTGTGTGTGTGTGCTTGTGTGTGCCTCTCTTGGACCATGATCATGGTAAATACTGTGACAGATCCAGGCCATCTTATTCAAATCAGAAGATAAAGGCTTCCTTTCCTACCAGCTGCCCCCTCATGTATGCCATCACCAAGAACCCTGACTCTGAGCTCACGTGATTCTTCACAAAGGATTTTATTGGACAGTTTTGAGAAAAAGAGGCACAAGTAGGAAAGCAACTTTTAGAGCCGATGCCTCTTCTTTTAATTTTCAATATAGTAACATCAAACTAAGGTTTGAAATTTTCTTAATAAGAAATACGATTAGGTTACAGATTTTCTTAATTCATTACATGTTCCCATGAAGCTGGCCTCATCATGAATAGAAATCTAAATAAGGTCAAGATATTTATGGGATTAAGTGCCACATTAGTTTGTTTTTGTTCTCTGTAAACAACAATAGACTCTGACGTTAAATTAGTATATGGGAATGGGACTATAGAATTAAATTCAGCCAGCACAGCCTCTCAGCAAAAGCTTGTCTTCAAACAAAAGTCTTTTAAGGTTAATCGGGTCTTGACTAATCAGGTCTGGACCTGGGAGGCTCTGGAGCTGTTGTTCATCTCTATTAAACCTCTTTTAAGACACTGTATTTTCCCTCTAAGTCTTTCTGAAATGTTTTGGCAGATTTTACTTAATACCCTTGTTAGTGTCACTAATGACAGCTTATATGATCCAAGTGGCTTTAAGACATCTCTTTATTATTGCAAATAGGGTTTTAAGTAGAGGTCAAGAGATCAAGAAGCAGATTAGAAAAATTAGTCAATTTAATATATCACCTGACATTGCTCTATTGACATGTTTCTACAAAACAAACAAAAACTAACTTGTTTTATTTGTTTATATGTTTTTTCATAACAATCTTTATTTTATAAGGATTTTATCACATGACAGAGTAAAAATTTGAAGGAAGTTCTTTGATAAAGTAGCAGTTTTGAAATCCAAAAAATTGGAGGGTAATTGGGGTAAAAAAAAATCCCTTTTCACTATTTGATCTGCTGATTACCAATCAAAGTTTATCAATGGGATATTGGTCGATTCCACTCGGTAAAGGAAGAAAATAAAATTGGATTCTTTAGTGTTTGATCTGCTAAGGAAATCACAGTCTATCAAGGCAACATTGGCCAATTAGTTACTACATCTCTACTCTGCTGCTTTGCTTTTACCAGCCAGCTTCTGTGTTTGGGACAGTCATGTGTCGTGGTGCAGCGAATGTCAAGAGGGGTTTTACATTTGTGTATGTCATTCCTTCCCTTTTCTTTTTTTTTCGCTGATGGTGTGGCACGGTATGTGCACCTCAGCAGGGCCAGGGGGATGGAAAGAAAAGCCAGCGGCTGGATTTTGAGTCACAGCGGCAGCAGTAGCTGTAACAAAAGCCTGCTTTCCAGGGTCGCATTTTGTGTGCAGTCAGCCAATAGACAGCCCCAGATTATCTCCCACAATTCACTCCTGCAAAAACAGGAAATGTTGGAAAGCCCTGATGACTGTGAGGGGGCTTATATGACAGAGAGAGTGTGAGAGAAAGACACAGAAGCCTGCACGGGCCTCCCTCTCTGTCTCTCTATCCTCCTCTCCGGTCGTTCTGGATGCAGCTGAGCGCTCTGAGGTCATCTGTGTGTTTTCTGCTCCACTGTCAAGAAAGCGTTGGCTTTATATCCATACGCCTTTCAGCCAAAAACCACAGCAAAAAGGAAAACACTGCACCAATTTCACCAAACCTGATAATGAGATGTGTGTACACCTGAGCACTTTCTGCAGGCGACTACAGCTTATACTGAAGATAACTCAGTTTTTGTCTATTTTAGACTTAAGCATCAGCAGAACATATGCATGTGAGTGTGTGTGCATGCCACTTTCTATCTTATGCTGTTACCACTAAGCGCTGACCTTTCACAGGCTCTTGAGTGTGAGTGTGAGAAACACGCTTTCACTGTCTCTCTCTGCTCTGCCTCATAGCCAGACACATACACACACACGCACGCACACACACACACACACACACACGCACACACACACACACACACTTGTATGCTCAAACACATTGTATCAGATCCAACGCACACACTTTCCTCACAGCGTCTCATGTCTGTGCTGGCTGACCCCTGCCAGCTCTGATTAAGGAGCTGCAGTGATGTGCTCCTTTGAACCGATTCCCTCCTTTTACTGCAAACACACCCGTCCTTAGCTGGTATCAGGGGGGTCTCTGTGCCCCCAACAGCAACTTAATGAACCAAGACCGCTGGAAGCTGTAAGGGGAACCTGCCAAAATGTTATCCCTTAGTGTGAGATGTGCAGCTAGTGTGGCTGCAGTGCAATTTAGGGTATTTACCAGTTCTTATAGTTGCACAGGCCAAAATAAATCTTCTCTCAAGCTGTCAGCATAAAGTAATTTTTGTCCAAAGTGACAAATGCATTCAGTCACTCAGCTGCAGTGACACCAAAGGTCTTCCACATGAGCGATGGGAACTTTCACTGCCTGTAATCTGTCTATGCGTTGCTCAGGTCTGCACTCGCTTAGACACATGTAAGCACACTTGCATGGATAAAGAGATTCAAATGCAGTGATGGTCAATGTTTCACACAACGCAAAAGGTTTTCCCCCATCCCTGCGTTGTATCATACTCCGACTGTCCGCTACATTGAGAGCCATGTGTTTAAGAATAACTCGCTGCCAACGTATTTGTAAGTGTCAGTAATTTGTTTGTTTGATGCTCAGATGTCATGACCCTGGCTTGCTGACTGCTCACGTTCCGACCCCCTTATCCACCCCTCACCCCCTGCAAACGCCGCCGCCGATACCACCACAAGCGGCACGCTATTGTCCACCCCCGCCCTCTCTTTTCCCCATTTATGCTCACCCTGCACTTTAGGACAGCCACCATCCTAACCCTTCCTCCCCCAGCCCGCCCCGTGCACAATTACCCACCCACCCAAACTCCTGCCAAACAAGCAGACTTATTCTTCTCCAGTCCACCATTATCTCATCTGTAGATTGTTCCAGAGAAGACCATCTTTTTTGAACGTTTCTTCTATTTACCAACTTGTGCTGTACTCCCATCCCGGATCATGAGGAGTGTGTATGTCTGTGTTGTCGAACAATAGTCAGAGTCTAATCTCAATGTCAAAACCACTCTGCCTCTCCAGCGAGCAGTGCGCTCAGCGTTTAGTGGCGTTTTGCTGTCCCTTTCTTCCTGCTGCAGACAGAGCAGAGGGGAGTATGAATGATGTTTGGAAGGCAGAAAGTTTGCTTAATTTCAGCGATTTTGAAAAGTAAAAGCAGAATCCAGAACATAATTTAATTATTAGCTGTCTGAGTGTTTAGACAGAGTTGTTTTCTCTTTGAGGTGGGATGAAAAAGAGCCAGGACCAGCTGAGGCTCCTAATAGGTTTACCTCACCGTATTGAATTCATCCGAGCGGCACAGATCAGATAGCCACTGCTTTCTTGGCAGCGCTTATCGCCTCTGTCTTCTTATTTTTGCTCTTTTTTTTTCTTCATCTCCGTTCTCCCTGTGCGGGAAGTGCAGTGAGGGGAGGAGGAACAGGGTGTAATTGGTGAGCGGGGTTAAGTACATGTTTGAGCCCCCCTGCGGGCCAGGGCGCTTCAGATGATGACTTAATCGTTTTTCTGGTCAATTATGTGTTTGCGGTCTCACCCCCTCTCTTCCACCTCTCCCTCCACTCGCAGGGTTATGATAGGGGGGGGGAGGTCTACTCCCAGCGGGGAAGACGAACCACACACACACACTCTCTCTGCCTTTTCTTCTTTTCTTCCTTTCCCAACCTCCTCACTTTGCTGTCTTACTTAATATCTCTATTATCGTCCCTCACTCAGCAACCTGTGTTCTCTCTTCCGCTCCTCTTTTATCTCTCCCTGCTTCCTCCCACCTTACCTCACGCCTCGGCTACCTGACATAAAACAGGATTCATTCAGACTTAAATCAAATAGCTGTTTGCATGAAGCACATTGACACTTTGGCCTTGTCTTCTGCTGACCTCTCTGTTCTTCCTCTATGTTTTCTTCCAGTTTAACCGCTGCATCACCTCCCAGCTGATCAAGTGGTTCAGCAACTTCAGGGAGTTCTACTACATCCAGATGGAGAAATTCGCCCGGCAGGCCATCAACGACGGCGTCACTGGGGCTGAGGAGATGAACGTCAGCCGGGACTGCGAGCTCTTCCGAGCCCTCAACATGCACTACAACAAGGCCAATGACTTTGAGGTAAATGTTTCAGCAAGTCGACGGTTGCAGCTAAAGGGGAGGGGCTGAAACAGAAATTCCACCAGCTGGTGAATCCGATGTGTATCCTGATACATTTACGCTGTGTCCTCTATGACTCTGTCTGTTATTTATGCTAAGTTCAAGTCTCTGAAACAGTGTTTACACAATTGTTCACACCCCTGAGCTTTTATCGCATTACAAACACAGTCATGTATTTTATTGGGGGGGTTTCTGATAGACCAACACAAAGGGGTTCAAAATTGTGAAATGATCAGAAAATAATACATGGTTTTCAAACATCAAGTGTGTAGTGCATCCTCAGCCGCTTTTACTCTAATTCCACTTATAGAAATCGATTTCAACTAATACCCTTCAAAAGTCACCCTATTTTTTTTTTTAAAGGTCCACATGTGATTTTAATCTCAGCATTAATCCTGCTGTTCTGTGTCAGAATGGTTGTGAATAAGCAGCCTCGTGAATATCAAGCAACACAGTAGACCTGCCAAGACATGGCCGTCACCTACACTAACAGGGTGGAAAGAGCAATTATCCGAGAAGCAATCAAGAGGCCCTTCTTAACTTTGAATGAGCCTCAGATTTCCACAGCTCAGGTGGCAGAATCTGTTTACAGAACAAATCTTACCTTCACACTTTACAAATCTGACCTTTGTAAAAACAAATGACAAGAAAAAAGCTGTTTTTAAAAGAAAGTCATTCAAGGCTAAGTCCCATTTGTAGAGGACACAATAAAAATAGGGAAGAATGTGCTCTGGTCACATGAGACTGAAATTAAATGTTTTGCCCTGTATGTATATTGCTATGTGTGGCAAAGAATCGAATACACTGTTGCTTCATGCAGTGGGGATGCTTTTAAAGGAAGCTGGTTAGATATGATAAGAAGATGGATGGAACTGGAAGAAAACCTAAAACAGGCTGAAAAAAGATTTAAGATTGGGGTAGACGTTCACCTTCCAGCAGGTCAAGAACATCCTACATAGAGCGAGAGGTACAAGACCTAAATCCAATAGAAAATCTGTGGCCTGACTTGGAATTTGCTGCTAGCCGACACTCTCCATCCAAACAGAATGAACTTTAGCTACTTTGGAAAGGATAATGCACAAAGAATCCAGTATTAACTCAGGGGGGAGGGAATACAAACCACACTTTTCAAAAGTTTTTAATATGTTTTTTTCTTCCACTTTCCAACTATTCTTGTTGTCTGTCACATAGAAACCCAATAATATAAATAAAAAATTGTGGTTGTAATGTCACAAATTATGGTAAAGTTTAGGGGCAATGAGGACATTTGTAAGTCACTGTATGATACACTTTATGTACTAGAAAGTCATAGAAATATTTAAGCACCTTTTGCTAAAATTAATCCAGAGGATAAAATGCACATTGGTGTTCAGTCTAGTTAATGTGTTTTTTAGGAAGTTTCTTTTGATAAGGAAGAAACACATCAACACCTTGCTTATTTCACCTGTTCTTCTCCAGTTGTTTCCTCTTGACAGTTATTAGCTTACACTACATCTCTGTGTGGGGGTGTTTTAATATTCTGAAAAACTACATTTTACTTCCCTGTCCACATTTGCCTATGAGCATCAGTGTGACGATCCGATGCTTTCCGTTCATTGTCTTAAATTCCCGGCAGATAGCTTCACCTTTAATATGTTCCATTTTTTCCACACTTCTCTTTTCGCCTCTGTCTCTTTGTGTGTGTGAAATGTTTAAAGATGGACAGCGTTCCTCTCAATGTCAGATGACAAAAGAGCTTTAAAGGACTTGTGTTAAGAAATACCTGGAGTGAGCTGCTTTTGTGTGTGTGTGTGTGTGTGTGTGTGTGTGTGTGTGTGTGTGTGTGTGTGTGTGTGTGTGTGTGTGTGTGTGTGTGTGTGTGTGTGTGTGTGTGTGTGTGTGTGGGTGTGCGTGTGTGAGTGTTTTGTTGTTGCTGCATTTCCCGGTGTCCTGTTCACCTCGAAGGGTACAGCCGTCCCTTGGACCGGCCTGGCATGCTGGCAAAGCACTTCTCCGGTGTGTGTGTGTGAGTGTGGGTGAGAGAGTGTATGTGTCACTTTGAGGGGGGGGGGGGGGGCATCTCACTGTTATCAAGGTTAAGCGTCCTACTGTTTTAGCTAGAGGAAGGGGAGAGAAAGAGGGGGAGAGGGGGACGAGGGAGATGGATAGATAGGGGACGGAGGGTGAGAGCTCGGAGACAAAAGAGAGACCGATGAAGGGAGAAGGGGAATGGGGGGGAAACCGATGAGGGGAATGGAAGGAGAGAAGAGGGAAAAGAGATGACGTGCAGGAGCGAAGTGCCCTTGCGAGCAGTGGGAGTTTTGCAAGCTCTCACATTTAAAGGGCTTCGCTTTCTTTCGCTGTGTTTCCTTCTGTCTCTCTCCATCATTATTTGTCCACTGGGGCTGCTCTGTGTGCACCCAAACACACACACACACACACACACACACACAAACACACACTCTCCCCCACATCCATCTTCAAACCTCTTAAGGGAGGCTTTGAAAGACTCTGGCAGGCAGAAGCACTTGTATATATGAGGTCTCAATCAACTGAAAGCACATCAGGGCGAAGCAAGATTTCTTCTATTGAGGCAGGGCCCTAATAAGTTAAGAAATCAGCGTGACAGAAAAATAAATTAAACCAACAGCAAAATAGGCTCGCTTACCTTTTAGTTTTACTTAAGTTAATAATTGAAGCATAAAATATTCCATACCCTACATTGTCTTAGAAAATAGGGATAATATCTACATATCTAAAGTATAAAAACAGTGAGTCATCACAGGGACTGGACTCCAGTTTGACACTGATACCGAATTGGGCATCATACGCGCATGTTGAAGTCTTTTCCTGTGGTATAAATTTAAGGAATAGACAACGAAAACACATATTGTCTTTCCTCTGAACAATGTAAAATTGTGATTGAAAAGTGAAAAAAAGATGCAACTAAAAATTGGTTGGAGTTGATAAAAAAAAGTTAACTAAGTCTGACCTTCAAGATCTTTGATTGGATGGAACCAAAATCACATTTTCAACATATTTTGACTCAGCTAAATGAAGATGAGGACAAATGTAGCTAAAATAGCCATAAGAATGATACCCACTGACAACAAGTGTTTATAGGTTTGAGTTTCAAATTATTCTCAAAGCATTACAAGACCATAATGGATCAAAAACATCAAATTTACATGTTCATATATATATATATATATATATATATATATATATATATATATATATATATATATATATATATATATATATATATATATATATACGTATGGTAATTGGTGATGTTTCATCCTGGCTTTTAAAATAGCTTGACATCAACAGCAAAACAGATGTCTTTATTGGTTCACCCCAAAACATCCAGCATCAAAATATCACAGCCTCCAAATTTGTTGACCTGTTGAAGATGTCTAAAACAGGTTTTAAAATTGTTTTTTTTTTAAGATTTTCTGTATCAGTTTGTAGCACCACCAACTTTTACTCGGTTATAAATATGATATGACTTTCATTTCTGTTAGCCACTCTTCAGAAACTGGCTTGGCTGACTTTCTATAAATGTATTGCACCAGGGTGGAAACTGAACCAATGAAGTAATGATGACTCTGTTATCCAAACCTCTTAATGTATCTTTATATGTAGGCCAGGATAGTTAATCCAAACATACAGTAGAGTGATTCAAGACAACATTTAAAACATATGTAAACATTTTCATTTTAACCTTTATTTGTCTCTTATTTATTTCATAAAGACGTGAACTGTTATGACTACATTATAGTTTTTGCATCGGCTCATTGTTGACTTTCTGCCTCAGAGATGTGTAGCCATGTAAACATGCAGAACATGAAAATGTGAAATTAAGGTTGAAAACTTTGACCCTACTGGAACTAATGATTGGATCTTGCCTTAAAATGAATGAACAATGTTAACAGCCATAGAGACTGTGGATGCATCCACCTGTAGGGAGAGAGTGTGCAACATGTCCACTCAAACAGAGGAGACATCTTGTTCCCCCTTACTAATTTTCCTACGATACCTTCAAACAAGTCTCTCATTCTTCACCAGGCACCAGGAAGTTACTGTTGAAACAGGCTTAAGGGGAACAGCTGATTTGCATACATAAATGTAAAAATTTGCAAGAAGACAGGCAGGGTGGGAAAGAGTTAGCGAGGCCAGGTGAATAAGTCTTCTGTTGGCCGAGGAGCTGCCTCAGTGGAGGAGGCTGGGAAAGTGTTTTGCATATTAAGGTTTTTTTTTCTTTGCGTGCTGGGCAGGTGTCTGAGAGATACAGGAGCTGATTAGAGTTTAGCACAAGGAAAATTTGCCCAGCCATGCAAATTTCTAACCCCCCTGATGAACCGACCGCCTTGGTGAGCGCTAAGACTCTTTGTGTAAGTGTTTGTGTGTGGCTTTTCGGGTGTGTGTGGGGGTGTTGTTTATGAGTGTGTTTGCGAGTGCGTGGGTTGTGTGTGTGTTTTTGGATGTTTGTGTGCGGAACAGTGTGTTTGCGTGTGCCACACATGTCCGCGAACACGCTCGTTATGTTTCTCCCGTCTTATGTGAGTGTGTGTGTGTGTGTGTGTGTGTGTGTGTTTGTGAGTCATAGAGGTAATGTGGAGATGGAAATGTACTGCATGTGTATCAGGATGCCTCCGAGGCCCTTTTCCGTGGATCTCTCCCCTTTCTCCTCCTCCTCCTCCTCCTCCTCCTCCTGCTGCTCTTCTTCCTCCCCTACCTGCCTGCACCACCACTTGAAACAGGAGCCTACGCAGATTCAGCAACCAAACACACACACACACACACTGAATTTTCCCTTTGCCAGACTCTGCATCATCAAAGTTCCATCCACCTTGGTGGCGTCTTTGGAATGAATATGTCCTCTGTTTCTGTGATCGCAAACACACACACACACACACACACACACACACACACACACACACACGTCCGTGGCCTTTCTTGTTTGATGCTAATCTGCTCTGTCACTGTGCTGGCCTAATACGCTCCCCATCTCCCTCCCAGCTTCTCTTTTGTCGCGATTGTCCCCCACTTTCATATCCCTCCTCTCTTCCTTCTGTTCCCTTCCTCCTTTCATCCTCCTTTTTCTTTGCATGTCTTCTGTTTTTCCCTCTCTCACTTTTCTCCCCTCCATTAGGAAGTTTTAATGGCATAATTGTCACATTCCTTCTGGCACAATGAACACCAGCAGTAATTAAAGAGCTTGCCGTTAATTACCTAGACCCCAGCTCTACTTTCCTCTTTTCTCAGCGACCCCCCTCTTCCTCCCATGATCCTCTCTCTTCTTCTCTTTCTTCTTCACTTCACATTCACTCCGTCAGTTGTCATCAAAGTCCTCCGACAACACGCCCGGCCTACCAAAGCCTTGACTTTGAGCGAGCGGTGCTTTCATGTAAGGACTCAAGTGAAAATTCTCACTTAGTGTCCTTTTCTTTGCCGTCCTTGTCTTTGAACCCCACTCAACTCAATGACAACAGACACATTGCCTTTCATAAAACAGGAATGTGTGTGACCTGGTAATGGGTTAGAGACACAGAAGAGAGGTGAGGTCTCTTTATGATGTCTCTGGGAAACTCTCAGATTTCCATAAGACAGACCAGGCCAAGTTTTCTCTGTCAGCTGCTGCTCCTCCCACAGCGGACACACACACATCTTGGCGTTTAAAGAGGAAGTCCATATGATCTTTATGCGAGAGGGAGGCACCGTGAAAAGTGGTGAGAAGCCTTCTTCTGCACACTGGGATCATGTGTCCTCTCTTATCAGCTGTTCTTTCTCTTGCTGCAAAGACGTGTCAGTCCTTTTGTCTCCCGTTGTCTTTTGTCCATCCGTCCGTCTGTCATTGTCATTTTCCGAAATTTAATTTCTCTGGCAATTTAAAGGGTTCCTACACATTTTTCATGTTAAATTTCCGTACTTTTCTACATTGAAGTTTCCAGGGTTCTTGGTCTTATATGTCCATTTTATGTAGGAAAATAAAATAAAGGAAGGAAGGGAAGAAGTAAGGGAAGGACGAAAGAGTGATAGGTCAAGAGGAAGAAATAAAGGAAGGACAAGGAAGGAAGAGAGGTGGACACAGGGAAGTAAAGAAAGAAGGAAATTATGTAGGACACAAGGAAAAAAAGAAGGATGAACGGAAGATGGGACAAGGAAGGATGAAGGCAGGACAGGCAGGAAAGAAGGAAGGACAAGACTATTCAATTTTCTTTTGTTTTACACTTATCCAGTGCTTAAAAATATGATATCAAATTCCAGACTGCCTAGGAACCCCTGACAAATCCTGGAAAAAAGGAAAAAATAAGATTTTTCATCAATACTTCCTCTGTCAGATGTCTATCCTTTCCATTTTTCTACTTTTCCTCCCTCCTTCCTTTTGCTCTACTTGTCTCTCCAACTCTGTAGCCTTTCCCAGAGCTGCAGAGAACTGAGAGCAGATGCTGTCTGTCCAACCGCCTTGCCCCTTAGCATTGTGTGCTTCACCTCTCCTTCCCCCTCTTTTCCATCGTTCCTCCTCTTCACGTCCCTCTCGGGGCTCCATTTGTTCTCCACCCAGAGAAACTAATGTCTGTTTTCTCCTCCTCCTCCTCCTGCTGTTCCGCTCCTTCATTCCTAGGCTCTTTTTTGGAGGGGGGTTTCTCACCACATAGACCATAAGATGTGTCTGTGTGTGTGTTTGTATTCATGTGTTTGGAGTGTGTCTTTGACCAGGGTTTGACCTCAAGGAGTTTGAGGTGAAAAGGTTACAGGCGTTTCACTCTGATGCGAAAGCAAAAGACACAGATACAAACGTCTTGAAAGATACATAAGTACCTACAAATGGGAGCTCACACACAGGTGCGACTACCTCCACCCAACGGCTTTAGGGTTCTCTTTGAAGAGCGATTGAAGACAAAAGGTAGAAGAAAGATTTGGAAAGATGAAAAAAATAAAGCTGGCATTATAGATTTAGGTTCAGAACTGCCAAAAATACAAGCAAATACAGAACGACTTGCCAGTGGGTTTATTTCCACAGCAAGCATGCACACATCTCCTCTCACCTTCTTCTGCCTCCTCATGACTACAGTCTCTCTCGCTTTTATTTCCCTCTCATTTAGATCTAAGTTAAGCAGAACATGTATTAACAATGGGTGCATGTTTGCACAAATCACAAGTAGTTAGAGGAATCAGACAATGCCTGTAAACTGGGTTCCTACACAGTCTTGGAAAATCTGGAATTTTGTAATTAAAATGTGTAGGAGCCCAGATACAGCTAAGGGATGCACAGTAATGTTTAAAGATAAGGCAGAGATGATGGCTGAAGAATAAACAGTCAGTAGCATATCTTGATACAGACAATATGGCTAACTCTCCATGTGGCATTCAGTAAGGAGTTGCAGTGAGTGTCAGAAAGCAAAGGTAAGAAAGATATTTGTCAGTTTTATTCTGAACGACTTTCTGTTATTGATTTTATTCCTATTTAGGATTAGAGGTATTTGACCATTTTTAAGGAATTTGGACTCCATTATAACGTCTCTTGTTCAAGATCTGAAATATTTAGACTGGTCAATACTGAACAAGAGTGTTCTGAGATTTATGTTTGAGATATGTGGTTTAACCTTTATCACCCAGAAAAGCATTCTGATTATAATAAAAGTAATAATTAAAGCACCCAAAATATCACTTCTCTTTTATCTTTATTGACTTATTGAGCTAATAAAAAAAGACAAATACTTTACTTCACAATTCCAGTAACCTCTTGTTAATCCTCTCATTACTGAGGAAAGTCAAATTTAAAAAAACAGCTACAGTTCAAGGTCGTCCATTTTGGTACAGGTCTATATAAAATTGCTAATTTATAATGCTTGTCTGGCTGAGCTTAAATAATAACATTTAAACTCTGTTTTTACCATATCTTCTGGTCTTGAAATAGTCCTTCGTAAAGACAAGCTGCAACTCTAGACATATAGAGGGATCAGTTTTTAAGGTTAAATTTGGTTGATTCCAAAATAGATTGATGCCTTCAAAAAGAATCAAATAAATCAACAATTCATCTTATATTAACATTCGACAGTAGATGTCAAAATATATATATTTTTGTCATTTCTGTTGTTTCATTGTAAAAAGAACAAAAACATAATCTGCTGCTCACTGCAAATAAACACCCCCCACCCACCCACACAGATTAATATATATCTCCTGAAAGCTCTTTTCTTCATTGTGAACTGGTTGTGCACATCATCAGATTAAGACCAGAGGGGTGTGTGTAGCACCTGGGGGCAAAAGGACTAGCACAGAAATACTTAAACATTAAGGCTGATGTGATGTTTTCACTCCTTTTCTTCATCTGATCATACACATCTTACTTCACAGCGAGTTGCTGGTGCTAGATTTTTCAATGCACCTCCTCCTCTTCCTCCATCCGTCTTCCCCTCCTCCTTCTGTCCCTGGTCACCTTGTGCGGGGCAGCCTGCTCTCTGTGGCACAGCTGCTGATTATGTCATTATTTCTGGACCATTTTGGTCTCCGTCCGTGTGTGTGTCAGACTAATGAAGCGTGGCAAAGGGACGCATGCCAAAATGACCAGGGCGTGCATCAGAGCTGCAGATGTGTCAAGACAACCCCCCAGCCCCTTGTTTGTCCCCCTGCTGATGCCAAACTCCTTTCCTTCAATCCAATCTGGAGTTTATTATTTCTCCTTTCTTCCCCTTCCATCTCCATCCTTTGCTTGCCCTCACATTCTCTCTCTCTCTCTCTCTCTCTCTCTCTCTCTCTCTCTCTCTCTCTCTCTCTCTCGCTCTCTCTCTCTCTCTCTCTCTATCCATCTATCAATCCATCCATCTTCCAACCTCTCTCCTGTGGTCCAGCTCCTTACCTCCCATCTTTTGTTGTTTGCAAACACACCCACCCTCCTTCCTCGTCCTCCCTCCCCCTGTTCTCCTCCTCTCCAGATGTCCTGTCCTATCTTCCAGACTCCCTCGCTCCTTTCTTTCCCCGCTGCCTCCTGCGCTCTCAGTCTCTCAAAGCTCAGTTGACTTCCTGACCTCAGAGGCCCACCACTCAGTGACCCCCGTCTCCCCTCCATCATTTAGATTGTTTTCACTCAACTGGGGACATCGTATAATATCAGGCAGTGAATATCGTCTCGTGAATAAAGTCTCTAGTCAAGCTTTGAATCTGTAATTTCAACACAGTCCCTTCCAAAAGTATTTATACTTGAACTTTTTCACTTTTCTCATCATCATCTTCAGTTTGCTTTATTGGGATTGCATGTGTCACTTCGACCCAAAGGGCAGCAAATATTTGTGAAGTGAAGGAAAAAGGATAGGCCTAGCCAATGTCCAGACAATGACAAGACTTGAAAATTGAAGTTTATGTGTGTTTTCCATCCAATCCAACTGAGCTTGATATGTTGCAAAGAAGAATAGGCAACAACTTATATCCCAGTCCCTAAATGTGATAAGCAAGCAGAGAAATAACCCAAAAGACATGCGGCTGCAATTGCAGTAAGTGCTGGCTCTAAATAGCTTTGACTTGAATAGGTTGAGTACAATTTATGCACTATGTTTTGCTGGTGTATTATGGAAAATCCTAATAAAGAACATTGAACTTTGTGGTTTTAACATGACTTAGTTTCTTTACACTCAGGGTGCAACAGAAATTAAATTGATGTCAAAGCAATAACAAATACATTTTTAACTTGTACGTATCTAAGGGTTGTGGATCAGGCACAAAGGAGAACAACTTCAGTGTCTTTGACCCTGTCCTGTCCTTGACTCCCTAGTGGATGTGCACCTTGAGAAGACTACCATGTGACGCTAATGCTCCTGCACACATAAACACATCAAGATTTCCAGAAGCTACAAACCCACATACACATATATACACAACAGCAGCCCCTCAAGGCTCTACATTCTCAAGGCTATCAGTGGAGTGAGGGTGGCTGATGTTTGTTCAGCTTTGAGGCCCTTTTCCCGTCCCAACACTCTCTGCAGCACAGACCTCACAAGAGATAGACCTGAGGAGCTGAAATGTATCAAGACAATACAGAAAGCTGTGAAGACAAAGAATGTAAATCAATTAAAACTGAATTAAATGGAGGAACAATTCTTACTTGTCACTTGCTTTGCTTTTGTTGCAGTTTGACTGTTCTGCCATGGAGCAGTGTTATCAGTGCTAAGGGGGGGGATAAGCATGGTGAGGGGTAGCAAAAGAGGTGACATGGGTTGTGTTTGCTTAAAGTGACAGTGTGGGCCAAGGGCTTATCAAGGCCTTTGTAGAATATTGATTGGAGCAGATACGTGAGGAACATGGGCCTGTACGTACCAGAGTGTGTTGGAAGTTTGGAAAACTCTGGCTTGACCCTAGAGCGATGCAGAAGTCCTGTTCAAGTATGCTTTTCTGTAATCTTGTGAATTTCTTGATAATCTTCTTGCAACAAAGCAACAGAAATCTTGGATAGACTAATTTAAATACCTTCCGGCCAAAAAGATGCAGAGACAGAGTATGGAAAACATGGGAAATGTTGGTATTCCCAGGCTTGGTTGGAGTTAGGAATTAACCTGGCTGTAGCAGAGGGGCTTATGTTATGTCCCTGCATTTCATCCTTCAAGGCAACAGCTTGCAAGCAAACACTCTCTTTGCATGCACACATACACATACACACGCGCACACACACTCGAACACAGCCTTATCTTCCAGGGTCTTGTCTTGTTTGGCTAACACTGTGCAAATAGAAGGTGCAATACATCTCCTGACAGTTCCCAAAAGCAAAGGGGAGAAACACGCTGGTCAAACAAACAGCCAACCCTGAGTCACCGAGAGAAAAGAGATTTCTCAGGCTTTAACGAAATAGAGACACACACACATACATATATCTCTACACTTGGTGTGTAATAGTAGCCTAAATTTGAAGGCTTTGGGGCCTCTGGCTACCTTTCTAAACATTTGTCTAAGCAGTCTTAAGACGGGAGCTGCTAATGCTGGAGTGAATGGCTCCCAGCAAGCCATCCACAGGCTCCTTTTGTCCTCCGTCATATTTTATTATCTCATCAAAAAGCAGGAAATCCGATTCCCTCTCTCTGAAAAAGAGCTTATCCTTCTGTCTCAAAGCAACCTGTCACGAGAGGGAGAGATGGAGAGAATGGGGGAGAGTTGTTGGGCCGAGGGGGAGACGGTGTAAAGGAGTGATTAACTGCCTCATTGCTATCAGACTCTCTTTTCTTTTTTCAGTCTTGCTTTGGTTCGTCCCTCTTGATTGGTATTTATTCAACACAGAGCACAATGCGAGGGGTTAGAGAGGCACAGATTTATCACCTTTGTGGATTCTTTCATCAGCCTTTCGTCCTTGTCTTCGTTTTTTCATATAAAGTTACACAAGGTAATAGCTGCATAAATATCAGCTTTCAAGAGAGCTGTTTTTTGAACATCCTGTCACTTATGTCCTTTGTGTTTTTTTGTTTTTTTTTGCACCAAATATTAAGTCTAGATTTACAAAGAATCTGGTAAATTTCTAGAAATATTTCTAAGTTATGGACATAATATAGCAGTAGTTGTCCAAAAAGAATAGTGGCTAATTCCAGTCCTTGAGGGCTGCTGTCCTGCAGGTTTTAGATGCATGTTAGGTGTGTTCCAATAGGGCTAACTCAAATGGGTCAATTAACTAAACCAGGGAAAGATTTACAACATGCTGGGCACCAGCCCTCGAGGACCAGAGCTGGACATCACTGTCCCAAAAGAAACATTTTTTGTGTCTGTTGCCATTTTTACATCCACTGGACAATTAAGTCATTCATTTAAATCTGCAGCACACAGGAGGAGACTGTCAATTTCAGCCAATTGCTTCATGTTGTGGGGCTGCACAGTGGCGCAGTTGGTAGCACTGTTGCCTTGCAGCAAGACGGCCCGGGTTTGAATCCCGGCTGGGGGTCTTTCTGCATGGAGTTTGCATGTTCTCTCTGTCCATGCTCCCTGTGCTCTCTCTCCCAGAGAGAACCCACTCCAAAACCCCTCCCACAATCCAAAAACATGACTGTTAGGTGAATTGGTCTCTCTAAATTGCACTTAGGATTGAGTGCGTGCATGGTTGTTTGTCCTGTGTGTCTCTGTGTTGCCCTGCGATGGACTAGCGACCTGCCCCGCCTCCTGTCCCGTGACTGCTGGAGATAGGCACCAGCACCTCCCGCAACCCTGCATAGGATGGACAGGTACAGAGAATGGATGGATGCTTCAAGTTACCTGAAATTTTTCAATTGGGTTTGTGTTAGGTCCCACCAGAAACAAATAAGGAATCTTGTCATCCTTCTAGTGTTACATGGCAAGTTATTTTTCTATATTGTTTTGTTTTTGATTGATACTATACAACAAAACAGATCACTATCAAGTTATCTTGACTTTCTCATCAGAAATACTTTAACTGGCCATAGTTGGTATTTACACCAACATTGCTCAAAGCAGAGCCAGAGCAAACAAATGAAGCTCCTGTTTTATTTAATATAATTTACCCTTTACTTTCTCAAATGTAATTTCTTGTTGTGAAGTTTAATTTAAACAAAGTCAACTCAATATAAGAAAGTCATAAAAATACATCCACAATGTTTGTTTTTATGTCCGTTTTTTCTCTATTCCACATGTATTTCGTGAGTTTTGTCATCAAAAACTCATTTTGCAACTAGACGCAAGGCTGTAAATGAGCAGAAAATTATTTCACAGAATTTTTGTATTGAAGCGGACTGGGCCTCAGTCATCTTGTTTGCCTTCTCCAGGTGCTGCTGCAAACCTCACAAAAACTCTCCGTCCTTTATCGCCTCCCCTCCTCGTGCATGTGTGTATTAATTTTGGGCTCTGCTGAGAAGTTGTTAAAAAGCCCTATGAAATATGTATGAAGGATTGTGAGCCACGCGATTGGCCCCATTTACTGGACAGCAGAGCAAATGAACAGCCACACTGGATAATCCCCCACAATGCTTGTGGAACAAAGGCCCAACAGCTGACCCTAGAGAGAAAGATGGTGACGGGGGGAGAGTGGGATAAGAGGGTGGGAGGGTGCAAACAGTTAGGGCTCACTGGTGGTCAGGGGGCAGTTTGCTCATATGCGCCTCACATGTAGTGGCAAAACAAAGGCTTGTGGGACAGGAATAACTCCCTCTGTTCTGTTGTTCCACACTCTCTCCTTAGACTCTTCTCAGCCCCTCCTTCCCTCGCCATCTCTCCCTCCCTCCCCCTCTTGCAGTCAAGAGGATCTGAAATACCAATACCCTTTTCTCCTTGACATTGCTTTCTCCTTGCAGTCAGCGTTTTGCTGTCCTTTTATAGTCAAAACGTCAGGAGAAATTCCATGCAGGAATATTCTTAGTAATGCAGCAGTGCCTGCATCCAGCGGCCAGGGCGCTGCGCTCCTTTGGCCAGTCAGCGGAGTCTATGGGGAACAGCGTGCACAGGCAGTCGCACAAACTTGCCGTGGCACATGCATTACCTTGCCCTCATGCCAGGGTTATTGTGCCAGTATTTCTGAAGCTACAAACAGCCCAAACAATTAATTATATCCTCTTCCACTCCTCTGGATGGGGGATTCAACATTTTGGGGAATTGGGTTCTAGCATCCAAGCTCCTTATTCATGACTCACCTTTTCACTTCCACATAATAATAACATACACACAACACGCCATTCATCACCCCTAGAGGGGGTGGGTGGGCTGTCCCATGTGTGTCTAAGAGTGTGAATAAAACCCTGCATGTGTGTGTTCGTCGTGTGTGTCCACTAACCTTGCTGTGTCCTGACACTCCTGATGAATATCTGCAGGACACTAGGAGAGGAGTGCGCACTGTCAGGCATTTAGGCTAGCTGCTGCTGTATCTATATATGTGTGTGTATGGGACAATATGTGTCTGTGTGTGTATCAAGAGAGGCGGGCAGGGAGACAGTCAGCACTATCCAAGCAGGTGACCCCTGAAGGCTGCATCGCCCTGAGCTCTAAGTCGAGGAAAGAGCCAAATACACCAGGGTAGCTAAAGTGTGTGTGTCACCATACAGGATGTGTCATCTCCTTGGCACAAGAAGGTGTGTGCGCTGGTGTGTGTGCTCACGCCTTCATAAGTGTGTGTGTGCGTGAATGTGTTTGTGTGTGACAGAGTGTTGGCTTGGGGGAAGGTGTCACAGATCTTTGCCAGACTAATCATCTCCGCGGTGTCGGTGAGCGCTGCTGTCAGGGACACTAAAGAGGCGGCGTGTCTCCCCGTTCCCAGAGCATTTAGTACTTCCTCTTTCGCCAGCACCTCTCTGTCGCTCTTCAAGTCGGCTCCGCTCTCTCGGTTGGTCACAGATTTGCAGCGAAAGCCATAAACATGTCACATGTGCCATGTTGCTGCAAAGGGGGTGGGGAGTGAGAAGTGTGATGAACCTGAGAATACACAAGAAGTTACTTTTTCTCAGGCTGCCACCTCAGTCGCATTTTAAGGAAGTACACAGGAGATTTATGGTTTTACATCCACAGTGAGCATATCAACATACTCCACATCTGAGAAAGATAGTCGATTTACAGTGGCATGCAAAAGTGTTCATAACTCTTTAACTCTTTCATATTGTGTTACATATTATAATCTTAAACCTTTAGTGTCCACACACCTTACCTTGGTGGAAAACTGTGTTTTCTGGTTTGAAGTTTGCCACAATTCATGTTGCAGACTTCTGAAATAAGGTGCTCTGCACAGATTAGACTTAAACTGAAGTCTTTGGACTACATGAAAAACACTGTCTGTAGCACAAAGCTAACACTGACCATGAACATGGTGGTAGCAGCATCACACTGTGAGATTGCTGTTCTTTCGCATTGATATAGCAGCTAGTTAAAGTGCGTGGAAAGATGGATTGCGCTAAATGCAAGGCGGTCTGGAAGGAAACATAGTAGATGCTGCTGGAGACTTGAGAAATTCAAGTCTCTTGTTTTTTGAACATCCTGCACAAAAAACTTAATGCAAATGTTTGTCTCTTCTACTAAGGTCCCTGATCGCTTCCTGGAGGTGGCTGAGATCACATTGCGGGAGTTCTTCAACGCCATTGTGGCCGGCAAAGACGTGGACCCATCCTGGAAGAAGGCCATCTACAAGGTCATCTGCAAACTGGACAGCGAGGTCCCTGAGATCTTCAAGTCTCCAAATTGTCTTCAAGAGCTTCTACATGAGTAAAATTCCTCATACTCCTCCATCTCTGCTCATCTCTTTGCGCTTCTTTTGTTCGTCGTTTCTGATTTAATATACATTTTAAAGTAATTTCCCCTTAGTTTTTTTTATTTCCAACTAAACATTTGATTTTCTGTTCTTTTATTATTATTTTTTAATGTATAAAAGTTATGGAGTAGCATTCCCAATATAAAGCCTCTGTGGCACTTCCTAAATGATCTAGCTATTGTGTTGTTGTTCATATATCATTATGGGTATTATATGTTTTGTTTTTCTAACATTATGACGTGAAGAGACTTTTATTATTGGGTGTTTTTGGACTGTGTGAGCCCTCACCTGTATGGCCTGTTTTATGAACAATACTACCTGAGTGTGCAGAGGGACTTTGCATCTACAACACTACAAACACAGGCAGAGTTTACAAAGAAACTGTATCCCTCCAGTTCTAGGGGCATCCTGGCAAACTGTCCCCTGCTTAACACAAAGTGGGTCCCCAATAGACTCTGCTTTATAAGATGTCCCTAAGAAGACACACACATGCACACAAAATTGAGGCCTAGTGTGGTTAATGACTGGACTAAAACTGGACTCATGTTACTGGTCGGCACTGGTCTGGAGAACTTGGACTGGTTTTAAGAGGCTACTGAGGTCTACCACTTTTGAAGTGTATTTTCCCTTAAAAGCAGGGCATTGTGTTTATTGGGTGTACAATATTTTGATTAATATTCTTATTGTTGTTTATGATTATTTGTCATTTCTGCTTGCTGAAGATTGGCACTTCAAGATTTGTTTGTCCCTTGATGCCGTTGCAGAAGAAAAATAAATTATTATTATTAATATTATTTCAAGCGCATTTAGATTCCTAAATACTTTCTCCCTCATATCTCCCCCGTCCTTTTCTTTGTTCAAGTTTCTTTATGAGGGCAATCATGACAGGTTGTTTTTTTTGTTTTTTGTTTGTAGTAAAAAAAAAACCTCCCCAATTAGTAACATTTAAAAAGGTCTAAAAAAGCTTGCAGTAATACTTCACAGAAAAGAATACAGAAATACAAAGTAAACACATTGCATTTTTATATTTTACTTCATAGTCATATTTAAAGCAGCAATGTGTATGAAAGTCCTCCACCTCAAAGTGTACAACTCCTCAACTATTTCTTCAATTCATCTGTTGAGAACAAGTCAGCACAAATATTATTAACCTTTCCAGCTCTTTTCACTAACAAGATTTTATAAGATGATGGGAGCCTGCTTCCTATTTAGCCTTTTATTCTGATAAGCCTATGCGGAATGAAAATTACATGCTGAAAATACTTTATTTTTAGATGATACTTGAATATTTCAGGATTATGTAGGGATTTGAAACTAAAATTGAAGTAACACACACACTCACAAACACATAAATGTGTACATAAACTGATCAAGCATAACACTATAACCAGTTGTCTAAAAGTGTAAACAGTCATGCCCAAAATTATTCATACCCCCAGTAAATTCAAGTTTTAAATAATCAACAACCAACATTTTTCTTCTGGCTGTAAGTAATATCAACCATTTAGATTGAGTCCCAACTTGAATTTGATAGAGAATCTGTGAAGGGAGCTAAAAAAAAATAGGGTGATGACATGGAGACCTTCCACTCCCACAGACATGAAGTTGATTACCAAAGATAAATTGTCAAAATACCAATGGGAGCATACAAAAACCGGACAGCAATCAACCAATAAAGACTTTTCTGCTCATTTAAATATGTTTTTCAAAATGGCATTTCTTTAACATTTTTTTATTATCTATTGAGAGGGGGTCCACCTACCTGTCATAAACGTCTTGGTTGAATGATGATTACTTTAAACCAAAATCTGCCAGGGGTACAAATGATCCAGCTTTAACCGAGCCATTCATTATTTCTGACAAATGGACACAAGCGGCAGTGGCATCTTTCTTCAATGTTCACCTGCCTGTGAGTGATCCAGCTTTTTCCTACAAAGCAACAGTCCGAGGTTGGAGGTGAGCACTCACCCCGAGGGTAGATGGAGAAGTTCTCAGCGCTACAAAGATCAGGGACAAAGGAGCAGAGCGTTGAACAACGCACACCTGGAGCTCTCCGCTCTGCCGTCTCAAAGCGGCTTCGTTTTCAGACCCAAAGTGTAATTGTTTGAAAGCCACAGTGCCCAGATTGCTAAATGGCATTCCTCTGAATTTTACCTGTGATTATAAATGTAGGTTTTATTTCCTCTTTAATTGCACCTATTTTTTTTTGAGTTATTCATGTGTGTGTGTCTGTGTGCTTTCATCCATCCTCTCTCAGGCTTAATAAAAGTGAAGGAAAAAGTTGACTTGAAAGTGTGTGCGTGCGAGCTAGCTGTTGATCTCTCCTTGGAGTCATTATCTTATAGAATGTCTTTGTGTTTCACAAAAGATCAAAAGGACCAGGTTGCTTGACCTGCTGACTCGTCTAGGCGAGACAAAGCACCTGACAAAAGGCAGCAGCAAAAGACTTAGTGCTACTCCCTTCTTTATGTCCCCCCTCCTTCTCCTCCCTGGACAGTGTTTCTTCTTAAGATTGGGAGCCCTGAGAAAGCGACCTGGACACTTTTCGCACTGAAGGATGCATGAGTCTCAAAGCACCAGCCAAGGGCTCTAAAGCGCCACAAACAAAAGGGAGAAAGGAAAGGCTTTTATCTGATGCACAGATTATTATCACTTCCCACCCTGCCCTTCCTGAAAATCCACCCTGATGTAATATAGTTTCTACACTTAAAAAGTGTGAAAAAATATATTTTTGTCAAGTTTTCCTTTTCAATTGTTATTTGATATTCATGATAGAAATATTTAAGAACAGTCCTAGCATTTTCTGATAATTTATGAAAATATATGCAGTTTTGAAGGCTCTTTGAAAGAAAAGATTTACTTTTACGTTTTGGAATTCAATGCTTTGAAATTTCTAGAATAGGAAGAATAACACTACTTTTTTACAGCTTTTTTGGCCAATTTTATTTTTATGTTTCCTTACCCTTCTTGTGAGCTGTTGAATGGGTATCTTGTTAAGAAAAATAGAAATTTTAAACATTTCAAGAGTATGGGATATTGTTGTGGCAAGTGTAAACATGTCAGGATGAAACAAAGAATACTTGTACAGTTTTTTTTCTATGATCACTAAAAACGCTAGAGAGGAGTAAGTGATAAAAAAGACTAAGGTGGGGGGGGGGGTGTCTCTAAAAAATACAAAAACAGTCAGCCCTCTTGTGTCCCCCACACACGCACACCCCTGCCAGGCCTTTAACAGGAGTCCATCTTCCATCGGCAGTATCCTGGAAGTTACACCTGCTTTGGTTTCTTTTACTGAGCAGTGGGGCGATCATGGCACAGGTGGTCACCGACATAAACTTAGACTGAATCCAGTAAATACATTGGACCTTGCTGTGATATCTGCCACGGAAAGGGAATTTGTACAGATACGCTTTGATTAAAGAAACTGGAAACAGAAGTAAAAATCCTTTATGGTTCGTTTTTTATATTTGGTCAAAAAAAATTGGGATTTTCTGTGTGCTTATATGTGCGTTTGCTTGCGTAAATGTACTGTATACAAGTGTTTGCGCCTTTGTGAGAGAAAAGACCGATTATGAGAACCTGTGAACCACTGAGTGACACAATTCTCAACACTGTGTGCCCTCCCCCACCCCTGGGAGTACCATCCTGACATGTAAATGATTCTCATTAAGAATTGGCAACATGTGTTTTGGTGTGTGTGTGTGTGTGTGTGTGTGTGTGTGTGTGTGTGTGTGTGTGTGTGTGTGTGTGTGTGTGTGTGTGTGTGTGTGTGTGTGTTGTGATAATTTCCTCTGATCTGTTTTCTGACCTGTTTGAAAGAGGATTTTGTTTTAAGGCTTTCAATGGTAAATCCTTTTTAGATAATAATAACAATAATAAGTATTATTATTATTATTATTATTATTATTATTATTATTATTATTATTATTATTATTATTATTATTATTATTATTATTACCCTGCTCTTTTATTGTAAATATTAATGATGTGGACTCACATTGATAAATACTGCCTTTGTATAACTTAGCAATATGTTTATGTAAATAGTGTTTTGTTCATGTTTTTTCTATGACATTATTAGTGCAGTAATTCCAACTGGAACAGCCATGTTTTCTACAGTCTGAATAGATATACAGGTTGTAAAATAAAATGCATAACATGGCTGCTATATTTCTTTTTCTGTTACTGGTGTCTATTTGTCTTGGCAGATTTTGATTAATTTATTTGTTTAATTTATCCTAATTTATTCCATGTTGTTTTACTCTGATTTTCTTCCAACCAGCAAAGGCTGCAATGCATTGAAACAAGCTGAAACAGTTTAAAGGATTTAAGCCTTTTTTATTTAAAAGTGAATTTAAACAAATTTAAATATAATTGACAGAAATGCTGAACAAAGATCTGGCAGCTTAATGGAACTGGACAGATGAAAAGGTTTGACTGGGCAGAGGGTGGAGTTAGAAAGCTTGAAACTACTTTAACGATTTTTTTTTTGTTAAGACGTTTTTTTTGGTTTTTTTTGCTATGTTGCTTTTGCCCAGCCCAACAAAGAACTAGTAGTCAAATTACCTTTTGTGCCTTCACCCTCTATGAACTGAATGTATGCGCAGTATATATGCAAGCTTGTGCTAAATGAAGAAAAAACTAAAATAAAAATAAAAAATGAGAGTGGAAAATGTCAGCTGCACATGTTTTGTTGTTGTTGTTGTTGTTTTTAAAGGGTCTATAGAGTTGAGACAAGTGGGAGATCGTCACTAAAAATAAATTATTGATTTCAATTATGAAACGATATCTTATGCCAGGGGTTCTCTGTCTTCATGTCCATAGGTCAGAATCTGATTTCTAGATGAAATCAGATATCCAGAACAATTAGTCTGAAATATTACATTTGCTTACAATCTACAAGCAAAAGAAGTAGCACTTCATGTCAAAAGCATTTGTTTGTGACACTAAGCTGAGCTAATTTAAACTTAATGTAATAGTCTAATATTAACGATAATAATGAATAACTTTGATCAACTTAATAATAAATAAATAAAGCATATTTTCATTACACACAACAATAAACAGAATTAACAAACTTCATTGCAGTCAGAATACACAGAAACCTGGTGTTTAAAGACAACACTGTTTACCTTCAATAAACTGCTTAGACCTACGATCTTATGAGATTTGCTTTTTTTTCAAATTCCTGGGAGTTTTTTATTTATATTTTGCAGAATTTCACATTTTAAAAGAACCCACATTTTATGGAGTTAGTTTAATGGTTTTGTAACATTCTTAAAAATCTACATAGCAATTATCTATAATTCTTTTGTTATGAAAAAGTAGCACGTGTTTCATAAGAAAGTAAAGAAACCTGTTTTAAACAACTTTGAAAGTTTATTCTCCTGTTTACTCACTCAGCAATAATCATCTCCAGGAGCTTTGTTTCATGGTTCATGTTTTGTTTTTTAAGTAATCAATATTTTGTCATCCGGGGTGCTGGACTCTGAACTCACCTGCAATGCACATAACTTTGTTGTTTATTTCTACAGGACTGTCTGACAACATTTTAATGTTCATCTCACTCTTGGTAAATGGTATATGGACTGAACTTATATAGCACTTTTCTAGTCCTATTGACCACTCAAAGCGTTTTACACTGGAGCCACATTCACCCTTTCATATGCACAAACGTGCACACATTTATACACCAATACGCAGATCGGTAGGCAACTTGCCCAGGGCAAAGGCAAGATGTGCCAGGGACACATCACATGACAGAGGGAAGCTGGAATTGAAATTACAACCTTCCAATTACAAGCCAACTACTCTACCCATCAGGCTGCAGTCGCCCCATGAAGACAGAGAACTCTCTCTTCTGAAGATCTCTCTTCTGGAAATCTTTGCACAGAGAAATCTTTGCTGAAGTTCCAAGCTTAATATTCTCTCTCTATACGACTCTATTATAAGCTTGCATTCTCTGTTCTCATATGGCTTGTTGATAACATATTTTCTAGAGGATTCAGTTTAATTACGTTTGAATAAAACTTACAGGAACATTTTTTTCTTGTTTTATGAATAAGTGATTTGTTTAGAAAATTATTTTTCTGACAGACTAGTGTTATAGAAGCATAATGCTCCTCATGCTCATGATGTGCCTCACCTTAGCATACACCTAAAACTGGTGTGAGCTGGGTCTAGACTGTATGGCAGTTTAGCCCAGATCCAGATCAGAATCTGGCCTTTGAGATTTATTTTATTGTACTGATGTGTCTAAACTTGTTTCTCAATTTCTCTAGCACCAAATGCTCCAATGCATTTCATTACATAAATCCATTTGGGATCTGTGATTGTGGAGAAAATGTGACAATTACTGGCTCCAAGAAGTTTGCAACTGTTTTAAAGAGGTTTTTATATTTGAATAAAGCAACTGAAAGACATAATTTATTATTGTAGTTATCAGTTATTACAGAGTTATGTTCTTCATAGGTCATTTCTCATGTTTTAATCACACAAATTGACAAGATACTTACATGTCAATTTAACATGATATTGATACTTATTTCTTACAATTAAAGATGTTAATTTATTTTATTCCATCATTATTTCAAAATCTAACTAAAATGTAGAAGGTACAGTAGAGTAAAATGAAATAATTGTGATCATGCAAAAAATGTAAGGGTGCCACTGCATAGGTAATTGATGTTTTATGCATGTTTTTGCACCAAAAACCTAATTTCAATTTATAGTTGTATTTTACAACAACAACAATAAAGATATCCTAGTTTTGATCTATGTCTCTACTCTGTAAAAAAGTTGCAATATAATGCACAAATGATCCCTCAGTGATAGTTGTTAATGAAATCAAATAGTTTCAACGTTTTTAAAAGCGAACATGTTTAAGATTTGCACACAGACTTTACCTTTTTTGGGGGCTATTTTGTAGTTTGGGAATTGTTTAAGAAGTGTATTTTTAAAAAGTACAGTGTTGTTCTCTCTGCATCATTTTTCCTGTTTTCTTATCGTGACCTCCTCTGTACTTTCTAGCGTGCCTGCCCATCGCTCTGTTCCTTTTTTTCCCTTTGTTCTCGCCTGACTTGCTTTTCTGTCTTTTTTGCTTTGATGCTCATTTTTTGGAGTTGCCTCTTTTGTGCCTTTCTTGCTCGCTTGCTTGCTTTTATTCTTTTTTACCCCCCTCCTTTGCTCCTATGTTCCTTTTCCCTCTCGTCCTCCACCCGCCTCCCTCCGCTCGCCTTAACCGGAGGCTACAGCTCCTTAGGTTGGGCTGAGACAGCATCTTTGTACAACACCGACCGTCTGCTCTGTAATCAAATACCATCTGTCGCTACATCTGAAGACTCACTTTCTCGCTTCCTCCATCTCACACACACACACACACACACACAAACATCTGTGTTTTGTAAGATGTGTGTGTGAGTGAGCTTTTTTTGTACAATGACCCGTGTACTTACAATCATTACACCTGGTTCATTCTTGGCCTGCATGGTGGAAGTCACCAGAGTCACTTTCACCACTTCCTGTTTTTCCCTGTCTATCTCACCTAGGGGTTCAAAGGTCATTGTCTTCAGGTATCCATGTTTGTTCTGTGTGTCAGCAAGACCTTGGCTGCTGTATCACACAGGAGATAGCGGACTTTAGCTTCTCAGTCTTCAGATCAACGTCCCACTATCTCAAAAGGCCTGCCAGCCTTTCCCAATGTTTGCCCAAAGCTTGTCCCTGCTCCGGCACACAAAACGTTGACACAGTCCCCAAGGTCCCTCGACACGCCCCCTCCTCCCTCCGTGGTCACTCTTTATCACACGCTCGGGTTCAAGAGCGTTTAGCCGTAAAAGGCGATTTTTACATGTTAGACAAGTTTGCTTCAATTTTCAGGCAGCAAGTATTTAAAAACTGCAAGCACAACATTTTTTTAATAAAAGTCACTGCGCACAAGAGCAGATGAAAGATCTTGTGCTCAGAAATAATTTTATGGAGGCAGGGATGCTAAAATTCAAAGGCAGAACTACAAGCAAACTTTGCAACTGCACCCTGCTGGCCTGGGGGCTCCAAGGAGCCCTTGAATTTACACAGAACAGGTTAACAAATGGTGGTAATAACTTTGGGCTGCCACTATTTCTTTCTTTTAAAACTATAGCATGTATTGCATATTATAAAATAACAGTCAAACAAGACATGAAATGTATTCAGTTTCTCTTATGCAGCTTTATTTAAGACGTAATAATGAAGAATTTCCATGTGACGGTATGAATTGTTTTTATCAACTATATTTATTATAAGTTTGATGCACATGCATCACGCTTATGATGCTATAGTAACACTAGAAATTAAACAGACCGTTAAAACACCCCATTTTTTGATGTACCTCTGTACTTATATCACCAGGACTCCTGTGAACTTCAAAGGGGCTCTCAAGAAATGGAGAAACAGATTTAGAAAGATAATATGTTGACTAAATATTCTCCTCTTGACAAAATAATGAGGACATAATGACATTATGATGATAAGTTCCTGCTGCCGTAAATAGGACAAACTAAGGAAACCTTTCATAATTTGAAAGTTAGCGTCATCTTTGAATGCTAATGTAATTGTTTCTGCTGCTGGTGTTACATGTCATGCATATTACAACTCAGATCAACAGGCAATATTCTTTTTTTCCAATTGGTGCTTGTGAAGAAATCTTTAAACTTATTTTTTCCTTTACAAGTCAGGTCTCGAATAAACCTCTGTTTAGCACCTCATACTCCCCTGGGTCAGCCCTGGTCAGGGTTTTTTTTTTCACTTCCTGTATGACATTTCAAGCTTTTTGTCACCTACTCTTAAAATGATTATGAGCTTCAAACCAAAACAGCTAGGTAATAGTACTAAACTATATTAGATTGTAAAACATGATAATATTCCTACTAAAATCATTTTCTGCACAAACTGATCCAGTTTTAATCGAACATCTTGACAAGGTTTCTTTCTGCCACAGTGAGGTGTTAATTCTGGCCCACCCACTTGTGAAACCAGTGATGGAGACATCTAGTGGTCACTATGTGCACCTTGAGTAAATTTTTGACTATCCCTCAGCCTCAACTCATCCAGTTTCCCCGTTCTTCTCTTCCTCCAGTGTCCTTATCTGTGCTTCTTTTCTTCCTTCCCTTGTTCTTCATCTAATTTTTTTTGCATGTGTGTGTACATTTGTTAATAGGGGATTCCAGTTGGACAGATCATTGTGCCCTCTTTTTCTTCCCTCTCTCTGTCACTCTAGCTGGAAAGCTTCAGCGCAATTGGAGCCTCAGAGGCTCAAGAGAGGAGCCTGGGAAAGAAGGAACAAAGGGCCGTCCGTCTGCAGCAGTCACCACTATGCGCCTCGTCTCTCTTTTCCCAGTTCTTTTCTCCCTCGGTCCCCCTTCTCTTCCCTCTCTCCACTGGCCAGCGCCCCAAATTAAGACTTCAGACAAGAAAATGGGCTTGCTAAAAAAAGGAGAGGAAAAAGCGAGAGAAAGAGAGGGAGAAGGAAGTCCAGAACAAGCCAAGAGGAGCAGTGCAACAAAGCCTCTGTTGTTGGAGAGCAGGGCCCCTCTGTTGCTCCGCAAAGAACTGTCACTGTGTCAACTTGGACCCCCTTGTTTTGAGGAACACAAACCATACAGAGCGCACACAGAACACACACCCAGAGACGGAAATCATGCTGCAGAGGACAGCATGCTCACATTCTTTCATATTTCCTAAAACAAATGATGATTTCATTTATTAGGGATGAAAGCTTTCGAAACCAATCTGGCCCTATATGAAAAGTAATTGCTCCCAAAACCCGCTGAATGGTTGCGCCACCCTTAGCAGCAACAAACCCCACAACAAGTTTGAGGGGTTTTGAAGGAACAATGGCCAGGATTTGTAAATAAAATAAACATCCATGTCCAGTTTTTTAATGCTGTTGGGTGATGAAGTGTTCGAAACCAAAAAGAATGAGCCCACCCACGTATCGCTCCATTTTCTTAAACTGGCTGTGTGCTGCAAAATGTGCTGCAGTTTGGGGCCCGAATTTCCCGCGCTGTCCTACGGATGTGACGTCAATTGACACGGCTTGCGCGTTCTCGACAGCTTTAAAAGAGGAAGAAAAATGGTCGCAGACCTCCATTGATTTAACTGTGAGAATGGATTCTTCTCTTCTGCAACTGGGAAACGACCAAGGACGACTCACAGCCAACTAAAAAGTGCCACTAAGAAAAAGAAGTATGTCACTGTGAAGAGGTATGTTTTTTTTGTGAAGCGTTTGTGCGCGCTCCCGTGCGGCTGGCTGCAGTTACTTGCAGCGCCGGCCGCGTCGCTCGTGAGTTTTGTTTCTTCATTCTGCGCCCTGCTCCTTTAAAGCATTAATGACCAGTTTAGGGTTGCACGACAGCAGATTCAGGTCAAGACTTTGACTAAGCCACTTCAAAAACCTTCAAGTCATCTTTTTTTGACATTCAGATGTGGACTTGCTGGTTTGCCTTGGATCATTGTCGTGCTGGACAAAGTACAGTACAGAAGAATCACAGCAACACTAGACATCATACAACCACCATCATGTTTGACAGTAATGTCTGATGTTCTTTTTCTGACTTGCTTTGTTAGTTTTACTCTAGATATATAGAGAAGCACACCTTCAGAAAATCTCCACTTTTATCTTTCCCAAAGGACTTGAGGACTGAAGTTTTTTTTTTGTGTGTGAGATGGGTCTTTGTGTTCTTTTTGTTCAGCAGTGATTTTGGCCTTTCTCTCTTTGGTTTGCTGAAACCTAAAACCTTATCAATGGCTTTGTAACCCTTTAAAGCCTGATAGATGTTAGTGAGTTGATTTCTCATCTTGCCTTGACTTTCCTTAAATCAGGACTGATGTCTTGCTTTTGGTCTACTTCATTTTGCTAGATGGGTTTTATTTAAGCTATTTCTTGATTCTACCGGTCAGGCACTAATCAGGTCTGAGAGTGGCTGGTGAAATTGAACTCGGCTTCCCAAGAAATGGTTTTAATCATGGTTAATTCATGCATAAAAAGAGGGGCAGCTATATTTTTACACTGGGCCAAGTTGGCTTGTATAGCTTTTCTGCACCATTGGAGATCTGATGGTTCACCATGAGATACATTATTTATGTTTAAAGCATACATCTTTTTAAAAGGAATATACACTGATGAGGCATAACATTATGACCACCAAGGATGACCTGGTTTTTGTGCAGCTGTGCAGCCACAAACTGTGATGCACTGTTTAAGCTGACAATTTTCTATCAGAACCTTTTCAGCCGTTTTACCTACAGTATCTCGGTTATTTGATCAGACCACACGGCCCTGGCTCTTCTCCTAACCTGTGTCAGGGACTTTGCTGCCACTTCACCTCTTCTCCTTCCTTAAAAGATTTTTGATACTAACCACTGCAGACTGGAAACACCCCTCAAGTGCTGTTTTGGAGATGCTCTGACCCAGCCTACTGTAGTCATAACACTTTGGCCTTTCACAAACTTGTCCAATTTCCTACCTCTAGCACATCAACTTTGGGTACACAATGTTCACTAATGCCTATTTTATCCCAAGCACTACTTAGTATCATTAAGAAAATATAAAATAATATTTTTTACTAGCACGTTATACGAGATTAAATGAACTATTTTGACTGTACTGTCTTACTTCTTATAATCTTGGGTGTTTTGGGTGTTTTGCAGAATCAGTATAACCAATCTTGCAGTCATTCATGGGGATGGTAGTATCATTATGTGTGAATGGCTTTTTTTGTTTCTTTGTGTTTTTCCCCAGGTAGAACTAGAGTTTGGGAGGAACAGAACACAATATAGATGTGAAAAAAGCAACATGTAGTTGTGACAACTCTGAAGTGGCAACTTTCTCAGGCTTTCACTAAAAATATCTCATTAAAGGTTGCTAAAGGAAAGGATCCTTTGTTTAATTTGCAACGGGAAGTCTGAACATTAATGTGGGAATGACATTACATCCCAGTCCCAGTTTCTAGTCTGAAAGCATGCAGGATTTACCAAATATTGTGTTGATATATGTTTCTTTCTATTCCATGAATTCAAACACTAAGTAAGCATGCTTGCAAGATATCTTTCCGAACTACGTTGTTAGGTCGCTGGTGGACAGGGAGTGGCAACTGAGGAAAACTTTGCGCTTCAGGCGCAGATAAGAGTCACCCCAAGCACAGGGCGGCTGGGCAGCTAGGCCAGCGGGCTGTGGCTCAGAGCCGCAGATGGGTAGTGGAGCAGGCTGGGGGATCGGTGTAAGGAGGGATGACTGTCCTGGATGACTGACTGGTCTGGAACTCGGGTTTGGCTGGAGGATTGGCTGATGCGTCGGGACAGATCAGGGGCTCTGGACCGTGGATGAACGATGACTGAGCGAAGTGAAGGTGAGCGGAAGGGTCTGATGACTTCCTGACATATGTGTGTCAAGTTAAGGTTCAACATTCTGCAGTCATATTGGATGTAGAAATTAGGTTGGCTTGAGTAACTCCTGTGTCAGAGTTCATCATTATGACTACATCAGAGAAAGAATCACATTACATGTTTATATTAATTTATATATTAGAGGGAAAACACGAAGTGTGTACATTTTACACATTTATTTCCAAATTTAAGGTTGCTGTCAAACATACTTGAACCAAATCATAAATGAAATGTCTAAACCGATTACTTTAGTCTTTGTTTGTTTGTTTGTTTGTTTGTTGAATAAAACTATTTAAAAAAATAGACTTTTGCCTCGTCTTTGTGAAGAAATGTGTGCCAATGAGATAAACAAATAAACTTTGGTCGTTCTGAAAACTTTCTGTCTGTTCTGTAAACCCAGAAATGCACGTACACAGAGAGACAACATGCCAAACACGTGCTGATTCTCCAAATTATTCTAGACAGTAAAGGTGAGAGGACAGCAGCTGTGAATTCCCAAAGCAAACCTTCACGTTGACTGCCAAGAAAAGTCAGAGGGGGGCAAAGTGAGGCGGTAGGAAGTAAACTTAAAAAAGAAACAAAGTGAAGGTTGAGGAATCTGTGCACCTATGAGAATGAGTGCTGCAGGTAGACAATTCAAAAGGTATTTATACTATATCAGGGCATTTGTTGATGCCTTACAGGTGCAGTTTTGACTCTGAGGGAAAACACATTTTTTACAAACCAAAGAGACCCTCAAAACACAATTCCACTATCTTTGAAAAGATTCTCTATGAATACAGTATGCATGAGTTTTTATACCCATTTAACTTTTTCACATGATGACTGTCCAACCACAAACCTCTCTGTAATTTAAGAAGATTCTATGCTTTTCAATTTTCTTACACATAAAAAGATAAAAAATGTGGTTACATACAAGCACCTTGAGTCATTACTTTCTAAAACCCCATTTTCCTCAATGAGTGCTCCAAATCTACCAATTCATCATTACAGAAATGCTTAAACTAAATGGTGAGCATCTGTGAAGATCAATTTTCAGGTCTAACTGGATGGATATTTGGACTTTTAGTAATGAATGTGTTTTCATCTAAACCATTATTGATTGATTTCTTTCACTTTTAATTCCTCATTGCTAATAATAACTTATTTTATTCGTATGTTTAGTTGATTTGATGATTTTCATCATTTCATGGTGTATGTCTCCAGTGGTTAAATGTCTGTCTTTTCTTTTTTTGAGCTCTCTAAAGCATTTTGTGTTACACCTGACTGTGTGAAAACTGGTTTATGAATAAAGTTTGATTGATTGATACCCTGAATTTACCTCTGATCAGCTTACTTCTTCTTGCTGAAGCCCCACAGCATGGTGCTGCCAATACCATGTTTCACCTTGAAGAAAGTGTAAAACAAAACATCAGTGCTTCTTAGATTAATGCTGTCCTTGCCCAGCCTGTTACTTTAGATGGATTTGTAGGTAGGTTTGCAGTTGTCCTATAGTTTCTTCAGTCTCTTGGATGATAGATTGAACAGTTTTGTGTGAGATTCTCAAAGTTTGGAACATTATTCTATAACTTTATCCTGCCCTGGGCTGCTCTGCAACTTTATCTCTGACCTGTCTGATTTGTTCCTTGGTCTTCATGATGCTGTTTGTTCACTAATGTTCTCTAACAAATCTCCGAGGCATACCCAGAACAGCTGTACTTATAGTGAAATCATAGACTCTATTTGGTATTTAGGGGATATCTGTAGGCAGTTGGTTGTACCGGGGTTTTTTTTTTATTATGGTTGTTAGATTAAAGTGACCTAAATACAACTGCAAGTCAAATTGTTTTGGAGTTTTATTTAAGAAGTTTCTTAAAAGCATCCATCAATTTCCCTTCACTTCACAAATATGATTTAACTCTAAGTTTGTAGTTGTAATATAACAAAATAAGAGTTCATATGGGTGTGAATACTTTTGCTAGCAATGTAATACATTCTTCTTGGCATAAACAAACACCTAAAGCAAATATGCTGCTGTTAGCATATCATTGCAACTAGCTTTAGGCATCGCAAAGTTATTTCCACAAAATAAATTTGTGGACATAACAAATAATAAAATCAGATTTCCTATCTGCTGGACACCAAGAACTAACTTTTTAAATATTTCTAATTGGAATAATAGAGCTTCATGTTAGTTAGTTTTTTTTTTTTTTTTTTTTTTCTTCTCTGCATGAAAGAAACAGATTATTGGGAATATGTGTGTGTGTTAGTCTTTGTGTGTGCATGCATAACTGTGCATTAGGGTAGAGATAAAAACTGAACTAGTTTGGCTTCTTCCAGTGTAAACTGGGTCTAGTGGGTCCAAGACAGATGGCTGTGAGGGCAAAGCCACTTTGGGCTCCATGTCTTTTTTTTTTCTTCTCTCCCTTTCTTTCACAAACACACGCACACACACACACACACACACAAACACGAATACACATCTTTTAATAGCCATTATTGGCATCCTTTGCCCCTTCCAGATCCCCGAGTCAAAAATCACAGAGGCCCATTATATTTCCTTTTGACCCATTTGGCGAAATGATGGGAGCATTGAGTTCTGGATTAAATGAAAAGCAGTTTATAATCCAGTAATTCTAATGTTTTAATTACTTAGATGAACAGGAGGTGTTTGAGCAAAGGCTAATCTCCGAGACATAAGGGGGGAGAGAGGGAGAGGGGAGGGGGAGATTTGTTTTCTTTGCAGCACACACACACACGCACACATGCATACATTCACACACACAGGCTTGCTCATGGAATATTAGCTGTGTGTTAAAGTTTATCACCTGTTATCAGCACAGATTAAAAGATTCACAAACTATATTAAGGTGAGGCACAGACTGGAAGTGCAAAATCATTACCAAGCCAGACTGCCACTGTCTATTCATGTAATGAATTGTGCATTCTCACAAGATATCTCACTTTAGAAAAAGTGCATTTCCATGGTAAAGCCAGAACATCATCTTGTTTTTTCGAATCAAGATCAGTTGTATCTGGAGTGACATCCTGGCCACAGTTGATCCCGTGATTGTCTTTAATAGCCACCCTTCCTGTCAATCAGGCAGCAGGACAAAGGTGGCTAAAGCAAGAATGGTGACTTCATGCCTGGGGTCGCTCCGCACTGAAGGGGTCTTAACACCGTTCGACTTGCCTTTTGTGTCTGGTGACTTCTGGTTCTGTTTTTTTTTTCCATAGTACAACGAATCTCATCCAGAGTATTGTTCTGGAGTTTGATATGCACGCACGTACGCACAGACCACTAAGCGACACACATCCCCCTTGATCCATGGGGCTGGAGCGTTTAACCAGGAGTGAGCCTTAAGACAAGGAGTGACAACCGGGACAGCTGCAGGGTTTGGAAAGCTGTCTTGGTACCCTCCCCAACCACTCTTCACCAAATACACACACGGCTCCAACAGCCCACCCTACAGTCAGCCAAACATCCCTTTGTTTCTGGCTGAGGTCGGTGGTATTTCATTTGTCATGCAATACCACATGACATGGATATGAACATAGGTTGACTAAGAGGCTTTTTTCCTCACAAAAACACACTGCTACTGTAACTACTGTAACTACTGTAACTGCGATATCTCTCCATCCTTAACCTTCTTATGCAACAACCCCCACGCTCCTTCTCCTGATCTGTTAACACATCAGCTAAAATGAAAGATAGAGAAAGGTTTGGGCAACAAGTCAATGTTTTGTTGAGATAAGTAAAGGTTTCTCTTTACACCCATCTTCACTTCCTTGCATTGACATTAGAAAGATGAAAGCTGGAAAGCTATATGTGGCCAATTGTAGCATGAATACAGACTTACTAAATTAGTAAGATCATTGGGTAAAGCTTGTTTAGTTCCCATGCTATGAAAATGCAGATGTTCTCTCACCAAAGATATTTCCTAAAAGCTCGAGTTTGTCTTTTTTGTTTCTGAGGGGGAATTATAGGGGTTTTCTTTTACCCAGTTGACCAGTTGTGCAAAGCAACCGGCGGGGGAGGTGCAAACAGCAAAGAGTTGGAAAAAGGCTACGGTCACTCAGGCACTTTTGATGACATCTCAAAAAAAGCTTTAGACTGGAGCAAAGGTGTTGGACAATTTTAATGCAGACCAAGGTATACCTTGATACCTGTAACAGGTTTATGCAGAGATGTAGGAAGTCTTTGGGTATTATTACAGAGCCTCTAGGTAATGGGGCAGCAGTTACACAGGTACTTTGCTGCTTGATGCTAAGTTACTCACATATACCACGTCTTCAAGCAACTAACATCACTCGTTTATTTTGAAGAATATTATGCTTGCGGCCCTGTTTCTGATGACACTAATGAAAGCAGTACAGATGCTAGAATGTTCCAAGGTCCTTCACCAATAAGTCTCCAAGTCCAAAAGAGTTCATGGGCATATAAACAATACCCCTCTATCTCCGTCAAGGGCATTCCTTGGCACAACAATAGGACCATATCCCCCCACCTCCTCCCCATATTTTCCTTTCCTCCCCTCCCTCCTCATTCTCCAGCCCTCCATCAAAGAGCATTCCAGCTCCAGAGCCCCCTAAGCCCTTCACTCTAGGCCTGTCCATGTGACACGGGACACAGACAGTCATCTTTAAGAATTGATTCACTCTGGTATCCAAAGCCTAGGGAGCCTGGCTGCCAAGATACCCAGCATAGGCGCCACTCATGGGGTCCAGGTATACGACAGCTGCTCACCAACAATAAAGGGAAAAAATGGAAGGCACTCAGAGGGAAGATGCAGCCTTAACCTCTCTCTCAAGCCTGAGCTGGTCACCTTGAGCCAGTTGTTGCCTTGCTTACTTTCCTAGACGATAAAGGATCGAGTCCAACTTTGAGATGGGAGTGGTTAAAGCGGGGGGTAGAGGGGTTGTTGAAAGACAAAAGGAGAGAGGCACAGGGCAAATAAGGGAAAGAGAAATATTTTTCCTTTCCTTGGAGGAAGCACGTAGTGACAGCTGTGCAACCAAGATTGTACAGTGACACGCTGAGACCGTAAATAAGACAATGGCACGTTGTTGTTTTTTAAAGCATATCTGCAAGCCTGGAGGTCAAGTAAAGGAGATGCAAGCCTTTTCTCTTGCACACAAAAATGCACATGCAGGAGTAACCAAGGCAATGTGGTGATAGTGCAGATTGAGATCACAAATCACACAGAAGGAGACAGGAGAGATATTACTTCTCCTGAAGTGTTTCCATAAACTCTCAGCATACTAACGCCTTGGGACGCGCCATCACTCTTCAAGCAGGTCCTGACCCCCCAACATACAGTGATTTATGCTTATACAATCCAGCACATCATCCATCATAAATAAGAAACATCAAATTAATAGAGGCATTGTGTACAGCAGTTCAGCCTCTGAGAATTTGTATGATTTGTCTTGGTGGTTTAAGAGCCAAGACACAAATTCCAGGGTCATATGGGACAGAGGAGACATCAGTCCCTCAATATTTCCTGTAAATTAAGAAGTAGAGTGAAGGAAAGGGAAAAGAGCAAGGAAGTAAAAGACAACAAAAGGAAGAGAGACAGACAAGGGCAGAGGGGAACTTGGCATAATCAGTCTTCCTGTTCGAGCGGAAAGACCGCAGAGGAACAGCAAGAGCCCAGGAGAGCCGCAGAGAGTGAGGAATTTACCAAAGCAGCTCAGGAGGGCCCTCATTACGATATTAAACAAGATTTAATAAGTGAGAGTGATTTGATGAGGTGATTATCCAGGCCCATTAATCAAGCAGGGTTGTAGCCTCGCTGTAATATGGCCCATCTTTCCATCTATACCAAAGCCTCTTTAGACGCTGAGCTCCTTACTGCACTAACGCCGCTTCAGAAACAACACCAGTCAGAGAGGAATAAAAAAGCGGTATATTACGTCTCGTCTCTCAGGCATTTTCGAGGCTCACTCATCCCTTTACCTCCCCGTCAGCTCTTCTGGTGCATCTGATAAATTGAACTCCTTAACATCTAGGTCAGAAAGTAAAGTCTTATCAGAGGCAGCTAAGAGTGATAACTGGCAGTGATAGCAAAAAAGCATCTGTTGGCTTAGGGCTTTTGGTTTGAGAACAGAAGGAAGTTGTTCAGACCCCACTGGATTGTTGGGCTTTGGGAGTTAGGGACTGCGTGTGTGCATGTGTGTGTGAGAAAGGGTTGATTCATCCAACGCTTTTGAGGAAAAACACAAAACTGAAAGTTACATTGTTGCATGTGAAAGTGAATGAATTCCACTATTTATGTTTAAATAGATTAAAATACCTACTTTCCACGTCTTGCAATTTTTCAAAGCTCAAAATAAAAATTTAAAGCCAAACCTCAACTTGCAATACAAACAAGAAAATCCTATTTTCAGATTGCAGATTATAAATCACAATATTATTGAAAAGTTAATTTATTTCAATAATTTGATTAATACTGAAACTCATATATTTTATACCGTAGATTAATTATGCAAACGCTGTATCGGTCTGTCATGGTGAAGAAAGAGGTGACTCACGGATGGATGGATGGATGGATGGATGGATGGATGGATGGATGGATGGATGGATGGATGGATGGATGGATGGATGGATGGATGGATGGATGGATGCATTTGGTGTACAGATGATAAATGCTCAAAATTGTGTTGTTCTGAAATTTAAAACAAAGAAAGGTTTGTTCAATTCACCAAATCGGCTGATGAGGTGGATTCATGCAACAAACATCCACCCCCCCACAAGGATGTACTCATTTTTCCAACAATCTGATGTGTGATGTGAAACATTTGTACTATACGGAAGCCCTGAAGGGTCATACATACATACATTTTATTTCCCCCATTTTCTCGTGATAACGAGATAATTTTCCTCTATTTTCTTGTGATAACGAGATAATTTTACTCCGTTTTCCCGTGATAACAACATCATAATTCCTGCTACTCTGCATCCCTCAGTCATCATCCGGTATCCATGGAGACGCCCGGGGCCTTGTAGCTGGTCAACTATGTAATTAATGACTACATCAGGGTCACTTAGATTGCGCCTCCGATAAAGATGAAGCCTTGCTAACCGTCTTCTTAGATGACGCACACTAATGTGTACATTATCTGTAATACCAAGGCATAAAGCTGTTTCAGCCAGTGTCAGGCCTTAATTGAAAAGATGTGTGATGCGGTGATCGATATTATCCTGCTCCTCTGACATTGCTACACTGAATGATGTTTCCTGCAGTGATTTAACAGACAATATTGTTTTGTTTTCTTGAGATCTCAAATTAATTATCTTGTTATCATGGGAAAATGGAGGAAAATTATTTCATTATCAGGGGAAAATGGAGGAAAATTATCTCGTTATCACAAGAAAACAGGGGAAATAAAATTTATGTATGTATGACCCTTTAGGGCTTCCGTAGTACTACAGGTAAGGAAGCTATTATCAATTTTAACTTCACAGAACCTGACTTCAAATATCCCCACTAACCCTTTCATGAAAGTTGAGTGGAAGGAAACTGTTTTGTTATCAACAGGTATAAACACAGCTAAGAAAGGATTGTGAAGCAAAGCATGTACTGAACAGCACTTTGTCATGCTTTTCAACAGGCTGATATTTTTGCATTAAAATCTTTTATTATTGCTTTTTGTAACCGTCTTTTTTTTTTTACCGAATTGAGGTTTTCAATATTCTGAAAACAATACTGATCTGAATTATTTAAAAAAACGTTTGAATTATATCAATTTACTTAATAAATTTCCTAACTCTTTTGTTTTCATGGAAGAATAGGTAAGTAACACTTCTGCATTGCCTTCCTCAGCATCTATTGCTGTAGCATATAAAGTTCAACCACCAAAGCCCTCGCGGACCCTTTACTTAACCACTACTGTTTTGAACTATGACTGTGCTCTGGTATCGGGTGATTTTAATATTCATGTATGTTGTCCTGAAAAGTCTCTTGTGAGAGATTTTAATAATCTTATAGACTCGCTTGACCTGCATCGATTAGTAGATGCCCCTACTCATTATTGCTCTCACACATTGGACTTAGTGTTTTCACATGACCAAACGATAACCAACATGTTTACTGATGAAGTGCCTATATTGGATCACTTTTCTGTTTGCTTTAGTCTTGAAGTCCCTACGTCGTCATCTAATAATCCTGTGTCTGTTCATCTGGTGCGGATGATTTCCTCTTCCATTGTTCTACAATTCTCTACTTGGCTGTTAGATGTTCTTTCCACCGCAGTGACACCTTCAAACACTGATGATTTTCTGCATTTTTTTCAGTCTTCTTGTCTTAGTGTTCTGAACCAAGTGGCCCCATTAAGATCTAGACGTGTACACTCTAAAACTGATCCCTGGCTTAATCTGCACACTAAAACCATTAGGCATGACTGCAGAAAGGCAGAGCGTAAATGGAAAAAGGATAGACTTCAAGTCTCTCATCAACTTTTGAAATATTTCAGGGCACATTACCAGAGTATAGTTAGACATCCTTAAAATAGGTACTACTCTGATCTCATTTCTAAATTTCAAGCCGATCAACGCGCCTTATGTAAGACTCTAAACGCCGTCCTTTTGACCAGTGATCCCCGGGTTGTTAATGTCTCAAACGAGTTGCACACTCATTTTTTTAATTTCTTTTTAGATAGAATTAAAAACATCAAGGCACAGATTTTATTCCCTTGTGCTCTACGTCTCCCTCTCCCGACCCCAAGTCAAACATTTAACAATTTTTAACTTCTTTTTTTATCCACCATCAAAAATCTGTTGTCCGGTTTGAAGCCTTCGAGCTCCCCTAAGGATTCTGTGCCCCCGCAACTTCTCAAAGAGGCATCTTCAGTCACAGCGCCTTTATGCTTACACTTATCAACAGCAGTCTGACAACTGGTGTTGTGCCTAGATTGTTTAAAAATGCGGTGGTCCAACCGGTGCTGAAGAAACAAGGCCTTGATAGGTTTTTAGTAATCTTTGTCCTATCTCTAAACTTCCATTTTTATCCAAACTCCTTGAGCGAGCTGTTTTTAATCAACTCAACTCATTTTTAGAGGAAGTGCACTTGCTTGACCCTTTCCTGTCGGGTTTCCGACACTTACATAGTACGGAGTCTGCGCATCTTCAAGTTTTTAATGACATTCTTATTTCCATGGACTCCAGTCAAGACACACTGCGTATTCTTTTAGGCCTGGGATACACATCTCGAGTATGAGTAAACGTTTTGACAGTGCAACGTGTTTTTTTTCTACGTTTTCACTTAGCTTTCATTGCAGTGAATTGACAGTGGCCAAACATCCTGCGCGTGACACATGCGAGGCACAGCTCGAGGGAGTTACGTGCACAACCTGAAATAGAATCAATCCTATCTTTTGGCATGCGCGTCAAGCGTAGGTCTTGTCTCTCAGAGGAAATATTTAGAAATATGGTTATTTTTACATGCAATGTCATTTAAGACACTTAAAAGTGATACACTAAACATATTAAATATGAAATCTATACAATACCACACACACGCACACACACACACACACACGCGCACACCTACACAAACACACACCCACTCACACAAAATTAAGTTTTAAAAAAATTATGTGTATATATATACATATATATATATATATATATATATATATATATATATATATATATATATATATATATATATATATATAAAGCCAATAAATAAATAATTATTTTAAATCCATCCATGTCTCTGCATGTAAGCACAACACTGGGACTGTCTTCCTGCGGAAAAGAAATGAACCAAGTCCCGTACTGTGCAGATCCCACCTTCAAAATTCAAGTTCGAAATATAAACGCTTACAATCAGTCACATGTTAAAGACCCCGAATACACATCATTTTAAACATGCAACTGTGTATAGGCAGCAACATCTAGCTATTGTAATTACAATGAATAACAAAACACAGTTGATGGCTGTATCTGCAGTCTTGGGGAATTGGTTTTGGTATTAGGAAGCTGTAAATTGAATATTACTGTTATTACAACCAATAATACCTTATTTCTCTGAATTTAAATTCTCCTTTGCAGCACGCAAAAATGCAGCATGTGTTGCAGGTCTTGCGTTGCGCAGCACTGTGGTTACGCAGGGGCTCGCGTGCATCCACGCATGCGCGAGATGTGTTCCAGGCATTAGACTTGACTGCTGCTTTTGACATGGTCGACAATGCTATCTTACTAGCTCGTTTAAACCAACTGGTAGGTCTCCAAGGTACGGTAATGGATTGGTTTGCTTCTTATCTAAGCGATCGAAGTTTTAATATTATGATAGGTGACTCCATTTCTCCATCCGCAGCTCTAACTAGTGTCGTCTTTCAAAGTTCGATTCTTGGGCCCCTTCTATTTAATCTGTACATCCTCCCATTGGGATTTATCTTAAAAAAACATCATGTTCAATATCACTTACATGCAGACGACTGCCAATTGTATGTTGCTATAAAACCCGACGATAGAATGCAACCGCTAGTGGATTGCCTCAGCAATGTGAAGGGCTGGCTGGCGGCCAACTTTTCCAGTTGCCAGTATTTTCAATGCCAAGGCTGCCTCTTGCCCCCAGTATGATTTTCTTTTCTCTCCATTGACTTAAAAACCTCTGTCTCCAGTCTAGAGTTTACAATGGATTCGCCCTTCAAAATCGAAACCCACGTTAATCATGTTGTGAGGTCCTGCTTTTTCCATTTGAGACCCCTCTCAAAGATTAAACCTATTTTAAAAAGAAGCCATCTTGAGTCTGTCCTTCACGCTTTTGTTTCTTCGCGACTTGACTATTCAATTCAGTACTCTATGGCACAAACCCATCTACAATTGCTCAGCTTCAGCTGGTGCAGAATGCTGCCGCACGATTTTTGACTGGCACTGGACGAAGACAGCACATTACCTCGGTCCTGGCAAATTTACATTGGCTTCCTGTTCGGTATCGAATTGAATTTAGGATCTTGTTATTTGTCACTTCATGGGCTGGTGCCTGCATACCTGTCTGACTTGCTTCTTCCTTATTTACCTGCATGGTCTCTTAGATCAGCTGACCATCATTTACTTTTCACACTGAATGTCCGGTATAAATGTTGTGGTCACCGTGCCTTCTCGGTCTGCAGCCCATCATTCTGGAATCAGATCCCTCTCTTGATAAGACAGTCTTCTTCTTTAAGTCCCTATTAAAAACCCACCTTTATTTATTAGCCTTTCCTTCTTTTTAATCTTCCTTCTCAATTAGTTTTTACTTATTATTTATATGCTTGTATCCCATGTATGTTTATGTCTTATGTTTTCTGTGTATTCATGTTTATGTACAGCACCTTGGTTGGCTTGTTTGTTTTTTTAAAGTGTGCTTTATGAATAAATTTGGTATAGTATTATCATTTACTATATGGTTAACTTGGTTAATAATTTTCTGACTACATACACACTAATAGAGCACTAAAATTTTATTCACAGATGGTCAATTAATCCCTTAGCATAAAAAAGGGAAAAGTAACATACTGGGTTGATGCACCAAAACCCTGTAAATTCCATACCACTGATCTCAGAAAGTAATTGAGAAAAAGAAAGTAATAAAGTAAGTTAAAGTTAAATTAATGTATTTATTTAAACTAAATATAGCTACAAAATACTTTTTTGATTATTCATTGAAGGGTAAAACATGATGCGAAAAAGGCAGAATGCTGGTAGATAATCAGTATCCTTATCTCACATCAAGAGGTTTCTGGTTCGAATTTCCTTTGGCCTGTATGTAGACTCTGAAAGTTCTCCCTATGCCTAGACAGTCTCTACCTAAAAGTTTACCTGATGCTGCGTTGCATTAATGAATGGTTCTAATATGCAGTGGTGGTTTAAGATATGAGTAATATGGTTCACAGCCCATGGCAGCACAGCCTACAATGAACTAAAACTACTGTAAAATAAGAAAGAAGAAGTCATTAGTAAGTTGCACCCCAAACTGGTTTCTATTTGCTACCTCTGTATTTTGCATAGTATGAAAAGATGGTTATCCACCACAGCAGGCTAATGATGCTAAAGTGTGGCATTTCATTTGTAGTATCATATTCAAAACCTAATTAAAGGAATTTTTCACAGTTTGATGTGTAAGGATTTTTTGCCTATATTTGGCTTTCTCTAGTTCAACTCTAAAGAACCAAAATCTGGAGTTAGTACCTGGCCTCTATCTTTAACATTTGTAGTGAATGAGCTTTCAAAATGTCCAATTGAAACAAACTGCAATATTTAGGATATTTCATATAATATTTCTCTAGTGACTGAATCGTGGCTTTTTTAGAAGCAATTGAAAACTGTAGAGTTCGTGATAGGTTCTGTTTTCTTGATAATCACTACACATTTCTTTCCAGTCATATTTAATCCCAACGCACTTTGATACAATAATTACCTTCTACTTCTTGAGATCACAATAAAAAATTGTATGTAAAGATTTTTCAAATTGTATATCTAACAGTAAGATGGTTTTTAACATTAAAACAGTATGTACACTGAATTAAAGGCTACTCCAGAGACAAGTTAAAATTTTTTTAAAAAGAGATAATTTTGCTTGTAATAAGCTAAAAATCTGTTAATGGAACAAGTGGATATTTTCTTGAATATATTTCTTGAAATGCGACAATACATTTAAAAATTAACAAAAGAATTCCATAAACAAGGGATTTTTACTTTCTTGAAAATCGTCTTCTGCAATGTAGACTTATAATAAGTGGTCTCCTTAGGTTCCTTGACAAATTCCTAAAATTGTTATCACATGTTGAAACTGCTTAAGCCGCAAACAGTAAAGTATTGTATGTATCCGACTACTTTCTTTGGTTGAACAGAGTGATTATGCTAATGTAATACAGAAATTAGACTGAGATGTTTAAAACATGCAAATATTTTCTAGACTCTCCGTGGGGTCCATGTCAAAAGTCAAAACACAACCCTGTCATTTCCCCCTGAAAGTGTGGATTTGAAACTTTCTGTTTGGCATTGACAGACTATGTAAAAACCCGAAATACAAACATTTCAGTCAGAGATTACAAAAATGTTTACTGACTATACTAATGGAGAGTTGTCAGGTTATTTTATTTTTTTTGGGGGGGGGGGGGGGGGGGAATGGCGGCCTGTTTGCCCTCAACATACAGGTGCATAATCACCACCCACTGAATTGAAGTGTGGGATAGAAGACAAACAGCAATTGAACCTAAAAGTTTTAATTGGTAGTACCTGGTCATAAGTCAGAAGAACTCTGTGAATTCCACACCACTGATCTAAGTAGTCATGCACTATTCACGAAGGTAGGGCAACAGAAGTGACACATACTTGAAAGAGGACAGTGTTCAAGTTTTCAATACGCCCGCTATATGCCCAATATGTATAGAAAAAATAGAGACTTTATCTTTACATTTACCACAATTACTGTCAAGTTGGAATCTGAGCGACCCAGCACTGAAGAAGAGACATTCCTGCGTCACTACATCTGAACAAACATTTTAATAACAATCTTAAAATCACCTAGTCATTTATTAAGATAAAAGACTACCTACTCTAATTCCACTCTCTGAAGTTTGACATGTTGCTGATCTTTTATAAATATATTTAGCCAACTGAACTGATCTGAACAAGATTAAGACATCCTAAAGCCACAATGTCAAAATAAATTGGTTGAATTTACAGTATTTTACTGGCAGTTGTGGTTTCCAGAATTTCACAATGGAAATTTACAGTAGATTAATGTGAATTAAAATAAATATAGTAAAACTGTTAGTTGTAATTAATGTGAAAACAACAGACATGCCATTTAATTGATTACGTTATCCCACCATTGGATTCAGTGAAATTGCAAAACATACTACGGTAATCTAGTAAAAAGTTCAATATTACAGTAAATTACCAGCAGCCGTGGTTGCCAGAATTTTACCGTGGAAAATATGGGGATACTCCTGTCATAATTTCTTTCCTGACCCTCAGAATATAATTGCAAACCAGAAGCAGATTTAAAAAGTTTATTGAGGGTAGATGGCTGGAAACCAGGAGGACCTTTAAGAGTGGTCAGGATACACTGGAGAGAGGTAAGTAGAGAGGTGAGATCCAGTTGGAGATATTGAATGATAATTGAATGATGAAATGCTTACTGATGAAGATGACACTAGGAGCCTGAGAGAGGAGAGAGGAGTTTAGGTTTTTAGTGGACATGTTGTGGATCGATCCAGAGAAGATGCACACAGGAGGTTGAAGGTGGAGGGCGGACAGGCCGAGGCAATGATCGGAGGTAGGAGCTTACAGGCTGTCTGACTTGGATTGGAATCCAGAGATTCAAGGAGCGAAGAACAGATCACGGAGGACTTGGAGATGAATAGGTAGGAACCTTGGAGAGAGAACACAGGTAGGTTACTCAAGGGCAGGAACATACCGTAATTTTACTATTGAGCGCATCTGAATTTAGGCCACACCAGCTAAATTTAAAAAGAAAATTAATTTTGTAAATATTAAAAGAAGCACCTGAATATAATATAATTTTCGTGTTGAAACATGAGATATTAATACAAAAAGATGGTACATGGAAGATTTACCTCTGGCAGGAGGTAATGTTTTCGTGCCCGTCTGTCTGTTTGTTTGTTTGTCTGTGTGTTAGCAACATAACTCAAAAAGTAATGGACAGATTTTGATGATCTTCAGGAAATGTCCACAATGGGACCAGGAACAACTGATTGAATTTTGGAGTTGATCCGACCAGCAGTGCTAACCTCCACTTCTCACTAGTGTCAGAGAGTTCATAATCGGCTCTCCTCGAGCAGAAGCCCCGAATCTCCGCTCTCCCCTTGAAGACCACAGGCATGCATCTCATTAGCAGACATTCTTTTGGAAAAATACCGAAAGTTAGAATTAGATAACAACATGGGGATGGGGGTGAATGAGTGGCCCTGGAGGAGGTCTGAGTGCTTTTCTAGTTTTAATTTAAGAGGTCCTTTTTTTTCACACTCTACCTGAAAATTGGAAGTACGGCCACAACACGACACGACACGACACGACAATAACATGTCTGGTTAGAAAACAAAACATACTTTTGCTCAGTGGTGCTCAAATAGTGGGGCGGGCCTCCCGAGGGGGCATGATGAGGTGGTTAGGGTCCTCAATAATAATAAAAAACTCAAAGCTTAGCGCAAGGGACAGGGCTAGCGATGTTTATGAATAGGGAGAACAAACATTCAATAAGTTCTGTCAGCTCTCATGCTGCAAGGTCTGCAGCAACATGAGAGCAAAAGACAAAAATACTGACATGTATTTCAGTGGAGACTGGGACAGAGTTAGGAAATAAACATGAACAAAGGTCCTGACCATTATGGAAGTGAGCAAAAGGATTTACTGTTTCTAGGTCTCTTTATGAGTCATTTCAATGCAGAGTTCAACTAAAGTATTTTTAAAGGGAGATTTTTCTTTTAGAAAATGTGAAACAGATGAGATTCTTTGTTTGCACATAATGTTGTAATTATTTAAAAAATGACAGGGAAATGCTTAAACCCCTGCACAGATATTTATGAAAACATTTGTGAATAACAGTAAATGTGGGTCTCTGGCTATTAATTTCTTAAATAATTTTCATTCACTACATAATTCTACACTTTTTGGGTAATAAATATGATCAGAATGGAAAAAGTGGACTTTAGAAAAATAAAAATTGAAAAAGGTGGAATTTTGGAAAACAATAGAACAGAACTGGGAAAATAATGAAAAGGATTTAATAATAAATTATATGAATATATATATATATATATATATATATATATATATATATATATATATATATATATATATATATATATATATATATATATATATATATATATATACTGTATATAACCAATGTTTTGTTTAAAAAAGTTTTGAATGTTACTTGTCAGTCTAAAAATGCACATCCCAGTGAATCATTTGTGTCAGACTAAGCAGTCTTGATTAAATGTTGCCAATTGTGTTAATAAACTGAACTTGGCAATAGTGTTAAGACTTAAAACAATAAAATGAGCTGCAACAACTTAAAATTTAAGTTAGCTACTTAATTTAGTAATCTGTTTGGATAATCAGGAGATTTTATGCAGAATGCTTGTGCCCTGGTTTGCACAGATCGGAGTGGTCTGGGCTGTGATTGACATGTTGACAGTGGCTGTCATTGCTGCAGTGGCACACACAGAAAGTGAGAAAGATGGAGAGCAATAGAGACGCGACTCTAGATGAGACTCCTTTGCCTGATGCCCGGTTCACACTGTGTATTTTTCAGCCGTCTCAAAGGACTGCTTCATCCCACACTGTGAGCTCCACCGAGCTCTAGAGGTGTGTCACACTGAACGGCCCAAGACTTCAGTGGGTCAGACTGCACAACGTGTTGCTGTTGTTGGGAAGCATGTCACACTGCACAGCCAGAGTGCTCACACGCTCACCACGATCTTCGTTCACCAAAGGAAAGAGGGGAAAGGGAGGGAAGTTCTGTGGAGGAGGCAAAGGTGGAGACTCAGCTTCTTTTATACTCCACAGTGACAGGGCAGGGCTGGCGTCAGCCATACTGGCTGAGCCAGTAGCAATGTCCAATTCAAATTCAAGAGCAATGTAGAGTTTTAATCTAAAAAGGGCACTACACTGACGGTTTTTGGTAGAAAAGTTATATCAGATTTAGATTAATTTATTAATGACCACACAACAAGTTGGTGAAATTTGTTTTGGGTACAGCATGACATGCTCACATCTCTGTTTCATTACAAAGTAGTCTTGCAAAAAGAATTGCTCATGTAAAAGCGATTGAGCATTTCATAGAAATACTACTCAAATAGTAAGCAGGGGAAAAACTTTGATTTGGGGGCACAAGTGACTTGAATAGGAGGGCTGGAAGCAAGATATCTATCCTACCCTTCAAAACAGTATGAAGATCCAAATTTGTATAAATCTACAGCCTAGAACCTCTAGAAGTACAACATAGACTGAAATATATTTTTAATGAAAGTTAAACTCTTTAAGTTCACTGTGTTTTCTAGTAGTTATTCTACTAAATAATTAGGTATGCTGACTGTTATTGTCACATTGTTTCAATCCAACGCTTCACCTGTGAATCTATCAGCATCTCCATCTGGACAGTTCGCTTTTGTCATTTGAAAAATGCATAGATGAAGGTTTCATAGAAAGCTCTGATCTCAAAGCCAAATGGATATGCCACTGTTACTAATAAAGATCACCATAAGCCTCTTATTTGACAAACTGCTCAAGTTCGTGGGTGACATATCTTCATACTTTCAACCTCACCTGTGAGCCTCCAGCCTGTAGTCCCCTGACTTCAGTCTCTCCTCCATCTTCTTCAACCTCTCCTCCTCCGTCTCCGGTGTCTGCCTTTCTACCTCCTTCTGTGTCTCTACTGTTTTCAGACAAAATATTTTGATGCATTGGATATGAAAAGTGGGACCATGATCCAACAATAATATCAGGTTTTCTGTTTAGTAAAGTAGGGATCAAATTCCAAGTATGAACTGTAAAATATTTTGTCTAAACTAAAACAATTATAATATTGGAATTGCAATTGCTTTGAAGCTCAACATTTGTCTGGTTGTAGCAAGGTCACCAGGTACATTCTCCTCTATACATGTTGGATGGTTGTGCCTGAAAGGTGAAGGAGAAAATATTTGTCTTAAAACTTTTGTTTCTTGCAAAAACACAAAAGATTTAACATTAAACAATAGATAATTTTTTTATGTTATTCACCTTCAAAAGAAAATATTTGGAATCCTAGCTTTAAGTGTACTCTGAAAGACCGGGGCAAACACTCTTGTAATTAGACTTTCTTTTTAACACCTTAGCTGTGATGCTTCAGAACTCTCTCTTCTTCATTACCGCCACTTTCTGGACTGGAGTGTGGAATCCCTAAGATTCTAAATCTGAAAGTAATTTATTGCGATGATAAAGATAAAAACACAAGTCACTTTTGCTATATTGTGCATCAAAGGGTTCAAAAACGTAGCATTAACTTTTGACATAAAATATTTTAAATTCAGATGCCACACCACACAATGTGAATTTCATCATTAACAATATATAAAAACACAGAGAATATTAGAAAAAATGTTTTTCAAATGATAATTCATTTTGATAATTTTGATAATTTCTCTGTCATTAACTTTCATAGCACACAAATTTTAATGCAGGATCAGGATAAAGAAAGATAATATGTTTTATCTGTAAGTTTTTATATCTTGGATCTGTATCAATAGTGATATATTTTGAGATATTTTTCTCATAGTAAATATTTGTGTTTTATACCTGGCGAGACTGTAAAAACTGAAAACCTTACTTAAAAAAATGCTGAAAACCTAAAACCTTTATTTTTCATTTATAATAATTGATCATGTTTACTACAAATATATACAGCTTTATAAAACAGTCTAAGGGTGTTAATATTTAAAAAGAATTTTCACAGTAATTTGAACAATTTTATGACATGTTACTGTTAAAAGTAAGGTATGTTTGGGTGATTGATATACAGTTATAAATTGTAATTTCACATGTAAAATGCATTTGTATGGTAATTCATACAAAATTATTATGTAACGTGTAAGGTGATTTATTGCAAAAATTTTATGGATTTTTCCTGGGTTTTTTACAGAAAATGGGACATAATAATATTTTTCCAACATATTAGTATTGTAAAAACAAAATCCGTTTACCATTTCGCAATTTACAGTAATTTACCATATGTAGTACAATCATTTACTTTTTCAATTTAATAGTCATTTACTGTAGCCATGTAGTTATTTACTGTCATTTTTACGTACATTTTTTACATTGCCCACAAAGATACCAAACATATGTGTAAAGCATTGCTGTTTTTCTCTATAATAAAAGTAAAAAGTAAGACAGTGAATCAGTCAACATTTTTATTGAAAAGATGTATAATTTACAGCAAGCAATGAGAAAGGACAGATATGACCTTGAGAGTAGAGAGAATATGTATTACAAAGATAGCAACCCCCCTCCCCAAAACATTTTAAAAGCTCAAGTGGAAGAAGATTACCTTAGAGCAGGCGTGGGACGGAGCTTTTTCAGGGAACTGCCTGAGAGTATTAATACAATAAGCACAGAAATATAATACAAGAATGTTTTTATCATCATAATCCAGGCAGATGAGGCTGAACAACCTGGAATATAATCCCAAGGAGAAGGTCCCCTGGTTATCTTTCATCAGAGACACACCCACACACACTCATGGTGACTCACTCACACACAGCCTCTTTTTACATCTCGACGTTGCTTCAAATAATCGACAGATAATCTTCAAGAGGATGCTGTCCTTTCAGCCTGATCTTTATTATAATGCCCCCCTCTGTAGTCAGGATCAAGGGTCAGTTGCTCAGTTTAACTATGAATATGATATTTACAGTCATCTAACTTTTTTTTGATATGATACAGTATTATTCGGATACTTTAAAAGTTATTTGGTGGATTCCAAATTTAAGATATTAATTCAAAGCTGAGCTAAATTTACCCATTACTTGCCATTGAAAGCATGGAATGGCTGAACATGTCCCCCACGTTCTAGCAAAGGCTTTGATTGAAGAAAAGAAGAGTAAAACTGCATCAGATAGTGAGATTTGGGGCTTTTTGCATCAATTATACACAAAAAGCTGCTGAGTAACTTATTTGACACAGACAATAGCTTTAAGACAGAACCTGGTATAGTTTTAACCAAACCTGGGGTCAAAAATTGTGACTTTGTGATTTTTAGGCCGCCTCAGCTGGCCTCAACAGATCATGTCTTCACCCCATTTGCCGATCTACACGTGTATAGAATAGATGCTAAAGAAGAGAGGAAAGACATCCTGGAAGAGACAAAAAGTCAGTAAAGCACCTTTAATATGTTTGGTATTACAAGGCAACTTTCTTCTGTTCTTTCTTTTCTTAATTCTTTTTGAAATAACAATAAATTTTTATAAGGGCTTCGGGAAGGCAAGAGTGACCCAAAAGAACCTCAAAGAAGCTATTTATTTATTAATAGTTTTTTTATTTTCTTTCCTTGAGTCTGGTTTGGTTTTAAGAGGTTACAACAAGTCATAGTAAAACATGAATATTTTTAGTTTTTACATTTTTTTCTGATACAGTTCACTTGAGCAACCTAAACTTACCCCAAAAATGAACTGATTTATTTTAATGCAGTGAATCATTTTAGACAGCATGACTGTAGCAGGATTTTAGCGAAAAAGTGACACATTTACAGTGGAATTATTTATCTTAAGGAATTTCAAAATGACGACTTTTGCCAGATGCTTCCATGAACCTTCAATTCCTAGTCATTTTCAACTGAGGGTTTTTTTGTAATAGAAGCCTAAAATAAATCATGTGCACTTACAGTTGTCTCACTTTCCCCTTTTATGCCTGTATCTATATTACAGAGGGTTTTACACACTTTTGCTCATATTTCACTCAGATCATGAGTTATTTAGAAAAATTCTATCACAAAATATTTTCAGAAAAAAAATATTATTTTAAAATTTCGGATCACTTATGTTGCAGAAAGGTTTTTTTTCTGTTGACACATAATAGGTAGTACTCATCCCCTAAAATTTGTAATTTTATTAATTACTATATTATTACAGATTTCAAGACATATATAGTGCTGAAGCTGCATTTGTTGGCTTTATAGACTATGGAATGTGTTCAAATCAACTCAATAAAACGTCTAATGAGCAATTACAGTCTTAAATGATGGCTGTGAAATTAGTTTTGTAGTAGATATTCTGAGGACTGCAAGACAATGTCGCCTTGGTGAGTAACTTTCTCTCCCTCCTGAATCCCCCTCTCTCTCTCTGTCCTGTATCTAAGCGGCGTAATTTGAGCAAATGACAGGGGAACATCTGCTGTGCATAAGAGAGAGGCCAACACTTTAACATGCAGATGTCTCTCTCCATCTGCATTAATTCAATAATTACCGCAATGGAGGGAGGGGGGGTAAAAATCTTTTTTATAGCTTAAGACAATGTTATGTGTGCCAGTTGGTATGGGGAGGGCAAACAGGCAGGAGAAGCAGGCAAATGCATATGTGTATGTGTGTGTATGTGTGTGTGCTGAAGGTTTGTGAGAGGAGGGGTAGATTATTACACCATTTAGCCAGAGCAAGCTGTCACATTGCAGAGAATCTCACTAATTCCATTGTGTCCTTGGTGAGTCACTGGCCGACTCCAAGTGACTGATGATGCCTCAACGCCACCACTTGGCCACCTGATGACCAGCTCTCCTCACTCAGCGTGTCACTAACTGTGTTTTACATCAAATGTGGCTGTGAGTGTATCTGTTGGATGACTTATCAGAGTATTTTAATGTCTGTATGAGTATGTGCTTGTAAATGCATACAGTCCTTGGCAAAAGTAGTCATTGCACTTGAGCTTTTTCACTATTCTGTCATATTACAAACACAAACTTCAGAGAATTTCATTGGCATAATATATGGTAGACCCACACATACTAACATACTAGTGCAAAATTGGGAAGTGGAATAAAATAATACATGATTTTTTATATATATATATATATATATATATATATATATATATATATATATATATATATATATATATATATATATATTTTTTTTTTTTTTTTTTTTTTTTTTTTTTTTTTTCAAAAATCTCAAAAAACAACCAAATTTGACTCTGACACCCCTTAATAAAACCCAGTGAAGGCAACTGCCATCAAAAGTCCCCTACTTAACCTTTTCACCTCAGTGTCTTCGAGTCTTAAGAAAAGCACTTTATAAATAAAATGTATTACTATTATTATTATTACTTCATTACAGACAGGATACTTTTTGAGTATATTCTTCTTTTGTTAGCTTATGAATGTGGTTCTGAACATTCTTGATGTTAGAAGTTTGAAAACTTTGAGCTGAAAGAACTTTTGTAATGTCTTTAGTGAGGCAATCACTGTTGTTTACCTTTTTGTTTAGATAATTCTAACTGAATACACTTTGGAGTTTCTTAATTTATCACAGAATATACACGGTTTACCTAAATTGTACCAAATCATTCCAGTTTGATACATTCAAGAAGTATTTCAAGAGTAACTGAAGAGGTAACTGGTGTTGATTGTTGCCAACTCAGAAAAGTGAAGGTGTCTGAATGCTCGAGTATCCTGTCAGTCTCTGGGTTAAGGCTTTGACATATTTACAATCCAAATACCATACAAGCCTGTTACACTTTTAAAGAAAATGGTTTGCAGTCATATTTTGGCAGGACACTGAACAACAGTAAAATTACTGCTTTGTTTAAAATTTAACCATCTCACTCCCATCAAAAGCATTAAGAAAACATTGTTCTAAATCAATTTCTAATTCCTATATACAGTATGTAAAAGAAAGTCTTTCAAATCACTGTCCTTTACCCTAAAGACACAGAATCAGTGACAAATGCAAACCATTCAACAATGTATCACTGTACATACATGATAACAGGCATAAATAAACAGACATCCTGAGATAATCCCCGCCAGCATGCACACACTTACTCATAAAGCCCCAAAGTACCTTCATCCATGCAGTATCTCTCACACACATATCTGACTCTTACATGCCTGCTAAACATAGGGACAAAGGAAAATAACTGTATACTTGGCAGGCCAACTTCCTTTGATTGGAGGAGTGCTGCTGTAGGAAACAATGCACAGGCGCTATTAATACACCAAGGAGAAAGAGAATTCCTCTTAGAGGAAAGCTCAAAGGAGCCATCGGCTTGGCTATTTACAGACTTACTGACTGATTGAATGACGGACTGCACTATACTTAACCGACGTCTCTGCATCTTGTCTTACTCAACTTATTCTCTGCAAGGGTTTTGCCTAGTGAGGCATACAGTGCAATGTGCAAGAAAGATATTTGTTGTTTTACACTGGTGCGGATATAATACAGCAAGTGTTTAGGAAATGTAGCAGATCTCTCCGTGCTTCCACTGCCGTGTCACATCAACACGCTCATGACATTTGACTGATGGCAAATAACTGCCTGGCCACACTTATGATTGCCTCTCTTTTCTAGAAGTGCCCAGTTAAAGAGCATCAAATCCCATCTCGCTAAACCCACACAAGCCCAACCTTCATTAGCATAGCTAACAAACTCCCTCAAACAGCAACAGTGCAGGAAACAATGGCAATCTATTAAAGGGGGAGGAGGAGGACATGGAGGGAGCTATTGTTCTGGTTGCTTTTAGCCGCTGCCGTCACCCTGCAACTGTTGTCACTTCTAAGTTTAGCTGGATGATGAAGAGCATGGGGAAGAGTGTAAAGGAGGAGGGAAGGAGGTAGAGGGAGAGGTGGAGAAAAAGATGGGAGTATAGCAAAAGGGTTGGAGGAAAACAATCAATTGGATTGATGAGGATATAAATAAGCAGGGGAGTGATTAGAGGAAAAATTGGAGGAAAAAATTGTACATTTTTGTCTTTACAAAAACTAAATCTTTTCAAAATTTTGTTAACTCCAAGGCAGTTAAGAGTTTGATTTAAAGATTGCATACTATACCTTTTTCAATCCAAATTTAAGAATAATTTGTCCCCGAAAGTCTTTATTTACAGTGCCTTATTTATCTCCGTTACACATCTGTGTATAACCCAAAGGTTACATAACAGCTTTAAATTGTTTTTTTATTGACTGTATCTTTAAAGCCAACTCATCTTCAGATACTTTAACAGTTTTCAGGGCATTATTAACACCAAAGAAAGGAATCTGTCCATTCCAATGATTTTTGTAGTAGATGATGATTACTGTTTAAATAAAAAGTGAAGAGAAGTTATGAAAATGATAAAAAGTTAATGGAGCAACTTATTTGAAATTCAAGATTCAGAAACAAAAAGCAGCAGCCGCCTTGGGATGTTTCGTTTCAACCAAGATTCATTTTGTATACCTCCTTGGGGTTGTTTCATCCTTGCTTTGACAACAGATGATTTGAAGTAAGTTTCTATAATCTACTTAGAATCTTCTCCATAAATAATATCTACCAACAGGGAGTCGCACATAGTTGTTTTGGTTTGATCAAGGATAATTTTCTCTCTTCATTAAAAGATTCAGATGGTCATAACAGGGATTAGAACCTTGGTTAATGAAAATAGGAAGTAATGTAAAACCTTTTGAAAGCACTATAAACCTTAACACAATTCCAGAATAGATATGAGTATTTTTATTATTATTTTCCTTTTTTCCAGCAACAAATAGGATTGTACAATATCATCTTGTCACTCTTAACAACTGATTATTCTTTTGTCATTAAGATTATGTAGGCATGCAGATAATATCCAATTTTGCCAGATTGATGGTGATTCCGGGACTGTAGCTGGAAAGGGGTCTTTCAAGGTTGGTAAAACAGAATAAAGTAAAACTAAATTTTTCTAAACCTGCTAGTCAATGCAGGGTTGTGTATGAATTGCAAAACTTGAGAACACAGGGAACTGAAATGCTGACAAGAAAGCACAAAAATGAAGTAGAGAATGCAGTCAGTAATTCTAACGAGGTGATACTTTCTCTCAACTGTCTAAGAAACAAATATAAATCTTTGTATAACCAGTTAAAAATCAGAGAAACCAAACCTTTTGTTAAACAATACAGTTAAACATTTGACTTTTAGCAACTCCAAAACCTGAACATTGGGAAGACATCCAATGACACATTTTACCATTTCCCCTCATTCTAATAATTCAAATACATGTCTTTTCAATATAAGACTTTGATGAGATGCTAAGAAGAACACGTTTACTTATCTTTACACATTTAAGATGCAAAGATCTGCATGACATAAAGCCTTTAAAATGAAAATGACACAATTTTCCAGTAACAAAAACATGAAGTAATTGCTGCATTCTTTTGATTTTTGGATAGGATTTGTTTTAAGGTTTAGATTTCCAAAATCAGTAAATCAAGATGTTAGAACAAGCAGCAAAAATCTCAATTGAACCTCTTCGTTGCTTTCCATTCACAATTTTGGCCTCTCCGATGTAAAGTAGATGTAAAGTATAAAAATAATAGAAAGAATACATTTAAAAAAAAACATCCTGAATGTTTCCAAAGTCTTTTGAATTTGTGCAGGAATGTTGATTTATTTAAATACATTAATTGGAGCAAATTATTAAGGTTTCTCTGTAAGATGACACAGAAAACTCCATCAGTGCTAAAAACAAATACGAGACCAGACATGACAAAAACAGAAAGGAGCTAAAAGAAGAAGCAAAGCAAAGCAAGACCCAAGAAAAAAAGACAGGGGAAGACAGAAGAGGGAGACAGATTAGCCCAGCTGTCTGCTCATAAAACAGCCGAGGGGTAAGGCGCTAAGCCCTCCAGTGAAAGCAGAGCTTAGGTGGGTGACACAGGGCAAGGACCCCACTCAGTCCACGGTGGCCTACAGCATAGGGCCAAAGCCAAAGCACAGACACATGGATAAACAGAGGGAGATGAGACTCCGTGCCTGCAAAGCCCACAGGGCTAAGACGGCCGTGCGGCGTCGCATTCCCCCCCAGTCAGGAGTGGAGACAGAGGGGTTAAGGCTTAAGGCTTGGCTCTCTAACCAGCCAACGAGGGGAGAGCAGAAATACGAGACATTGTCTCAGTCTAGTCAGTGAGTTCATCAAGAAGAATGTGGAACTTGTGCAATGCCTCACCTCTTCTTAAGGGACAATTACATGCAGTCCTGTCATGTGTCCACTTATAAAACGACCCAGAGTTACTAATTAGTCTGTCTCTACTTTCTCCACTTAATGAAACCACACAGTACTGTCCATCTCTGTAGAGCTGACCTGCTCTTGACCCCTGACTAGCATCAACATTAGGTCAGGAGGCCTCACTTCACCTCAACTCCAAGTTCGAAAGCAGAGATCTTTAACCACACTGGACTTCACACACAACCCTCACCTATGACCTAGTGGCAAAGAGGAATTAGCGGCAGCTGTTTTATGAGGTCCCCAACATGGCAGTACTCTGCATCAATCCATCAATAGTTTGGTCATGAGTTACACATTTACATAGTGTTTCTTACTGATGTTTCTTACTGATGTATTCTTTCTCTACCCCCTCAGAGGGGGGTAGAGAAAGATGGATGATATAAAACCATGAGGTTGAAATTTGCGGAAAGCCTTTATTTTTGCTTTGTTTTTCTTTATTAAGAGGGTCACTGACATTTGACATTTGACATTTCTTAAACAAAGGAGATAATTTCTGAAAATTAGACCAGTGAAGTTCCGTCATGGTTGATTTGCTACTTTATGGAGGATCGAGCATGGAGGATTGGAGAACACCTGTAGAATGTCAGAGCAAGAAGGTGGTCCCAATTTCAAAAAAAAAGGGGACCAATGAGTTTGTTCTGAGGAATTACACTTACTTTATGATGTTGGTACTGCTCCAGAGAGTGCTGAGTCAAATCGTGAAACCCTCAATTTACAGGTCTGTCTTCATTATGATCCTCCCCTGGCGTCATAAAATGTAGATTATAACTAAAACAACAGTGAGCTCAAAGTAGAAGCACTGCTCCTTTACATCAAAAGGGATCGGTTGAGCTGGTTTGAAAGTCTGAACAAGATACCCTCTGGTCACATGCTTTTACAGGTTTAGAACCTGTCTGGGGGTAGACCCAGAACCTGCAAGAGGGTCTCCCATGACCCACTAACACCTTGGGATCTCAAGAAGGATTTAAAGGGATGTCTGGTTCTCCCCCTTGGAACCGTAACCCTTGTGACCGAATCTAAAATAAATGGAAAACAATGGCTGGCTGGCTGATTTTCCACTTTTTCAAATGTTTTTTTTTTATTCAGATAGAAAAGCTCTACAAGTTGCACCACCATCTTCTGAAAAATAAAATGAAATTAAATGTTTGTATGCTAAAAGTATTGGTTAAAAAAAAACCTCAAACCCTCTTAAAACGAATACACAAAATTGATTATTTGATGGTCTGATAGTGGATCAGAGGTGGGCTAAACTTCTGCCAACTGATTTTTGCGTAATTGTTAATTAATCAGTAAAAGACTTAAACTGGCATGGGATATCAGTAGGAGTAATAATAAATAGGAAAAACATACAAATTAGTAATTTCAATATAAATATATAGATTAAAAAGTGGGCAAATACCCTGCATTATAATCAGTATTACATCAGATGGATCAAGATTACAGCTACTTAACACAAACAGAGAAAATGGACATTCTTGCCATTTAAAACAGGTCAAGCTCTTAATTTGCATATATTTCATCATATTTTACGGCATGCTAAACAGGCAACGTCCAACCACTAAACAGGTAATCATTTTTACTGTCTATGGTATAAGAAAAAGTCTTTTTTTCCGTTGGCTGAGAAAATGCTCAGCTGAAAGCCACCCTGAAGATGAATAGATCAGCCAGGGTATACATTCCACATTCTGATGTGAAAGTTTAGATTTGAGCATCATTGCCTAGAATGCAACTATCTTTACTGACTGTGCTCAGCTTACTCTCTGATGCTATTAGGATACAGAGTGCTACTTTTAAACTAACACTGCGAGAATAATAAGCAGATATTACCTGGTTAATCAGTCAGGCTATCTGGTGAGGTAGTCAGGCTGCAGTCAGCTGTGTGTAGCTTGCTGTAACTTGCTTAAACTGTAGTTTAAATATGTCATACCCTTATAAGAGCAATGGGTGGTGCTGTCTTCATTTTTTGGTTGTTTTTTTCCAACTGTAAATATTTCAAATCATCTGTAGTTGTCTTTATGGAAGCTAGGAAATAGTATAAGAGCCCTCTTTCAGCCAGTTGGCTGGCAGAGAGCAGCAGTAGGTGGGGGAAGGGATGCGCTGCATTACTCTGGTCACTCTGACACCTTTTATGGTATCTTGAAAAAGTTTTTACTGTAGGAACAATGTGACGGATTTTTTTTTATCAGGGTTATAAAAGACTTTCAAATACTTGATATACCTTGATTCCCTGTGTGCCTCCTAGATTTTGTTTTTCCTTACCCTGGTTGGAAGACTGTAGAGAAAGACCTCCGAAAACCCTTGAGGAAAGCTTCATTTAAAAGGTCGACATCAGATGCAGAGGTGGACTTAGTCCCTGGTTGCACATTTTCTTTCTTTATCATTCCTAAGGCTCTGAGAGTTAATGTTACCTTAATATCTACAGAAACATTTTAACAATCATATAACAACAGAATAAAAGCATTTCTCTGTTTAATTTGTGCGTAAAATCAGTTATGAGACAGGAAGGGTTTGGCTTTTTTTCATACAATCACTTCAACTTTAGTAAAGATAAAAAATAAATCTAGTGAGCTAATATTAATAATTTTGAAGTTAAATCAATAACATGTTTGAGATGGACGTCCGGTGCTGATTTTCTCCGAGACCACAGCCAGGATCCATTTAATTTGTCTGTCTCTGTCTCCTATTCTCTTGATTTACCCTAACAGGGTTTTCTTGAGAACTAAATCTACTTAGGATTTATTGTTTTCTTATTATTTCTCATCACTGAAAATTATAATCCCCTTGCCTAATCCTTCTAGCTCCCTGTAGTTCAGATCATATTCATCAAGATCATCCCCTTCATCTGTGAAAAGCAAGAATCCAGCACAACAGGGAGGTCTAAAGAGATCGGGCACTGAAACAAGGGGGTTTCTTCCAAATCAAATCTGGTTCCTCTGATGTAATCAAGACGAGACGCCAGAGACGACACCATAATCTCCCTGGGACATGCCTCCCTTGCTTGCACGTTATTAAAAAACAGGGAGGAACAAATCTTTAGATTGAAAGACCAAAAAAATTGAATTATAATAAATCGCAGAAATCTAGGGCAAGGTTGGATAAAGCCTTCAGATACAGATGAGGGACAAATCTTCACTATGGGCTTGTGTGTGTGAGTGTGAGAGAGTGCACAGGCATGTACTGTAATGTGTCTGCTTTGGTTGATTATAATATATTTCAATTCACTCAAGATCTAGTCCCTGACCTAAGCCCTTCCTGTCTACATCAGTAGGATGATTGGAGGAGGGGATATGAGAACTCACTTAGTGATGTCTAATAATAAAACTGAGATCTGTCTTTTTTTCTTTTGGACTTCGTGGCCACATACTCTAATTTCAATTTTGTCTGCACTTACAAAAAACATCCACATGATGGCACAATGCGACAAAAATGGACACCTGCAGTGAATCCTAGAGCCCACTATTTTTCTGATCTTCCATACTTTTCTTTATGATATATAAAAAGCTTCAGTATTTTGCAAATGTAATCAAAACCCATGGTGTTGAGATATCCACTTAGATTGTTTTTTGTTGTTTTATTTATTTATTTGAATGCGATTTGAGGACTGATGTAGAAGAACTACAGATATTGGTATAAAATTGTGATTGCAGTATAGACCCTCGCCACCAGATGAAGCTATAGAATGAATTCAGATTTATTGGGACGTTGTTTGTAATTACATCTTCCCAACTCACTCATCAAGGTAAAAAATCAATCCAGTGAACCATAGATTTTTGAATTCCTCAAGACGTTGACTCTCTATTTTTTATAATATTTGTGTTTATGACATTTTCTGAGGTTATTGGTTTTCATTATATTGTATTTAACACAAAAATGTTAAGTGGACCTGTTATATTTATGTAGTACATTGTGTACATCTGTAAATACAACATCTGCCTTTTCTATTTCATTAAATACTCTATAGCAGTGCTTTGATAAGTCCCATGACTGTCAGAAAGCCCTTTTGCAGGCTTTTTTTCTAAAGCTTTGTGATTTTACTTCAAATGAGTGTCAAAATTAGGTATTTTACTTCTGGAATGAAACATATTCACTCCTATGAGTAAGGAAACCTTATTTTTGATAGCTAAATGTAACTTATTTGCTAATTAATTACGAATTAATTAAGGGAAAATTGGTTAAAATGCAACCTATCTGTCATGATTCTTTGTCCTCTGATTTTGAGTTCTGATTATTTTGGGGATTTGGTATGTATTTGGTTCAGTTTGTTTGAGACAATTCATGTGTTTAGATTCAGATGTCTGTTGTAGATATTCATACTTTTTTCTGGTTTGTGGGATTCTTGTGTTTTCATTCTGCTCATTATTCTCCTACAATCAGTCGCTCCCTTTATAACTCATATTTATTTACGGTAGTTGATCATTGGACTCATAAGGTTCCCATGCCACTGGCCATGTTTCTGTTTTTCGATTCTTTACTGGACCTTCTGCTGTATTTTTACACCTCCTGTTACTCCTGAGTTGTTATTTTTTCTCCCTCGATGTTTCTGCTAGTAAGTTTCTCTGTTCTGAAACCTGCAATTAAGCATCACCATGTAATCAAGGAATCATTTTATCAACACGTTTCTTTTGGCTGGGAGTTGTACTAATGCTTTAGAGTGACGTAATCTGATAAAGAATCTGTGGAGGGAGCTGAACATTAAGGAGATCTGGAGTTCATATGTAAAGATAAATCATGAAAAAAACAGTGGAGACATGCAAAAAAAAGATTGAGTGTTAGGAAGAGTATGAATAATTTTCAGTATGACATTTTTTTAATCAAATTCAAAATAAAAACGTTTTTTAGGCTAGAATTTTCTTCCTTTTAATTTTCTGAGTGAAGCCTTTCTCTTTTCCCTGATTTTTGGTTTAATAAAAATCATCTTAAATCTAAATCTGCCAGGAGTATGAATAATTTCGATTTTACACTCTGTACCATAGCCTACTATTATAGTTAACCTGTCTAATTTGTTTATTATTAGGAGTAGCAAAACACTTTGAGATCAAAATACACATTATAGCTAAATGTTATTTAGTTCATCAAACAGCTTGTTTTCTTAATTTTGATTTCATGTTGTAGATAGATATGTTGAAGATGCTGAAACCATCATTAGTTTGCTGATTTTTCACAAGTGGGAAGTGTTGTTGCATAGTCTGTCTAAAGTACAGGTTTTGTGTTACTGTTTTCATCATTTATTTCTACAAAGTCTTTAAGTACAATCTTTAACAAAAGAGGATTTTCAGTGACAGAAAACCTACCCTGACAGGTCTATCCATGATAAAGCCAGTATTTGCTGATAAGTTCCAAACCTAGTTTAGTTCTCAGATAAACTGGACATAAAAATGAAGAGAGAATTTCAGAGTCACTTACAATGAATTTTGCATTGCTTTTAAAAACGAAATCTGGCTACACCAAAGAATGGAGAACGGCAAGAACCTCATAAGCTAAGAAAAAAAGAAAATTACTGCTGTAGCTTAGAGAGCATGTGACAGACATTTCTTTCTTTCTTTCTTTCTTTCTTTCTTTCTTTCTTTCTTTCTTTCTTTCTTTCTTTCTTTCTTTCTTTCTTTCTTTCTTTCTTTCTTTCTTTCTTTTTTTCTTTTTTTCTTTCTTTCTTTGAGATCTTTATGACATTGTTGATTAAGTTTTACTCTAATACAAAACCTCTTTTATCATAGGTTTTTTGGGTAAGGGGGAGGGAATCGCCTAAAATACTCCCCCCTAATGGCCCCAAACCATGATACAGTAACTTAGGTGGAATCCTCAAAGTAACTCTTCTGAATAATGGCTGTGTACACTTGGTTCAAACACTAGAGATAGATTCAGAGCCATTACTTGCAGCCTAAAAATGCAACAGTGTAGGGTACGCCCCAGCACTTAACACCAGTGTGTCTGCCACACCCCACTTCTCTTTGACAAGGTCCAGGCTCACACTAAAAGAAGTTAAATCTGCCTGGTTTACAGAGCAATGACCGGCCTCATAGAAGGAATTGAGAAGTTTGACAGTCCTGGAAAGGGACGAGGTCTCCAGGTTACTAGACCCTTTAAAGTCGGAGAGCTCCTGTTTTCCAGCCCGGCATATTCCTATGTACTGTCGGTCGAAGAGAGAGGCAGCTACTGCGAGTTCTGCTTCACCAGGTAAAAAAAGAGCAACTGTTAATGTGTTGTTGTTTTTGTTTTTAACAATGAATGAATAAATGCAGTTAGAAGTGTCTCTTTGAACATGATTCTTAACTCAGTAACTCTAAATCTACTAGAGCCAAAGGAACTGTCACACCATAAAATCTATTTTTAGTTCTGCCTGTGCCCCTTCTTTCTGAGCCGTGGCTTCATGACCTACTTATCTGCCTAATCACCTTCTAAATAATGTCTAATCCACCAACATGATGGTATTTTTCCCTATTGTAACAGAGCATAAGGATGTGATCAACTGGTGATGTCAGTCATAGAAATTATTATCCTCCATGATGGTTTTGCAGAGGATAGAGCATAAAAACCAAAGTTGTGGATTTGTTAAACCAACATATATTTATGTACATTGCCAATAATAATAAAAATTTATGTCTTCATTAAGAAATTGCAAGAATTTCCCATCTGTCATTTTCATGTTTGGTTATATACATTATCTTTCATCTGTGGAACAAATGGGATTTAAAAGAAATCTCACCAAACAAAGGAGATATTTTTGTCATACAGTTGTGTTGTTTCATTAGAAATGCTTTACAATTAAGCTACAATGTTTGCCCTGGTTGAGCATGTCCTATTAGTACACATAGCCTCATATACTACATTTTCCTAAAGATCATACACCTAGTCAATGATGGAAAATTTGTTTGCACCAGTGCAAATTGCATATTGGAGTCTAGGTGTATTTATCTTAACCCAACAATCCATGAAAGTGCATTTTACATTGTATGTCTTTCACCCTGTCTACTGAGCAGCTCATTCAGACTACATAGGACTACATGTTGCAGAAATCTGGACTGCTTTGCTGTTTCTGTTTCATTGAGACAACTGGTCTGTCCTAAGGTCAGCTCTATTAATACCACAGAATGTTTGAAAGCTCTTTTGCAGGCTACCAACAACTGCTCACTCTTGTCCATGAGGCATGGTATTTAAGCATTTGTTGTACACACACTCATTGCTACTGTGATGCAACGATATGCACCCGAACAGATACTTTACAAATTCATTGGCTAGATTCAAGTGATTGTATATGAAAACTGCGAAGAAATTATTTCTGATGTGTGATTTTTTTTAAATGTTAGATGCTAAACTCTAATAAAGCTTTCTGTGACAGGAAAGAAAGCTTGGCAAGATGTGGGAAGTGCAAGAAAGCTTTCTACTGCAATGCAAAGTGCCAGGTAGGAAACACCGGGAAACAGTGGGTGATGTAGCAGGTAGAATGCTGATTTAACCCATCACCAATTTTTTAAATAAAAACATTTCTAAAGGTGAAACTGAAATTAAATTGTCGCCAGATGCTGGTTGCAACACATCCAGTCCTCACATACAAAGAAATCAAACCAAAGATATATAATAGAAATCTTATGTGTTGTAAAATGCAAATAGATTTTAACATGCTCATTGAAATTTATTTATGACTGTCTACAAATCTCTGATGACGGCTTCAAAATGCCCCCTGTAAGGAGAAAGTAGTTACATGGATTATTCAGGTAGGATTTTGGACCATTTTTCACCCAGATAATCTTCAGATCCTGAATGATCCGTAGACCCCTTCTATGAGCTCTGAGCTTCATTTCTTATCGTCTCTTAGCAAGGTGATTGGCTGGGCCAGTCTAGCAGCTTTATTTTTTATCTTGGTAGATTCCATCAGATTTTTATCAAGAGTGTCTTTGTACATTTGTCCATTCAACCTTTCTTTTATTATGTGAAGTCTGCCAGCAATAAATGCTGAAAATAGCCCCACACCACGATGTTCCCACCTCCAAACTTAACTGTTGATATGGTGTTTTTGGTGGGATTTGCAGTGCCTGCTGACAATGGTGTGTATTATGACATCCAAAGAGTTCCGCTTAGATCTCATCTTACCAGACTAAATTTCCATACCCCTGTTTGCTACTGGCCATCAGGGGTTGGGGTCCGGGAGGAGGAACAGGTGGTCTGGTCGGGGCCTGGGCTGGTGGGCTGCTTTGCCACTGTGTGGGCTTTTGCGGTCTGCTTGTCGCCATCCTAGAGGGAAGGGGGACCACCTCCTGGGTCCGGGGTCTGGTTGCTCTGCTAGGGTATCAGTACCTGGACCTGGGAGTATAGAGTGTGTATAGGGAGTTTGAGTGGGTGTACAGCATCCTTTCTTGTGTGTCTTGGTGTGCAGGTGAGAGTGTATGTGTGTAGGACAGAAGGAACGTATGACTGAATCTGTGTGTTCCTGTGTATGGGTCAGGTTGGGCTGCCTTCTGGCCTGGCGCATCTCAGGCCCCCCACCAAATTAGGGGCCTATTTCCCCTCAGTCACTCCCTGTCGGTGACTGATGCCTTTGACAGCTGGTGCATTGGTGGCTCTCGGTGTCCAGGGCTCGGTGCTTGGGAGGCATGCCGGTTCATCCCTGGTGCCTGCCTGGCCGAGCCCAAGTGGACCGGGGTGTTGGTCGGCCACTGTGCCGGGGCGGCTCTTTGGGAGGGGCTGGTTTGGCAATTGTTTTGCGATTGCTGTCGGGTGGCTCAGCGGGGATCAGGTCCGGCGTCTCCACTTGATCTCCTGTTCTGTATGTTTTGTGCTTGGTCGGTTCTTTGGTGGGTTACGTTGACCTTGGTCGAATGCTTGGTCTTGGTGCTCTGCGGTGTGTGGGAGTGAGATTGAGGAGCTGGTTGAGCTTGGAGTCCGGGTTCTGGCTGCTCTTGGCCTGGAGAAGCCATCCGTCTGCTGGGGCCATTGGTGTTTTCCCCCTGCATGGGGCAGTAGAGCCATTGGATGTCAGCTGTGAGCATTGGCCTGGGATGGCAGTGGAGCATGTCGGCCTTGGCTGGTTGTGGCCCCCGCGGCCTGGCGGCGGGGGGCCCCCATCGGCCGATCCTTGGTCGGGTCCCTGCTGGGGGGTGGGGCACCTCCGGCCCCCCGAAAATAGAGATATTTTCTTGTGTTTTCTTTGTTCTCCTTCCTCTCTTGTATTTTCACCTTACCCTCTCCCTCTTAAATTTTTTTCCTACCTCTCTTCATTTTATTTTTTTCTTCCCCTTTATTTTCCATTTCTGTGTCACTGGTGCATTCGTGAAACAACAAAAGACAAAATCCCACAGCTATTTCTAAGAAAGATTTTTTACACATCAAACGGAGTACTACAGCAAAAGCTGTAATGTTCCACTTGTGATAGTAAATTTGTTGGGCCTCTACTTGGTACTTAGACACCAATTCTGAGTGCAACACTGGCAGACAGGACACGGGTACAAAAGTATTTGGCAGCCATCGATTGTGCAAGTTGTTCCACTTAAAAAGATGAGAGGGATCTGGAATTTTCATCATATGTACACTTCAACTGTGAGAGACAGAATGTAAAAAAAAATCAGGAAATCAAATTGTATGATTTTTTTTTGTTTTACTTTCTCTCTCACAGTTGAAGTGTTCCTATATGAAAATTACAAACCTCCTTCATCTTTTTAAGTGGGACAACTTGCACAATCGGTGGCTGCCAAATACTTTTTTGCCGCACTGAATGTGCAGATCCATCCTTTCACTGAACAAGGTGTCCTCAGTGACACCCAAAGAGTTCAGCTCTGGCCTCATCTGACCAGAATATGTTCTCCCAGTTCTTTGCTTCATGGTGCCATGTAGTTGCTAACGAAATCTGACGTCCAGCAGCACCACCAGGAATAAGTTGAATAACAGACTAATGTCACATTTCTGTAGCTTTAAAAATAAATGTTTTTTATTTAAATTGAATTGATTTTATTTCACATTTGTTTATGTGGGCTAGCCTCATTGAGAACCAGAATCTTTTCTTTTTTTTTGAAGGACCCGTTAACGTAACAACATTAAAACACAACTGAACACATACAAGTTGATGGATACCAAAAAACTATTCCTCAACTAAACTTTCAAGTGTGTTTAGAAGCAGTTTAGAGAGAGTGATTAAACTGAAAAGGTTCAGGTGTTGCTGTTGAGGAGTCAGCCTAATGGGATAATATTGTCAGCATATTAGAAGACTATTTTACCCAGTTCTGATAAGTCAGATGGAGCATAGAGGGTAAAGAGGTTCTGAGAGTTTTGACTGGACTAATAACATGATATAAAAAGAATGAATGGTAACAGTACAAGTATTGATTTATACATTAAGTTGCTCCAATTATATGTTTGCATGTGGGTAAGGATGTCCAGTTGCCCAAAGAAAAAAAAGACATTTAGGTGGGAGGTTTACTTCCTGTAATTAATATTAAAGTACGGTGAAAGACTGTGTCTCAGTTTCAGAGAGCTGGCAGAAGCATTCGTGTAAACAATGTGCATGATCAAGGAGAGGTATGGTAGTGGGAGCATTAAGATGTTTTTTGGCATTAAAACAAAACAAGATTTGTTCCCACAAAGAAACAAAGCTTCAGTTTCTGCAAAAGTTTATTAACACTAGAATCAAAAGAAAGAGTTTTATCAACTATAATGCCAAGGTATTTATAGTCTGATGCAAACTCCATGCATTAACTCTGGGTAGCTACTTTTCTGTATTGACTGATATCCGGTATTTTATGTGTGTTTATGTGAAGAAAGGAGACTGGGCCATGCACAAGCTGGAGTGTTCAGCTATAAATGCATTTGGAGAGAACTGGTGCCCATCAGAGACCACCCGCCTTGTTGCTCGAATCCTTGCTAAGAAGGTGGGTCTCTTCATGAAAAACCATGTACAGGTCCTTCTCAAAAAATTAGCATATTGTGATAAAGTTCATTCTTTTCCATAATGTAATGATAAAAATTTAACTTTCATATATTTTAGATTAATTGCACACCAACTGAAATATTTCAGGTCTTTTATTGTTTTAAAACTGATGATTTTGGCATACACCTCATGAAAACCCAAAATTCCTATCTCAAAAAATTAGCATATTTCATCCGACCAATAAAAGACAAGTGTTTTTAATACAAGAAAAGTTAACCTTCAAATAATTATGTTCAGTTATGCACTCAATACTTGGTCGGGAATCCTTTTCCAGAAATGACTGCTTCAATGCGGCGTGGCATGGAGGCAATCAGCTTGTGGCACTGCTGAGGTGTTATGGAGGCCCAGGATGCTTCGATAGCAGCCTTAAGCTCATCCAGAGTGTTGGGTCTTGCGTCTCTCAACTTCCTCTTTACAATATCCCACAGTTTCCTTATGGGGTTCAGGTCAGGAGAGTTGGCAGGCCAATTGAGCACAGTAATATCATGGTCAGTAAACCATTTACCAGTGGTTTTGGCACTGTGAGCAGGTGCCAGGTCGTGCAGAAAAATTAAATCTTCATCTCCATAAAGCTTTTCAGCAGATGGAAGCATGAAGTGCTCCAAAATCTCCTGATAGCTAGCTGCATTGACCCTGCCCTTGATAAAGCACAGTGGACCAACACCAGCAGCTGACATGGCACCCCAGACCATCACTGACTGTGGGTACTTGACAATGGACTTCAGGCATTTTGGCATTTCCTTCTCCCCAGTCTTCCTCCAGACTCTGGCACCTTGATTTCCGAATGACATGCAAGTACTTTGGACCACTGAGCAACAGTCCAGTGCTGCTTCTCTGTAGCCCAGGTCAGGCGCTTCTGCCACTGTTTCTGGTTCAAAAGTGGCTTGACCTGGGGAATGCGGCACCTGTAGCCCATTTCCTGCACACGCCTGTGCACGCTGGCTCTGGATGTTTCTACTCCAGACTCAGTCCACTGCTTCCTCAGGTCCCCCAAGGTCTGGAATCGGTCCTTCTCCACAATCTTCCTCAGGGTCCGGTCACCTCTTCTTGTTGTGCAGCGTTTTCTGCCACACTTTTTCCTTCCCACAGACTTCCCACTGAGGTGCCTTGATACAGCACTCTGGGAACAGCCAATTCGTTCAGAAATTTCTTTCTGTGTCTTACCCTCTTGCTTGAGGGTGTCAATGATGGCCTTCTGGGCAGCAGTCAGGTCGGCAGTCTTACCCATGATTGCGGTTTTGAGTAATGAACCAGGCTGGGAGTTTTTAAAAGCCTCAGGAATCTTTTGCAGGTGTTTAGAGTTAATTAGTTGATTCAGATGATTAGGTTAATAGCTCGTTTAGAGAACCTTTTCATGATATGCTAATTTTTTGAGATAGGAATTTGGGGTTTTCATGAGCTGTATGCCAAAATCATCAGTTTTAAAACAATAAAAGACCTGAAATTTTTCAGTTGGTGTGCAATGAATCTAAAATATATGAAAGTTTAACTTTTATCATTACATTATGGAAAAGAATGAACTTAATCACAATATCCAACTTTTTTGAGAAGGACCTGTATTTGTGAAACTTTTACAACCACGTTTTTTTTCCTGAAGTGGATTTACTGTATATTCAATGTGCTGGTCCCAAAGCAGAAAATGATGAAAGAGCGATGCGATTCAGAGAAGATGTTGCTCATTGAAGAGCTGCAGTCACGTGAGTAAAAACTATTTTATTACATAACGATACAGAGCCTAAGAGCTTTTGATTTACTTCTACGGTTGACTTTTATTAAATGTTGTCAAACAGCTTCAGAAACAGGATGTTCTTTAGATATGTGTCTACAGCTCTAAAGTTTTATCTTGTTCTTCTTTCGCCTTTGGCTGAATTTAAAGCTGTTTACTGTCTGTTCCGTGTACCTGACAGCTGCGTCTGCCTAAATAAATAACAAGGTTGACTGTTTATGGGTAAAAGAAGTGTCAGGCCTAAAAGCTATTAAGTGTTCATTAACATTTGCAAAGCCCTGACATCAAGACCTGAGAGGTTTATTGTCCTTGTGTAACTCTGCTACATGCCAAGTTATCAGTTAAAATCTTTCAACGAATCTCCTTGTCTGTGCTTAAATAGTATTCTCTATGTCAAACTGTGATATCTTTAGTATTTTTTTATAGGTTGAACAAAAAAAATGTGAAAAGGGATCCAGAAAAAAGTATTGATATTAATTGAAGGAACAAATTAAAAAAGCAGTCGTACTCCTTTGCTTTTCTATGCTTTGTCTTGTTACAAGCTTGTGAGTTTCAATATGATTGAATTATATGTGAATATGAAGTGAACACTCAGATCAACTCAAATTCATAAAGAATTGTGTAGTTTATAATTGTGTAGATAGATAAGATAACAAAACATAGTTTTCAAATATTTTTCAAATAAAAACATATTAAAAGTTTAGTTGTACATTTGAATTCAGTCCCCTTTATTAGTATACCCCTAAAATTCCAGTGCAAGCAATTGCCTACTAATTATACGATAATCTGGAAAAGCATGAGATATTTTGCAAAGAACAAAAGACACAAATTTACTTTACAAATATGGCAATATGTGCTGAACTTCAAGGGGCATAAAAACGTTTACAAGACACTGTACAAGCACAACAACATTCCTTTGAAACGCTTTAGGTGGTACATGTAAACAAGTACCTGAAATGACAAGATTTTGTTGTTAAATTTGGTTTCATATGGCATTGTTATAGTTAAGTAGTGATAAAATGACAACATTGAAATATGTCCCTGACTGCAACAGATCTAGAGAATGAAGACAATGAAAAAAGAGAGAGAACCGACACGGACATTGCTGCACTCCATCGATTTTACCCTAAACATTTGGAGTTGCCAGACCAAAAAGAACTGCTTAAGCTATTTTCCCAGGTACCACAAAGGCATTTTTATTTCTTCTGTTTTTATTGATTTACATGAATAGTTTGCATCTTCCTCATCTGTTCTGATAATCTGTATTTAACAGGTTGCCTGTAATGGCTTTACAATAGAAGATGATGAACTTTCCCACATTGGTACTGCAGTCTATCCAGAGTAAGTAGGAAACCTCATAAACATGCTCATTAACAAGTAATTTTGCTGCAACATAGTAAACCTCTGAAAATGAGCACAAAGGCAAAATTGGTATGATTTATTGCAGATGCTGTTTCTGAATGGGATATATTGGCCCTTGTTCTTGTTATATGGCTCCCTAAACCAGAGGAAAACCGCCCCTTGATCTTGAGGAAATTTTTAACATTAGACTAAAATTTGGAAAATCTAATTTCAGTATGGAGGAAAACATGACTTTACTGTACGCTGAGCACTTGGCACATTTATTTTTTCTTTTAGCTTTCTTGGCCATCCAAAAAAAAAAAAATTTACATTACCCCCACAGGTTTCAGATCTGCACAAGGATGTTTCTTCACAATCTGCTGAATCTTCCTATAAACCTGTAGAGGTTTCGATGTCTCCACCATCAGTTTCCACCTTCTTGTGGAGGATAAAATGCTATCTGTGTTCCATAAGCTTCCCAGCAGCATGAGAGGATGCAAGAAATCACCTGGCTTGTCATTTTTAGTTTATAATTTTAACCTGCCTTGACTAGTGCAACTATTTTAGAAGTCACCAAAACTAATGCAGTCATTTTACTAAAACCTATTAACCCATGCTCTCAAGTTCTCCTCCTCATCGCTGAATACAATGTCAGGGCTTATTTTAGAGCTATGACATTATGCATTAGAACAGCAGTCTTTTGAACTCACAACTTCCTTGGTCTCTGAGTAACTTGTTTATGTACAATTTGGAGGCGTGTGTGCTTCTTTCTAACCAGGAACCTCTTTACTGAGTTTTAAAAAAATAGATGTCATTGCTTAATCATGTTATTGCTATGAACAATATTGAGTTAAACTTTACTATCTGCTTTCCTCCCACAGTGTGGCACTTATAAACCACAGCTGTCTTCCCAGCGTCATAGTCACATATAATGGCACGTCAGCTGACGTCCGGGCGGTGCAGGACATGAAGCCTGGAGATGAAGTGAGGAAAACACATGACTGCCATTAGAGGGGGGTGGATCCTGTTGTAGTTTTGCTTTAAGTGTATGGAGGACGGAGGAGTGATCGCTTTTTTTTAAAGACATATAGTTTGTGAACAGCATTGCAGACATATGTTGAGTGATAGAGTTTGAGTGGATCAACTGGAAAGCTCCCAAGAAAACCCAGTGATGATGATGATTTATGATTTTTACTTTCTGCCAGTTTCTTGTAAGAATTGTCAAAACATAAAGTCATTACCCTAATTTAATTTATGTCTACAAACATTTTTCTGCAGAATTTGAATTGAATCTTTAAAAATACTCAGCTAAGTACTAGGTAAATAGGAATTCACTTGTGAGTTTTTCAAGGCAGAAGAGTGAATGTGTTGTATGAAAGGTGGCTACTGTATAATTCTGTATTTGTGGGTGACTATAGAGCAGCAAATAACTTGTGTAGTTTCAAGGACAGTGAACATGCTCTGTGATAAATGTGTGTGGTACATCTATTCTAGGTTCTCATCAGCTACATAGACCTCCTTTATCCAACAGATGATCGAAATAACAGGCTGAGGGAATGCTATTACTTCACCTGTGACTGCTTGGAATGCAAAACCAAGTCCAAAGTAAGACCGAAAGAAAAGCAATTCCCTGATGTCATGTCAGCCCCCTCCACTTTTATTGGCACAATGGGCAATAAATTGTTAAAATCCTCAAAATAGGTTTACCAACCTTTAAAGTTATCATTATCTCACATCAAAAAATTAGCTGTTAAATTGGAAAAATTAAACCTCCCTTACCACATTTCTCACTGCGCATTGTGACAAAACAAGTAGGTACTTATCCCAGTTCCAGCTGATTTAAATTGCCATGTTTACTTGTCTTACCCATTTTGAAGAGTAAGTAATAAACATAGGCCTCTGTGCCAAATAACATGTATACCCTTCTTAAAGAATAAATTACATATTAGTAAGCGAAGACTCCTACTCCAACCAACTTAAAAAATGAAATAGTTGAAAAACATGTTTATTTTATGTGACTTGTTGGGGGTGCTAACAATGTGGAGGGCATTGTAAATGGATGGCTTGTGTCCTTTTACTTAAATGAAGATTTTCTGACATGTTTTGTCTTTTTTTCTCCATCTATAGGATAAGGCAAAGCTGAAAGTTCGTAAGCAGAGAGATCCAGTCGAGCCACATGTTGTCAACAACATGATCCGCTACGCCAGGAACACTGTCAGGGAATTCAGGGCCCTGAAGCATGTCAAAAATATCTTTAAGTGCCAATTAATATTTTTTATCTGAGTTTTAAAAATGATTTTTAATGTGGTACATCTTAAGAATTAGTGTCTGATTCAATAACTAATCTCCTTGCTAATATTTACAAATGACCAATGTACATTTTCTTTTGAAATGGCAACACTGAAATAACAAATCAGAAGCTTTTGAAGACTCTTCATCCTTGACTCAGTAGCACCTCCTAGTGAGCTGTTGGAAATGTGTGAGCAGAGCTTGGAGAAAATGGGAGCTGTCTTTGATGACTCCAATGTCTACATGCTCCACATGATGTACCAGGCCATGGGGGTTTGCATTCACATGCAGGATGCATATGGAGCAATCAGATACGGTGAAAAGATCCTCAAGCCTTACAGGTACCAAAACACAGTTTCACACAAGTAAGATATTACAGATTGTAGTGTGCAGATTGGTTCTGTTTTGTTTTATCTATATTGCTGTCTTGTTTAAAAATATGAATATCATTTAATGGGTTTTACTATAACTTATTAAAACTGTTTACCTCTAGGGGTCTTTTTTAGATTAAATTTTGGACAACTTGCACTGTCTTGCAAAAGTATCCATACCTTTTAAGCTTTTCACATTTTGTTGCATTACAAAAACAAATATGTGTGTATCTTATTGGGATTTTATGTTAAGACCGACCAAAAAAAGTCTCTTAAATGTGAAGAGGAAGAACGACAATTTTGAAAAATGTTACAATTTATTATATAAAAAGTGTTGACTAGATATGTTTAACCGCCTTGAATCAATACTTTGTTGAATTACTGTTAGTCTCTACCAGGTTTGCACATTTATAGGCTGAAATCCTTGAAAATCAAGTTTCCTTTACCATTCAATTCACTCTTATACGCTACTTTTTGTTGGTCCACCAAATACAATCCAAATAAAATATATTAAAATATGTAGTCTTAATCAGACAACACGTGAGAACATTAGATGCGTATGAATAGTTTTTAAGTTTTGAACTGTAAAGCAATTCGTTTTCAACTCGTATAATCTTCACTTCACTTTTCTTTTTTTTTTCAAGCACTTCAAATTTTGTGGATATAAAGGCTTTTATTGTGAGTTAGGAGGGGTGTTTGTGCTTTTGTTTATTAGCTATTATAAAAACTGTGTTGAAAAGATTTTGTATCTTTTTTGTAAATCCCATTTCTGCTCAATTTAAGGTCTGTCACAAACATTTTAATAGTTAGTCACTCTTATAGGAAATAGACAGTTAAAAAAGGGTAATAAATGTTATGATTCCCAACAATTGTTTTGACCTGAGTTTCTGTATATGAAAAAAGGACAATAAAGATATGCTGTACTTCTCTTTAAGTTTCAACAAAACTTTATGTTTATTTATTAGTTCATAACCTAAATTTAAAGGATTGCTGACTTTTTGTTTTATATTTCTTTATAATTATTTCCAGTTGTTTTAGACCTGGCCGCACAAGTAGATTAAGCATTTTTCCGTCATTAAAAGAATGTTAAAAGATCACTTAATTTAGCTTATTTGTCAATTCTGTAAATTTGGTGTACATTGTCTCTCCAATACAGCAAGCTTTATTCCCCGTACTCATTGAATGTGTCGTCAATGTACCTGAAGATGGGCAGGATCTACATGAATCTGGACAGGAAGTCAGAGGGCATCAGTGCTCTCAAGAAGGTATGGTGGCTTGCTAAGTTTTTATATAAACTGTACACACTGTATTGACATCGTGAGTTAAATGACGAGCGCAATGTTTGCACAAAGCAGTGTCAAGCTCAACAGGGCATTTTGATTTGGTCCCAGTTTAGTCATTTTTGTTTTTTATTTCACTCCAATTATTTTTTGTTCGAAATAATTCAAGTTTAAGCAAAACATTTTGGTTTTTGCAAAATGTTGTACATCAGACACCTCGCCTTTTTTAAGTTGGTCTTCATGTAGCTTTAGATCACAGGGAGAATCTCTGGCAGAGAAGATTCATTCTCATTAGCCTGGTGTCTCGCCCATATGACTTGAAATAGATTAAGTTGAACCTTGTCTACCTTCAGTATATTTGTCTCATTTTTATCTGTTACAGTGAATCTATGTGAGTGTTTGTGTTATGCCTATTTTATTTTTACCTGAAAGAAGGCGTTGTTGACAAGAACTATGATAAGAAAGTATTGTTGGCTAAATTAACACAGACACAAAGAAAATGCAGCTGGAAGTGTATATTTGGAAAATTACCAACCCAAGAGTGGGTGACCATGCAGACCTTAGCTGTCACAAGTTAAATATATGTCTATAGGGAAATAATGTGAATTACTTTAAACATTTTTTTTTCATTGAACAGGCAATGACTGTAATGGAAGTGGCTCATGGAAAGAATCACCCTTTCCTCAGAGACTTGCGTAAAGAGATTGGACAAAAATGAAGACAATTTTTGGACTGGTTTGCTCCGAGCTTCACGGAACTGTGAGAAAGAAGGATTTTTTTTTTTAAACAATGGATGGAAATTTTGTTTCATGCAGCTATTTAAAGTGCAGTTGTATTCCACTGTCAGGATCTTAACAAGTGAAAGTATGTTCTACCACACTTATTTCACGAGTGAAATTGTTTACAAATGAGAATAATATTAAAGAGCTTCCAACCATAAGTGGAAGCTTTTCAAGTTGTACAGTCAGTGGTGACTTTTCATCAGCAACAGTTTTTGAAATTGGCTATTTCTCTGGGTCACATCAGAAGGGGAGGCACACAAGTGCCATGTTTTTAAAAAAAAGTGCATTGTTTCTGTTGCCAATGGGTCGGGGGAAATGCTCTACTGATGTAGAGCTTCAGAGAAGATTTCTGTTGGAAACAGCCGGGATCACAGTTCGAAAGTGCAAAATTAGAAACTCACCCAGGGTGGCAGTCATGCTTGAACCACCACTGTTTCTCATGATCAGAAAGTTTAAGGTAACAAATAATGTAATAAACATTTTCTTTCTCATGTATTATTCTCTTTTACTTCTAAATCTTTTCTTTGTACCCTTCTAAAACCCATTTATCTCAATTTCCAATGTAGTTATAGTTTTGTGTATTTGGCCTTTTGTTTTTAAGAAAACACAGTAGTTCAACACAACATAGTTCATTTATGTTTACATTTGAGTACAGTTTTACCATTTTTGACCGAAATGGGTTTATGTAGAATCAGTGCTATCAAAACCAGACAGAACAAACTATTACAGTCAGTGCAATGTTTTGGTCATCCTGTGCTGCTTCACAAATTCCATAAAAATTGACATGGGAGTTTTCCAGAAGAAACATTTTTTAAAATGTCTTTACTTTATAACAGAATAACGTTCTGTGGTGAAAAAATTTATTTAACATCAAAGTGATAAACAATATTACCCTACCTGTAAAGACGCTATAACCAGAATTATTCAATCACCTTTTAAATAATTTAAATCAAGTGTTTCAATCACTGCCATTTCCACAACGCCCTCGGTATGCAGACTGATTCTACAGACATTAGAGAAAGAATGGTTAACACTAAGAAGCTCAGTTAATTAGTGTGGGACCATAAAAAGATGCAACCAGTGCAGTCAGTCTGTTTGTTACTAACTACTACAGAACTCGTCAACTGTCATTCAATCAATACACGCTTCCAAACTTTGAGTGGCCTTCAGATGAGCTTGAGAAGAGTATGCACATAGCTTCTTGGAATGGGTTTCCATAGCTAAGCAGCTGCGTCCAAGCCCTACATCACCAAGTGCAATGCAAAGCATAAGATGCAGTTGTAAAGGATGCTGCAACTGGAACAGTGGAGACATGTTCTCTAGAGTGCCAAATTACGCTTCCCTGTTTGACAATCCAGAAGAATGGTACTTGCCTGACTGCTTGGAACTAAGTGTAAAGTTTGGTGGAGGGGGTATTTTAGGGGTTGCTTGGAACCTTCGTTCCAGTGACAGGAACTCTTAGTGCTGCAGCAAATAAAAACATTTTGGACAATTCATGCTCCCAACTATGTGGACCTATTCACATTCCAACACGCTTGTGCCTCAGTAAAACAAAGAAAGGTCCATAAGGAGATGGATAAGTGAATTTTGTGAAGAACTTCTCTGATCAACATAGAGCCCTGACCTTAACCAAACACATTTGGGATAAATTAGACAGAGATTTTAAGCAGGCATAAGTGTCCAACATTAGTGCCTGACCTCACAAATGCTCTCCTGGAAGAATCACTAACTATTCTTGTAAACATTCCTAAACCTTGCAGATGCCCTTCCCAGAAGACCTGAAGTTCTTAAATGTGCAGAGACGGACAACTTCATTTTAAAAGCTTATCTAATAACTAACAGTTCATGAAAATATGTGTCAAAGTATCTGAACACTTAATGGCAATACATTCATCATTTAAATGTCACCTTCTAGTTGTGTGTTAAAGAGTTTTATTCATGGCACACAACACACAGTACAACTGTATTAACATTAAAATACAAATGTTAATATATTCACTAAACCTGATCTGCATGTAATGTGCTATCACACTCTCTGGTCTTTTATTTCAACTTCTTTATATTTTTGGGATGTTTTTTTTTAACTTTTCATTCATTTTGGTGGAACTAAAGACATTTTACGTTACTTATATGTATTTCTTATTTATTTTGGAATACATTAACAAAGTAAATCCATGTCCAAATCACATAAAGGAACAGTAACTGGCCAGTATCCAAAAAAAGGCTTCACTAATCATCAACTATGTGTTTCATCTTAAATTAAAAATTAATGCTCTGTACATGAATCCCTCACCATTTTTTATGCTTTGCAGGAATTATGCTATTAATAAATCAGTCTATAAATCTCACATCTCACAAAGAAACAGTTCAGTTCAAGGCCTCAGTCTTAAAGAAAATAAGGCTTTTATTGCATAATAAGCAAGTATGACAGTTTAATACATGTCTGGGGAGAGAAACAAATCTTAATGCACTCAAAATGCATATATAAAAACATATGTACATAAAATCTGAAGCAGATTTTGAAGTTTTCTGCCAAAACAAAAGAGAACGGAACATGGGGTAAAACTTTAAATATAAGACAAACAGTGGAATGCAGAGTGGAAAAAATACTGTTGAATAGAAAAGAAGTGCAAAGAAAAAAAAACTTGAATGTCAAAATGTCATAAAGCGTATACATATCGGAGAGCATATACTAAAATATATACACTGAAATGTAAAAAATGCATGCATAGTTTATGTTTCGGTATTTTAAGGTTACCAAGTCAATAAAAGGAAACTATAGAAAACATTTTGACATGACCGTTATGTACAGAGAGTTGGCTTAGTTAAAATTCGGAAAAGCATAAACAGATGGGTACATTTTAGGGTTTTATGAGTAGCAGTTGTTTTTCTTCTCTTGGCCACGTATTTTGTGCCTCTTATGCTTTTCAGATTAATCCAAAAGATCAACATATTTGGAATTTTGAAGCTACTAAATAAATATCAATTTGTAAATAAGTTGAGTTTTTTTTTTCAAATCAACAAGTTGTATTTCAGTAAGGCACAGCTGTAAAACAATTATCTTGAGCTTAAGCACTATAAAGTTTTGAAATGCAATATAAATCAAATATATTATTTCTGAAATGTACTTGTGCTTTTATAAGTTTCACACAGAATGTCCTAACTGGCAAATCTCCACATGAAAATTGAAGAAATCTTGGGAAAATTTCACAAAAAGCAGAACAAAAAAAGACAAATTCAGAAGAACAGAATGTCTGCCTATGGCAGTGTTTCTCAAACTTTTTTTTATCATTCCCCACTTTGGACAAAGGAGCATACACAAGCCCCCCATGCTTTTATCGCCCCAACAGAATGGTGACCACGCCTGATTTTTTAAGTGTTTTATTTATTTAAATAGCCGAGTTAGTCTACAAGTTTTTAAGGGTATAAATTAGTTGGAAAAAGGGGTTGCGCACTGTTATAAAACCGGCTCAGAAATATATGCTGTTAGTAGTTGCTACATGTAGAACTTCAGCTCACAGTTGGAGAAAATAAAAGTTGTAGTTTTATCAAATTTACAAAGCTTTCAAAAATACAAAATAAAATAAATAAAGAGCAAGATACTCATCCCTGTATTTCCTCCGTGGTTGACCGTGTGACTTCTCTGACTCTGAAACGTTCCCTGATCTTTTTAGATATTTGTACATTTTTGTAGATGGAATCTCTGATAATGCCGCTACTTCAGCTTGTTTTGTTCTGCTGCGATATATTCCAACGTCAAACTCCAAGCCCGATGTTCCAGGTCCCGGTTCTGTTTACAATGATGATCACAATTGCTAATTTATTTGGGTGTGTTTAATTTTCTGAGAGGGGGGAGTTGGTTGATTTAATTTACAGTGCAGTGAAACATTCACAACGACAGAATCTAGGGGGGGAAAAACTATTTCAATCCCCTTGATGTCACGCCCCACCTGCGATACCTCTGCGCCCCACTAGTGGGGCTTGCCCCATAGTTTGAGAAACACTGGCTTATGGCAAAGAGAAGGTGACCACAGTCTTCAGAGAAATAAATAAAAACATTTGTTACAATGTAGAAGTCAAAACTTGCTGCATTAAACAATATTATGCTGAAAACAAATGAACATTTATACTCAATTTGGCAAACGAAAGTAAAAATGTAGTTTAAAGTAGTAAAACTGCTGCTACCTTCTGTTCATGCACCATACGGCAGTTTCTAACACTGGCTTTTAAAATTTTTGTAAAAACATGTAGCAGGTAGGATATCTCCTATATTCACACTCACAGCAACAAGCTGCCTGTTCACCAACCTGCATGTAGACGATGCATGTATAGTCAATAGAAAACCAACAGACTCAAGATGAAATGGAAATACTTAGCTAAATTTGAAAATTATATGGAGAAGTGGTTAATTATTTTACACTTTTTTGAGGGGAGTTTGCTTTAAAAATCCACTAAAATGTACACAAACTGCTTAGTAGAAAATTCAGTGAGTCTGTATCTTCTACTCATCCGCTTTCTAGAACTAACCTGAAAGTACTGTTAATCTAGTGGCATCAAACCACTTCCCATAAGACTGAACATTGTTGAGTCCAGCTCAGATGAGGCGGGAGTTCTTGAGGAACTGGATGAGCACTTGGTACACAAACTTGTACTGGGAGATGGTCTGCACCATCAGCATCCTATGTTGCCTCAGCTCTGACAACATGTTGGGAACTTCCACTGGCTAAAAGGACACAAAGGAGAAAGATTGATATTAGTCATGGAAAAAGATACATACACACGTGCTCAAATTTGTTGGTACCCTTACAGCTCATTGAAATAATGCTGCATTACTCCTGAAAAGTGATGAAATTGAAAGCTATTTTATCATGTATACTTGCATGCCTTTGGTATGTCATAGAATAAAGCAAAGAAGCTGTGAAAAGAGTTGAATTATTGCTTATTCTACAAAGATATTCTAAAATGGCCTGGACACATTTGTTGGTACCCCTTAGAAAAGATAATAAATAACTGGATCATAGTGATATTTGAAACTAAATAGTTACTTTAATTAGTATCACACATGTTTCCAATCTTGTAATCAGTCATTCAGCCTATTTAAATGGAGAAAAGTCGTCACTGTGCTGTTTGGTATCATTGTGTGCACCACACTGAACATGGACCAGAGAAAGCAAAGGAGAGAGTTGTCTGAGGAGATCAGAAAGAAAGTAATTGACAAGCATGGTAAAGGTAAAGGCTACAAGACCATCTCCAAGCAGCTAGATGTTCCTGTGACAACAGTTGCAAATATTATTAAGAAGTTTAATGTCCATGGAACTGTAGCCAACCTCCCTGGGCGCGGCCGCAAGAGGAAAATCGACCCCAGAATGAACAGAAGGATAGTGCGAATGGTAGAAAAAGAACCAAGGATAACTGCCAAAGAGATGCAAGCTGAACTCCAAGGTGAAGGTACGTCTGTTTCTGATCACACAATCCGTCGCTGTTTAAGCGAAAGTGGGCTCCATTTAAGAAGACCCAGGAGGACTCCACTTTTGAAAGAAAAACATAAAAAAGCCAGACTGGAATTTGCTAAAATGCATATTGACAAGCCACAATCCTTCTGGAAGAATGTCCTTTGGACAGATGAGTCAAAACTGGAGCTTTTTGGCAAGTCACATCACCTCTATGTTCACAGACGAAAAAATGAAGCTTTCAAAGAAAAGCACACCAGTGAAACATGGAGGAGGCTCGGTTATGATTTGGGGCTGCTTTGCTGCGCCTGGCACAGGGTGCCTTGAATCTGTGCAGGGCACAATGAAATCTCAAGACTATCAAGGCATTCTGGAGCGAAACGTACTGCCCAGTGTCAGAAAGTTCGGTCTCAGTCGCAGTTCATGGGTCCTCCAACAGGATAATGACCCAAAACACACAGCTAAAAGCACCCAAGACTGGATACGAACAAAACATTGGACTATTCTGAAGTGGCCTTCTATGAGTCCTGATCTGAATCCTATCGAACATCTATGGAAAGAGCTGAAACTTGCAGTCCGGAGAAGGCACCCATCAAACCTGAGACAGATGGAGCAGTTTGCTCAGGAAGAGTGGGCCAAACTACCTGTTAACAAGTGCAGAAGTCTCATTGAGAGCTACAGAAAACGTTTGATTGCAGTGATTGCCTCTAAAGGTTGTGCAACAAAATATTAGGTTAGGGGTCCCATCATTTTTGTCCATGCCATTTTCATTTGTTTTCTTATTTACAATATTATGTTGAACGAAACATCAAAAGCAAAGTCTGATTTCTATTCAATATGTAATAAACAATGGTGGATGCGAATTACTTTTGTCAGTTTCAAATTATTTCAGAGAAAATTGTGCATTCTTCATTTTTTGTGGAGGGGTACCAACAAATTTGAGCACGTGTGTAAAAGGCCCATTCATTTTCCTGATGATCCTCTTTTAAATATGCTTCCTTGGTGATTCATAGACTGCAATTTTATTTCCACCTGTCTGACAATAGTATACTGACTGCAACTTAGTCAATGCCATCCTCTACACACCTCATTGTGCTCCAGGCAGCTGATCATGAGCTCAGCAAGGATCACCACACCAGTACGACCTACGCCGGCACTGCAATGCACAACCACTGGTGGATTAAGGCTCTTTGAGGTATCCAGCATGGAGTTGGTGTGCCTCCTCACAGACTGAATCTGTTCTAAGTAGGCTGAAAAAAGAAAGAAGTTCTGGTAGATTCTTCAGGCATTGATTAGTAAAAGTATGGACTATGAGTCAAGTCCACTTACAGAGAAATCCAGGAACATATTCTGGACAGCCCTGCTCAGGCCAGTCAGTGTACTGCAGGTGCCAAACCGTCCTCTCCTGGCCTGACAGCAGGTGTTTGACTTTCAGACCAGTGGTGGCGTAGCAGTTGTACTCTGTGCGAAACTTGGTAGTCACCTTGAACTTGCCGTAGGTGGCCGAGTTGTGTTTGGAGCCCAGTTTGGGCCAGTAGCGGTGACTCTTGGACCTGCCACCTTCCTGTATCGAAAATGTATATAGTTATGAGCAAACAGAGAGAGAGGAAGAGAGGAGCTCAAAGTCCAGAATTTGTTAAGTCCAGACTTAAATCCAGTTGAGAATCTGTGTCAAGACTTAAATATTTGTATTTACAGCTGTTCTCTATCCAATATTCAATTCAATTCAATTCCAAAACCCTTTATTTATCCCAGAGGGAAATTAAGTGTTGGTATAGCTGATACAATTAATTATTTAAGGAGTTGTTGTAGATCATGATGGCTGTAGGCAGGAAAGATTTCCTGTAACGGTTTCTGTTGCAGGAAAACTGAAGAAGCCTCCGACTAAAGACACTCTGTTGTTGTAGGATAGTCTCATGAATCAGGGTTGTCTATAATCTTTTTGATTTTATGAAGAATCCTTCTTTGCATCATCATCTCCAGAGGTCCCACAGTCATCCCCAGAACAGAACCAGCCTTTTTTATCAGGTTGTTTAGCCTTTTTAAGTCCCTGGCTCTGTTGCTGTGATATGCAATATGACTGACTATCTATCTTGAGCTATTTTGCAATGAGAAGTAGGCACAAAGAAATTAATTTGTAGATGCGGAAAGCTGGGAAAATCATACCTATAACTAGAAGAGCCCTCGGAGAATGCAGACCTCCGCAAAGGCAGCCCACCCCTCCATCTTGTGATTTAATTCTAACAATTTTAGATCCCTTGACCATGAGATCATACCTTTAGCAGCTGGATTCAAATGATATTGTTAGTTCAGAAGTTATCCACGAAAATCTGTTTTTCGGTAATGCTGGTTTTCGGGTCACCCCCAACTTCTAATCACTTGTTCCTGGTCCCATTGTAGAAATTTTCTGAACATTAAATCAAAATCCACCTAGAACTTTTTGATTTATGTTGCTAACTAACAAACAGACAAACAAACAAAACAAAAAAACCTTGGTGAAAACATAACCTACTTGGCAGAGGTTAAACATTTCCAGTTGTAACTGCAACACAGAGCTTTACAAAGTATTGTTTCTGGGGCCACACTTTTTAGATTTTAATTTGTAAAAAATATATAAAAAAGACCTCCTTCTTATACTGCACAACTGAGCACCGTTTTTGTCAGTCTGTCAAATCAAATCACAACTGAATATATTGAAGAGTGTGGTTGTTATGTGGGAAAATGTAAAAAACCTCAAAGGGAGTTTACAACTCTATAATGTGCTTTTACCTCCTCGGCAGTAACCATAGCGATGACGTTGACGCCCTGTTCCCAGATCATCTGCCAGAAGTCTCCACAGGTGTTGGCCAGTGGGCCCTGGGTGGCAATGTAGTGCCACTCCTCCCCTCTAATCATAACCTGAGAACAACAACGGACAAAACAATTAATGGGCATTAGGGCAACAAATAACTTTCAATGTCCTTAAAATTAATTTAGATTAAAGTGAATTTAACACTCTTAATTGGCAGATCATGTGAAAAATATGGAAAAATACTAACACCTACCACTAGAGAGCAGTATAAGGAGTTCTAATCCAAACCCAAGGGGTTTTTCTAAGATTATGCTCTCTTTAATTATTTTACCAACAATATAAAAAGGGACAAAGGAACACTGACAGAACATTATCTTGTAAAAAATCCACAGTATAACACTATTGCATAATAACCACATCTCAGCTGATTCCTCAAGCAACTGAGAGATTGAGCAGGTGGAGTCATTTTTACTGATAGAGGTGAGAGGGTTACAAATGTGTTGCTTAAGGTGTCAACATTTTTAATGAATTCAAAGAACTTGGAGAGATTTAAGTCCTGAAAGCATTTTTGTTGTCTTAATAAAACATAAATATCATTAAGTACGATAAATAATAAAACAAAACAAAAAAAATTTATTTATACAAATAAAATCTTTAAAATGTGGATAAAAGGACAGGAAATCTGTCTTGGGTGAATCAAATGGAGGATGGCTTATATCAAAACCATACTTCTTTTTTTTTTTATTGGGGAAAAAACTTGAATGATCTCAATGATCTCAGTTTCTGATTAGCATGCATCAAGGAACTTTTTCCTCAATAAATATTTAACTATGTATATTTAGTTTAGGCTGGTTAATTTCTTTCTACTTAAAGAATGTGAAAATCATAAAATGCTGTAATCTTCACTAAACCCTAATTTTCCCATTTACCCTTGGTGCTCTGAACGCACCTTGATATGTGAGGCGTTAATGTAGCCCGTGTTGTTCTCTTTGTTGGGTACCAACTCGACCCGATTCTCCTCATACGGGACGACGTCGCGGAAACGATTGCGCTCTGTGTTTTCAGACAAAGTCGCTGTGGTGAGAAGGCAGTCGGCCCTCTTCTTGGGCACCTGCTCGTACTCTGTGAAGACCCGGTCCTCCTCCAGCTTCAGCTCTAAGGTTTCACACTGAAGATGGTGCGATAGAAGAGGTTAGACATTACTCTTTAACAAACCATCCATAACAAGATGCTTTTGAATCTGAATAAGACCTGTGGTATCAGAGAACTCAAAACATTTTACCTGCATTACCACAGCTGAAATTAATACAGAAGTCTTCAGCATTCATTATTAAGACAGAATGTGTTTATTAGGCTAGTCATGACTGGGAGAGCAGAATATCTTTTCTTTCTTTTCTTTTTTTCTGGCTCACACTCTCCCGGGTCACATTCTTTACATAGCAGCCAGCCCAGAGACGATAAGCTGCACCGTGCCACGCGTTCCACAGCCCACTGAGGGGATTGCCCCCGTTAGCCTGGCAACACCCCGGGACAAAAACTGGGTTTCACCGCCCTCCACATACAAAATGTAGCACACTAGCGTGGGATGAAATTTAAGATTTACAGTTAAAAGTTTAGCTAGCAATTTCTAAAATGCTTGAAATTCAGCTCAAAGTGCTGCATAACTGGCTGACTGCATTTAATGTCAGGCAAACTGCTGTTTTTTCTAACAAAATCCTTTGTGTGATTGAGATTCACATAGAGCAGACTAACATATTGTTTCAAAGCTCAGCAATTAAGCAAAGCAATAACACAAGATAATAACTTTCGGACGTTGACTGTCAATCAGTAAAACATCCTGTTGGAGAACAACCAGCATTGCGGACATTATTCTGATTCTTCAAAACATTACAATAGTGTCAGAATGTTTTGAGGAAAGCAGAGATTTTACCCTTTCGTCCGATGTCAACTTGGCACCTTCCTCAGCTAGATTCTTGGCGACAGGCATCCTCGCCACGTATAGGCCGTTGAGCGCCGCCATCATCAGCGGCCTCCTCATGGAGTCCACAGACATCTTCTGTCTTTCCAGCGTCTTCAAGAGAGAGGAAAATCCAGGTGTCATGGTTACTGACAGCAAAGGCAAGTGGCCTGTGTCTGCACATGCGCATGAACAGAAATGGGCGTGGACATTTTTACACCCATCCGTGCATGAAGGAGTCTTGTGACACCAGTCATGTCTTCTGTTTTCTTTTGCACATTTTTATCTTTAACTACACACTTTTAAAAGTTTTTTTCTCCTTTTTTATACACCTACTTCTGAAGCTTCTTTTCCTACAAAGAGCTCATCCCCCTTTGTGACTCTTTTTCTTGCAACCAAACTGAAAAACATTACACAGTCCCTCCTTCCACCAAGGATTACTTTGCCTAATCTGCAATGCTATTAAACCATCAAGACAGCCCCGCCTCCTTCATCCACAGTGGGACAGTCAAAACAACAGCTTGATGGCTTGAGGGTCGGGGGGAGGGGGGGTGCCTCCACATATCAGATAAGTCAGCAGGTAGATATACGGGTGAGCAGCTTTGGGCAAGAGTAAACCCTTTTAAAGAACATTTCAAACCAAACCTGCATCCAGGTCAGCCGTACAGAGAAAGATTTGTCACCAACAGGCGATTAAATCCATACCAGGATTCAGGCGTTGTGTCGAGAACGCCCTACTCGAGGAATAATCTGAGGGATTTGTACGAGCTTTTGGCTGCCTGCAGGGATTCAAAGGCCAGTGCTGCCTTGTTATGTGCTGAAACCCAGATTACTGCTAATCAAAAGCCGTGAAACCAGCAAGTAAACAACAGATGATAACATTTAAAACTGTACCAGTATGGGTTCGTTGGTCCAACAAAGGACGATTCTCTGCATGAATTAAAAAATACTTACAAGCTATATTTTGCACAGTTCAAATATAATGAGACACAATAATAAATGACTACAAATTATTTGCATCGTCATGGAGGACTCAGGACATTAAAGCCAAACACTAAACAAACTGATACCATCTATTAACCCATAAAAAGTGAAAATGAGAAAGAAATAAACAGATAATCTTTCTTTGCACTTAATCATAAAAAGCATTTTGTTGCTATTCTTAATCTGGTACTATTGTTAACTAGTTTAATTGAATTAATATATAAATCTTGTAAAGTGAGATTAAAAATTTTCTAAGCGTTTGTTCTTGAATATTTAACTACCAAGTCTACTCTTGACATCAACATAATCTTTCAAGTATTCATCACATTCAATGTAACTTTTTACTGCCACAAACTTTGATGTATTTTACTGGGATATTATGAAATAGCCAAACAAGTACAAAAATGTTAAGCAGAAAAACAATAGATTGTTTTGCCATTTTTGGCAAGTCTTTTCCTTCATCACCCTTTACTCCGATTCCCCTAAATATAATACACTGCAACCGACTGCCTTCATAAATCTTTTCTAGCAATTTAATGCAGGGTTAGGTGAAACAGCATTACCCCGAGCTTTGAGCATCTTGTGCTGGTCAAGCCATCCTTCAAAATAGAAAGAGGATAACATTCCACCTAAACTAACATGGCAGGCAAAGACAGCATTGATCAGACAAACTGTCAAGAGTCTCATAGTAACTCTGGAGGAGCTGCACAGATCCACAACTCTGGCTTGATGTGGGACTAGGAAACTGTTTAAAGTTTATAGGAAGATGGATGGAGCTACTTATCTGAAGAAAACCTGTTAGAAACTGCAATGATCTTAAGACCGAAGTAAAGGTACGTCTTCCAGCAGGACAATGGAATGGGTTAGATCAAAGCATGTTTATATGTTAGAATGACTCAGGCAGATGTTTAAGTGAGAATCTGAAGCAAGACTTGAAATAGCTGTTCTCAAAAGCTCCACATCCTATCTGAGAGATCTTTAGCTATTTTGCAGAATGGGCAAAAATTTTGAGTCTCTGTATAAGCAAATCTGGTAGAGACTGGCAGCTGTATTTGACTTAATGAGGCTTAATACAAATGCAAAAAGCTTATTTTTTAGTATTTATTTAAAAAATCATGCAAACTATGAATAACTTTTCTCCATAATATTCAACTTTGTGTTTGCCTCTCACATAAAATCCCAATGAAATATGTTAGTTGTGATAGTAACGTGATAAAATGTAAAAAGGTTCTTACCCTTTGAGCAATCTCCCTCTCCACTATACTGTCTTCCAAAGAGAACATCTCAGAGACTGGCCTCTCTTTAACTGGCTCCTTCCTCACCCTCTCCTTCACGCTAGTCAGGTCTGGTTCTGAAATGGATGGCCCTAATACTGCTCCGTTTACCCCGCTCTGATCCCCTCTGGTCAGTGTACCACCCCCACCAGCACCAGCCACAGCTCCACCAACACCTTGTGTCTGAGTTGGGTCCATAGGTCCTTGATGGCAGTGTGGTGCCTGATCGTGGTTGTGGTGGTGAGCGGCGCTGTGACTGGAACCACAGATCTGAGAGCTGCCATTAGTTCGAGGAGGGCCCGGGTACTCCGGAGGGGGTTTGTTAGGCAGTTTAGCCAGAGCCGCCTGGAGCTGAGCACTGATACTGATGTCCTCGTTGAGGCCTGGGATCTGAACATCCAGCTCAGGCCTCTCCTCTTCCTCCTCCTCTTCACTTTCACTGCTGTGTATGAGCATGGTGGCATTGGAAAGAGTTTTTTGATGCTGGTAAGCCACTGCTGTAGAAGGCGCCACTGCAGCCTCAGGTGCATTTTGGACAGGTTTCTGCATGGGAAGCTCCTTTGACTGCTGAGGTTGAGGCTGAGGTTGGGATGGCATCACATGCTCTCTGAGAGTATTCCTCCGATGTAGGGCCGTGTTCATACCTTTCATCACCAAGCCTTCAATGCCACCTCCTCTCATGCAGCTGATGAACTCCATGCTGTGCCTCTTGTCCAGGGCAGACCGGTGCTTTGCGCCTGCGGTTAAAGGTTCACTAACCTCCTGCAGAGACTGATGCACCACGGCTGAGCTGTCCGGCTGGAAAGTCTTGACTGACAGCTGCACCATGCGGGTGACAAGTTCCGGGCTGCTGCCTCCGATGCAGCGATGTCGGTGGCTGGCAAGATCCGGTGTGCTGGTCGCAGGGCGGAAAGAGCAAGAAGGATAAGGTGGTGGAGGTCTTGACATGTGGTTTCTCAACATATTAGCAGTAACTGCATAATTTCCCATGCTGGCTCCTTGTTGTTTGGTGTTCGCAAGCTCCGGTGTGCTAACAGTATGCGAGATGGAGCTTCCAACATCTCTACTGCTGTCTCCAACGTCGTTAATGCAGGGTGAATGACATGGACCCTGGTTGTTGGTTGGGCCACCGGAATGATGCCCATGGGACACTGGCTTACTGTAGCTAATCTGTAATAAAGACAATTAAATAGGAAAACCAAAAAGGTAAGGTTCATTGTAACCAGAAGGTGAAGAAAAACCCTGAAAATCTGGAATTTAGCTCTACCTGTGGAATGTAAGGTCCAGGACTGGGGCCTGGGCCATGATAGGGGCTCCTCTCCCTCATTTCTGGCTGGCTGTAGACCAGAGCCTCTGGCTTGCGGTAAGCACAGGCATTGATAATGTTCAAACTGCGCAGTGACTGGCTGTGGAGGTCATGGTGAGCGGGGACAATCCTCCGCTTCTGCCGCATGACCGCTTCATATTCAGGTGTGGGCCTGTACGACGGAGCGATGATGGCGCTGTGGCGATGGCTGGGGATGTAGTCCGGACGCATGAGCTCGCTGCCCGGGATGCTGAGGTTGGACGACATGGGCGAAGGGGGGATGAAAGTCTGGGAACGATTGAGGGAGCTCAAACTGGGGCTGCTGTACATGCTTCCATTAGGCACAGTCCCATTTCTGAAAGTAAGATCAAGACTGGTCTCTGACTTGTAGTAAGGGTCTTCATGGAATATGCTGTCTGCAACACAGAGGAAACAATTGTCACCTAATAGGCAAAGAAATCTTTTTTTTTTTTTTTTTTACAGTGTGATGCTCATTTATAGATACAAACAAAATATCAAGACAAAACCAATTTGATGGTGCTTTACAAAAATACACATACTTTAATGCAATAAATGAGATTATATTTATACAAAAATTGAAGTGGAAGTAATATTATTCTTAAAACTTAATCAGCTTTACAGATATAAATCTGTAAAGTGTGGCGTTAGTTTCCTATAATCCCCCTTTTCACGTTTTTTTGGGTAAACATCCTGTGGAAAACTTACAGTGCACCCTGAACACACAACCTCCACTGTGAAACATGGTGGTTGCAGCATCATCGTTCTTCTTTACCCGATACCAGGAAGCTGAAAATGTTTAAGGGCTAAAAAAAAGCTTTTACAAGGCATTGCACATCATGGATCAGTTCTAACATCTTCAGCCATGTCACCAGCTTTATTGCGGGTGAAGGTTTTTCAATGCACCCAAAATAAATTCGGTGGCATGGCTGAAGATATTAAAGGTTCCGCTGCCTAGGACAAGTAATCTAATGTAGAAAACACTTTTGTTTCAAAAGCAGAGGAGCAATAACCTAATTTATCTGGTAAAATATAAAATCTTCATTTACAGGGGAGAAAAAATGAAAGACAACAAAGAAAACTATAAGCAGAACTGTGTTGTTCACAATTCTATTTCTCCTCTTTAAAACAAGTTATTTTATCCTAAAATCATATGAGATATAATAAATATGTTAAAAACATAAAAATAATACCAACGCTTTGACAAACACAGTTAAAAAAAATATGGTTAGATTAAAAACATAATACTGTTTAAATAGAAACAAACTTTTATTCTCTTAAACATTAAATGAGAAGAAATGTTCCCACTTTTGCTCAGTTAGGGTTACTAAAATGTTTTATAAAAGCTAAATGTGAGAATGATCAAAGATAGATACCATCTAGATTTTTCTCTACTGCTTTTTACAAATTCAGAAATTTAGAAACAAAAAAGGTTACTGTGGCCTTAAGCAATTTGTGAAAGCCCAAATGGGAATTTTATTACTTTTAAGCTACTGATTTAATTTACAACATCTGACTTAAATTGGGGCACACTTGTAGATGTACTTTAAATCAGACACACTGACTTCTTGTTTGGAATAATACCAAAGGAAAAGTATCAGGAATGGAATGGTAGACCTCCACAAGTCTGGTTCATCATTGGATAGAATTTCCATGCATGAATGTCACAAATTCATCTGTACAAACAAATATATGCAAGTATAAACACCCTAACCCAGTCATCACACTGTTCAGGTGAGAGACGGTTTCTGTGTCATAGATATGAAAGTGTTTTGATGTGAAATGTGCAAATCAACCCCAGCACAAAAGCGAAAGACCTTGTAGAAGTATCGTTATCCACAGTGAAACAAGTGCTGCACTGACATTGGCAAAGGGATCACTCAGCAATGAAGAAGTCAACATAAAAGCCATATTAGAGTTTACAAATGCACTCAAGTACAAATAAGTAAAATTTTGGAGATGAGATTGAAATTGATGTCTTTGTCCATGATAACCCTCATTTGATTTGAAGTAAAAAGGGAGAAGCTTACAAGCCTGAGCATACGATCCCGACTTTAAAGTACAGAGATGGCACCACCATGTAATGTGAGTCTCTGTAAGGAGGAATGGTCAAAAAGTTCAACAACTTTTGTGAGAGGCTAGAGAAGGAATACCTATTACGTTTGACCCAAGTCTTACATTTTAAAAGTAAGTCTACCAATTACAGAGGAATTGTATATGTAAAGTTCTGAATTTAAACAAGGAAACTCTATCTTCCCTAAAAGAAGAGCTTAGTCTACCTTAATGTCAGACAGTGCATATGCAATGTACAGTATGTAAACACCAGGCCTCAACTGTATAACTCAAAATACACAAGCAGGAGCTAAATGTTGTTGTTAATTAAAAAATGAAACTATACTTTTAACTGAAATCAAAGCAAGTACACTTGATCCACACAAAGAAACTAAAGAGTGATGCTTGAGATCATGCTTCAGAATGATCCCACACCCACGTACAGTCGCACACCCTGAATGTTTTTCCACTCCGTTTTTATTGTCAGCCCAATGTGAGTAAAGCAGTTTGGATTATAAGGCAGTCTGACTGAGTGAACGAGTCGATGAAAGAGGGTAGCAAGCATGAGGTCACTACTCTGCCCCTGTCCCACCAACAAAAAAAGCTGGGCTTCTAATTGGCTGGGAGACTGTTAAAATACAAAAAGAAGCCATGAGTCACACGCCTGATGGTAAAGACACAATTAGCTAAACTCAAAATGTTTGAGTTATTGTCAAGAAGGCAAAAAAAATCTTAAGTCGTGCTGGGGTTTAGGATGTAAAATGAGCAAAGTAAAAACTTGTTCTAAATATGTCCTTGTGAGAATGTGTTTCACAATTACCTTGAGAGCTCTGAGTGTCCTGATAATGCTCATGCACGGACTGGAAGTTGCAGGACTGGGGTCGTGGCTGAACAGAGAAGTACATTTAAATACAAATAAATGACAGCGTGAAAAAAAAGCATTCTTAAAAAGGAAAGGAGTGTGGCAGATTTAGATTTTTTCCTGGATATGTTGTTTGGAGCAAACCAATGAAGGATCTTCTGCGACAATTTTAGCCAAGGCATTGTCTGCTCTGCTGGGAAGAGGAAGCAGAAATTACTGCCCTCTGTCTCACTGGGAGCTACACCCTTAATAACTTTTAACGCCAACACACATTCAAACCCAGACTGGGAGATGGTGAACCACGGCTGATTGTGCATTCCCTCCTAAATGAACTCTTTTATTCTATCTTCTCACTTGCAAACAGTTATAAATGAGCAATAAATGAAAATTACTGCTTGCAGACTCTACCAGAGACAGGCGATGGGTCCATGTGGGTCTCCTTCTGATTGGCGCAGGAGAGTGAGTGGGTCTAAACAGAAAGGCAACAACATAAGTGATGACTCAACATGAAAACAGCACTAATGAACTCTATTATAGTAATAGTAAAATAATAATAACAAAGCATTTTGTAGACAGCTTTGTATAATCAGTTTATAAATAATACTACAATATAAAGTAGTGACTATTTATATTGGGAAAAAAATGAATAGAATAAAAACTAAATTCATGTTTTATTACAGAAGCATAATTTCACATTGAAAACTTTTTTAGAAACCCACAAATATTAATTTGTAGCTTAATTTCTGTATATATTTGGCTTGTTTTGACGAGGACCCATTTTCAGTTTTCTGGCAGAAACCACCAGATTTTTATTCAAAATGTCCAAGTACTTCAAAGAGTTCATGATGGCATGCACTCTAGCAAGCTTCTCAGGGCCGACAGCAGCACAGATCTTCCACCATGCTTAAGAGTAGACATAATAATATGATATTCATCCTTTGTACCATGCCAAACCGAATCCTGTTGATGAAAGCTTAATCTTTTAATTTGATTAAGGCACACCAAGTTTATGTCCCAGTAGAGTTTAAGGAAACTCTATTACCCCGGGCCAATTGGCATAAAGAAAGCATTTAATGATACTAATGGAGACTAGGGGAGCCCAACTCTTCACTGCAGTTTTCTAACAGCAAGCTTTGAAGATCTCCTTGCTCATTGTGTGTGCTGATAAGATAAATATAGGTCCTCGTACAGCCTAGTGGCCAGAAATATGGGCCTTTATTTCTACCCCAAGAAAACTAAAAGTGATTGATTACTAATTAGAACCTCCCAGAATTTTTTCCAAGTGGATAACTGTACTCAAAGATTTTTCCAAATTTTTCAGTGTGAGGTTATGTCACTGTAATAAAAAGCTAATTATATTTTAAGGGTTTGTAGACATCTTTAAGAGAGGTAGCAGAAAATGTGGCCTGCACCGTACGTTTAGGCATGACATAACCTTCAAAAGGTTTCTACACTCAGTTCTATAATGGCCTTTGGTCGACCTTGAGACTTACTCTGCGCAGATTTTGTACTGTTTGTAGAATTTGTGCCTGGCCGTGAAAAGACGAGCAATGTACTTGGCCATTTCCATATCCTCCTGCAGATTCCCACACACAGACAGACATGCACACACACAGGGGGAGAAATGTTTTAAAGAGCATCAACCAACACAGCAATTCCATTTATTGGAAATCAACCCCTCCCATATCTTTCTTTTGTAGTGGCATCTGCAGATAAAACCTTCCACCTCCTATGAACTGTTTGTGTATGAATACCATGAGCACCTGCAGACACAACACTCACCATGTGAAAATTGATGGTGTCGTCTTTGCTTGTTATCTCCACTGTGATGGCTGACTTGTTGTGTGCTATGGTACCGATGTCCTTCCACCTGGAAACACATCCAAAAGCAAAAACGGTGAATGAGAATTCAATATTCTCACTTGAATTTTATACATTTATACCGGCTGCAAAACTTCTTCTTCAAAGATGGATTCTGAATCTGTGCAAAATATATTATTAAAAAGGGAGACTAACTTGTGGAGCATGATGGATCTGCCATTTCTGTGTTTGACGAACACCCCAACAAAAGACATTCCGATGAAAATGTCGTTTGTGTAGTTGTCCTGCAGGAAAATAATACATTTAGTCAGAATACGAACAAATATTTCTTCTGATAAAGCTTTTTTTCTCATATTTTTGTTGCAATATAGCCACCTTTGCAGGAAAACTCTCCTGGCCAAAACCGTCAAGTTTTTCCACCTCCTTGATGTACAAAAGTTCTGCTTCAGCTGGTGGCCTTCCACTTTACAGTAGAGACATAGCATAAGACAGAATCATTTTTGTTGTCTATGTACTTTTTAGACCATTTAGGTCAGTGTCAGACGTTTACATTCACTAATTATCGGCATAAATTTAATTCATTTTGAGTCTTTTTTGGGGGTGGGATCATCAGACAATAAACAACTTAAATGCAATTTAAGAATAAGGATTCAGTGCTCTACTATGGAGTTCCTCTAAATCCCAGAAGTTGCAGCTAGTTCTCATTCACTATTTCAACCGAACCTGTTCAAAGCATGATACTGCCACTAACACACTTCACAGCTGGAGCACTGTTCTTCAATTTGAAACTCTCAACTTGATTATTACACATATTCTTTTTGTCACTGTGGTTAGATAGCTCAATAAACTTTTTTTTTCCAGAGGCCATTTGCCTCATCATGGTGGACAACTGCAAATTTCAGTCAACCCCCTGAGTGCATGGTGACGTAAAGGCTCTGGATGGTGAAACCAGTTTTCCAGTAGATTTAAGTTCATAGTAAGCCTTTGTGCTTCTTTATCTGAGGATGATAGCTTGAGCTGTATGGTTGAAACCTTGGCACAGTTGGATTTTGTAAAAGAGACAATGATTCCGTAAATGCAGTAAAGCAACTTTGATAGATGTTTGGCATCTGAAAATATATAGATAATAGCTTAAAGCCAGGGCGGTATCCGGAAACCAACCATTTAAATAGATTTTCTTTAAAAAGCTCTGATGTTGCATTTTATATCATCATTCTATCATGGAAACAGAAGATTTCAAACGCGCAATAAAAAGTTTTAAATAATTTCCCACTAATCATATCGAGGGCTGCATGTAAACCTCTGACCAGAACTGTTCATACAGATTATAATTTAGAAACGAGTACCAGTGACTCTTATGCTCCTCAGCAACTTTCTTGGTCCACTCCTCCAGTACTTCATCCCCATTGGGCCAGTTCTACAAGGAAAAGAAAAAAAAGCAAATAAAACAATTAAGTAAATATCATGTGAAAATAGAATCAGATACAGAGAATCAATGCTGAAGATCAGAAACACAACCCCACAACTGCCATACTCAAAGAGAAGAGACAAGTACAATCTTTGGTAGCTGCATTATTAAAATGCAGTACTCACATGGCTTTAACTTTACCACACTCCTCGGTAGTAATCTAACCTGTCAATCAAGTGTGCAGGGGGGTTCATAGTACACACAAGAATGCATGCCTTCAGGCAGTGCAAACATTAAAAGAACAAGGCATGCAATCCTTATTTGAGAAGTAGTAGTAGTTTGAGGACTTACCACTGGGAAGAGCACGTACTCTCTGAGGAAGTCCTGAGATGGGAAGTGGATGTAGTCTCCGAAGTCAGCTACAAACCAGAGATAAGCATTGAGAATAATTTAGACCAAATTAACACATGTAATAAATATAAATTATTGTAAAAGAATACTTTGTATGCAATTTGAAATTAATCACAGTTAGAAAGCTTAATGTATTATAACTTTACTGTAATTTATGTGCTGATTTTGGATGTTTTTTACAAATTTAAAATCAATTTGAGTTATAAAGCAACCTCATTTTACTACAGTGAAGCTACAACTTAGCGCTAGTTTCAGTCAGGTACCTGCATGGGGGAGGAAGACTACTGATCCTGGTCATTATCATTAAGGATAACCAATTTTGACTAACTCTGAAACACACCTTTATAAGCAAGTGTGAAACGCCTATAACATTAAGGAAGAGTCTTCTTTTATACAAGTCAGGGAAAGGTTAAAACAGAAAAAAATGATTTTCTCACCAGAGATAAATCATTCAAAAGACTTGTAGTTTCCTATAAAGTGTTATATTTACAGCAAATAAAGGTAAAACACTCCTCCAGCTTCAGAGGAAGATGACCATGACAGTTCAAGAAACTATCAGGTTTATGTATAAAAGATTAATTACCACTTTGAAAAGAAGAGAGTCAAAGTTATTTATGTGGTTTTTAACTATTTTATTTTTTATGATACCTATTTAAACCTTATTAAGAGCAAACAATTAGGCAGAAGCCTGAATTTGTAGTGTAGATACATAATACGTGTTTAAACTTGATTGTATCTGTAAAATATCTACTCATTCTTTTATAATTCTTATATAGTTTCTTTCTCCATAAAAAAAATATTTTGTGTATGTTTTAAAAAAGCAATTAGGGAAACATTTAGGTGCAAAATATAGTAATAATCTATAACATATTTATAAGAACTATTTTTTGATTACATTAACTGTTTGAGAATTTATATTGTACTTGTATTTACTACATAAGGTTACAAAAAAATGCGCACATTATCAAAGCCCCAGACAACAAACATCTCCATGACCTGCTCATTCCTTAGATAGGGCTTGTACTGAGCACTAAGTGCTGTCTGTTGTACTAAAGGAGGCCAAGTGGAGGATCTTGTCTCCTTACAGATAAGGGTCTTCCTGATGCTATGACGCTAACCTTGGAGCTGCTGATAAGCTAACAGTCTGTTTACATTCCCCCTGGGACACAGACTGCACCCAGGAACAAACCAGAGAGCACCAAGAGGGCATATTTGTGTGTGTATGTGTTAGGATTGATACCATAGGAACTCAAGTGGACTGGATTCTCCTTGTGGTATGCAGCCATATAAGGTAGGAGAGTCAAGATGACCCAAGCAACAATGAGTCTGCGCTATCTGTCTCTCTCCAGGAATTTATTCATGTTTTTTTTTCATCAGTGTGTTTTACCTTGTACTGCTAGACCAGCTAGTCTGATCCCCCGCTCCACGGTGCACTGCAGGTGTCCATCCAGCACCTCCTTCTTCACCTGCAGATAGTACTGATACCTACCGAGAAAGGATGGGAGTAAATTAAGAAAAGATTAAGACCATCTGATCGACTTGTGAATTCATACGGTTACCCCATGATAGTGGATGTGTAGAATGATGTGCAATAAATGCAAATGTTTTTGGCTATGTAACCATAAGAAACAAAACAACAAAGATGCAGAAAGACCAGCACACATTAAATGAGATAACAAACAACATCTCTATAATAAATAGTCATAGATCTGAGGTACCGAGCTGAATATGAGCAAAAAAGAAAGCAGCCTTTAAAAAACTATATATCAGCCTAAAGAAATGCTAACCAAACAATAGGTTACAAGGTTTGGCTTTAAATATAAAGAAATAAGGCCTCATTTGACTCTTTGCATAGTGCTGCAGACTATAGCACTGATGGCAAAGTATGCAAAACAATTATATTTCAGATGCTGCAATATTTCTCAAACTTTTATCAGTTTTGCTAGGCTGTAGTTAGCAAGTGACTCTATTTAATGAAATAAGTGAAAGCTAATATTTTCGGCAATTATTTGATTTTCATTTGGGATTAATAAAGTATTTTTCAGAAAAAGTATTTATTTTTCAATAATAATATTTGAGAATCTTATTTTAAAAGCAGAAAGGAAGTAGTTTGTGAGTTGCCAAATTGTACTGACAGGCGATTACTTTGAAAACATTTGGGGCAGTTTTTATGTTAGTTGAATAAAAAAAATAGTGACAGAGTAACAGACTAGATGGACGATATTTCAAACTGTGAGAGTACATGACAGTGATTGGCAAACTGTTAGCCAGCAATAACACTGAAGTTAGCATGTGCTTCAAGTAATGGGCTACTTCTAAATTATATCTAATGAGTGTGGATAGTACTACACTGAGCAGGGTTTTAAAACTGTTTGTGTTTCCCATCATATAAAATCTAACTTTTTCTTGTTTTCATAAACTCTATATTTTACTCAATGTCTCATCCCTCACTAACAAATGTTTTCTACATGAAAAATGCTTCCCTTGCGCAATGTCCACTGACAAATTTTGTTTACCTATCAATTATTAATTAAAAAGATGATATAGGTTATGTTACTTCCAGCCAGTCAAGCCTTGTTGGTAAATGTTTAGTTTGCCAAAGTCTGTTTATTTAAACCAGAACTGCTATGAAGTTAATGAACAGCAACCCTAGAATTGGTATTAGCTTTAAAAGGAAAACTTTGCGTAGTGCAGCTCTAAAATAAATCTAAGTAGGTGGGTGGTAACTTATTAACTTTCAGAAACCCTCCAGAATATAGTTCGGAGTTGAAGCAACACTAAGTAAGTTATGCTCTCTGGGTCCACCTACAGTTTGGAAAAATTTATTGTTTTCTACTACTGTCGTAAAATCTGTTATGGTTACACCAGGGGATTCACATTTACAAGCGATACTCTCTAACGTTACAGATTTTCACGTCTTGGGCAGCCTTTGTGTCAAATGTCTTCATCCCAGGTACATTTTCTATATATGGCTGACAGTACTGTTCTGACGATCTGTGCTACCTCCTCAGAATGTCTTACCGTAGCGCCGCATCTGTCAGTGCTACCCCTTGAAAAGTATGTTTACATGCCGAAAACAACAACTGTTAGCTTTGATGTTAAACATAATCATCGGAAAATATTTTTCAAGTGACGGGATTGAAGTGGCAGTTAAGCAGTAATGCCTAAGATAGCAAAAAATTATGAATAACGAAAACTTTTCTTTCAATCCACAGAACATGGTATATGTTTAATATAAAGCTAAAACTAGCACATAAAGATGCACTAAAAACCATGATCAGAATATCCTACCTGTTAAATAGGCCTATAGATGAATAGCACACTCTGGAAATCTGTTAGTTTGTAAAGCAGCTAATGAATATATACCAAGCCAGTGAGACGTAGAGCAGATAGCAGTATTATTACTCCAAAATATTAAAATGTACTAGCCTATGATTATAAGCACAAATAGCCCGCAAAATACACAGCATTTACTGTACGACTCTAATTAATGGGACTTGATTACATGCAGTGTAACGATATCACAGAAGTGAGACTAACATACAAGGGCTGTCATGTAAACTTGAAACTAGTAGCTTAAGGAAAGCCTTAAAATATTTGGAATAAAAAATACCCAGTAATAAAATAATTTGAATAAAACTCACTGTAAACTTCAAAGAAATAAAACAGACGAAATGGATCTTCCAGGTAGGAATTCTTGATGACAGATTTGCTGAGTAAGCGAATTGTGACGTAACATCGAAACATGCGGGTAGCACAGATAGTCGGAATACCTGTGCAGATAAATAAGATTTTGGCTCCGTCATGATGACAATTGTTCAAGCTACCTGCTGCTAAGTATCTTCCATTTATATGTACCTGCCGAGTGTGCTCCACCCAGAGAGCCTTGCAGGACGCTGCACCTACCGGCTTTTGTGAAGCCTGCCGTAAAGCAAGTCGCATTTGAACTACAAAACCGCTACCCGACGACCCAAAGTTACATAGTGCTGTTATGGCCCATAGAGGGCCGCAAAGCGAATGCAGAAGTGCCATTTCACCCTGTTATGAGTTGATGAACCACTGACACGGTTCGGAAACATTATTTTAAGGTAAAAAAAACTCTTTAGTGTTGCTTTAATATTAGATTTTTCACCAAGCCAGTCTCTGAACCCTAACTTATAAAAATCTCATGTTGGAAACTATGATGGTGTAAAGCTCAACACGTCCAAAGCATGAAAAATGAGCTTGCGCTTTAGTGATGGAAGAATTGCAAACATGCTGACAGCACACAGAAGACATATTCTTCTGTTTCTGGTCTGTGAGACAGAAAGTGTGCGTCAAGACTGTTCTGGCTCCTTTGAACAAAGCCAGAGAGGCCTGCTGCAGAAGTGAGGAATGAGTGAATCACCTCTGTTTGAAATACCACTGACTCATTTCGGACTAGAGTGGAATGCCAAGTGGGAGCTAAACTAAATGATTTTGTAGCTCTGAATTTGTTCATGGAACAGAGAGCATGTTTCACTGAGTCAAAACTTAAGTACAACACGAGAGAGGAAAGTTAAAGTTGCTCTGCAAATTAGAGGGAAACTGGGACTCGTTTTACTGCGGTTTTGGCCAGCAGTGGTTTTGTCAAGTGTAAACCGATACAATGACAATGAGCTCGGACTGTTAGAGCCATTCTCTGCTATCAGAGAGTGTGGTGGAAATCACAAGAAAGCTCTGACAGGGTTGAATAAACAAAATTCCTTCAATTTCCACTCTCCTTTTGGTCCACTTTTAGCCTTCATCCTGCTGGATGTTTGTGTTTTGAAAAATGACAGCAGCCACACAGGAATACAGGGAGGACTGTCTTCCAGTGTTTCCCATTCTGCTGCCATGGTACGCAGGCTATCTTCCTGATGTGGGCTGTGAGACACCTTTTCTGACACACGCTCGCACACAAGTTAATACACAGACAGCAACCAAGAGTCTATTTAGAAACCACACTGTTCCATGTTTAGCCACTCCCTCATTCACCCACATGACCAAAAATACACTAAATCCAGGATTTTTTTTATTTGTAAAACTTTGGTACTTTTCATTTCCCAACTCACATCGCTCATAGTTCATATCCTGTCAAATTCTCTCCGCTGTTTCTTTGTGTTTCTTTTCTTTTTCAAGCTCCTCTAGGCATACTCACAGACCTATAATCTAACCCCGCCCTCCTCCCCTCACCCTGTCATTACACCCGCTGGCTAAGATGCCATTCTGTTCCCGTGGCAACCCTCTAATTAAGCCAACCCCAACCACAGAGGAGGCTGGAGCAAATGGGGGGCGGGGCCTGATGTGGTCAGGAAGGGGGAGGAGCCTTTCAGAACACAAAACCTTTCAAACGATTGTGGAATTTGTTTTTCAAAAACTCTCCATGTTTTCCCTGCAGTCTCGGTACGGGGTCCAGGGGATGTTAAAGTTGGCAGCGGTTGGTTCTTTTCTGAGGTTGGATGGGAAACAACATGATAGTGTTTACACATGGTTGAGGCCAAATGAAGCAGATGATAAACTGCTGAAATAACCGTGAAGGTTAAGATGTGGTTAACAGAAAAACAAAGGCTCTACATTAGAGAGTGCAGTGAAAAAAAAATCCTATCAGCTTTTTACCAGAAGGTAAAAGCACCATCACTGAGGTCCATGACAGTCACGTGATAAATCGGTACAAGACTTAATTCCTGACCTACAGTGAGGCAGGGTCATATGTAGAATAGATGGCAGTCATTTGAGAATGATTTGAGTGATTTCAGTCATTAGACTCTGGGGACTTGACTTGGGGGGAAAGAGTTGACTTAGACCTATCTCTGAGAGACTTAAGACTCGACTGGGACTTGGGAAAAACAAGTAGAGAACGTCTCTGGCGAGGCCCATTTCCGTTAGCCCCTCTTCAAATACGAAAGACAGGAGAACATGTAATTCAAGTAAGCCTGATGTGTGTCGATCTTCATTAGTCAGGAAATGGCAACCAGAAAATAGCAGCTCCCCGAAACGTGACGATATTTACAGCAATAAGAAGTTTAAGCAAGTGGAGGTTTTTAAATGTGAACGTTTTTACAGTATGGACGATGATAAAGGAGGAAAAAAACATTGCAGTGCACTGTGTGCCATGTTGGGGTCTTAACTGTAAATAGCATAATAACCTCCCAGGTTTCCAGGAAAAAGCATTTTCTGTCCTGCCATTAGAAAGATAGACCTGTGGATTATGGTAAGCTCTGCTGGGACTTTAATTGGAACTGTGTGCTTCGGTCAGATGAGAAGATTGAGCCTTTAGGTAAAACTCAAGGTTGGTCTGTTATAAAGCAAAGGAAGCAAATCAAAAAAAATTATAGCTATCTCAGTCCATACACCTGTACAAAATCTGCAATAAGTGATGGAGTATTGGATTCTTGAAAAGGGGTCATGATGAAGATTTTAACCAATGCCCCTAATTATTTCAAATGAAGGACCAACAGGTCACTTGAAATCTAGGAGCAGAGCAAATTTGATTAACTCTAGGAGCAGACACGGATTAAGAGAGTCTTGAAACATTAAAGTATTGTTCCACATTTGAGGAGAAAAATTTACTTCAAATTTTTCAGCATTCACAAAACATCTAACTACTACGGCACAAAGTGTTTGAGTAGTGACCCAAATATATGAGGAAACGTTACTGCACACACTTGTTTCTGCACATAGAAGTCCTTTAGGTATCTCACACCTGGTCAGTGCAGTACGTCAGAATGACTTCATGATGCTTTCACAGCTGGTGAATATACATGCTTACACATGAGGTAGAGCTTTCCTATTGGGAGTTTCTTGTGACTTCCTCAAAGTTGGACGTCTAGGCCCTGCAACAGGCACAAAGAGCCTTTCATACACCCACGCATGTCCAAGCCCCAGTAGTAAAAGACATGCAGCCAGATGTCCAAGTGGCTTAAACAAAAGTCCTGCAAGCATGTGTGCATGCATGACTGGATGTCAGTATGTGTGTACATATATATCTCTGCTGGGGTATCACCCTGACCACCCCCTCAGCCCTGTGATGGGTACAGACAGTTTGTGAGGGAGGCAGGAGAATTTCACTTTGTAATGTGTTGAATCAGCAAGAGGCACAACAGAGTACAGCTGTGTTTGTATGTGTGTATGTGTGTGTGGGCGTGTGGGTGTGTGTGTGTGGGTGTGCGTGCGTGTGGGCGTGTGTGTGTACATGTATAGCTATACTTGTGTGGACGAACCTTTGACAGGCCACCAGCATTATGTGGACATTTGTAGTTGTGAGGACATTTTGCCTGGTCCACACAATGTTTAACAAGCTATTACACTCTATTAGTTAGGTTTAGAGGTATGGTGTGAATTAGGTTTAGGTTAAGGTTAGGGTTAGGCATATATCAGTAATGGTTAGGTTTAGGGAAACTGTCTGGGTTAGGCATAGTAAAATCAATGGAAGTCAATACAATGTCAACACAAGTATAGCAAGACGTGTGTGTGTGTGTGTAGGTGTGTGTGTGTGTGTGTGTGTGTGTGTGTGTGTGTGTGTGTGTGTGTGTGTGTGTGTGTGTGTGTGTGTGTGTGTGTGTGTGTGTGTGTGTGTGTGTGTGTGTGTAACTATGTATGTGGGTGAAAACCTACTGAACAAAGCTTCAATTTCAAGGTTGCTGTTGATGGTGGCCTCGGGGGCCGCTGAGGCCAGCTGGCCTCGCTCCGGTCAACAACTCTCGTTTACGGTCTTCACTTTCTCTCTATGAGACACTTTTCCTCCCCTTCAGAAACAGAAGGTTTGGACCACACACCGTCTAAAACTCGCTCTCTGAAAAAGATCCTCTGAGAAAAGACCCCCAACATATCTAATTGCAAACCGTGGATGGTGATAAATTATGTTTGAGTATTAAAGAATAAAGCTTTTACCTATTCAACAAAGAATAAAATCATTATTGAACTGATTTTCTACTACAAAATAGGCTATTCCTGACATTTGTTTTATTGCTGTCCTTGCAACCAAAAATAAATTTAAAAAATTGTTAGTGCTAGACACACAAAGTGGTCCACACCAGGAAACTATATTAGAGGGTTGTACAGCAGAAAACAACTCAGGTGAGCAAACATTCAACCACAGCATCATTGATTTCACAAAATAGTTTTCCTTCTTTCAAACAAAAAGGTTGTCTTAAACCAACTGGTTACTTTCTGGTAATCTAAATTTGTTTTTTAAAGGGCTCACCTTTATCTAAACACTTTTTAAGAACATATTCCTTATAAATTCTTGTAGTCTTAATTTTAGATCAACCAAGAAACGTCCATGCCGCAGCAGCAGGAGGTGATAATATTGAACTCAAACTTCACACAATGTTTGTCAAAACGGCACAGGTACAACAAATAGAGTAGCTTAAAAATGTCTGTTTGGTAAAAAAGAATGTAAAAACTCAACTTCTCTCCTAGTTAGTTACATTGTATTTTAGCTATATTGGGATAAAGATTATCCATTATTAGTATTTCTGAGTTGTTGATTATCTCCAAACTTAAAACTTGAATTTGTGTAAATGTAGTTTTGCAAACCACTTATTTTAACTCTTTGGATCTCCCTCTGGACCTATTCAGGATATACCCTGCCTCTTGCCCAATGACCGCTGGAGATAAGCCCCACCCATGCAAGGATAAGCCGGTTTAGACGACGGATGGACGGATGCCTATTCCAGTTTCATATTTTGGGGATTTTCAACGCTGGCCACAACTATTGACATTCCTCATAAAACATTTATAAAATCCTTAAAATAAATTTTTGCTATGAAGACTTGGTGACCTTAAGTTATCACCATTTGCTGCAAGTTCTGGATTAATAATTGAAGTTTCCTAGAAAGTCTGATCAACTTAAACAGTAAAATATACACTTGCTTCAGTTAGATTTACCTTATGGGAATTGTTAAGGGTGCAGATAGTGGGGACACCAGTGATTTTCTTAAAAACAATCAAAAGACTGTTCCATAAGAAAATAAATGTACTGAAAATAAAGGCAGGATTTTTCCACATTTAAATAAGATCATACTGCTGCAAGAAAAACTTATTTATTTCTATACATTTTGAACATCTTTATCAGGGGTTACAGTAATTGTTGAGGAGGGTGTAAATGTGAATTCAGCCAGCTTGCATGGTGGACAGGCAATAATGTTTAAAATACTTTAAAGGAAGATGTTTGCAAAAATCGAAAGCCAGTAATGTGACTGGGATTGTTACCTTTCATGTTTAACCTATTGCTTTTCAAACAGTGCTTAAATATATGTAAAAAGAAATGTTTGCTTTTAAAAACAAACTATCAGCAGCCCAAAAAGTATTTCAGAACATCCTTACAGAAATCCAACGTGCTACTTAAAAAGAATAGAAAAAATAATGTATTTGAGATTAACTGGAAAGGAATAATGTTGTGTTGCACTGAAACTACACAATTCAAGTTCATGTGGATATTTTTTTAAAGCACGCAGAGATTTATACAGTGCTGTGGTTCATTTTTGCAGCTGCATGAGGAGAGAAAGAGAGGGAGATCCAGTTTCAGGTTACATATCAGTCAAATCCTGAACTTCAAAGACCTGACCACATCAAAACAAGTCACATCACTCTCAGCAAATTTACACAAAGACAGTCAATGCTTTGCTTTTATTGGCAGAAAGCTGTAGATATTTTTTGATTTACTATTAGGGCTTAGACAATGTTTTTTTTGTTTTGTCAGTAGTTATTTAATAAAACAGACAATAACTCCTGAGTAACACAGGAAAATATAATTCTCAAAGCACCTAAAGTTGAAGCTCGCAGCCAAACCTTTACTTTTTCTGTCCCCACTTGCCTTTATTTTTCACTCATTTAGCTAAAGCCTACCATCCCCCTTCCATGAACCAGGTATCTGTTTCTTTTTACAGGATCTGATCCAAATCAACCATCGAACTGTAAATTATCAACAAAAATAGCACTTTTAGAGAGGACTGTGTTCTCTCTCATGAATATCAAAGGAAATCTGCTGATGCGTAAAATAAGACAGCTGGATTGATTAAATATTTTTAATTTCAATGGATTCGTAAAAACTTTCAAACTTCTTGAAAAGGTTTATAGAGATTGCTCATAACTTGATGAACACAGTAACAGGACGAGCTCCCAGGGAGCATGTATGATCTTACACTGTGGTGTATTATAATTAACTCTTCTGACAGGGCTGCAGCTGGCTTCTTAGGGCAGTGTGAGTGGAGTGTGTGTGTTTTTTGTAAACCAGACATCCCCTCCCCCTTTTATCCCCGGCACTTCTGCTGGGAGGAATGTGTGGTCCGCCTCCTACGCTGGACGGCTGTGCCAACATTCCTGACAAACAGAAGAAAAAGAGGGGGAGGAACAAGAAGGACGATGAAGGGACACTGAGAAAATTACTGAAAGCTATCAGTCCTCAACCTGGGGAGTTATGCTCTTAACAAGGAGTAAAGGTGACACCGTCTTCATTGTTGGCAACAGAAAAAGGGTGGGCTTTAAAAAAAAGAGAGGAATTATTGTTTCCTAAATTGTCCCCAAGCCCCCGTCATAACCTCCACAACCCCTATAACCCCTAAACACACACATCATAAAGTCCTGCAGGGGATTCCTGGAATACCACCCTTTAACCTGACTAACTCCTGGTTTCTGTATAACGCGGGTCTAAACACTCACTCTCCTCCACTATCTCGAGGACAAGTTGCTCAAAAACAGCTCATTCTTTCATTGCAGCCACACCGATCATGTCCCATCCTGCCTTAGTAGAAATACTGAGGACATTCAGCACAAGAAATGGTTAATAAACAAGCACACACCTTTGAATTCAGTCCTGTGTCAAGCCGTCAAGCTGCGACCTGCCATCGACCTATCCCACATCCAGCGGGGTAGAGGCCACAAATTCATCGGCTCACTGCGACGCAGAGCTGCAGAGCGCGAGCCGGCGTGTGTTTTTGTGCGTAAACCAGTCTGAGATGCCAGACTGTCCGCTGCACACTGACCCCTGCATGCACTCCTCACAGCTCCCTAACATGTTCATTCACAAGCCTGCTAACACTCCCAGACTAAACACTGTGGCAAAAGGAAATATTGGCAGTGACTGATGAGGCTGAAGCTATTTTTGTTCTATACTCCTGCTATCTATCACAAATATGGCAAATTTCTAAGAAGAAAGTGGTTTAATATAACAAAAACTTCATGTGCACTAACATTTTTTTGTATAAACTGTTTGCTAAAATACATTGGTAATTACTTAAATACCTGAATTGAAGTAAGGTATGTTTTCTGCGCAGGAACCGTTTTAGGAGCTGGGAGAGTTTCATGTTGCATTTTCCCTTTAGGAACCAGGGAAAATTCAGAGCACATGGGTAGGAATCCACCTTGAAAGCAGTCCTGGTAGGGAGGTAGAGTTTTTGACAGACCCCTGAACTAAAGATGAAGCTTTGTGGTGGGAAGACGCCAAGCGTTTCTTACTGGTTGAGAAACCCCAGCATTTTGTTTCAGTCATCCATTTATATTTCTCTGAGATTTTTATTTACTTTTTTGGGAGGGTTACTTTAAAGTACACAACAGAGGTTTTGTACTTTTTTTGTTTGCAAACAAAACATTCAAACCCAGCCACCCAGTGTTTTTTAAATACATTGATTAAATCCAACAACCTTGGGCGTTAATTATCAACCATCTGTGGAATATTACAACCTTTTTGTTGAGTTAAAGCTGTCTTATAATTCCATTTCAGAGCTTAACTGCAATGAGTGTCATAAATGAGGTATTCGGACAGCAGGTTGTAATCTGGATAAAAGCTCCCCTCTCTTTTGCTTTGTCTCGCACAAAGAAAGGGGACTGGAGCAGATCATTTAAAATCCATTCCTGCTACACATTTCTATACAGTTTGGAGTTCAAATAAACAACAATCACCCTGAAACAATCTAACATTAAGTTCTTGATAGTACTTAGTAATCTAAGATTATGCTATTTTTAATCGCACTCTGAACTCTGCTGTTGCAGTGGATGACCTATTGACCTGAGTTCCCAGATTGGAGTGGCACTTCTGCATGAGCAGGAGCCGCTCAACATCAGGTGGCCTAATCTAAGTAAGTGGCCCAGGTTTAAACGCACACAAGAAAAGGCCTAAGCAGCAAAAAAGTTTACAGGAATTAAAGATTCAGATAAAATTCGTGCAGTAACCCACTTTCAAAAGGCAATAAAAAATAAACATGCTGAAAAAAAAAAATAATCCTCCAGCCCAAGTTAACAAAAAAAGAGAAACACTGTCTGCAAATTTCCCCAGTAGCAGACCAAGACAAATGATCTGGTTTGACTGCTCTTCTATTGATATTTTGTTGCAAGTTAACCAACTCAACCAAACCTTTAACCCTCCAGCAAACAAAATAACAGCAGAAAACTTTAACCAAACCCATTGCCTTTGAAAGCTTGCAAATTTTGCTATTTTTCAACATAAACATGGATATAATGACAGAACAATGATCCTACACAGCTATCATAAAACTGCTATCCTCTTTACGACAATCAGTTCTACCTATGGCAACAACGTATAGCTCTCCTATTGAATGTGTACGCCGCCGAGCTGGACAGAAGGTAGATGTCTGAACAAGCATACCAAAACATACTTTGCCGAGTTGTTTACCTGGAATGAAATCAGTTTAACAAAGTTTCTAAATACATTCAGCATTTAGAAAGCAACAGAGTAAAGGACATGCAAATAGGTTTATGTTGGATCAGTGTTCTATATGTCTAGCCAACGTGAGCGGTAAAAGGAAGCAAACTCCTGGTAAGTCCACAAATAGTCCTCCCACTGCTGCATATGCCAGTGTGGAAACCATTCCCACATAAATGTCTATCCAATCACACGATAGTTGTCAACATCATTCAAGAAAAAAAATCTGCAGAGATCACTGGTCAAGAACACGCTGCAGTAACAAAATGATATAATTTTGCTCTTGTAGCCCTGGTAGAGAGAGAACACATTTCTCTGTGGACTTTACTGCACACTTGGTATCCACATATTCAAAAAGTTGAAAATTTTTGTGGAATGTTCCTTCTATATCAATATTAAGTACAACTTTATGAAGGTCTATCTTATGAAATCCAAATCCATGGAAGTTTCCGGTTGTAATAAGACAAAATGTGAAGAATTTCAAAGGGCTCACACACTTTTGTAAGGCAATGATACTCGCAAACAAATCTAGCCCTCACTTATTCCTCTTGTTTGAGGCATTTACAGCAGCTGCAAATGTTTTAACCCAACACTGACAAACAGACCTAAATCACAAAATGTAAATCAGCACAATAACCTTGAGTTTTTTACACAGCTTTCAACGTTTCAACCATCTGCGCCTATGGAACACAAAACAGCTTCATTTAAAGTCACACTCTATTTGCCCATAAACCTGAGATTTGTTTAAGACTCTTTACCTGGTGGCTTCTTGTTCCAGACGGGAAACATTAGGAACATAGAACATGACTCCAAAAAACAGCTGAGGCTCATTGCCAAACTTGTCCAGCTGTTTCTTGAGGGGTTTCTCGAGTTCTACCCAGCGCTGGGCTGGTGTCTGGGTCTTTCCTTGGAACCACAGCCCGAAGTAATGGGTCTAAAAAAACGAAAAGAGAAAAGAATGGGAGGTCATGGGGGAAATAAAATGATGAACAAGAAGGAAAGGACATGCCCCAGTTGTGCATGGATTTTATTTGTAATTTCTTAATTTATACAATTTTCATCATTAGGTTCAGTATATCACCACCGGAATTTGTCACGTCTATGGGTTAACCAATCAGCTGTCTCTTGGAGCTCAAAAGAGATCACACATGTCCCTTAGCAGGATAACCTAAACTATATTATCACCATACCTGTTCATGGTAGGGTTTTCGCCCAAAATAAATCAAGCTTAGAGCCTAATGATATAAATAACATTGAGGTCTCCTTTTTGAAATTATGTCATCCTTTATAAATTGTGCTTTGATATTAGAAACACTGAAGTGCAGTCTGAGAGTAATCAAAGTTCTGCAGGCCAGAGTTTTAAACCTCACATCCATTAGGATAGAAAGAACTGCTTCAATCATTATTTCTTGCTTTCATTAGATCTGGAATCAATCAAGTATTAGTGTTTGGCCCCGTTTTTTTCCTTGTATCTGTTGTCTTTCGAAGTGTAGTTCTCTATCTAACAATGTGGAAGACTAAAAGAAATTTGATTTGCTGAAGGTTTTGAACTCGTTTTTTTGGATTTTAGCAAAACTACCCAATGTAGTTATTTTCCGCCTACAAATATAACTTAAATTAAACAATTTTATCTGACAAAGAATGTTTTTATACATCTGCCGTCTTTAAATGTCCCTTAATTTAAGTAAAATGGAGCAAAACATATTGTTTATGATATTTAAATAGAGGTTTAAAACCAACAATATCGATCAGTCATTAATAAAAGGTAAACATTTATCTTTAAAATAGCAAAGTATGGTATCTGGTATAGTACTTATAAAAAAGACTTGTAAATAAAGACCTTTAAATTTGTGGGGAGTTTTCACATTTATCTTCACATCTAAGATATACGAGCCAATGTTTCTCCTCAAATTGTTTTAAAGTTTGAAAAACATGACACAACTCTTTTGGATTAGATAATATTGTCCGTGTATTGCAAATTTGCAACTTTTTTAACATCAGTTTTAAAATAACAGACCTGTGTGTCACTTAGAGAGAAGTGCTGACATTTATTTGTGTGTGTGTTGTCATGTGTTAGAGATAAGCACACCTGCTTCCCCTGTGTTACCGAACCATTTCCTAAATTAAAGTGCTCCAGTTGTAGGCATCAGCTCCCGCACACAGTACTCGCATAACAAAGTCATTCTCATGTATACAGATGGTAAGAAATGAAGTGACAAACCCACACAAAGTCCCTGAGATAAAGTGCATACAGACCCCCTAATTTATAAGATCACTAACACCTGGCAAATACTACAACACTATGTGAGTATGCATTACACCCCACCTCAGAGACTCACTATAACACGCACATTCATCAGTTTCCCTCACGCTTCAGGCAAGCACACATCCCCGTAGCATGATACTGTCACTACCATGTTTCCATTAACATTCTCCACAATTTCCTAAAACTTTTTTTGGCATCCAAGCATTTTTTTTGTTTTAAACGTGTTGTTTACAAACTTGTTTTAAGATGTCAACTGCCATTTGATATACTGTGCAGCTCTACTAACAAACCCCCGAGTCCTTCACAGAGCATCTATAGCTGCCCTGGAATTTATTTGAGGGAATAAGAGAGAAGCGGAGTGAATACAAATGGACGCCACACTTTTCAGGCTTTCATTTGTAAAAATGTTGAACTCAAAACACTTTTGGAAGTATTTACATTTTTGAGACAGTGAAGACAAAGAATACAGAGATGATGAAGGTTTAAGATCGGGAACTACAGACGAGGAGAAAGAGAGGAGCAGACAAAGAGAAGGGAAAGGGGAGGTTAATTGAGACAAGGTGATGAGTAGTTTCTCTTTCTTCTGTTCTGACAGGAGGACGGAGGTAGCCACGCTTCGTTAGAGACAAACAACAGGGAGAGACAGAAGAGGGAAAGAAGACACATACTGGGTGTCACGAGCAAAGTGTGACAATCACAGGAGCAAAGACAATAAGGTAATATTGTTTCTAAACAATGGCACATTATTTAGGACTTTATATTGATCTCAGCAGATTCCTCAGAACATATTACCTGACTAATTATCTCGTGTTTTTATGCAGTTTCAGAAAGTAAGGCACTAACCTCCCGTAGCTCCAGTCTCTGGGCCACCGCCTCCAAACATTCCTGTCCCGTACTCTCCACTGACAGGGTGCATTCAATCACATTGTTGTCCAGCAGCCGGATTCTTGTTACAAAGTAGTTCTTGCTCAGGACATTGTAGCGCCGCGTGCGGCGCAGCTTCAGCCCGAAGGGCATGGCTGGTCAAGGCGGGGTCGCGGCTCAGTCAAAGGCCAAAAGTCACACAAGGGCAAAGCGAGAGGCAAAGAGGGGTGGGGAGGCTCTATGACCTGCCCGCTGCCCTCCTCACTCTCGCACGACGCCAGCCACACCACCGGGCAGAGAGATGCACCCAGGCAAGGCGCTGGCCCATTCCCAAAGTTGTCCAGGTGGGAGGAGAACGAGGAGGATTGGGATAAGGAGGTTGAGCTGATGCTTTAAAGACAGATAAAACACAGAGAAAAAAAAAGTCAAACACAACACAGGAAAAAATGAACTTGTATTTTACCAGACCTTCCTGAACCTTTTTGCACTCTCAGGGCCCAAAAGAAAGGAGGAATAACATAGTGCTCTTATCAGTAAACAACCTTCTAATCAAAACCTCCTAAATCAGGTTTTCAAGTGATAACTTCCTGCCTTCTCTAATCTCATAAAGAAACAGAAGCGCAAAAATGGACAAAAGTAGCAGAATTACTAGTGATAGCAGCAGAAGTAGCGTTACATTGAACATAAAAGCTCCACACAGATTTATTCTAACGTTTGACACAGCTTTGCTCTCATCAGGCCACGATCAGTGAGAGGTGTAAATATATGGCGATAAATATCCATCTGGACTGTAGAGTTCACTTAAACAAAGTTAAAAGTGACTTCTGAGTGTAAAGCCTCCATATAATGTACATAGAGATGTCCCAAGAATGGATCAACCAGAAACTAAAAATTCCATCATTTTCTGATCACTCATAGATTAACACTTACAGCCTGAGCGAACAGCAACTTTCACCAGTGTGGAAGTTGGTACTGAAGGAAGACTCAGTGATGTTCAATATAACTCTGGTGTGTAAAAATGGATTAGAGGAAGCACAAAAAGTTGTAAGAAGTTTCTAAAAAAAACTGTCCTTTAGAGGCATTTGGTTGTTCATTCAGGTTGCCACAACAGAGAGTAAGATGGCAGCAGATAGCATGGAGCTGATCATATTTCTGCAGAGCTAATCTGTTTCATTCCTTTTAAAATGATGTTCTGTACTTTGTGGAACATGCTGGTTTAGAAAAGGTTGGGAGTCTTTTGGAAATCTCACAGTTAAAGTAAGGATCAAGTAACTTTACAGGGAATACATAGAGAGACTGCTGTCAGTAATCCTACCTACCAATATTGCCAATCACTAATGTAATTCCATTCAATTCCAACATACAGTATTAATCCCAAAGGGAAATTGATTGACTAGATGCTGTAATAACTCGAGTATCTCCATTACGTGTCTGTACCATGATGATCACCATGGGCAACAATAATCCCCTGTAGCGGTCTGTATTACAGTACATCTGAAGAAGCCTCTGACTGAGGAAACTGTCGTTGTAGAAGATGATGCTCCGGCTTCTCCACTATGTTCTGTATTTTATGAAGTACAATAGAGTTTGGTGAGCTATCTTTTGTCTAGTAAAAAGGGTAACAGGGTATGCTTTAATTCCTTTTGGTGAACTTTTATTTCCCGCTATCTCATAACCTGGAGGATTTTACTGTACTTGAGTTATTTTTTAGATCTCACTGTTTTATTCTACTACAGAAATTTTATTGCAAAGGCTGTCAAATGTTACATTTTCCCAAATTGATAAAAATAACCAGATAAAAAAGTATTAAAGAGAAATCAAAAGAGACTAAAACTGGTATCAGAAATTTGCCATAAATTCTCTTATGGGAGTATATGTAAATGTACCAGAGTTAAATAGTACAAACACACTCTGTGATTTAAGAGATTAGATAAAATTAGGAAATCCCACAGAACGAATCTTATGTATTTTATGTCAAATAAAATGCCTTTCAAGTGTCTCAAGACTAGTCCCGGTTCTAGTAAAAATGGCAAGCACGTCAAGCCTTTTGCTGGCCCCCAGCTAATAATAATACAGGAAATTATCTGAGAATCTGGAGAGGGGAAAAATGCAGTGCAGTTCTGCACAAAGATTATAGTATAGTCTCCCTTTTGTTGAGCAACAAATTCAATACACACATGGTGTTAATTGCCCATTCATGACACATCTATGAAGGAATAGAACATTTGTTCAGGTTGCAACTAACAGATTAGGTATGTTTCTTTACCTGGTGCTCAAGTAGGCTAATCCAACTTTCTAATGCCGCCCTGGGTAACTGCCCAAATGGCTGATATCAAAAACTTCCATTGCTCAGGACACTAACAAGCATGCACTGATGAGTTTGGAGTCCATTCCCTGAATACATAGTAATCATAATGTGACAAACCCCAAAAGCTGGGGATTTCTGCAACTTCAGTTCTGAAAAGTCTCATCAGAACCCTTTTAAAAAGGTTACAGCTGTGTTAGTAGTAGCTACTTTAAGTTTATTTAGAGACAAACCCGATTTTTTTATAAAAGGCTCCACAACTCTTGAGCAGAGGAATATCAAAACATTGGGAGCTAAAATATGCATTTAAAATAAATGTATAAGAATAAATGAGCAGGAGATCAACCCAAAAAAATAAAATCCCCTACGAAAAGATGAGCAGCAGAAAGGGAGAAAGAGGAGGAGGAGTGGATGTGTTGCTTCTTGTCCCGGACTCTGGCAATGCGCTGCTAATAGTCAGCTTGGATCCCAGCCCAGATTCCTTTCTGCCCTGACGAGGGAAAACAGAGCTCACCTGACACGAGCATGCACCACAAGGAGGAGCAGAGTGTGAGTGTGAGTGCTTGTGCATGATTTGGCTGAGCGAGCAGGAGAGAAAAAAACAAAAAAACACACACCGTAGAGGCAGCTTGAATGAAAGCTGTCAAGAACCTAAAAACATCCGTGTCGATTGCTTCAATTTGAGCCACACTTGCTTCACGCTTGCCTGTTGCAACAGCCTTAACCCCTTTGGAAGCCACAGCAAATTCCTGACCTCTCAATACAACTGCAGATTGTGCACAACAAGGTATCGTCTTATTTGTGTTTTTGGGAAGCGTTCATACACACACACACACAACGGGAAAGCCACCACTGGGTTATATTGGTGGGTAAACCAGCTTAGCTTTGGGATATGTGGCCATCGTGACAAAAGTGGTTGCGTGCACCCCCCCCCCCCCCTCTCAGACTCTGGCTTTAGAGAAAGTGACATCATTACGCTGACAGTAAAACCCTCCCAGATCAACTCAAAAAAGGTTCCCAAGCACACAAATCTGCAAAAATCACTGTCAACAATTATACAGTCGTGGATAAACATACAGAGGCATACTTTCGCTGATGTGTACAAACGTAGACATGCATGAACAGGGCACACCACAGACACATACAAATGATCTATCACATACACACCAAGTTCCTCAGAGGTTAGCCAAAGGACTAGACAGCACTTGGTGCTCCTCTTAGCCAGTAATCAGCGGCGTGGTTTGGGTGTGTGTGGTGGGGTAACGCAGACAGACGGACGGACAATAGCTTGGGATCAAACCAACTCCTTGATGCAAAAAATAAATAAATAAAAAGAAAGAAAGAATGTTGCTGCAAAATCCCTGTCGTCGTGTTTATTTCCAAAAACAGCCCCATACGCTTAGAAATTTGCACATTGTAATTTTGTGGTGTGGCAAAACCAAGAGAGAAAACTGAGTGAACAGAGTTTGCTTTTATTTTTAAGGGGGTGTGAGCTTTGTCTAAATATATGTGAAACCATTTTTTTCTTTGTTCCCTCCAAAGTGATACGGCAAAGGGCAAACCGCCTCTTTTCTCTCTGTGTGCTTAAACCACTAAGACCATCCACAATTACACTGGGTTTTCTCTTTTATAACAGTTTACAGATGCATTGTGGGGAAGTTTTGACCTTCATCATGACAGATAACTCAAAGAGGTCCATGAAAGTCATTTTTTCCATGGAAAACTTTATATTTACGCTAAATTAATTAAACTGAAAGTTGGACTGTTGTGGCCGAAGCAACATAGGAATGGTGTTGCATTTTCATCAACCTCGCAGCAGATCCATCTCTTCAACTTATTTCTTATTATTTTCATGTGTGATTAGGGGCCACAGGTTGCAGTGTGTTTTGATATTTTTTCCAGAATCAAATTTTCTGAATTTCTTTTTAACATTTGGAGATTTCTTTTTATTATCCACCAAAACAAAATACAGGTACTTAATGTACATGCACAAGATGGTCAGCAGGTAATGATGATTTTCTGTGGCATTCTGAAAGAGACGGTCTGACAGGTGTGCGGCATCAACTACGTAAAAGGGGAGGGGGGGGGGGAGGGAGGGGGGTAGCGTTCATGTGTCAGCAGCTGACAAAAGAAGGTTATAAAATGAGCTGATAAACAATGTTGACACAGGTTTCTCCCCTCAGGGCACAAACTTTTGCTGCCATACACCTCTCTACAAACTCAGGTGTAAGATTAGTTTTTTTATTTCTCTTTTTTTCACCAAGAGTCGCCTGATAATATCACAAACCCAAACTTGCAAAGATAAGCGCTACAACCAGCCAGGTGGCATTATGCAATCAAAACAAATTGTGTATAAAGTGTAATTGCATACCTGTAGCCAAGACTAAGTCATTAACCTTAAATATGACTGATCTGAAAAGGTCCTACTTTGGCAGCTTTTTAACCAAAAGCATTTGACTAAAAAACCTAAAGCAATTTATTATTCTCTCCAGCATCTGCTCAGGCCTGGAGCTGCTGATCTGTCTCTGCTCTTGGTGCAGGCCAGCCCCTTTCAGCCCAGCACAATAGTGGGAACAAAACGGCACTTTGTCACCTACTGCCGTATCCATTAGACGAAGGCCGCGGAGAGCTGAGGATGCAAGTGTAGCGTGCGTAACTCAATCAATCTGATCTCTGTCGCTCTACTATGTCTCAAAGACCAACGCCGTCCCGCCGTCCCACTCCCCCCTCCTCCTGTCACACATGAGCGCTGTAGCAAAACAAATGGCCAGAGTGCTTCACAGCTCATAACCGCGCTTCCTCTGGTGCACTCTTTTTACAGTTTGAACCCAAACTAGACCTGGATTGAATGTCAGGACTGCATATCAGGCAGTATTTAAAGGCTGTAGCTTAAGAATGGTCTAGGAACATATCCAAACTGATTTTCTCCTTAAAAATCAGACACTGGAGAGGCTGGAAATAGACATCGCAGCCAACTAGACTTTTAAATTGATCTCAAATTTAAACTTTATCACCTGTTTTAGAGACCTATCTGGTAAATAAGTCGTCTGTCACTACAAATAAAGCTGAAACAATAGAATTAAAGATAACCTTCGCAATCAGATTTATTCAGATTTTCTCAAATCGCTTCTGTTATATCCTTTTGAGCTTTCAACCACTGCTTGTTGTTGGAAATGTTTGAAGCCTTTTAATATTCTACGCTTTCTTAATATAAGATATTGGCTCCATAATCATTTTGTCTTTATTCAGCATAGTAAAAACCTGTTTTACAGCAATTGCTCTTACTTACACTGTCTGATTTTATCTCTGCACCTAATATAAATGATTAATGACCACTTACAGCAACAAGGCTAGAAAAAACATGTTTAGTGGTGTTCTTTTAACTTATTTTACTGTAGTCCTTAAAGAGAAATTCGAAAAAGTCAAATCAGCAAGAAAAAGTGTGAAACCTTTGTAGATGCATGCGAGTGTGTGCGTACAGTTATAAAGACAAAACTGAAGTATGCACTCTACCACACGTGTTGTCCACAGACACACACATCCCTGCTGTCTGACACACGCAAGCATGAGCAGCTGCAAACAGATGGTGGAGCCAGGCGACCAGACAGTGTGTTTCTAACAAGCGCATCTGCTTTCTCACTTTGCAGCCGCCCCCCCCTGCAGCTCCGACTCTGGGACAAAGACACACACAGAACATTCTCTCCGCTACATGAGAACACAGGGACAGTGGCGAACACACAGAGTACAGCGTTCACACAGAGGTGACGTCCAGACAGTTGGGGGGGAGCCATGCCGACAGCTTTATGCAAAAAGCACTCGCAGACCAGACTCCCACCAATACGAGCTCATTTCACAGTTTTATCTTCAAAATATATGTTTGTTCAAAAAAAAAAAAAACTCATACCACCCGTTCAAAACTGCTTTTACTGAGATCATCTGTAAGTTGCCAGAAACTCAGACCAAGTGTCCTGAAATCCCTACTGAGATGTTAACTCTGGATGTGTGTATTGGAAATTAAAAGGTACCATTTTAAACATTTAGATTCATGTTTATTGAATACAAAATACAAAACAAAGATCAACATTTTCAAGGTGACAATACTAAACTAGTCCACTGCCCCCCTTTACCGAATTATTATAGTTTTAAACATCCATCTAGAAGAATTTGCCTGAACTTGAAGGCCCTGGGATTTTTTTTTTTTGTCAAACAAAAACGAAGAAATCAACTCTTCCTAATTTCTCCAAGGCCAATCAACAACAACCACAAGAAAACGATGTTTCTGGTCCAGAAGCACTTGCAGTTTCTCACAAAGAGATTATATTTTTGTTTTTATGTCGACTTCTCACCAACAGCGAGCCTCTTACATGTGTGGGCTTGGTTTACAATGCCAAACACTGCTGCATTCCAGTTGTCTAAAAAGTCTCTAATATTATATATATATATATATAATATATATATATATATATAATCCTAATATATAATATATATATAATATATATATAATATAATCCTAATATATATATAATATTAGGATGACGTCCCACTTGATATTCTTTATGTCTTTGATGTTGTGTTTTCTGTTTTTATTGTTGTTTTATTGGTGCTTTTATTTTTCCCCTAATCACCCAAAGTACCTTGAATTCCCTTGCTGCTGAAAGTGTGTGCTATACAAATAAATTTGCCTTGCCTGAGGCCAGTAAAAAAAAGAGAATTAGTTAATTGATTGGTTGCTAACTGTTATTTGCAATACAAGCCCAAAAGTCATCGTTTTAAGCATGCGCACAAATAGAGATTGGACAGTATTATGTGTGGCACTGGTTTAATGTAACACAAACCATCAGAAGTGTAAATAACAGTTTATTCCTGCAGCTCTGACTATATTTTTGCACACATGTCAGATATAATGGACATTGATCTTAGGGCTGCCTTGAGGACCTGTTACTTTCCATGTTGGATTTACATCTTGTTAGCTATTCTGGTTAATTTTGCTGACTTGAAACTTAGAAATTTTGAATAAATAGTGCAAACTGAGTGCATAGGTGCATAGATTAGGCGTTTTTCCACCCTCGGAACTTCAGGGTAATTTTACTGGACGTTCCCGGTATGCATGTGTCTCCACTTCACCGGGTCGGGCCAACAGGGTTGTTTTCGGGGCCATTTCAGGAACCAACGGAGTACCAGTATGGGGGTATGGACTCGGGTTGCTGGGCAGGAGCTTTGGTTAAGTCACGCTGATTGGTTTTGATTCAGAGGGAAATGAGCAGACATCCCCAAACAACCGGCTTTGTAAAATCGGTAGAGTAGTGAAGCAGTTTATAACAACAGCAAACAGAAACACGGCAACAAGCCCTGCTTCTTCCATGTCGGTCTCTTGTTATTTCTGCTGCTCTGGGCGCCTCTTGGCTCTGATCAGTGGCGCTGCTCGCTGCTGAAATGGCCGTGATATGCGGATGTTTTAACTAATTCCTTGAAGGGCCAATTATGGTCAGGTTATATCTGAAGTTTACATCATGCAGGAAATAAAACATGAAAATAAAACATTGTAAAGGAAGAATGAATTAAAAATAAGTCATATATTGTTGTTTTTGTTTTAAATGTATTCACAAAAACTATTTACAGTCTTTTAAATAATCAAGGGGAAAGAAATTTATTGATTATCGATTAAAATTTTCTTTTGAATGCTCACCAGCCTTTTGAACGTTTCCACTGGTGTTTTGATGGCTTAGTTTTGAAAGGCATCTTTGCCATCAACTTAATATTTAGCTCCCTATTCGGATTATATGGGATAATATCAGAGAGTGTCACAATACTCAAATGACTTTGGATAACTAAGCAAATAACTAAAATATGTTCATTTCTTTCTGTTTGTCCTTCTCAGATCCCAGTTGCTTCTAGCTGACATCTGCTGGTTTTAGCAAACAAACTCGCTATTTGTGGTGTCCTAATGACTTAACCACTTTATCACCTAATTACCTTCTAAAACCTTTGAGTCTGTACTAAGAAACAAGTGGAACCAAACAGACACAGAGAGCCTGAACCCATGCTAAATAAAAACTCAGCTAACACTTATTGCAGTCCAGGGAGCTGTGCATTGTTTACAGGGATAATCAAATAATAATATCCATCCATCCATTATCTGTACCAGTCTAACCTATGCAGGGTTGCGGGGGGCTGGTGCCCATCTCCAGCAGTCACAGGGCGAGAGGCGGGGTGACAGTCATGTTTTTGAACTGTGGGAGGAAGATGGAGTACCCGGAGAGAACCCACGCATGTACCCGTGGAATAATACTAAAGCTGTCATATATTCTGCACCCCTGATTCCACACAGATTCTCTGTCTGATTCAAGTTAGAACTCTGGTTGGAGCACTACAAAACCTTAAGGTTGATTGCAGGCAGAAGTCACATGTTGGTCAAATGTGCGTTCTAGTTTTAAAAATGTCTGGTTAAAAATATTAAGAAATGTTGTGAATGTAATCAAGCTTTTTCACAATATACATGTAATTCTCTTTTGGTCTGAAACTGCTTCTGCAATCATTTCAAAACCAAAATGTTGGTTCTTTCAAGCTCTTTTAAGACATGGTGGCTATTTATTCCTGTTTAAAACTTTCAGGGGTTAAAATATAATATTTTTTTCCATAGAACTAAACAGGAAAACTTCAAACACATTCTGGTCTTTTAAGGCTAGCTACTTCTGCTTATAGGTTGAACTAAATACACCATTCAAACGTTATTCTGGTCATGAAACATTGGTCTATTATTTAATATGTCTGTGTTTGAGTATCTCTTTTTCTTTTTAATAAAATTACAGCTTCAGTTTAATGAAAGTTTTGGTCAGAAACAGCTTTTGTGTATTTAATTATAGACACACACAAACACTTTGTTGCATTGAGCTCTTTTGACATTCCTCCTAGTTTTAGGCTCTAGGCTAAAGAAGAAAAAAACTTACAATTTGATTTCAACAGAAATTCACATGAAGTCAGATCAATTTTACAAAGTTTAAAATGCTTTCCTTCTCAATTACGTTTAACAACACAGATTGTGCTATTCAGTATGATTTCTTTAGAAGATTTCTTCAAAACCTTTTTAGTCTTCAAATGTTTATTTTAGTTTGGACACTCTGACAAGGCGTTCTGCTTCAGTTTAGTTTCTTCAGCAGATCAGCCTACAAGTTCACGTCATATTTCCACAGTGTATTTAATTTCTGTAATTTATTTTTTAAATATAGCTAGACTAGGGGTGAGTTGTTTGAGCAAGGTTTTTATAAACAGATAGGAGACTAAAAGTGTCACAGCAAATGCAATCTACAAAAACCTGTAGATATTCTAATATTGGCTATTGATCAAACTCCATATGTCTTGCATTTTATTGAATTAAATTCTAACCACAAAATGCATCCCAGGGACACAACTTCAGACACAAAGATTGTGGCAACTGTACAGGCAATAGAACGAGGACTTGTAGGGAGTTTTAGGCACTCATATATTCTCGCTAGAGTATGATGAAGGTAGAATTAAACCGGGATAAATGCCAGAAACTGATTTTCCAAACTAGGATTTGTGTAGCTCTTACAATTCACCCCACAGAGGTAGAATAAAGCCAAGAGATCAAACAAGAGGTGAAGAGGTTGGTCTCAGTGGGAGGCGTGTAAATGTAAAGCATCAGTGATTCCCAGCACCTTGGTGAGAGAGAAAAAAGCATTTAGATAAGCTGGAAGCAGAAAGGATGTAACAACAGCCTTATCGTGTTGGTACAGTTGGTGAGGAGTGGGTGGAGGAGAGCAGAGAGTAAACATGGACCATCACACTGATAGGAACAGAAACATCGGACCATCAGTATGGCAGTCATCAAGCCCGCCGCAGCCAAACCGCGGTGCTCTTCACATTTTCCATCCCCACCACCCCGTCCCCCCTCCTGGAACCACATCACACTCACCCGACATTACTCCCAACGCACAGCATGTTCTTATAGCCGAGCCCTCAGGCACCAACTCTGCTCATCTGATTTTAAAGGTCTGTGAAAGCAGCAGTCTTGCTACTGTTTACATCCGGCTGCACTACACTGACTACAAAGGCCAGAAAAAGTCACACTTTTTCCTAAACAAGAGATCAAATGGAAAAATGTCTCTTGCTTTGTGCTTGAACGTTCATAAAATACCATGTGTTTGGCCCCATTGCAGCTGATTGGGGGAGAGGTGAAAGCCTAATCTGCAGAGAAAGACGGGCCCAGCAGCTGACTGACAACTCGCACGAAACACCTGGTGGAGTGTGGGAGATTTGGGCAGGTCGCTGCACGCTCTCGGTCATGTTGTTGTTCGCCAGGCTGCACGACAGCACACAACTTACGGAGCGCACAACAAAAGCATCCCTTTGTGTGACAAACCACCCAAAGCACAAGATGCAACTTCTAATTAAAAGCAGCGTGCATTATGCCACCTTGCGTTATTACAGAGATGGCCAGTCAGAGGTTTCACACGCATGGCTAAAATCGTGGTCATGAATATAATCATTTGGTGATTTTAATGATGCAAATCTAATACTTTTTAATAATAAGTTTGAATCCAATAGAGGGATTTTCCTCTAATTTACATTCATAGTTGTACACCCTCAAAAGATAAAGAAAATAAAAAATTATGTGCGCTCTTTATAGCCATCAACAAGCTCCTAGGTATATTTCTGGCTGGATATCTGGCCACTCTTGTTGCAGAAGAAGCACCCACCCAAGTTCAGTCCAGGCTGAAGTTGAAGCTATTCCATAAGTTTGAAGTTAGCCATCTTAATTTACACAAAAATCTGTTCTGATGTGTCTTTGGGATTGCTGTTTCATTGGAACACTCAATTGAGTCTAAATTTCAAACATCCATCAGCTATGCGGTCTATCATATGCTGGGTTGCGGGGGGCCTGGTGCCTATCTCTAGCGATCATCAGGCAAGAGGTGCAGTACACACAGTACATTTCGCCAATCCATCACAAAGCAAAACACAGAGACACACAACCATGTATGAGGAAGCCAGAGTACCAGGAAGGAACCACACATGCACAGGGAGAACATGCAAACTCCATGCAGAAAGACCCCAGGCTGGGATTCGAACCCAGGACCTTCTTGCTTGAAAGGCAACAGTGCTACCAACTGCACCACTGTGCAGCCATACATTTCTAACATTAAACCAAAAATGTCACCTCCAGTAAAATTAAATAGGTCAAGATATTTTAGAACAACCCAGGAACCACCAAGGGTCATGCCATTTAAACCTGGAAGAGTGAAGTGATTTAATATTAGTAAACTGTGGCTGGGCAGACCAAGAAGGAAGCCTCTTCATCAAAATGGAAAACCTTAATGTCTGACTGAAACATGCAGGTGCGCCACATGAATAAGCCATATGCCTAATGGAGAAAGGTTCAATGGTCAGATGAGAAAAAAAAAGAGCTAACTGGCTACGGTGAGAAGAAGAATGTTTTGAAGAGTGCCGGTACTGAGGATTTCAACCCTTAGTACACTGGACTAACTGTAGCATGGAGGTGGTAGTATCATGCTGAGGTTTTATTTCACTGCCAGTGGTACTGCAAATTGGATTAAAAGCCAAAGGAGGGCTACCCCAAAGTTCTTCACCTTCTACACAGATGAGCTAGATGTTTGAATCCTGGATACAATGATCATACGCCGTTTAAATGAATAAAGCAGACTAACATTGAGCTTCTGTTATGGCCCCAACCTCAAACTAGTTGAAAATGTATGGACTATGGTCCAAACATGGTAATTCAATTCAATCCATTCATACAGATATAATAAAAGCTAATTACATCCATTCCAAATTGATCCTAGTTATCAAACAATGGAGTCAAGTTTAGTTTATTCAAATTGGTTAAAAGGTTTTAACTAAGGATGTTGGATATTATTGACCAACCATTATTATGGGCCGACATTGGCATTAAAATGTAATATCGGAAATTATTGGTATCGGTTTGTACTTTTAAAATGACACAAATTTTTTACCTTACTCTCACACCATGAACACATTATACATCAAATTCTTCAGCTACTTCTCCCACTCAAAATGTCAAAATATAAAAAGATACAAGGTATAGTTTTTGAGATGTTTTGGTTTGTTTAGCAAAAAGATTGAAATATATCATGTGGCTTCTGCATTTCTGAGTCAACATTTAGGGAGACATCTAATGGCAGTATTGGTTTACATCGATATCGGAAATTAAGATTTATACTATATTGGTATATTGGATATCGGTAAAAAAGCAGATATCGAACATCCCTAGTTTGAATCAGTGTGACTGATTACATAGAGTCACTGACTTGCAGTATTCCGATACCAGAAGCTTGCTGATGTCTCCAAAAAGGGGTTTGTTTCTTTGCAACTTGCTGACTGACATAAAAATATCACTAGGGCTGTTTGTATGAATTTAATTCTGTACATATATATGTTTTGATTTAAAGAAGATCAACAAGAAATTCAAGCTTGTGTACAAACTTGTTTTTAAACGTTTATAGAAGTCAATCCACTACAAAAGAGAACAGGTACATTTTTGCTTGGAAAAAGCTTAAAATTAATAACATTTGATGAATGGTTGGTCCTGCTGTTCCCAATGAAAACAGGTTTGTGTTTTGGTTGAAATTATTAAACAGTTTGAACTCTTTTATGCTCTTTTATGTACATGAAAAAAGTCACATATCTTTAGTTTGAAGTTCAGATAATTGTGGATTTTTAAACGTTTAATAAAAAAAAGGGTATGTCAATGTTGACTTACTCTTTTATCCTTTTTCTAATGTAAAATATACAATGACTGCAGTATAACTGAAGTCTAAAATAGAGTATAATGATTTTGGGTGACAAAATAAATTAGGCCAACAATTTTGTGAAATTCAAATAATTTATCTTTTAACGAGAGATTTTTCACAGAATTCATGTTTTCTTCACTCAGATCAGATATTATGTGCATTTTCTGGCTCAACATTTGAAAAGGTTGAAAATAACAACAATGACCGGAGAAGCCTATTTTTACCGTTCCCGCTTTCTTTTCCTGTGGTGGGCTACAGCGTGCAGCACTTGACCAAAATTACAGGTGTGTTTTCCCCTATATAGCAATCAAATGGCCTTTAGACTCAAATGACCACTGGCAGTGCAAAACAATAGCCACTTTTCTCTCTAAATGCAGACACACATTATGTCATAAACACCTATTATAGTCCTACCAAGCTGACCTTCAACAAAAACAAGCCTCTGGGACTACACACATTTCTGTAACTTTTTGTTTCTTACAACCTGACAAAATACATTCAAACAGGAAGCATGGGTGAAGGCTGCAGCTCTAATAAGTCCTGGTGCTTTAAATTCCCCACCAGGGTGTACTCCCTAGTCACTTGCACCATGTAATTTACACAGCAGGCCTCTGAGCTTTTAAAGATAGCCAGATGTGTGTGTGTGCGTGTGTGTGTGCGCGTGTGTGTGCGTGCGTGTGTGTGTGCGTGCGTGTGCAGCCGACGCCTGCAGCTGCTATGTTCTCCGTTACAGAGCTCTCTGCCGCTTGCAGTCCACAGTGTTGCGTGTCCAAACACATCCTTCATTCAAACCCTGCTTGCACATTGTATGTGTGTTTGCATCAGGGAGGCAAACCCCGGCCAAACTCGCGTGAATGATTCCACGCATTGTGGATCACACGCGTGAACTGAGAGAATTAACCCAGGTGTTTGAAACCCTTTTTTTTTTTTTTTTTTTGAAACATGCGCTCACTGAATCTGCCGATGGGCTCCGTGAAGTCTCCAAGTTCTCCCTAATGTAATGATCGCATCTTTCACTCGGGCTATCCTGATTACAAAAACAATTGAGTTCTCTCGCTGAACAAGACAGAAACGTGATTTCCTTTAAAAGATTCGCCTTTAATGCTGTTTTTAGGTGTTAGTCTGCTGCAAGAGGGAGTGGAGGGGTGTTGGTATGGAAATACTTGAGATCTACTCCGTGACAAAGACATTTGGCCTACATGATGTACACTTTGAGCAAGTTTGCGTTTCCCCAAACTATTGCTGTTAACTTTTTAGGAGCAGAGAAGCCGTTTTCCAAGAGAAAAACTCACCCTTTATCCTGCGCTACATCCTGTTTTCCATTCCCAGTGGAAGAAACTCCTCTTCGCTCCAGATATTCCGCATGCAGTCAACTGAGCGTCTTCAACAGTCCTGAAAACCTTAAAACTTTCTCATCGCTTCATACGACCGCAACATTAGGAACAACAACAAAAACACGTCAGAGAAGCAATCGAGAGTCCCGAAAGTGCTACAGCACGTTTGCTGAAGAGTATTTCAAGTTGATTATGATTGAGAGAGACAGACCAGTCTGAAATCATCTGCAAAACTCCTGCCAGCTGCGTAAAAGCGACGTGGTCTCACGTCGTCTCTCGGTGGGATTCTCGGTATGTTTATAGTACTGGCCCCTCTATTTCAATGGAGGAGTTCAGGACAGGCGCAGAGTGGAGCGCATGCTGCGTTCAATAGCTGCGAGAAAACATGGGAATAATACGAGTTACACAGTAGACCTGGAGAATAGTGTGCCAAGTAAGACGTGTGTGGTGTGTCCCGTTCCGTACAGCAGGCCAATATAAACTTACATTTTATAACAATTTAATTGTATACGATACCTTACATCACTATTACAATTATTAATAGGCTACTAAATTATTTTTTGGGATTACCATCAAAATATTGTTTTATATTTAAGAATTAAAAGTGATGATGATAGATAGATAGATAGATAGATAGATAGATAGATAGATAGATAGATAGATAGATAGATAGATAGATAGATAGATAGATAGATAGATAGATAGATAGATAGATAGATAGATAGATAGATAGATAGATAGATAGCAGGCTCATCGAGGTACGTGAACGCTTCAGTAGGACGAGAAGCCTCCGGAGCCCCGCCCCCTGCTCTGACATCAGACCAGAGGAATCCGAGGAATGCTGGGCTCCTGGGAGAAGTCCTGCTCGTTTAATGGTTTTCCAGGGGCCACTGAGGAGACTAAACGAACGAACAAAGAGGACCCCTCACATGTACATGTCCCCTCTGTCTCTCTTTAGGCGGGGAAATGAGTCATACCGTCAATGGGGCGTCTTATCTGCATATAACCTACATTTTTAGCATATAGGTTTATTTATATGCAAATGTGCAACAGAAAGTATAGTTATTTTAAACATCTTTTATCTTAAACTCAAGATAATTCAAATATACTCCCCAGCAACAGTTAGAGCATTGTATTACAGTTTGTTTACCATTCTAAAGCACTGTACAAAAAAAAATCAAGTACTGTCAAGAAGAGTCAAAAAATGTGTTCATTAAAGTGAGTAATTTCTATTCAGAAGCAGTGTGAGGTTCATTTTTCAGTGATAGCTGTCCACATTTTATTTTTATTCGGATTTCTTGTCAATATTTTTTTATGATCAAGCCCGAAACCTAGGTGTAGTAATGGACTCAGACCTGAACCTCCAGGGTCACATAAAGGTAACAACAAGGTCACCCTTCTATCACCTGAAGAACATTTCTAGGATTAAAGGACTGATGTTGCAACAGGACCTCGAAAAACTCATCCATGCGTTTATCTTTAGTCGGATTGATTACTGCAACAGCATCTTCACAGGTCTGCCTAAAAGGTCAATCAGACAGCTGCAGCTGATCCAGAACGCTGCTGCTTGTGTCCTCACTAGAACCAGGAAAGTAGAGCACATCATCCCAGTTCTAAGGTCCTTAAACTGGCTCCCTGTAGCTCAGAGAATAGACTTCAAAATACTTTTACTAGTTTATAAATCATTAAACTGTAAAGCACCTTGAATTACCTTGTTGTTGAAAGTGTGCTATAAAAATAAAAGTGTCCTGCCTTGCCTTACTATAATGACTTCCTTGCAGAATATCCTGTAAAATGAACCGCTTCTCTCTGAGGAGACAGAAGAAGGCCATTGCTGTCTGATTTGTGAACAAATGGCAACCTCTTGTGGCTCTTCTTGAAGTCGCAGCAGCAACATCCCAGTGACGATCATGTTCCTTTACTGGACTATTTTTTAGAAGATATTTATACATTTTATGAATTAATTAGGGCAATGTTACATTATACTAATGAAAAAGCCCCTTCTTTAATTGAAAAAGTTAGTTAAATTTACCAGAAGCAGCTTTGAGTCTGCTGAAATCTCACAATGTGCAAATAGAAATATATATATAATTTTTATTAAATGCCATAAAAGATCATTCAGTATCTTGTAGTACTAGATATTTTATTATTAGGCAATAAGTTGGGTCAGTGCTTGGCAGCAACATCAATTTTAACTGCACAATTTTTATTTATTCTTTTTTGATTGAAGAGAAAATATCAGCCTCCCAAAAACTTTGTGAAAAAGTTATTTAATGGATGGATGGATGGATGAATTTGTCTAAATAATGTCTCATATTTATTAATTATTATTATTATCATTATTAGAAGTAGTAGTAGTTCTTTATTTATTATTATTTTTATAATTAAGTGGAAATTACATTATTATAGTATGTTAGTAAGTTTATACAAGGACATTTTTTAATTAAAGCTAAATACTAAAGTATTTACCATAAATTGCATTTCAAACAGTATCAAATCAATAAATACCCAAAATATATAACCTAATTCTTCTACCCACAAGTACATCTTATCCAACATCAACAGTGGCACATGTTCATTCATTTCAGTACCTACCATTACAGAAAATAGCGAAAAGTGTGACATTTTGTTGCATGCTTTGAAAAGAGGGAAATATTACCATTTGGTGGAAATTGAAAGTTTCAATTACAAATTGTTGGCCAGTTGGCCAAAATTAGATTTCAACATAAATATGGGTCTGGTTTAAGTTGAGATGTGGGATCAAATATTGCCTTTTCAATGGGACATCGAACTTGAGATCTCTCTGATCTTTTAAAGGTTAATAAAAATCCAACCTATCAGACAATGAAAGAAGATGAAGAAAAAAAACAGCAAATCAGCAAGGACCTCGAGAGGAGCGATGGGGAATAAACTTTGCAACGAAGGATCTGACAAGAAAGTGACGAATGTGTAAATACTACAGGGAACACAAGGAAATAAAACATTGCGAAAAACTGACGAAATACAATAAAGGAAAACTAATGCGAAACTTAAAGTCTACAAAATTATAATACTGTGAAGTTTTGGGGACTAAAGTTGTTTTAGGGTAATAATATTTTCTACTATCCTTATGGTCCTGCTCCGATTTAGACTTGGCTTATTTAGATTTACAACAAGTCTCTGGTATTAATTCACCCTACTAATTTGCTTGTCTGTATGTATGAGCTAGGAGGAGGAGAGAAGGGTGCTGAAAAATAATTTCCTTTTAATGTTAGAATTTAAATGAAACCATCTGGAGAGATATCTATTTTCTGGTTTATCTTGCCCGGGTGTTGGCCTGACATACATGCATTATGTCCGGCCCTAGAGGACTTAAATCTAGGCTAGACTAAGTGGAGTGTATAGGTCAGAGAAACACTTCTCAAGGATTGGTAATGAACCTCACTTGGCTCCTGGAGGAAATTTTATTAGTCGTCAGGGAAAAACAGAACCATGGCTCTCAGACAAATATTAATATTAGCAAGCAACAACAATCCACAATGTGAGTTAATTGCCCTGAGGGTTTGATACACTGATCAGACATGTATTCACAACAAAACTCCAACATTGTCACCTGATCTCTATCCAGTAATTTCCTGTTAGCTCTCCAGTCTGTTTACTTTAATAATAGGGAGAAAATTGTCTTCAAATACATTTGGGTCAGATGAAGTCAGACCCTTTTGGAGCATGGTTTAAAATACCTTGCAAATGATCTTTTTTTTCCCCCCACATATGTAGATGGGTGGCAGTAAAAACAAAGCTGTAGGTCAGATCGGGTGAAAGTTATCAAATACATGTGAAGGTCAATGCAGCTAAGCCCTGATGTGAAGTATTTGCATGACTCTTACCTGAACACATGTAGTATTTATAGAGCCGTGACTCAAATTTAAAAGCAGGAGCTGTGAATAGCAAACACAGTCAAAACCCATTTCATTATGTCCAATTTCAGGGCCAAAACTAAATAAATGAGTTAAAACTGTTTATAAGTTTAATTTTATTTTTATCATCAAAGCCTGGGGCAAGTTTGAAAAAATATTTTAGGAGTCACGCTCTTCCCCTCTCGCAGAAAATTATTCTTGTTATTTTGTTATGATTAAAGAGACAAAGTTTTCTCTCTCTAAAAGGAGAACTCAGGAGCATTTCATTTTTACATTTAGTTTAACTCTTAAGTTAAATTTATCTGAAGCATTTCATGGTTGTTCCCATCTTTAATTTGCTTATGTTTGCACATTTCTTGTCTGTCTTTATTAGAATCATTTTTACCAAAACAAAATATTAGTCAATGCTGCTGACTTATAAAATAATTTTTTTATCTGAATGTCTAACATTTTAATTTTGGGAATTACCAAAACACTAATCTAAAACAGTTAGCAGTCTTCTAGCACCCCTGGCTTCTTCCCATGTGCTTTTTCTCCTCTTCCTCCCCTGCTGTGCATGTGGGGGCGTGCACAAAGTCTTGGCAGACAGAGCTAAGCTGAAATTCTTTGCACATCTGTGGCTTATCATCGCAATCAAGCAGTAGATATCTACGCTGATCTCTACTCCTCAGCCTCCTCCATTATTTCCAGTCCACTTCATGTAGTCGTGTCTGGAAGAAACTTGCTGTGAATGTGCAAGAAAAGGTTCATTGTTCACCTCGTGTCCAGTGTTTGCTTCAGGACTCACCTGCCTGCAAATCAGAAAAACAAAGACCAACAGCTAAAACATGTTTCATAATTATTTGTTCTCCTCTACTATCTAAACTACAGACTATGCACACATTTCTGTCACAAGTGAATAGAGGAGAAGCATTTCATTTTTCTTACTTTAGCTGTTTATCTGGCTACAGTGTGCAACAAGGTTGTAGTTTAGAGTCTTTAATGTTTTATTATATGTTCTCCTTGGACAGCACATTTTTAACGTATTTAAGGAAATTTTTTATCCATCTAGTGCTGATGATATTCGGTTATATCTCTTGTTTAAGTGTCTAGATGTTTTTACAGCTGTTGTACAGGTGCTAAAACCGTGTTAATGGTTAGATACCTGAGAACTTTATCCAGTTTAAGGAAAGGAAAAAATTGCACTTTAACATTTTGGTTTTGTTTTGTCTCGATTAATGCAATTTCTTGTTCACTTAAAAAAGCCAGTTAGGTATGTCTGTAGGTTGTTCAGAGTGCTTCTCCAAGGCCTCTGACTAAGTCTCCTGGGTTTTCACTGTTAAAAAATAGCTTCTTCAGTTGCACTGGGTTCCCATTAACTTCAGAGACAATTTTAAGATCTTGGTTTCTACTGACGGATGCTTACATGGACACACGACTGCATATAGTCTGCTGGAAATTAGATTTATTGGCAAATTTCACAACTTTTCAGGTGTGGTAGTGAATAAATATGGAGAAAATCTACACAAGACTAGTTTAATAGCTGAATTAAACTAATATTACAGAGATTTTATTTAAATACATTGCTCTCCACAAATACTACTGGAATCTCAATATTACAGTGGTGCAAAACAGTTTTTAGCAGCCACCGATTGTGCAAGTTGTCCCACTTAAAAAGATGAGACAGGTCTGTAATTTTTATCATAGGAACACGTCAACTGTAAGAGACAGAATGTTAAACAATTCCAGGATATAACAGTTTATGATTTTTAAAGAATTTATTTGTATAATGGTGCAGAAAAAAATATTTAGACTGAATTCTGGCCCTCACAGACCTGTTACTTCTTCTTTAAGTAGCCCTTCTATCCTCCACTTGTTACCTGTATTAATGACACCTGTTTGAACTCGTTACCTGTATGAAAGACACCTGTCCACAACTTCAAACAGTCAGACTCCAACCTCCACCATGGCCAAGACCAGAGAGCTGTCTAAGGACACCAGGCACAAGACTGCACACCTGCACTAGACTGGGATGAGTCGATCTACAATAGGCAAGCAGCTTGGTGAGAAGAGATCAACTGATGGAGCAGTTATTAGAAAATGGATCATTGACGGTCTCCCTTGACTTGGGGCTTCATGCAAGATCTCAGCTCATGGGGTACACATGATCTTGAGTACGGTGAAGAAACAGCTCAGAACCATCCGGGGGGGCGGGGGGACTGGTCAATAAATATGACCTGAAGAGAGTTGGGACCATAGGAACAAAGGTCCTGCAGGTCCGCCTGCTTAACCCAGCACATGTCCAGGCCCGTCTGAAGTTCACCAGAGACCATCTAGATGATCCAGAGGAGGATTGGGAGAATGTAATGTGGTCAGATGAGACCAAAATAGAACTCTTTGGTATAAACGTCACTCGCCGTGTTTAGAGGGGGAAGAATGCTGAGTTGCATCCCAAGAACAGCATACCCACTGTGAAGCATGGCGGTGGAAACATTATGTTCTGGGGCTTCTTTTCTGCAAAGGCGACAGGACGACTGATCCATAACAAGGAAAGGATGAATGGTGGCACATATTGTGGGATTTTGTGCAAAAACCTGCTTCCATCAGTGAGAGCATTGAAGATAAAACGTGGCTGGATCTTCCATCATGACAATGATCCCAAACACATCGCCCGGGCAACAAAGAAGTGGCTATGTAAAAAGCATTTCAGGGTTTCTAGAGTGGCCCAGCCAGTGTCCAGACCTCAATCCAATAGAGAACCTGTGGAGGGAGATGAAAGTCCATGTTGCCAGTGAAGAATGGACCAAAATACCAGCTACAGAGTACACAAACCTGTTGAAAAACCTACAGGAAACGTTTGACCTCTGTTGTTGCCCAACAAGGTTACACAGTATTGAGGTGAACTTTTGTTTTTGACCAAATACTTGTTTTCTGTGCCATTAAATAAGTAAATTATTTAAAATTATACATTGATTTTTATTTTACATTCTGTCTCTTACAGTTGAAGTGTAGCTATGGTGAAAATTACAGACCTCTCTCATCTTTTTAAATGGGACAACTTGCACTTAATGGCTGCTAAATACTGTTGTGCCCCACTGTATTTAACCCCCTGAAAAGAAATAAGTGAGAGCACGCATCTGCAAATCAGGTGTGGTTTCAGATACACCTGATGCGACCAGTCAGTCTTTTTTCGTTCGAAAGCCTTGAATCTTAGCGACTCAGTGAAAAGTGAGGATTAAACACTTCTATTCTATAAAACTATATTCTATTAAACACGTTCTATGTGAAGCTCGATCAGGAAACACAGCAGCAGATCAATATGCCGTACACGCTTTGATTTCTGTGGCTGAAAAAGCAACCTCACAGGAACAAGCTGATGAACATTGTTAAAAATTTAATTGTGAAAACATTGGCTTTTTATTCATAACTACATAAATAACAAGGTTTAGAGTTAGGGGTGGCAGTATGGGTATGGTTGCATGCCACATCAAGATTTCCAGTTGTCCCCAGCTAGCTGCCCATTGAAATCTTTCTGGATTCGCCCCTGGAGAAGACAAGATGAAATTATTTGACCAATGATGAAAAAACTTTATATTGCGTTTTAATCTTCAGAATCAGATTCAGCTTTATTTGCCAAAATTGGGTGCACAAACAAAGAATATGACTTCAGTGTTCAGGCATTCACAGCATAGAGACATAAAGCATAAATGTATCAACTTCAGAGGAAATAAAATAAAGGATAAAAGGACTGATGTGTACATGTGTTTGCAGCCAATATATATACACACAAATGAAAACCTCCTTTATGACAAGCACAAATCTTCTCCCTATGTTAAAACCAGACCACTCTCATTCTATGAGGTTTGTGAAATCTGAACACTTCTGAAGGTGAGGGTGTCTAAAACGTCACACTGAACAGGTGAATTGGATAAATTTTTCTCCTTTACATCTCCCTTTGTAAAACCATGTGTTTGTGTGCTTCTGTCTATGTGTGTCTTCTTCTACCATGACGTCTGCCCAGTGACTCAAGCACTAATAATGAAGTTTCCACTCAGGGACGCACGCACCACTTCCAAAAAAAAGGAAAGAAAAAACAACAAGAAAACGATTCAATCGGTGAAATTGATTTTACAAGCACCCTTGTTGGTCTTCACACATGAGCAATTAGGTTAAGCCTTTTGGGGACTCTGACCCAGAACTGCCAGGTTTTAACGGCCATTTGATAAGAGGAACTTCAATTAAATTAACCGAAAAGAACAAAAACATTTAAACACTCATTTGGGATGTTTGAGGCTTTTTAGGAGTGCAATAACACAAGAAAATATAAAGAGCACAGTTAGGTAAGTAGTTCACTCATGCTTGATTTCTTTTTTCTTTTTATATTCTGAGTTGAAGAGAGCTTGCAGTATTGATCAGGAGGCGTGTGGGTGGCCATGCACAAAAGCGCACACACTCCTCCCGTTTGGAGCAGAGAAGTTGCTGCCGCACCTCAATCACACCCAGAGGCCTTGAGACTCAACACTATTTAATTCTTGCAACTACAAAAAGAGCTTTTGTCGTCAAAGGAGGGAAAAGAGAGCCTATCACCTACTGAGCGTTTTATTACTTACTGAGAACGGCGACTGCTGGAGAGGAGGAGAGTGACTGGAAGTCTGGGAGATCTGTGGAGCAATAGCAGAGGGCAGAAACAAGAAGGGAGGACAAGGATTTGGAAAAAGGTAAAAAAAAGTTATTTTAATGGCACTTACAAATGAATACTAGCAAATGTAATGTCAAACATATAGCTAGTTCCTTGAAGTGCATTTGAACAGCTATTTGCTAAAGTTCAAGGTCAGAACTTGATTGTTTTCTGTCTGATGCAAGGTCATAAAATACCAAAACATGTTTCATTTTCATTGCAGCTTTGTAGGCTACTCTTATCAAAGTGCATAGATCTGTGTAGATCTCAGCTAAGTGAGTCATGCTGTAGGAAGGGATGAGTCTCCGCCAGAGTTACAAAAACAAAAGCCCACCGAGGAGTCACAATAACAGAGCAGAGAAGAGAGAAGCAACAGGAGCCAGAAAAGATTGTTATCTCACCGACTTGATACATGTTTTATTTGCACAGGATGAAAAGTTTTTTTCATCATTCTGCACGAGCTTTTACATCTTAAAACACTTGAGAATGATTATATTTGAAGCCAAATCTGCCTTTTTGAACTATTATCTGATGCCTCTTTAAAAGAAAACTCTCCAAAGAATGAAGTGAGGGGAAAAAACTTTACTTGAGAAGGATTTAAAACATTGAAAGTCCGTTTCTGACAAGAAACAATGAAGTGCTAAATTATCTACATTTCTCCTCACCATGGTGAATAAGGTAGCCTCGCTGTACTTGTTTTTAAGCTGCAAATGTTTGTAGTAGTACTAAACAACACATTTTGTTAACTTAATTAGGTCATAACAATGTAAACATTATCATTATCTCTTTATAGTGTGGTTTTATGCTGCTGTAAACAAAAGCTGGCCTTTTGGATCGATTTCTTCTTGATTATTACTTTAAATTGATCTTTAAAAGAAGATTGAAGAAAAGAGCAAGTACGTTTTCAGATTAAGTGAATAAAAAAGAAAAGCTACATGTCGAAGAAAAGCAGTCTATTAGGTTTTTCTACATTATAAAATAATTGTCTTAGTTTGTAAAAGCAGTGAGTAAAGAAAGACAGAATTAGGACCAAGAAGTTTAATGGGTCGGGTACAGGAAGTATTATTTTACACAAAAAATTCACCTGGAGATTTAACCTTTTCCAAGGCTTTCTGTATATTAAAACGCACTGGTTTACCAAGACTGGTAAACCACTGGTACAGGTGCTCAGCAAACGTCAACAATAAAATGTAAATCTTTATTAAACAGTTTTGACAAAAAACACATTTTTGCAAATATATGTCAGTTTATTTGCATCGTAACTGACACATCAAGCTTTTAGAGTCAAGCATTATAAAAATACATGACATTTATTTCACTTGTCATTTTTTAAAACTACAATACCCTGTTTTCTGCAGATTTGCTATTTTTATAGGTAATATGTGAAATAAGAGTAAAGTATTTGGCAACATATTCACCTGATACAGGAGCTTTTTGAGGGAATTCCTATTTTTACTAAAGAGGTGAATGTCTAAGGTTTACCTTTACATCAAAAAAAGATTCATTTGATGTTATAGTTTGCAGAAAAACTGTAACTACTGTTGGCTTGGTGAGATCCCATTACTGTGACAAGGCCTGGTTAGTCTCTTGATTGTGTTGGTTGGGTGTATTATCAATTTTTACTAAATGTAAAACAGAAATTGATTTTTCACAACAACAAAAAAAATATATCGATCAATGTTCTGTGTTGCAACACTGCAGTCATGTGAATCACCAATTTGAAACGATCCCATCTATCTACGGCTGGAGGCAGTAGCGCGCAACGTGGTGTGACTAAAAGACTTCTTATTAAAGAAGAGCCCAATTAAGCAACAAATTTAGCCAACATTTTAGCACAGATGGATGATATCCATAGATGCTCGAATTAAAGCACATGTGTTGGTAGCCAATAGGTATCCCAATGGGTTGTGAGATTATCTATATATGAGTTTATAGCTTTTATATATAAAGTCTATGATTGTGAGATCTGACAGTCCAACCTCTGTTGTCTAATGATTCACCAAGACTTAAACTGCATTACTGCGTTAGCTACTGGGTTAAACCATAGACTGTAGCTATATATAAAACACATTAGTGGACAAATTCACATTTCCCAAATACCGCTAAATCATGCCGGCATATGGTGGCCTAAGTGGGTTCCACCTGTGCTGGTCTTTGGTTTAGAAATACAAATTACTGCGTGATTCCAAACTTTCTTTGCAATTTATATATATATAAAATTTTATTTTTTCCCTTAGGCCTGTGTATTTTGTAATTACTCAAGGTATCTTTGTATATTAAAAATTGTTTGGTGATCTAAAACATGTAAAAGGTATGATCTGTATCCCCTTTGATAAGTCTTTACAAATTGTGCGCTCCATCCTCACTGACCAGGTTTAGATTAGAAGCATGTGATGAACACGACCATCTGCTACAGTGTGTGCAATGCGGGCTCCAGCAGGAATGATCACCGCTGGTATTTGAGCTCAGCTATTATTCAACCATGACACATAACTATACAAATCATCTCATCTCAAAGACAGCATTGAAACAAATTGAGTTATATAAGGCAGGAATGTGTTGCACAAGTGTACAGATAAAAAGACTCTTCTAATAACCAGCAAATTCTTCTTCTCTGTGATTAAGCGAAGACTTAAATCTGCTGGGTCAGGAACATTTGCATTGCTCCTAAAAAAACTGAATTATCGTTTTTTTCTTTCTTTACTAGCTCTGAGTTCATCTTTAGAAGAAGATGATGTGTCGGTGCTGGTTGTTTATGGTTCTGATGGGATTTATGTGCAGCTCTGGGTCTGGCTCAGTGTGCTTAGAGAGCTCTACTTGCAATGACTGGAGTGACAAGGACATAATAAAGGTAAGTCCAATTATTTCCTCTCATTTTCTGTCATTCTGACAGAATAATGATACATAATAATATAATTATTTGGAACAATGATAGAAAATAAGGCTCTTCAATCGTTTATAGTTCATCTTTTTAAGGTTTCCAAAGAGCAAATAAAGTCTTTCAGAATATTTTTTCCATCATCTTAACCTATATAGCTTTTCAAACATATTAAACTGAAATTATACAGGAAAATTGTTTATTCATAAATGACAGAGCCGATTACCAATTTTCTTTCTATGTTAATATTTGTGAATACGATGTAACTTTGGTAAAGAATATAGATTTAAATATAGGCAGCTATGTAAGTTGTTTCACAATCAACAAAGACCACAGGTTTTAACTATTTATCTTTAAATCAATGTTAGTTTTGCTATTTAAAAAGGTCAAAAGACGAGTCAATACAATACTGTTTAATAATCTTTTGCATTCAGTATTTCCATATTCTCCATTGTTCTGAGAAAAAGATGCGCCTGAGTGCAAAACATTCAGAACATTTAAACATTCATTTGGACAGTCAAAAGCTACAAGCAGTCAAAGAAGAAGAAAATCAGTTTACCATTAACAATAAACCATCCATCTGAAAAGTGTGCACACCCCTGTAAAAAAGCCAGGTTTTTGTGAAGTAAAAATACAAGACCATGACAAATAATTTTCCAGACTTTTTCCACATGTGGTGTGACATTTACTTGGCACATTTCAACTTAAAAACAAAAAAATCTATAAAATAAAAAAAAGTTGGTTGGAAAAGTGTGGAAATGGGTGCGTACTTTGCTGAAATTCCTTCTGATTCATTGTCCGCTTCACTTCACATCTGCCATTAGCTCCACAGATTTTGCTTTACCAGAAATAAAGCTCAGCTGTCCTTGTGGCATTTTCCTGACTTTTCCACATTTGCAACATTTAGCTAAACCCATAGTTGCAGAGAGGTTGCAAAGGATCAGAGGTATAGGCTACCCCATTGTACAAAGATATGAGCCAGGACAGGCATACAAAACGTTACACAGCATTATTTAACCGTTCGGGCACAAGGAAGACAATCATCAACAACTGGTTAGAAAATGTGGGACAGGTAACAAGTGGAGCAAACCTATGTTTTTGCTCCCCCATTATTTGACCCAAAGAAATCGGAACACTCCTGAAATGGCAGCTGTAAGACCAGCTAACTTTAAACGACTGTTGAGACAGTTCTTCTGAGTCCTGAGCTTTGTTTTCTTGCTGCAGCAAGGAGAGCCGTACATCAGATCCCAAGGCATTCTAAGCATTGCTCTGAACAATTCAAGCTTCACCCAGTCTTTTACACTTTTCTAAACATACCCCCAAAGTCACACAATCCCCAATAATGTAAGACACTTCGGAAATTCACAACACCGTGTTTAAAAGTCAGTGCCGTCCAGTTTCCACAATACAAGTTAAACTGCTCTGAGCATACATTGTCCTCTTGATTGAGTCACACTGCACTCAAAGTTACCTATCACATGTTAAAAGGTCAGAATATTATTCTATTCAATGTTGCAACTTATTTAAGCACAGATAAATATAAATGTACTTATAAATTCTCCGTAAACTGTTGTATTTTTCCTTTTTTTCATTCTACAAAGCAAAAAATAAATATTAGAAATAATTGCCTAATTTTAGTCTCCCCCTCCTTTACCCTCCTCACCCCATGTGCCATAATCTGATTTGGAAATAAAAGGTGCCTCATCTCAATATATTGCTCCACTAAAGCTATTTGCAGCCATGAAGAAGAAAAGGTTACATGATTTTTATCAAATTTGCTCACTGCATTTATAACCTAATCAGATGCCCATGGCTGATAGCAGCACTGTTAAATTTGCAGGAGTTTCCAATAAAGGACGCACTGTGTTCTGCATGTGACAAGAACCTCCATATTTTCTGGATATATCTGGACCAAGGAGCAGTGTTGCAAGGTTTTTTCACCTAATCCTGGTTTAAATCTTCCAAAAGAAAACTAGATAAAGAAAGCTAGATTGTATTTTTCAACATGGCTGTGAGTTAAAACGTACATCCAAATCCACACAAGAGCAACTATAAAACAAGACATTTTTAATTTTGGAATGGCCAAGCCAAAATCCAGAACAAAACTCAACAGACAGCTTTGAGAGGGTTGTGTAGTATTAAGCAGTTTAAGGGTGAGGAATGAGGTTATTGCATTTTATCGCTGCCAGCTTTCACCAATAAGATAGATTCATGCATGGCTGGATGGATGGAAGAACAGCTGGAAGGATGTATGATTAGATGAAGCTCATCAAGCTGGCACCAAATGTAAACAAATCTTCAAACAAAACTTTTTTCTGATGCTCTAAACGAGGATGTTCCTTGGTTTTGGTGAACCACATAGGTCTTCTTGCTTCAAAGAGCATGGATAATTGTATTTTTAAATGTTGCTTTCTGTGTGGCTTCTCCCATCCACAGGACTGTCTTCACCTCTGCACCTCTGCGATCCAGCCTGAAATCAAACCACTCAGTGGGACAGATCAGCAGGAGTACGATGATTTCGATGACCCCGAGGAGGCTGAGGAGAACAATAGGGGTGACTTGTTACTCAGCATCATTCTCTCCTCTCTCGCTTCTGAAGGCAAAGTACCAGAGGAAGATCTGAAAGCCCACAACGATCGGCGTCGTTCTTACGCTATGGAGCATTTCCGTTGGGGGAAACCCTACGGTCGAAAGCGCAGACCTGTTAAAGTGTTCCCCTCTGCTCTGGATGACGACGCCTTCCCCCTGCGGGCTCGCAGGCATGTGAGCTGGAACAAGGCTGAATCAAAGGGAGGCATTCTCAAAGGAAAGTATCAAAAACAGGATTTGCTCAGGTCCAGAACCACGTTCAGGTCTCGAGCCCCACCAGGCCTGCCGGAGAGAACACCTGAGACCTACAGGATGAGTCACTTCAGATGGGGCAGCCCACCTGCATCGAAACAAAATGGGGCCTTTATGAAGCAGTGGGAGGAGAAACCTCGAGGAAAGCTGGCCAAGTTACTCAACAACATTTTAGTGAAGGATGTGAAAATGATAATAGGATAAAATAATTTTTTTTTTTAAAAGAGTAGATTATAACAGAGGGATAATTGTAAAATGAGTCCTGGCTAGTTCTCATATGTCTTAATGTAAGTCTAATAAATTAGTTGCTGTCTCTAGAATGTTATTTTAGGGCCAAATATTTCATTAAAGCCCTGAAAAAGGACAAAAAAACAAAGCACATAACCTGCTTTGAATTCTTGGAAATGACTTGAAAGCTTCGAAGTAATAACTCTTATTGGAAACTCATAATTTAAATGTTATTTGTTTAAATGTTTCTTTGTAGATATGTGTTTATATATGTTTAAGTAGTTTAGTGGCAGACTGGTTTCTTTTTGTAATTTATTATGAAAATAAAAATTCAGTTTTTGCAATTGACAACTCTCAGACTGATTTCATTTTAAAAAGAAAAAAGTTTTTATGATGAATATTAATTATTACCATCAACAGCCATTTTGTCCTGGAAGTCCCAAAGAAAAGGCACAGTTTTTACGAGGCGCCTCGTTTCACCCTAAATGTCCATCCTGGTGGGTCAAAAGGTGTTTTTTCAGCTGTTGGCCTCATTTTACATTCTGGATGAAGTCTCACAGCATCACCGATCCTCTTACATACTTAAAAGTGCATGACTGAATAATTTGATGTTAGATCTACTGGTAACTTCCTCATCAAATCACTGAGCATTTCCCTATCCGTTCATGTCAAAACCACAAACCTGACAGTATTTTATGTGATGCACCAATCCATAGTAGCTCATAATTGTGAAGCAGACAAAAAGGATATAACGGTTTTAAAGTATAGGATTTATTTGTATTCATCCCCTCCTGAATCAGTCATTTTGTAGAAACAACTTTAGCTAATAGTTGTCTACATGTAGACTAAACTTTCCTCCTATTCCTCTTTGCAAAACAGCTCAATCTCAGTCAGACCGGAATAATATAGAACAATTTATCAAGTTTTAAACACTTCACAAAGCACTGCTGAATCTATTACATAAAACATGGTGTGGTACAACCATAAACCTGAAATGACAGGGAAAGAAAGAGGATCATTAAAGCACAGAAAAACTATTTTTTTTACTCTGGAGCTTCAAAGAACAATAGTTTATGTGGCACCTGCTTTAAAGAAACTTCTGGACAACTTTATCAGCTCATCTGCTATCCACATTTTCTAACATTTTAATTGTAAACATGTTGAAAGCTCTTTGTTTTTCCACTTTGCTTATCTCAGAAAAGACAAAAATACATTCAGTTTTGTGGTTGTAATGTGACAAAATTTCACTGTAACTACTAACAATAAAATCAGAGACACGTCGGGTCATTCATGGTTTGAGATACATTTATTGTATTAACACAGCTACGTCACTAGCATGCAAAGTCAGGTATGACACATGTAAGGCATTTTCTCCATTTAAAAGCTGCCTTTGTCACTAGGTTATCCAGTTTATAAAGTGCAAAGTCCACCGAATGAATAGGTTTGTACTACAGCACTACATTGTAAGTGGATCTATTAACCAGACATGTAAGGAAGAAAAAACTAAGTTAGGATTGCTGTAAGTTAGTATCACATTACACGATGCAATGACAACAAGCAGACAGATTTACAGATCTGACACTGAAGAGCTCAGACAGCTGTGTGCTGCTGCATCAAAGGGTTGTTCCTCACGAACCCGGAGGAGTCAGTCACTGGACAAGACTGTAAACTGTGTCTGAAGGGTTTGGTCTCCGTTAACAACGATAAAGACACATCTGTGTTTACACAGACACATGATCAAATACTCCCACTCACACTATTAAAAAAAGGGCAACTTGTACGTAGAATTTGGTAAATTGATGGACACATTTGACTCTACATTATAAAAGTAAAGTAACGAATACAAATAAGACTCTCCATCTACATTTAATGAGACAGATACAACTCAGTCAAAGAAGCGCAGGACAGGGATTGCATTCCTTTAAAACGTCACACATGAGCCATCACAGCACCACGACGACGACAAGAGGCACGCTTCAAAAACGCACAAGAGAATCTGCTACCAGCAGTTGGACCATGTTTGCCAGGCTCGTGCCAAATTATTGCCATTATACCTTGTTTTTACACCTGTGTGTGCATGTGCGCTCATGCACAACAAATGGCTTTTTAAATCTTGACGAGATGGATGCACTGCTGGGAAGCCAATCCTGCAGAACAGAGGATGCGATGGCAACAAGACGACGCTGCTGGAAATCGTTTCTGCTTATAATGTGGACTGCTCATATGGAGTTCATGTGTTGCTGGTTGGTTTCGATTTTTCCCTTAACTATAGGACACAACCAGTGCAGCGACAGTTAAAAACTAAAATATACACAGAAAACATCCCTGCTTTATACATAGGCTTATAGACTTATATAATTCTCTCTCTATATATACACATTTATATGGGTGGAAAAAAAATATTATATTTCTGGAGTTTTCCAATGTGGTAAACATTGCATTTCAGGAGCTTGATGTTCTCATGTGTGGCACACGATCTGTTTTACCTGTCATGTTTTAGTTAAAAACTATTAAAATCAAAATAAATAGAGTAAAAACTTAAGGAAATAAATGCCCATCACAAAACAAAAAAGCACTTTTGGCCAACAATAGGAAGGCAAAAAAAACCTACAGAGGAACACGAGGTTTTTAATGTATTAAAAAAAATAATAATACACTCTCTGGTCTTCAGGTCTAGATAAATAAACAGAAAATGTTAGCAGAATAAGACTGGCTAATCTAATTTTGTTAGGTATGGCACCCTGTCGGGGACAAACAAAAGAACATAGAAGAAACGTCCAGGGATTGCTGTGCTGATAACATTCCCAGATCCAGGAGGCGTACACAAAGCTTCTCTGTCACAGTTCTTGGAAATCTCTAATTTTATAATCCAACCAGTGGAGTTTCTACAAATAAAAGTAAATTAAGAGAGTTTGTTGTGTTTTGATTACGTTTGCCAGCTTGTTCTGGTTGCAATCACAGGGTAAAAGATCATTTCACACAGCTAAGTTAACCAGTCTTGTTCTTAAGTTGCAACTGAGTTTGTGTCTAACCATCTGATTCCTCGATCGAGATCAGTTTACAGTAAAGATCGGTCGCTCTTCCCTGACCCTAAAAGAAGGTTAACCAGCTTTGTCACATTGCTGCAAACGTTATGCTCTAATACACACAGAGGTCAGGAAACTTCATCTCGTAAATGGGAACGGATCGACTCTGGCTTTGGCCGTAACCCGAGGAAATGGTTCCAGATGGGCTGGGAGGGGGTCTGGAGATGAGAGGGCACAAAGCAAAGCTGTCATTCTACCATTAGTCAACTTTCTCAATATGTCTGCAGCAGGGTTCCGACACATTTGCATGTTTACATTACACAATTTTCCAGATTAAAATTTCCAGGGTCGCCCATCCTTTCTAGCACATTTTTAAGTATTGTGGATGGATGGACAGATGGTTGGATGAGAGAGATGTCTGAAAGTATGGTTAACAGGCTGATAGTAATGGATGGATGGATATGGATATTTATGGGGAAAAAAACTTTTATTGGCTTTTCTATATTCATCCAGACCAGAAAAAAACTTTAATCAAATTTTAGACTTTTCCCAAAAGTGCAGGAATCCTGACACTGTAAAGTTGGCACTGAATACATTTGAAACATTATCTTTACCTGATTGTGATCTCAAATATCTGATTCAGTTTGCTCTGCAGCATTGTGGCCTAGAAGAAACAACATAATCATTACACTATTATTATGATTTAATTAATACAATAATACAAATAAATACATGTAAAAAAAAATATATATCTTTGTACCCTGGCACCACAGTGGGCAGCGATTTCCTCAAATGGTGCCTTCTGAAACTTCTCCACCACTTGTCTCCGCCGCTCCCTCTCCTGCTCCTCCATACCAACACTGTCCACTAGAGGGAGACAGAAACAGAACAATCCATTTCAAGCACTCCCGCTGAAAAACGAAATTTCAATGATTACTGAGCAAAATCTCAGCTCAAAGTCTTTCTAAAAATATATACTGAAGTGATCTTTTTCCACTCCTACTTTAGGCCCAACAACAGGCAGCTTTTATCGTTTATTGAATCACTTAATTAGACAAATTGACATTCTTAGAAACAAGCACAAATTCACTTAAGAGTAAATTGTATTTGCAACCAGAAGAGCCAATAAAACAGCTGACATACCAATGGCATTTTTCAGGGTTTCAAATGTGATTTCTTCTGCCGGCGTCCTCTGTGAAACAAAAGAATCAAATGAATGTCATGTGGTGTCAAAGCTTCAAACTGAAGTGTCTTTGGCATATTTTATTTCCTAATTAAGGAGATAATTGGGGGGTTTTAGGCCTTTACCTCTTCCTTCTCTGGACTGTTTCGGGATTCAACCTCCACCTGAAGAGAGATGGTCTCCCCAATGCTCTTTCTTTTGGACAGCCGGTCCTCATCTAGAGAGCAGAAAGCATAATTTATACATAAGATAATTCAAAGGGCTTCTCAGAAGAAAAAGAAGAGGGAGGGAAAGACTTCAATAAAGAATAGAAATCCTTAAAATAGAAGAAAAACTTAAGCAACAGAAAGAAACAGTAAAATGTGAATATATAGCTAAGAATATTACAAATTAACCTGTGTAATATTTGGCCTTCATAGGAAAACTGCAGTAAACAACAAAAATCAAGCCAACAGTGTCTATACATGTAAGAAAAACATTACCCAGGTTTTCAGGAAGTTGGTTCCAGACCTGAGAACCCTTGTTCAGTTCTGGTCCTGGGAACACCGAGTACACAGGTGTCTAAAGACCTGAGAGGTCTACCTGGTTTATACCGGACTAGCAACTCTGAAATGTCTTTAGGCCTCACACCATCTAGTGCGATATAAACCAATAAAAAAGCTTTGAAAAATCAATCTTTTTAAACAAGGGGACAGTGTAGTGATTTAGTGACCACCGTGGTGTTTATCAGAACCACAAGCAATATTTTTGATAATGAACAGCTGCTTGAATATTGTTTTACTATTTAACACACAGATATGGTGTAACCATTACAATAATCCAGTGTTCTAGCTTCTCTGCTCTTTTTGGACAGGCAAACCTTCATGCGGTTGTTAATTGAGGCCTAAGAATGTTTCAGGCATGGTCCATGTTCTTTAATTTTATTGAGCCTAGTTCAGCCCTGATCTCTACATTTTCATCTCTGGGACCAAAAACAAAGATTTATATTTTCCCAGATCAAGCTGGAGGAAGTTCTAACCTATGCACTCACTGATATTACAGACACATTGTCTGTAAGGGGCTGCAGTCAAGTGATGAGAGAGAAATATTAAAGCTATGTTTTCCATTGATGATGGAGATATAATTTATACTTTATAATCTGATCTAAGGGGGAGAGCAAAGATACTGAATAAAAGAGTCCTGAGAATACAGCCTTGAGGAACCCCATGTGTGATCTTAAAGCCCGGGCTGCCAAATAAAATCTTACATAACTTGGGAGTAGGGCTGGGCAATATATATCATTTATATTAATATATCAAATTTTTCTATTTATGAAGACTGAAATATCGGAATATCGAGAAAAAAAAATCCCCCAATGCATCTATTGGGTTTCAATAGTCAAAGTGATGTCCACCCAGGGCCTACCATCATGTTTTACAGTGCGTATTTATTTGGACTTTGAATTCAGGTCAACTCTAAGAAGGACTGATTAAAATAAAAGCAAGTTTTAAAAATATTTTATGTCATTTATAAATTATTTTTAAGAATAGAAAGGGAGAGAAAAAAATCAACTCATATCAAAAATCGAATTGGGCATGAAATGTTATTACATTTTTTTAATCAAAGATTTTATTTTTATTCCCTATCGACGAGGCTTAACCTCCTTTAATTTTCCGAAACAGTTGTATAATGTCTGTTGACATGTTCAACTTATAAAAATAAATCTTTAAATCAAAAATAACCTTCTGACAGGGAATTTTAAATATTGACAAAAATAGTTATTTTTAGTTTAGTTAGTTAGTTGGAATTAGAACCAAACATGGAGAAGCAGCTTTTAGTTTCTATGCTCCTCTAATCTAGAACAAACTTCCAGAAAGCTGCACAGCTGCTGAAACACCGAGTTCTTTTAAATCACGGCTAAAAATGTATCTGTTTAGAGCTGCCTTTGAGTAATGCTTTGATGTATCATGTTTTGTGTATTCTTCTTGCTTTATTGCTGTTTTTAATTTATATGCTTTGTCTGTGTTTTACTGACATTTTTATTCTACCCCTTAATCATGAAAAGCAACTTGAATTACCTTCTTATTGAAAGTGTGCTATACAAATAAAATTCCCTTGTCTTATTTGTTTTATATCGTGACATATATCAATATCGAACCAATATGAAAAATATTATTGTGATATAATTTTTTTTAACCTAATCACTCAGCCCTAACTTACAGCAGACAATCCATTTTATCAATCAGTATGTTAAGATAAACAGTGTTAAGGGTGAAAGAATCTCTACAATAATTTATTTTAGTGAAAATAATAGAACACACCAGTTTTTCTGTTATTTTATTTGCAAATGTTTTTTAGATGGTAGAAAATGTATTTAGAAAATGAGTTTATAAGGTTGATAAAATTTAGGTGTAATTCCATAACTAGATCTGGTTTACATCATGCTCTGTGGTTAAAAAAAACCAAGATATTTATCTTATATTATAGGAAATATTTTCAATCTTTTAATAGTGAATGAAGTATTTGGAATTTTTTCCCAAGTTGGAATTCCTACCAGTAAACTGTGGGACGTAGGGCGTGGCCAGTCTCTCTGTATTGTAACCACTTCCTCCAAGGACCTCTGTAATCTTCGACTGGAGGAACAAAACACCACTTTCCACCTTCTCCAGCAAAGACGGCAGCCTATAAACAAGAATGCGCAACCAAAGATCTTTACCTAGCAGAGAGTAATAATTCACTATAAGTTTTGTACACTTATATACTAAAATATTAAAGACAATTTTGTAAGAATAGAAAAATAAACACTGCTTATTCTTACTTGGGCTTCGCAATGAAGACATCCTCGGGCAAAAGGTAAGGACCTTCTTTCTGTCTCACCTCAATTACCTGGAGGGCAGCAAAAAAGAAAAAAAGTTTATTACATGTTTGTCAGCAGACACACAGTCACACAAAGAAATCCAGACACACACTTCATGTATGTGTTGGCAGAAGGCTGGGACGGTGGTGAGCTGGCAGATGAGGTTGAGGTAGGCGGCGGCGAGGGCATGAACAGCACAGCGGTTATAAACAGGCAGACCTTCATCCGTGGACAGGGCCAAGTCCTGCAGAGGACACAAACAAAATAGATAAAAATCCTCAAAAAAAGAATCGGAATCAGTTTTTATTTGATTAAGTGCCATGTTCATCCATACCTGCAAGGCGAGTGCCAGTCGGATGAGGTCCACCACCACCTCTTCGTTCGCCAACTCCACGCTGAGAAGACCTAACAGAGTGTAGAGGGTCTCGTAGTGCTGCTGGCCGCTGCTCTCTTCCTTACAGCCAAGGTAGATGTGTCGGTACAGCTGCTGGCCGTGCTGCGAGTGGATGTTAAAATTTAGATTCATATATCTAAAGAAAAGTGCACATTTTAATGAGGAAATTCCGTATTTTCTTCATGCTTTGTGATAATTGAAAGAAAAATGACTAGAATCACATATGCATGATGAAGGACTACCTTTTTCATGAATAAATTGTCCTGTCTGGAGCACTTGTCAACTTTGAGCTTCAGCACAGAGATGTCAGAGATAATGCTACACAGAAAGAAGGCAAAAATTAGGTACAACCAGTTAACTTAACAAGTCTACAACTACAGAACCGTTCTTGCTGCTGCACACAGAAGTACTCACCTGATTTTCGCGAATTTGGGGCTGTTGTCGTGCCTGTCGATGAGACTGAGGAGAATTTGGAGCACGAGTAGCCGGACCTCTGGGTCATCGGTTAGAGAAAAGGACAGCAGTGGCTCCAGGAAAGAGCTCGGCAGTGCTGTGAGCATGTTGGTGGTCTGGAATCCTGCTGTCACCTTTGAGATTCATTTTAAAAGGAAATGATCTGTTTATGCAGGTTCTATATGGAAGAACATTTGGCTACAGCCCAGATATTCTGTACAGTTAAGGAATAAAAACAAAATTTCAAGGCCTTCTGGATCTTTTGAGGTTGCTTTTTCTTATCAGTAAATTATTCATCCAATCAAAATTTTCATATTTGTTTTCCTGCTTGAAAACTCTACAAAAAGAAACAATTTAAAATCTCATTATCATTAAAAAACAACATTTACCTGCACCAAGGACTTGAGCAACATAACCTGAATCATTCTTGTACCCTCAGGCCTGGGAATGAAAAAAATCAATTTAAACTTAGGTCTAAATAAATTTGTATTCAAACAGTGATTTGAACTTCTGTGTAAAATTACTGGCCTTAGAAAACTCTTTATAAGACTGACTGTGGGGAGAGTTAATTCAAACATACTCTGATTCGGTAGAGGGCAGGGTCAGATGTACTCCAGGGACCGGGATCTTTCCCATGATGAACAGCATCACCTCCGACCTCTGGTATGTGGGTAAGGTGTTGGCAAATGAGCCTGAGAATTATCAATAAACATGTGGAAGAACACATAAGTAAATTTAAAAACAGGCTTATTGACACTTAAGAATTGCACTAGAAACCAACGGACTAACCAATAGTCCTGATGACAGCCTCCTGCAGCTGCCGCTCCTCGTGAGCTTTGATGATCTTGGTGCCGATATTGGTGGCACCGTCATACGAGCCGGTCAACTCATAGTCTACACTGAGACGAAGCTGCTTTAGCAGGGTGTTGAACACCTCCAACACAGTAGGACCTGCATTCACACCATAAAGATTTAAAACTTAAAATCCTCAACGGTCTCAAGTAGATTTCAAAATTGCCAACCAGAGATTTTTCCATGTGTAACACACCTACGGAGCCGCTGGCTGCAATGGCAGCTGCCTCCAGCAGCACTTCTACAATGCCAGCCCGCACTTTGGCCGAGTTCTTGCTGTTGGCATCCAGATGGCCGAGGAGTTGCTGGATCACTAAGTGAGAGTGTTGGGACTACAACAAAAAGAGCACAAGAGGGACTGCCTGAAACATGGGTGAAAAATGAAGGAAACTGATGAGTAAGGGCAGCTTTTTGCCCCCGCGAAATGTGCACGCACAGCAGAAACATACATCTAATCAAAGTGAACTCTGGATGCTATATCTGGTTTTGGCCAGTGTGTGATAAAGCTTGTGATAAATAAAAACACGATACTGTCAGAAAGCAAACAAAATGTTTCATGATAATATCTAGACTTGGATAAAAGAACAGCAGAGTAAGACAATGTTTTTAGAGGGTGACCAGACATTGTCTCTCTCACCTGGATGGAGTACATGATGATTTTGAAGCAGCGCACAGCAAAGGTCTTTCCTTCCCATAAAGAGTGGTTATCTAAGTGCCTGGAGCGGGGAGAGATGGACAGGAGGAGGAGGTAGAGGGTGTAATAAGGAGAAGGCAGAGGAGATGGAGAGAAGAAAATCAGAGAAAGCACAGAGATAAGAAGCATCAGTATAAACATCTGGGAATAAATATAGTATAAACTAATAATTTAAGCCTCTGATGTTGCCTAAAAAATTAAAACAGCAGAAAAGATTAGGATTTAAAGTGACTGTAATCCATCATTGACATTTCTGAGAATGAATGATGAAGCCTGTTAAAAAGAAAATTAATTCAATAACGGCAGCAATTAACTGTTAAAGAAGTATAAGTACATATTAACATAACTGGTCCTGTTTATCCACTAAAAAATCTCTGATCAGCCACTGGTTTGATGTTTGAACCAGACTCTTTGGAGCCCTGCAGACAGCGAGGCGTTTTGTGCCGGTTTTGGGGGTTTTCTACGCGGCAACGTCAACAAAACACATCTAAATAACATCTGAAAAGCTGGAAACACCCAAAACTCTTATATTTTCTGAAGACAAGGAACAGAGAAGTACAAACCCCTTAAAAATGTAGCTGGTATTTATTATGTATTTTTAGCAGAAGTCTTTGTATTAAAATCCAAAAGGAATAAATAAATACTTTAAATACCATTATTATAGCTGCAATACTTGAATGATATATTACTTTAGAAGACGCAGGACAAATAGCTGCTTTTCTGATTCAAATAAAAGAATCCAATAAAAGTTTGACATTATTATAATTTATATGTAAAAACTCTAAAGTTGTGTCAAATTTACTAAAAGTTATCACACCATGAGAAGCTGCAAACAAGGTTAACTATCATCTTTGTCATTGTCTCTTGAGTCATGTAGTTTTTCAGGACACTTTGCTGATCATTGCATTGCAAAAAAACAACAATATATCTGTCATTCAAAAAATACCCAAATTTGCAATAATTCTTCCCATTTAGATTTAATTGCAAAAGATTTTTTCACCTGTTCTGTTTCAGCAAAACTTTCACAAAGAAAAAAGCAAAAGCTCTGGACATCTTTAGCATCGAGGTTGAAGATGAAGCCATGAGGTACAAAAAAAAAGATAGACAACAGAAAGGTATAAACGCAAAATCAGTGAAAGGTAAAGACTGTGAGGGATTCTATGCTATATACAAGAGAGAAAATCGATGCTGTAGTGACTGCATTAAGGAGCGTACCACAGCTGTAAAGCAAAATATTTAAACTAAAAGGAATAACACTAAAAATCAAGGATGTGCTCAAAAACAAATGTCTGTCCAGTGATGTGACCTACATACAGGATTGTCACAGCAATATATAATTTAAATATCCCTATCAAAAACAGACCGTCAGATCTAGTCGATACCCTTGCACCGCCCATGTTGCTCTCCTCTAAACCGATCAGCAGAAAGATCAAAATGCTTCAACAGAAACTCGAGATGCAGTGTTCCCCCCGCCCCCCGAATTAGCCAGCATGGTGGAGACCCCTAAAATGAGCGAGTAAGAAATTTGGCTTACATCAGGACGGGCGTGACGGCATTCTTGATGTTGCCGTAGGCGGCTCGACCCAGCAGCTCCCTGAAACAGCGCTCCGTCAGCTCCACGGGGCTTTCCTTCTCCTTCTCCGACGCCTGCAGCGGAGAAGGAGAGCGACTGGCGGGGAGCGGTGCAGGTGATGAAGCAGGGAAAAAAAGGAAAAAAAAGAGCGAAGAGAGAGGAGGGAAGGAGAAGGGAGGAAGTGAGGAGAGAGAGAGGGATGCAGGCAGAGAGAGAAAAATAGAGACGTTGGAATCACTGTCAGTCAGTAAAGCAAACACACAGAAAGCACAATTTCTTACAAAATAAAACGCACAGGATCAGCTGAACCACTGCATCACTTATAACTGGGTCGAGTTTACTGACTGCAGTTCTTATGCAGCAGGAATCAGACAACAGTGAATAGATGTGTGTGCGTGTGTGTGTGTGTGTGTGTGTGTGTGTGTGTGTATGTGTGTGTGTGTGTGTGTGTGTACATGTATAGCTATACTTGTGAGGACCAACCTTTGACAGCCCACCACCCTTGTGTGGACATTTGTAGTTGTGAGGACATTTTGCCTGGTCCCCACAATATTTAACTAGCTATTAAACTCTACTAGTTAGGTTTAGAGGTATGGTGTGAATTAGGTTTAGGTTAAGGTTAGGGTTAGGCATGTATCAGTAATGGTTAGGTTTAGGGAAAGTGTTTGGGTTAGGCATAGTAAAATCAATGGAAGTCAATACAATGTCAACACAAGGATAGTAAGACGTGTGTGTGTGTGTGTGTGTGTGTGTGTGTGTGTGTGTGTGTGTGTGTGTGTGTGTGTGTGTGTGTGTGTGTGTGTGTGTGTGTGTGTGTGTGTGTGTGTGTGTGTGTGAGATGCACATCTGCTTTAACCATGAGGGACATGCTGGTGCCCAAGTCTATATACATTTGTGGGTTATTCTCATCCATAATTTAAATCATCAACCCACCATCATAATTTGGTCAAGACAAATCTCTGGTAGTCCAACAATAATGGCATTATTTATGAACATCCTGATTCTTGTCTCATCTGCTGCTGAAGGGGTGGAAGAAATGGGAAGGAGGTTTAAGTCCCTCCTTAAACCTAAAACCAAATAATGAAGAGGAGGTTTCTGTTTACAGACCTCCGTTTAATGTATATTTTTGCTAATGCTGAGAAAAGTTCAGAAAGAAACCATCTTTACAAAGTCGAGCAGTTCAGAAGCCCTAAAATCCAAAGCTTTACTCTAAAAAAAAAAAGTTTTTTCTGAGACAGATAGAAAAATTAAATGTACAAATAAAAGGATTAAACACAACTAAATCCTGGGAGAATAATTTAGGTGCTCCTCGACATTATTTCTACAATTCCCAGGAATTCTATTCGATGATACGGCCTTTGGATCAAGCTGGTTTAGATCCCATATGATTCTCATCTTGCATATAAAACTGTTGCATCCTGCTCCTAGATTAAGAACAATTAAAAATATTTCAAACCTCATTAAATAGAACAACAAAGAGGAAGTGACACATTAACTAGCTTACAACTTTATAATGAGGAACACAACTCTCAAACATTTAGATTTGACAACTTAATTATTCTTATTAAGGCATAATGAAGTTACAGAGAATGCATAACTTGTTAAAAACCTGCTGCTGCTGACTCATGATTTCTGCTGCAACAAGGAGCAAATAAATTGTGAGGACATCGCCAAAGCAAGTCTGTCCCACATTTTTAGCTGTCCACCATGAAAGCTTTTATTTTAATGTAACGCAGCAGAACTAGTGGAAAATTAGGCAAATGCATGGTAAAATGGCACATTTTATTGTTTTACTAAAAAAGCTATTTTCTATGTTTTAGACTGAAAAATAGAGCTTTGATTCTTGTGCGTATTTATTAGGCAGAGGGGGGGGTTAACAATGAGTTCTTCTCTCTCATTAATCATTCATTGTATTACATAACAAAGCACACTTGTCACAATAGTGCTATCGATATGACTCAAGTGCATCTGAACCTAATAATGTCTGAATCTGTTATGTTCAAAACCCAACAGTGAGATGTTTAGATTTTACTGAAAATGAGTGTTCTGTTAGTGGAGCCCTGATCGTTATCTAAAACTAAGGAAGGAATTTAAAGGCTGTGGGATCTTTAATGTTTTTAGCAACAATTTTCTACATGCACTGTGCTTTATGTCTGTGCCCGATTCACAAAGCAGATTGTACTAAATACATGCCGGCACAAGGAAGCCCATCAGAACAAGCAGATTGGAGTAATTTGCACCTGTTTTTGCATCAGGTAACAGTTGTCCTCAATTTATTCACAAACACAGTAGATGTATAAGTGATCAAGGAGAGAAAACAAAAAAACTTTAATTTTAATAATAAAATTTTAATAATCATTTTAATTGACAGGGAACTCCAGGTTCTAGAATAATCACATATGAATGGCCTTTTTAAAACCAATAAGTCATATAAGCAGATTTTACATTCTATTAAATTCACTTCATAATTAAAAAAAAAAGGTTTGGTTTCTAATGTAAAGTACTGCCTGTGTACTCCACTGACCCTTCCTACAACCTTGTTTTCACCCCCCACCTCCAACCCAAGATCTGAGCGTCTTTACTTCTTCTTCTGCTACGTCTTTAGTTATTTGAATGGACTTGTGTTCTAACAATCTGTTAGGACATGCCACACTCCTTGGGAGGAGAACAATGAGGGATGTATTCCTAAGTTTTTTTTAAAACTACATTTTGTTAAATGAAATTTGGACAATTTATTTGATTAAAAATATCTGCAGAAATCTGGCACATGTCTCTGGAAGAGAGGCTGAATCCTGTCTTCTGTGATGTCCTAAATCATTTTTTAGAAAGCCAACAGTTCAGCAGATTGTTCTTTTTCTCCTGCAACAAAATCCCCACCAGCTTTCAGTGGACTGTATTATTTTTTTATTTTTCACACAAACTGCTTAAGACAAACAGTTCTGGTCTTTGAGGATGCAATTCTATTAGTTGTGTCTGAAATTGACATAAATATAAATTTCATTGTGAGCAGACATTTTCCAAAAAGCATCCATTCTACTTGGTTTAAATGTGAACACAGGGAGGTGCTATTTCTTGGCTGTTTCAGGAACAGATCTGCCTCTGTGTCTAGTTTGAGAAATAGAAAGATGCTCTTCATCAATTTTCCTGTTTAATTGTGTCTTGTGTTCAAGACCAGGGAAGTTTAATCAAATCATGAGTGGTTAAAGTTTAATAACAAGTGTAAAAAGACACAATCTGAGCTATCCAAAAGAGAACAAAGGCACTTCTTAGAGCTAGGTGTTTACAGACTGTTCTACTGAGTTAACATCTAAAGAGCAGCTTGGAGAAGAAAAAGTTTTTGTAACATCAATAAAGAAAATTATGCTTGCACTTTTTCTTTAAGCTTTGGTTATTCCCATGAAGAGAGTTCTGCAGAAGTTAGTCTGAACTCTCCGATCTTTAAATAAAATAGTCCATGTCCACAGGGATAGAAGTAGAGGAAACATTTTGACCTTGAGGTAATTAGATTCTGTGCCGACTGCTGTGGGTAAATGACAAGCAGGAGACGGTGTGAGAAGGAAATGAGGATGCACAGCAGGAGAAGGACCACAGAACATAAACAGAGAGGAGGCTAGCTGACAGGGAAATGAGACCGTGTTGGAGTGTCAGTCTGTCTATACGCCCTCTGTCAATAACCTCCCTATTTCTTAAGCTCCATGCTCTATTATCCATCCTTCAGTGTTCCACTTCCCCTTTGCTCCCCTATCTGTCAGATGTTGGTATCGACGTCAAAGGCAAATTCAGAATGTGGAGCACTGCCAATAGAGTGAGGCTCCAGAGTCTGCAGATTCTCTCACAAACTGGCACCGTCAGACTCTTAGTTGAGCTCCTTTTCTCCACCCACACCACTTTTTCTCTTCTTGCATCCTCCTTTCATGCTCCTCTCTTGTCTTCTTAAATACTTCAACCCACACTGCAGTGTGTTTGTTCTTGGATTCTGCTGGTGCTTTAATAAAAACCCCAGAGAGGAACAGAGCTGTCAGTGGGTTTCGTAAAATGACAATAATGATAAATGGCACGAGTTACAGGTGAGACTCAGAGGCTCCGGACTTTGCCGTCAAGGTTTGAAAGGTCAATACAGGATCTTTGACTTAATCACCACATATTAAATGTGACTGATCTGTTTCATAATATCTGTATATACATAATATGACAGTCTGCCTTTATAAACAAAAAGTTAAGCATAGTCCTGTACAAAAGTCTTGAGTCACCCATCTTATCTCCCTGTTTGAATCCGAAATTATTCCAGTCAACTTTTTTTTGTTTTCTAATCCTCAGATTATCTGTTTAAGTTTAGTACCTGACCATTTTGTAGCTATTTGTTTGTTACTTAGTTAAAAATACAAAAAATTCTGTTTTATTCAGGATCTAAGTTACATATTTGACAAGATCTGAGCTTCTTTCCTGAAGTATTGCTTAAATCATTCGCTTAGAGACGTGCCTGCTGCACTATAGTGTCATCTGTTACCTAGGACTTTAACTCTGCGACTGTCGGCAGTCACAAGTGACAATTCTTTACGTTGTTTCACTCCCCGTTTATTATATTTTTGCACATTGAAATCATGCTTTGGTTGTGTAAATCATGCTTATCTTCAGGACGGGATCATGATCCAGCTCAACAGCGTTTGGCAACAGCTTAAAAAATGTTTGAAGTTACTTCAATTTTAATGTGAACTTGTATAACGTAATAAAACAGGTCATATGAGGACACATCAGATGTTCTTTCCACAGATCTCAGTCCTGAGATGCATGGTTTTATCGTGTTGTTCAATTTAAAACTTGACAAAAACATTTGAGTTAAATAAAATACAGAAGATAGTTACAGAAAATGGCACCAGCCTCTTTTATTCCTAAAGGTAATAAGCTGACATTCAGATACTCTTAATTCACTGTAGATATTTCTTAGGCCTGACACTTTTTCTTTTGCCTTCCACTGTCTTCATTTTTAAATACTTCACTAAACTAAATAAACAGTAGAGACCGAGTGAGTGTGAAATTAAATGAGTTGAATTAAGTCCTGACAGGAGTATGTAAAGATGCATGATGACAGGTTAAATTGTTTCTGAGAGGATGGCTGCTGGTAGATAAAATTATAGCTTCGTGCCAGTTCACATCAGCTTCAGGAAGAAAGCTTTCTAAGAAAAAAATCCAAAATCAGCTCAGAAATACAATGTATTCAGTTAAAAGTTTAAAACTAAAAAGGTAGAATGTGGAATATTGTTCTTGAATTAGTGAAAAATAAATTAGTAATGACTTCAAATACACAAATGGAACATTTTCTTTGTGCAACCTGGAAAAAAATACTTTTCAATCCAATCTTTTTTCTAATAAATAAACAGCAAAAGACTCAAAGTCAGCTAATTACAGTATCATTCAGGTGTTTAAAATAAAGTCAGAGGTAAAAAGAAACTACATTTTCTACAAACGGTGAGCGAGAGAATGAGACATTCAGCGGAAAACGTAAAGGGCGACAGTGGATTTGTTTTTTCCAGTGAGCTTTCAACTGCTGTCAATCATGATGCACGCTCAGTTTGACAATTCCGGCCATCTTTGGGAAATCTCAGATTTAAACAAGAGAATTTAGATGGAGTTATAGTAATGCTAACAGCACAAACAGCTTCAAATGTCAACGCCATAATCATTTTGTATTAGATTAGTAGTCAATTTCACCTTTACAGCTACTGCTACATGACAGGTCTCTGTTCAAGTAAATTGATGGCCACTCACAACAGAAAGGGTACAAAAAATATGATTAGTGTTGTTCCCTTTTGTTCTCATATTATAGTTCCCGAAGAGAAATCTAGATCCACTAAAATCAGCAGGTCAGAGCTTCACAAAAACCAGAGATCGGAAATTGGACTCAACCTTCTGATTGGTGCATCTTTACTATAACAAGATATTCCTTAGGCGTTGATTACACTTCTAGACATTGCCTTTAAAAGGGTGTGATGCAAAATATCAAGTAAATGGTGTGAATACTTTTGCTTTTGCATTTGGACAACAAACAACATAAGTGTTTCGACACGTATGTAATAGAGAGAACATGAGCACTCACCTCTCTGTGTGCTCTCTGCTCTGCAGGTTGAAAAGCAGAGAGGGGACAATCTTGTCCATGTGCTGGGGGTCCCAGATATTTGCCTGCAACTCATCATTCACAGTCTTCCTCACCACGCCCTGCAGACCTTTAATCCCCGCCATCCGGATCCTGTTAGCAAAATTTACACGACAGAAAGTACTTAATAATAACAGAGTATAAAAAAATATCTGTATTTTTACCTGCTTGATTGCAACTAAAGTAATGTCAGGGCGTCTGTTTTAAGCCATCATTTAAAAAGGAATTTATGAAAGAAAAGACTTGCCACTTAATCTAAAAACAGCACTTCCTGGATATTTCTGTCTCCGGAGCACAAACAAAGCATCTATTTACATACTTGGTACGGATGTCAGGGTCCTCGTAGTTTGAATGGCACATCTCACTGAAGCGGGACACAAAGAAGTCGTAGCTGCGGTGGTACGACGGAGTGTCCTCTTCTATATTAGCAAACTTCACAAACTGACAAGCAAAAAAAAAAACTATTACTTTAATAATATCAAGCTGACACTTCAGACCCACCAAAGTTAGTCAAAATAGTTTTCATTTAACTGAATATAAAATAACTGAATATAAGTCAAGCTGTAGCTCCGTAACGTCTAATTAGGAGTGAATAATGAAGAGCAGAGGGGGAGCTCTCCCACTGTGCTGGCAAATGTCAACAAAGTCAACCGGCTGACATTCAGCTTCAAAACATCATCAAGTTAATAAATTATGATCTGGATTTTTATTTTAGAATCGAGCTGGATCTTAAGGGTGCTTGAAGTGATGATTACAGGAGGAGCAGCCACCAAAGGAGATAACGGTAATAACAGCTAATAAATTCTCATTCAAAAACACTGTCTGGATTAGTGAGGAACCTAAAAAAAGGTGAATGTTGTTTAAAGAAGCAACAACAAAAAAACTCAGTGATTTTTATTCCCTCAATGTATAGATGTATTAATATATGGAGAGGTTCTTAAATCATGCTAAAGATCTTTCAGCTAACAAAACAAAATGAGCTCATGAATCGTGACTGCCCTGCCGTTGATTCCTGAAAGCGCTCCAGCTGCTGGCATTAATACTGAGTATCTTCCAGGTATGAATGTATAACATATCTGATTACAAGCTTTAAAGAATAGTTGTGAAAACCAAACAAAATCGAGAGGAGAGATTCTAATGGCATTTGTTGCAATCGCCAGGCAACACAAAGAGAAGCTTCAAGCACTGTTCACAACAGAGCGGTGAAATAAAAGAAGCAAACACTTTCTAACCATTAAGCTGAGTACAGGAGCTTAATGTGTGGAAAAAAGATACAATATCTCGATGCTTCTGAGTATATAAGCATGTTAGTACATAGACATTTATCAAACTCTCCATTTGTGCTATATTATGCGAGTTAAGTTTCCATATTTCATCAGTCACCAAAGCTTCAAGTCTACAGTTAATTTCATTTCCTTTATGTGCCCTCTGCTGGCACGGCCGACAGCACTGACTCCTGCTTCCCACATAAGAAGATACTCATCACTCTTTCTTCCCAATGTTCTGTGCTGAGCTCTGATCTTTCAGAATACACATCTCCTCTCAAGGTTTGTATGGCTTATCCTTTAAAATTACAACATGAAGGTAAATACACACTGTCTGGGTTCTGATTGGATGTTACATCTAAATCCATTGAGATGATTTTGATGCCGCAGGCTGCCTTTGCTGATTTCTATGAAAGCTACAGATAATTATATTCCCAGGCAGGTTTGTACTACATATTTATATGTTAAACATGTTAAGGTACGCTGTATGGCAGAAATATTGTATTTTTTAATAAATGCAAAATTCTATCTCAACGTTCCGATTTACAAATACAACTGTTAAATAAAAAACATATTTCTACAGATTTTTATCAGTTTGTTCAATTTTGTCGACCTTTTCAAGTGCAATTGACATTTAATACATTATGACACTTAGGACTTAGAACTTTGTCATTCATGCTATAAACATTATTGTTATTACCTTCACTAGTTGTGATAGTAATATTTTTCATCATCTAACTCATTAAGTCTCACCAACACAGAGTATCTTCTGCATTACATTATTTACGGGTTTTAACTCAGTTTTTGTGTTGAGAATGAGGCCCCCTCTCTCAAGTTAACTGACTTATTAAAACTGAAATAAATAAAAAATAAAGAAACTTCTAGATTTAGGACAATGATAGTAATTCTATAAAACAGGCCTACCACAAGAGGGATTTGTGCAAAAGAGGATGTTTTCTCTTTTGAAGGAGTCCAACTAGTCTCATTTCTGTCTATAGAGGATCCATCATGGTGCAACCAAGGACTGATTGTTCTTAGCGTTTTTACAAGCAGCGATGGACAAAGTTAACTTTGAAAACTATAGCCCAAGAAATTAGCTGCATCACCTCTAGGCAGCAGGAGGCAAAATACTAATCATGCTTTCTTCTGTACATAAAGACAACAGAAAACTCTTCAAAAAGTCTTCCTTAAAACATCCAAAATGCAGCACTTTTAAGTCTTGGTGTTCTTTGATGGCTGAAGTTTCCCCCTTTTGCTTTCACAGCGTTTTGCTTCCATCTACCATTAAATGGAAAAGGTAAACATTGTTATTATCATCCAGAATGCTTACAGAGTTGGTTCCCAGGATCTGCAGGTTGGGTTTGTCAGACTCCAGCAGCTTGCGCACCATCTTCAGAAAGCTCTCCACAAACAGGTTGATGCTCTGACAGTGGCAGGCCATCAGCAGTTGGTCCAGGGCTTCCATGGCTATACACACGTACCTGAATAATAAAAAAACATTTAAAAAATATCATAATTAACCTTTAAAAAAAAGGAAAACTTTACTTTAAAGATAGCAGAAGGTGTTCACATTTTGGTTTTACTCTTTTTTTTAGTATAAATATAACACACTGGTTTTTTTGCAGTGAAATCAAAGTACTGTGTCCAGAGTCATGAAACCAACTTCCCCCCATATTTAAACTGTGTAGACTGAGCAGACTGATGACTAAGGCTTTTAGGTGTTTACAACACATAATATCATTCGCATACATCACCAAGGAGATCTTAAGCTCTTTGAGAAGTTCTGATCTTGTCCAGAGATCAGTGATATAAGGGGATTATAAATGTAACACGTGCCTTATTACATCATAGTGTTGCTATCTGAATTTGTTCCCAGAATTGTACAGTTTGAGCATTAATGAAGATAAACATAAATCCTGTGACGAATCATTAGAACATGAAACCGGTAAACAGTTTTGAGAGAAAACAGACTCAAGTATTACTTAGAATCCGAAAATTGAAGCTTACCCATATCTATGCCGGGCCACATCCCTCGACAGCCTCTCAGACAGGTAGGCCCCGATACGGTCCAGTTTTTCTGGAGCTGACAGGGCATAAAATGTCAGCTTCTCCATATTGGCCTTGACTAGTCCATCCTAGGAGGGTTATAAGATGAGAAAAAGAGACCAGAGGTAACCAGAAGGAATAAGAATTAGGATGTCTATTAAATAGAGAAAAACAAAAAAAAATGTATTTCATGACAGAGTAGATATTTATGTCCCTGCAATTCGATTCCTGTGTTTTAATTAACAGAGTAAAACAGTTTGATGGCATATCAATATAAAAAGGTTAAAACAAACTTATTAGAAAGGAAACACTTCCTCTCTATCCAAGCAACTTAAATGTAAGCAAATAACTGGATCACCAAGTTTCCCTTCGACCCCCCCATGACCTACTTCACCACTCTTCGGTCAAGGACAGAAGAGAGCTAAAAACACATGTACTGAGTCTACTGAGATTCTAACTTTACTCAGTCAAACCCCAAAACAACTCAAAGTAGCAATCCAGACATAAATAAAATCTCAGATGCAATCTACTCCAGCTTTATATAACTAAAAGGAAAAAAAAGTCTGACAATATTTGGAGCAGTAATTAAAGACATGCAAAAGACCAATAAAAGTCACCGTACTGAAATCTGTTAGGGTTGTGTATTTACTTGCAAAACCCGGTGAGCAGAATCTATTTAAAAAGCAATAACTTAATTGCAGTCACAATATTCAAATAACATCCTAAGGTGAAAGGTAGAAGCAATTTAAACAATTGAATTCCCATATTATAAACAGGATTTTTTTTTCACTGAATGTAATAAGACCTATGCTGCTGGCCTTTTCTTGTGCTGCATGATCGCTCCATACAACACAAACATAATCTGACTCTTTTTTTGTCTAACCAGAAGTAGGTTAATTATTTGCACTCGTTTTTTTTTCTGACAATTTGAGGCAACTAAAAGAATGCTTGAATTTCTCAAACTGTACAATCATATAATATTCACTACCCTATGAAAATAATGGGACTCTGAGGCCAATTTCCTTATGTTTGCTATGGACTCCAAACACTTAGGTTTAAACTCACAATAAGAAACATCTCAGCTTTTATTTGTAGGCAGCATCTTTTGTAACTGAACACCAAATCAATTTTTTAGGCGAGCAAAATTACTGGAACATGTGACTGACATCTGGCTGTTGTTACCTACTACACTGATTATTCGAACACTAAATAGCACTACATGTCTACTCTCAGTTGGGTTAGTAACCTACATAAATCAACAACCCAATAAAAATCACACAGCTGTCTAAGGGTAAAAAAACAAGCATTTGCAAAGCTGAAAGAAAATGGGAAAACTATTAGAGCCAGTGCAAGCAGTACAACACTTCATAATTTCTCGCTTTTTACCCGTTTTTATGACATTGCTGAAATTAAACGGCTATTTCATAGCTTTTTTGTGTTTTTTATATCCAGACACATTTAGATCAGGTAAAATAATAATTTAATTGTTTCATGTAAATAACTTGTAAAAACTTCATGGGAAACAGAACAGGGGCTACACCAGAAGATGAAAAATTCTAGGCCAACATTTGATGGACTGACGAGCAGAAGATTAACCCATAGAAAAGTGATGAGAGTAGCAAAGGTTAGGAGAAAGTAAAAAACTGTTTAATACCAGCCGTTTAAACTCGGTTGTAAAAACAAGAAGTGGTGGTACAGTCTTGCATGGCTGTTTTGTAATAAGCTCATTAATCTTCATTGACTAAATCAGTAAAAATGAACTCTGCAGAAAACTCTCCCTAAAATACCGATGGAACCAAACTGAAGGGCAGATCCTTCACCACAAAGACAGATAACACACTGCCTGAGTAACACTGGGGCCAAGAAATAGAAGATTCTAAACTGGTCCAGTCTAAACTAAAATAAAAACATTTTTTGCAGCATTTTAGCTGCTGAAGAGAACATCCAAGGAAATAAGAGGCAAAAACTAACAGCAACTAAAAGAGGCTGCAGTGGAAGCCTGAAAAAAGATAAGAAAAGAAAATCTTAGCTTTGGTGATGTCAGTGAGTCCAAGGCTTGATGCAAGTGTTGCAAGCAAATGATTTGCACAAAGGTACTAAAATGTATCACTTTAATCTATTTAAATGCTGGCTGTCTACAGCAAAAATGAAAAAAAAAACTGTTCCAATCAGTCTGAAGAGGAGTGTACCTTTTTTTTTTGAGAGAGATTTATATAGTTTACTCAATGTAGAAAATCAAACCACAGCCTATGAAGTCATCTGTCTACCAAATAAACATTAACAATGTCATAAATTTGAGATTTTGTTGAAGCGTTAGCGCTCTGCAGCCAAATTGCTACTCTAGGTCTTCCTGATTCAACAGCAGCCAAAAGGAAGCATTAATATCATGAGCTGACCTTGTGTTTTCTATGTTGGGACAATCTGCTGCAAAAAAGGTGCATTCTAATCAAGAGATTTATTTTTCTAACTAGCAGAGTAAATGCTTTTGCCTCATCTAAAACACCTGATGGTTAAGATCTTAAATCTGACACAATAATCCAGCTCAAAGAATGATATCTGAAAGGCCAATAACTGGCAAAAGATTTGGTATAAATAAAAAGGCATCCACGAACCTACACAGTCCATAACATATTAGCATAAACTTTCAAAAATAGTTCCAATTTTCTTGAGTTTACTGGGGCACCATTAGTTACAGCAGCTTGAAGCCAAACTTAATACCGTTTTGGGGACAGCAATGTGCAGGTGCACGGCTTTAAAGCCCAAAAATAGGAACTAAAGTGTAAATATATCAGCATGTAGCTGTAATAGAACTTCTTGACACATTTAAGAGATAAAGTGGGTTAATGCAGTTGCAGTGCAGCTTTAATGAAAAGTTTCCTTTGCAGAATCGGCCTCTTCATCTCCACCAAAATGAATTCTCCTTATGAGTCGTCTGAGTCAGATTCCAGTTAATCAAAGGAGACTGTAACAAAGATGAGGCCCGAGACAGCTTTGAAGGAAATAGAGATGCATGTTTGTGTTTTTTTAATCCTTGGTCAACACATCTTCATTACTCTTCTAAAGTCAAGTAAATTATATCTGGGGTTACATTAATTTCCTTGAGAATTTGAAAATGCCTGCAAACCTGGGAAAAAAATATTATTTTACCAGCCATTACTCAGAGCTTTAATGGCTCAAGAAGCTCCAACAGATTTTTCTGATGTACCTTGTAAAAGTTTTGCTCAAACCACAAATTGTAATGGATGTTATTGGGATTTTATGTGACTAGTACAAAGCAGAGCAGATTTGTGAAATAGAAGGAAAATGATAGATGGTTTTCTAAAGTTCTTAAAAAAGAAAAATAATCTGAAAAGTGTGGCGCTTATATTAAGCCCTGAGTCAACACTTTGGAGAACAAACTTTCACAGTAATTAAAGCTGTATGCATTTTGCCGTAGGTCTATACCAACTTTAAACATCTAGAGACTGACATTTTTGGCAACTGGTTTTACAAAAAAGCTCAAATTTATTTAAATCCCATAGAGTTCATCTGTAAACACAAACTTTCAAGTCTTGCTACTGATCCTCATAGGGATTATGGACTGAACTTTAACTAGGCCATTCTAACACATGAACATGCTTTGATCTAAACCTTTCCATTGTAGCTCCGGCTGGATTTCTTTTTGGATCGCCGTCCTGCTGGAAGGCAACCCTCTGCGTCCATCTAAAAGTCCCTAACAGGTTTTCTTCCTTGATTGTCCTCTATTTAGCTCCCTCCATCTACCAATCAACTCTGACCAGTCACTGCCGAAGAAAAAGAAAAAGCTTTATTTCAGGGGTGGCTTTGTTCTTATTACTCCTTAATGAAGGGCAGATTTAGTGAGAAGACAAATAATAGTTATCTTGTCAGTTGCCCCCTAAAACATGTATCCCTACAGCTCCTCCAAAGTTCCCATGGGCCTCTTAGCTGTCTCTCTGATTAATACACTTCCTGCTTGGCCAGTCAGTTCAGGTGGACGGCCATGTCTTGGCTTGCTGTTGCGTAGTTTTGCTTCCCTTTGGTTAATTTACTGAACAGTGCTCTGTGACATATAAAATATTGTTTTAGTTGCACTGGAGTTTATTTAGGGGTATCCCAGTGAAAGGAAATGCACTCCACACTTTTTAGATTTTTATTAAAAAAATAAATGCATTAAAAACCGGGTATCTATTACCCTCCACTTTACGTTTATACACTACTTTGACTGTTCTACACCTCCATAAAATACATTGATGTTTGTGGTTGTAGGGCAACAAAATGTAGGAAAGATTAAGGGGTACAAATACTTTTGCAAGGCACAAGAAAGCATCACAACAGAAAGAGCACCCGTAAGGTTTTCTCACCTCCGGATCCTCTGGGAAGATGTTGTCCACCAGTCTCTTGTACCGGGGCCTGAGTGCCCCGCAACAGCCACAAACCCCTAATGGGGGAAAGACAAACAAAGACAGAGAGACATGGTCAATTAGACCTGTATATATGAGAAAATTGCAATAAAAGTAAGTGGTGGTTCATTTTATTCACATCTTTTCAAAAGCTGCTCCATTTGCCCCTACAAATAAATAAAAAGTCATAAAGTCTAATGCGCTCCAGGGATAATGTTAGAGGTTCCCTTAAAATGCTTCTATCTTTGGTTGTGACTCCTTTATACCGCTGCAGAGATGTGACTAACTTCATTCACACTAAGGTTGGAGTACACTAACAGTAAAGTGTTCAACTAAGAGGTAGAGGCGAATTCCGCAGGAGAGGAAGCCAGTAAACCTGCCAGCGAGTGCAACACAACCGCGGATATTAAAATAATAATGCACCAACTGAAAAAAAGTTGACATACTGCAAAAGTCAGATAGGCAAAGAAAGGTTCAGTGTTGGCCGCAGAGACAAATATGCATGGAAACAAACAGACATCCACAGGAACAGATACATGCAACCCATGAAAAACCATCTTGAGGCGTGCAAGCGTGCACAACATGAGGAAAGATGGTGGTTTTTCTGATTTTCCATCAGAGGGACAAACTAGACACCCAGACAGAGCTGAATTCTGATTGGCTGAGAGAATTCAGCAGTGGTGAGTCATAAGCACACTCAGGGAGAGCGAAGATATGAAAAAACAGGGATAACCTCCAAAAACCCCCCTAATGAATCCTTTATCCATTTTGTCAGGTCCAGACAAAGAAATAAAAATCCCACATTCACCATGTATGTTTGAGAGCCTTAAAATCTAATGGAGCAAAGTGGGTCATTACACTGTCAGCAATGGAGCTGAGTGATGAGGGCTATGATAGCTTGACACTTCATACAGGCATAGCAACAATGTAGTGCACGGCAAACAAAGGTGGCAATTCTTCTTTTATTCCTTTTATATAGATTCTGACATTTACCTTCTTTTAATTCAGGAAAACAAATTTATTATAGTTGCCATTACATAAACGGATGCCCTCCTCACTAATGTGACAGTAAACCTCATTGCGAGAGCACCCTGACCCTTCATTAACCAGATTACCAGCTGCACAATTACCACTGCACTGAAAGAGCACACAGCATCTAGCCTAAAGGAAATTGACTAAACACTATTCAGATTTTCACAGAACCGGCAGAAACTTTTAGGCACAAAGCTTTAAAACTAACTAAGAGAGTCTTGTGGCTCATGATAAGCAGAGCTTTACGAAACACCCAGACTCGAACAGAGGCGAGATTTCCCAGACCAGCTGTCAGCTTGGTGCCATTTGTCCCAAAAATCACAGTATTTATATCCTGGATAAATAACCAACAATCTGTGCATGTCTAATGCACATCACTGTGCAAATATCTCAGAGCTACCATTGCTCACAGAAGAGCCAACTCCAGAAAAAGGACAGCTTTTACAAGTAAAAATCTCTAAAGTGTAAAAAATAAAGCTGTAAAATTATAACAATAAAAATGCTGAGATAATGAAAATGCCTGTTTGTATTAATATACAGACTTGTAGGTAAGAAACCATATTTTACATTAAATAGCCTTCTGCTATGTTAGGCATTGTATGGGTTGTAGGTACCAAAGTATTTAAGGTGACGGAATTAAAAACTAACAAAAATAAATAAACTAAGGCATTGGATAGACAGGAGTTTTCTTTGGCTTCCTCTACATGTTGCTGTGCACTGCCAGTCAGCTACCTGAAAGGAGGCTCTCAAAGGTTTTCCTCACTTCAAACAAAGAAAAACTACGCTGTCTGACGTATTTTCATTTGTGAAAGACACAGACGGTGTGTGTAGGTGTAGGTACCAGATAACGTCACACTACGGCAACGCCACTCGGACAAATTACATTGCGCCCCCATTTTTATCTCTGCCAAGAACCATATGAAATTTAAACGAGACATAAATGTTAATAACAGCACCTGTGGGGATCATGGAGAAAACATGGCATCTTTTCTGATACTGCTCTTTCACACATGGGCTTTGGAACGTGTTTAGCAGGTTGTTATTAACCGTATTCTGATGGGTTTTCCCTTACGATGGAAAAATGCTTTATCGTTTTTTCAGAATACCCAAAAATTTAATAAATGTTTAACTATACATAAGACCAATAACAGACCATCAAGAAAAAGGCTCTCAAAACAATTCATAAACATACATTTTTGCATGTACGGTATTTATATAACACCCATGGCTGTTTGTATCATTTGAATTCTTCTGTATACTTCATTTGTTTGTGTGTTGTATACTTGCCATTTGTTCAATAAAGTTCTTTTTAAAAAATTGCACACTACTTTAACGTGCTAACGTCCAGCCAATCATGTAATACGACGTCATAGCCAGGCGCAGGCCCCCAAGCTGATCTGGTACCTACACCGGCGCAGACAATAAGACTCCCACTCTGACTCCTCCTTTCCACCGGACGCGGAAGCGGCACGTTACAGGAGCAGCACGTTTCACTTGTGTATTCTGCTGCTTGGCCCTTTCCACCGGGTGCGTATTAGGCGCATAGCAGCAGGGAAGCAGCTGTCACCGAGAGCACGAAATCACGCGAGATTAGCAAAATCACGCGTGGTTTCGTCAGTAAACACAACAACCATAGACATATATAAACGTCTATGACAATAATAACCAGGAAAAGACAACAACATGGCTCCAAAAGGTTGGTGTTTTATGTTATGTCCGTTTTATATTCGCCAATAAGTTTATGTTATGTCAGGGAATATCCAAAATCGCTCATTTGTGTGATGACACACAAATGAGACCCTCCCGCGAGGTACTGACTTCTCACCGGGCCGCACAGGTAGTGACTTTTTTTTAAAGTAAAGCAACCGCAAAGCAGCACGTTTCTTTTATTTTGAAAATGTCCGGTGCCGAGCCGTATATTTTCTGTCTCCCCTATCCAAAATGTAGAAATTTGCGTGTTTCAGAGGCGTACTGCGTAGAAAATAGGACTGCCGCGTATATTTAGAAAAGTGCTGCGACATGTTGCTCCTCAGACGCGGCCGACTCGTGCTGCTTTCGCCTCTGGTGGAAAGGGTTCTATTGACTACAGTGGTGGCTATCAGCTGCGTATGACGCGCTGCTCCTGTAACGTGCTGCTTACGCGTCCGGTGGAAAGGAGGGGTCAGGCTGACTTTACGGTGGCCCTGAAAAGTCACAGCACGCAACTTAAGAAGACACATGCAAAAAGAAAAAACACAAGCAAATTGAGAAAACATTTTCATCAATTTGACAACACGTGTGCAGGATTTAGAAAAACGACACAACACAATGTGCCCAAAAAAATGTGCTGCAAATAGACCACAACACAACGCATTAGAAAAACGAGCTGCAAAGACCATGGCTAGAGTGAAAACTGCACATTTACTGTTGCAGGCAAGCTACCTGAGCAGATAGCCCTACTAATTAATCTACAATATCAGATATCAAATGTAATACACAGTAATATCAAATTTTTATACTTGTGTTAACCTATAAAAGATCAACAAGCAGGTTTTATACATTTTTGGTAAAAGCAAAGTATCACACTAAGAAAATTTTATAAAAAACAGTATTATAACTGCAATAATTAATATACTGTGTAAGTACTGTAATATAGTAAAACCGTGGTATTTTTAGTTAATGTTATCATACCACGAGAACTTGATACCTGCCCAAGCCTAACCTGGTTACTGCTAACCTACACCAGGAGGAGAAGGAGGAAGATTCTTTCATCTTTTAAATAAGAAAAAAAAAAGAAAAGCATCTTAAACCTATTTACTATAAGAGTTGCTCAGTTTCAAGCAGTTTCTTCGTTCACAGCAGGAACTCTACAGCAGGGATTGTGTTGGGGCTTATCTCAAAGAGCTGTGGGTCTATTCATAGCATTTCTCCTCCATCATTTCAACTTCCTCCACCTCTCTCTCTCATGCTTGCAGTACTGGACCGGGGCCTGAGAGTTGGAGTCACTGATGAATTAATGAAAATGCGGCAGGTCCCCGGTGTGGTGTGGTGTGGACAGGGACAGTGAGGTTGAACACAAAGAGACACGGACGAGGACATGGAAGGGATAAACATGGAAGTGTGACTGGGCAGGTGGATTGAGACGAGTCACAGATTAGTGGGACTTATTGTACCTTCCATCCAGCACAAATCTGTCCTTGTCCTTCCTGCTAGCTGGAGAGGAAATTCATTTTTTGAAGGTGTGAGACAGAATTTCTTCAAGTTCAGGGTTTGACTGTCATAAAGCAAAACTCGTGAATTCAACAGCCCAAAGGATGTGGTCGTTGATTTGATGTTTCATAAACCTTTGCTGCATAGCAAACATTTGCATTTCCACTGCTCCTTGTTGATATAGGCAAGTTATTACTCACCTAATGGCCTCTGTTTTACATTTTACAATGCATCCACCAAGTCTTTATTTTAGGCTAGGTGGAGGGTTATTGTACAAAACACATAAGGTTTTTGTAGCACAGTTCATTATAACGTGTGTGTTAGAAACTGACTCATTAGGAGAGAAAATCCTGCGAGTTCAGCTTGTGTACAAAAAAAATAAATAAATAAGGCAAACCGTTTTGCGTGGCTGGTAATGACGGGTTGGTGTGGAAGGGAGCACAACAAGGTGGGTGGACTGGGATTTGCATGACAGTGATAAAAAACACACATTCCAGGGGGGTTGTCTCACGACATCCACCTACTCTGCACAGCAAGCTGACCAAGACATACAGGGGCAACACACGCCTACACAGACACTCATGAACAGTATAATAATAACCCCAGAAAACAAACATGGTGGCACACACAGACAGACTGAGACACCAGTAAATAAAAATAAAAAGTGTAATAAAAAATTTTTTTTTTAAGGATGGACATCTTTGAACCATATTTAAACGGACTTAGAGGACTTTCTTGCCTGGGTGAATATACAGTGGCTTGCAAAAAAAAAAAACGAGTTGTTCTATAAACTTTTCCACATTTAATTTAATGTAATTTTATATCCAGAAATGTCAACATATTTGATTGGTTTACAAACTTTTCACAAATGAAAAGTGTGGAGTGCATTCGTGTTCAGCCTCCCTTATTGTGATAAGGGAGGCAATCCGGTGCAACAAACTACGCTTACATGAATTATTAATGGCAAGCATCCATGTGTAATTTAATCTCAGTATTTCTTTTCTTACGAATTAAAATCTCAATATCCACTAATCTTTTAGGACGTTTTCTGCCCATCCTTCTTTTGAAGTATGCAGCAAAGTTTCTTCCAGGGTTACCCCCTATTTAGCTCCATTCATCCTCCTGGTTCACACTGCGCGTTTTACGGCCGCTTTAGACAAATCTTCCGTCGTGGCAAAAAATGATGCGCATGAGCGCGAGTCGCAGGCCTGTGGTCGTCCAGTGGGACAAGCCTGACGGCTCCAACAGCTTATTGAGCACTTTCACAACCAAATCTACCAGTGTCAGAAAATCTACGACTCCGGTCTGGAATTGACCAAGGGCGCGACTGTGGCTCAGTGGTAGAGTAGAGTTGGCTTGCAATCGGAGGGTCGTAGGTTCGATTCCAGCTTCCTCCAGTTACCTGTCGATGTGCCCCTGGGCAAGGCACTTAACCCCAAATAACATCGTCCTACCGAGCCATGTTGGGTGTCGGTGTATGAATGCGAGTGTGAGTGGGTGAATGTGGCTTCAATGTAAAGCGCTTTGAGTGGTCAGTATGACTAGAAAAGCGCTATATAAGTTCAGTCCATTTACCATTTACCATTTACCAATGAAAATACACCCAGAGAGTAAAATGAAAAGCTAGTGGTGAGTGTACAATACGACAGTAGCAATAATGGAAGCTACACCAAGGGACAAACTCCGCCAGCCAAAAGTGAAGCCAACACCAGAAGTGACCAAATCTGCAGTTCCCCCCTCATCCGCTAGGGGCTGGCTCCAGAAAGGAGCTGGTTCCCATTGACTTCCATGTTAAAAAATAACATTTCACAGCAGAAATAAACATGTTTACAGCCTGCGTCAAAAAAAACATTTTAGGTTTATTAGGTCAGGTTTACCCTAATGACAACTCTGAGGGAGTGAATTTTTTTTAATAACTCATCCGTTTAGATGTAATTTAAGCTTGAAATCATGAAATCATGAATAATAAGGGTGTCATTTTGATTGACAGGTCTCAGATGACTCTGCTCCATTTTTTTGGTAAGTAAAATAAAATATCTGGTGTGCATTTAAGATAACTGATTGGTCAGAAATGAGTTGAAATGATCACATTTCTTCTTTACTTTACTTATTGATTACTAAAACTGCTTTTAATTAAAATTCACATAGTCTCAGTGAAAGTTATGGGCCAACAAGGCTTCATGAGTTTATTTGACAAAATTATTGAAAAGGGTAGCAGAGTTGATTAACCGTGGTTTTCTGTCAAAAGAGCCCACCAATCCATTAGCTCAGTTAGCTCCGGGTTAGCTCAGTTAGCTCATAGCTACATCGGCTCAGAGTTTGATGGGTGTGCATCATCCGTCCCCACCCTCACAGCCCCATTCTCAGCTCCACCTCTTTGCCCATTTATTGGATTTTCCGAGAGTGACAAGACTTGTGACGCAGCAAAGAGGGTGGTGGTTGGAACCGCCCATCGGGCTTCAGTTTAGCTCTTCAGAAACCTACGAGTGACGTCATGCAGGCTACGTCCATCTTATATATACAGTCTATGGGCTACACGCAAAAACACATGGCGCAACAAAGATGCCAAATTTAGTGAGCTTTGGCAGCCAAGTACACCGTCTTGGCTGCTATTTTATCGTTGCCATCTTGGGTATCTGTTGGCTTTTAGTGACATGTGCTTTTCAGCAGCGTATGATCGTCATGTCAGCATGTCCTGCTACATGAACCTAGGAGGAAACATGCTATCGCTCATACATAGGCAACATATGGAGGGGAAACATCCTAAAAATACAAACAGAAACAGGTGTAGACAAAAGCACAGAGAAAACAAGATGAGGTGAGGGAAAAAGGAGGGAAATAAATGAATAGATTTTCAAATAATTCAAGAAGTTCTTGTTCACAGAAGCATGTATGCGACCAAAAAGAACACACCCTCAGGCGTTAATGAGAGAGAGTTTTACAGGGCACACCTACTTAATATTCATAAATATACGTCAGTTCTTCGATATAAATATTATGAAGCACAGTCCCCTTCAGGTTTGTCATTACATAAGAATGAGGGAAGGAGGACCTTTGTGCTATTTTTACATTTTTTTTAATATGTTCAAAGGTTACACTTGGGCACAAAAGAGAGATCCTTCAAAGTCACGGCGGAAATGAGACAAAAGTAGAGCCAAATGCAAGCAAGCAAACTAAATGAATGAGCAAAAGCTGATTCAACAACATCTAGCACATAAGCTGTTGCTGAGAGTTTGGGAAAGATTTACAGGAGCTGAGGAGAACGGCTGAGTATCATATAGAGCAGGCTGGCAGCATCACAGGAGCATGAAACAGGCTAAGAAACTAAATCTTTTTTTGTGCGCGCGTGTCTCAAGGGAGAGTCGAGAGAGTGACACAAATTCAAATTTCGGTGAATATATATACATATATAACAACATCAATCAATCCCTCCTCATTTCTATCAGAGTTAAACACTCTTGTGGACATAATCACGGTACACACGTTCACCCAATAAATTATGGAGCAGTGAGACAAAGTCCGAGCAAACACTCAGTCCCGTGTGGGTGGCAGCAAACACAGCTGGTATAAAGAGACCAACAAGCTGGTGTCCAACAAATTCTCAAGACATAAAGCCATGTTGACACACTACAAATCAGTGCCAAATAGCGTCTAAAACTCAGCAAAGGCACGCCGCATTACAGAGCTTCATTTCTTTCTTTTTGTTGTACTACACAGTGTATTCAAACTCTTAAAAAATGTGTGTGTATCTAAAAATTACCCGTCTGGAAAGACAAAATCTTTGACTGTAACACAAATCCTTCACAGCCTCCAATTCCTGAAGAACTGCAGGAAAACGTAGCACCGATGAATGACTGTCACACCTCAAGTCGGCACTTTTTAAACAAACAATGTTTCACCCCTCCCCAAGAATTACAGAAGGAACGATACGAGCAAAAGAAAAAGATGTAAGCAAATGTGGGTCCATTACAGAAAAGGTACATCCTCCGAGCGGCGTCTTCTTTCAGTCCAGTAACGGAATCGAATAAATCCTCACAAGACCCCTGGTTCCCATAACGCGCTCTCAGGAGACGTTACACTCTGGTAACAGCTTTATTCTATCGCAAGAAAGCTGAGCAGGAAAGCATTTGCAGAATGCAGAAAAACCGGCTGGACATGAGAGGATGGCATTACTCACATGTTTCGGCAGCCTGGAACAAACACACATCAATGCACAGTGCAAAAAATGACTGATATTCTTACCGTACATCGATTGTGATGTGGGGAGTTTTTCACTACGAGAACTGTATGTTTCCTCAATGCAGCTTCAGTTCCTCATTCAGACACACCGCTGTGCTGAGAGGCACTGGAAATGCACACAAATCCAACCGCATATGAACACACACACACACACAGAAAGAGAAAGAGAGAGAGAGACCACTCTGGGATAAATGCTTGCACGTGTGCTATGCTAAAAAGCATACAAACGTGCACCGTGATTGGTGCAGAGAGAGGCTTGACGTTGGAAATCACACACCGTGACACACGCACACACACGCACACACACACACACACACACACCCCCTCCCTGCCATGCAGACACACTTGCACACGAAAAGGGGGGCCAAAAGACAACGTCAGAGAGAAATCTCAGCGTGATGACCTTGGATTTTCCTCATTCTTCTGCAATAGCGTTCCTTGTCAACAGAGCAGGGCAGATCTTTGGAACCAAACATCCAACTAGTACCCTCACATCTCACAAATCTGGAGGAAAAAAAGAACATAGATGGGAGTGAAAGATATCACAAGTAGATAGAAGGAAAGAAAGGGAGAACACCTCCCTCTCACGCAGCCTCCTCTTTCCTTTGGTCAGAGTCCCTCCTTCCCTCCTCTTTACTGTTACAGTTTATGTTTCACAAAGCTTACGTAACTTTATGTCATCATCTCGTCCGTTTTCTTTCTGGCTACAAATTAAGAACATATTCAATCTTCTTTTCTAATTGTATTTCAACACCAGGTTGAATTTTACTGTAACATATTTTGAGTACAAATATTGAAGAAAAGATAGCATTACAAAACAATGCATTGTATTTCTGCAGCAATACATATGTGAGCGGGTATGAAAACATTTTGACTGCATTTTTTTTAAAGGGATATTCCATTGCTAAGTGAAATTTAGTCTGTTGCCATCTTCCTCAGAGATAGATAAGCGAGGAAAAGCATTTTGTAACCGTCCCAGTCCATCTCCTAAACTGGCAGCAGTCCGTTTGAGTTAGCTTAGCATAAACAATGTAAGTGAATGGGAACAGCTAGCGTTTTGTGTGCAAAAGTCATGGAAATTACTCAATAATGATCCGAATTATTCCTGGTGACCTCAATAATCATACTGATTGCAAATGACAGTAATAAGTAACACAAAAGAATTACAGGAGGCGATTTAGACTTGGGACTACATTAGGACAAAGCATACAAACAAACAAAACATACAAATGCGTGAGCTGCACAGACTTTTTACTGCCGTAGTTTGAGTACGTTATAATTCTAATGAGAGAAAATGGTTCTTGCTTGCTTGCTAAAAAAGCAGCACTTTGCAACAAATAGGAAGGATCAAATGACTCGAAGTGTGCACCATGGCACAGTTGGTAGCACTGTTACTTTGCATCAAGAAGGTGCTGGGTTCAAATCCCGGACTGGGGTCTTTCTGCAACGAGTTCCCATGTTCTTCAGGTGAAGGCGTGGTTCTCTCTCATAGTCCAAAACATGACGATTAGGTTCATTGGTCTCTGTAAACTGCCCTGAGGTATGAGTGTGTGTGTGCATGGTTATTTGTCTCTGCATTGGGACCTGTCCAGGTTGTACCCTCCCTTTAGCCCAATGACCGATGGAGATAGGCACCAAGCCCCTACATAGACAAGCAGGTACAGGCGGATAGGTGAAACACATCATCTGTAGAACCATTCGCATTAAGGCTGCAGTGTCTTCTAATATGCACACTAATTTCTAAGGTTATTCATATCTTCCACGGCATTCATACAGAACAGTAAAAAACGGCAGCCAAACAAACCAGCTGTTGCCAACCCCATGAAACCAGACGTCTTGGTGGATTGCCAAGAATGAAAGACATCAGTAATGAACTTTCAAAACGCAAATACTGTGCAAGATTTTAAAAAAATCAGATTCCTTTAAAAACACTAAAAATCCACTCTTGACCACACGTGTATCATCGCCAGCAACCAGTCAAATTTTGTGTGCACCATTTTTTTAAACTGCCGGCTATTTTAGTGTGACTGACCAGCAAAACTATTTAAACTGTGTATTATTTTGCTGATCTAAGTAATCTGGGTTTTTAAGTGTTTTTCCCACTTTACATCAACGTTCTATGCAAAAGAGGTAAATACAATACAATTTGCTTCAGTTTCCTGCCTGTCTGCCATGGGATCTGCTGTACTCAGACAGCTGTCAGGGTGGGAGCGCAGTCCATATAGCACAAACTGAACTACAAACCTTTCCTTTTATTTGCACATTATTAGTCAGAACTGCACTGAAACATGCTACAGATGAATCCTACCAAAACGTTTAGCCTAGCAATTCAGCAAACTGTTCCAATCAAACACATTTTCAGCAGATGCAAACTGTGAATCTACTGAAGAGAGTAGCTCAAAGTGTGAAGTCAGACATTAATTTAAAAACATCAAAACAGTCCTCCAGAGATTTTAGTTGGGAAAATTAATTAATCTGGTGCTGTCAAGAAAAACGGAGACTGGAGCATCTGCAAAGTCAATGATGAGTGAGTTAAGTGGAGCACAATCACAATACTAATATAGACTATGTAAGAGTGACAAAACATGGTGTGATCTATAATTCAATCTACATTAACACAGATTTTAATGAACGGATCAGTGTTTGCAGACGGCCAATCGTAAATCATTCGGATTAGTATCTGGGAAAACAATTCTGATCCGATATCCCTAATACATAAGGCAGACAGAACTTCTCTAAAAACAAAAATAGAGTTCACCACAGAAAAATATTAAAGAGCTTCCTGCAAGTTTGCCTCAAAGTCAGACAAAACAGAAAAAAAAAGCTGCATTTCATACTCGATGTTACATGTTAAGAATCATAAGAGCACAATTTAAAAACACGCAGCATTTGCATCTGAACAATTGACAGAACCACCTGATCCACTTTTTCAACCCTCTTGCACAGTCATCAACTCATTAGCCTCCGGTTAGATGTTGAACGGTACCGGTCATTGTGTGTGCGGACTATAAATGGTTTCCTAAAGCCTGCCTGCGTTTCCTGCTGCTTGTCCGGTTTCCTTCCACAGACCAAAAACAAGCATTTACGGCTACTCAGTGGCTTCTTTGTCAGAAAGAAGGGGATGGGAGTTTAATTTCTTCATGCTATATAGTTTTAATTAAGTTTGGCTGACAAAATCGAATTGTTTGAATTTTAGTTCAAATTCGGTGACAATATATCCAAACTCCTTACTTCTTCCTGACTCAAATTTCAAGAGCCCTTTTGGCCTTTTTTTAACCACAAGATTTAAATATGAAATCTGCAAAAAGCACAAGATGGATAGATGGATCTCTTAGACAATTGGATTGGGATTTCATACTTTTTCCATACTTATCCAGACACAGAAAATAATCAAATTCCATACTTTTCCAAACTGTCAAAGAACCACATTGTGATATTTTCTATTATCTTAGCCAATGCTCCCGAAAGTTTGGAACGACTTGTGTGTTTGAATTTCCAAAAAACACAATTACATTTTTTTTATTTCCTTAACTAGACGCTGAGGGAGCTAAGAGCAAGAAAACACTCAACAGAAGAGTGCATTTTTTACTACTTTTATGTTATTACTATACAATAGCGAAGAAAACTTCTTTTAAAGCGTTCCTCATCTGCCTGTGTCCAAAAGAGAACAAAAGAGGTGGTGTTTTCTCTTACCCTTGCCAACGCGGTGGTCCAGAAGGGTACGACAGTCCAGTGCCAGCCTCTGAGTGGCTGGGACATCAGTTGCAGGCAGGGGCATAGCGGCCAACACACACACTGAGACACACACACTACTCTTCTTTACCCAGACACAGCAACTTCAAAAACCAAATCCAGAAATATTGATCTTAAAACTAAAACCATCAAAGTGAAATAATTTTGTTATTTTAGAAACAAACCAGGAACCACGCTTTCGGCCACAATAAATGAGTTTAGTTGGAAAAAGCGCCGAACCAAGGCATACACTTTTTCTCCTGACAAATTCGAACTACAAAAACCAACTTCTGCAAAACTTTTACAAGCAGCAAAAACAGAAACATGCAGGATCAATCTCTGCTGGACACAAACTTGTACGTCCCTGTCCTGAGGCTTCTTCGAAATTTATGTTAGAACAGTCCAAGTTGTCCGCATTAACTAAGAGATTAGCAACAAATCCTTCAATAGCAGCTCCAGGCTCAGTGTGCATCACGCTCATTAAAAAACATCTCACAGACACAATGGAGCTCACTATCCAACCACAAGGAGAAGAGGGTGGAGAAAGGCTGGGAACGAGGGGCACTGTGGGACTGTCATTCAGTCAGTGGGCTTGAAGTTCAGGGAATGTGGACTTGGATGTGATGTGGGTACAAGTGCAGGAAAAATATGTGCCGGAGATTGTCTGCCCTGTGGGATCAGTTGTATCTTGCACACATCTGGAGCAAGTTTCTACCCGGAAAAAAAAAGTTTGTTTTTCTTTCAGCAAAAGATGAGTAAATGGTTGTATTTATGAGCAATTTGTCCTAAATAGTTTTAATGCACATTGTTTAAAATCTGACTCATCTGTGGTGCAGGTGTAAAGTCGATGAGTGTTACTCACCTGTCATGCTTGATTTCAGTCACAAGGGGGCGTTGCTCCTCCAGTTTCAAAGAGACGGGGAGTTGCACCTCAGCTCTGAGGCGAGTCTCAGGCGGCGCTTCGCGAATCAGGAAAGCCGCCGGCTTGTCTTTGGCCTGCTAACGTTAGTATGCCCAACTTAGCAACGGCGTGAACAAATTTAGCTAACATCTGAATATATTTTATATTAGTCTGAGCTATGATTAAAAGTTATATGTATAACTTTCCTGAAATGTAACGAGTTAATTTTAAAGATAATCCAGACAATGTTATAAATTGCCAGAGGTTAACATTGCTACCTCTAACTGAAATATCACCAATTGTTTTTGCCTTGGTTTAAACGAGGTTTGTCAACCAACATAATGTGTGAATTTATAAATTAGTAACAAAAAGTATCTCGTGTTCCTAATTTCCACAACCCCGTTCTAGTTTAACCCAAGAGTTTGTTTATGCTACTTGTTAAGCATGCTAACGTACCATAGCTAACCTCTTAGCTGTTTCAATCATGACATTGATGAATGGCACCGAAGCCGTTTCTTACCATGAAGCGAAAACAAAATCCCTAAAGCCTTTACGAGTTAAGGTGTACCACGTTGTTTAAAGTTAAGCTATTCCAGGGCAGTATTCATTTGGCCCGGGCCAGCGTTAAATCCCTTTAGCCCCTAGCAGCTGACGCTTAGCTGCTAACTGTGACAACCCACCAGGGGAACACTTGGACACCACCTTGTTGACATCAACTTTGAACATAATCAGTTCATATCCACGTCGTCTGACGGATTAATCTGTTAACTTCATTAGTTTTATGTATACCGAAAGAATAATGTTACCGAAAAAAAATCAAATGTCAAAAAAAGAATTTAAATTAAAATACTAAATATTAAAATTGTTATTACACAAGGTTGTGTGAATATTAGGAATCAAATCCTGAAAACATTGTTTACATTGCGCGTCTCTTCATCATACTGAAGTAATGTGGGTGTTTATTAGTCAAATGTAAATCTTGTATACAGTTTAAACTTCAAATCAGTTAAATAGAGCCAATTCACAGCACATCATCTCAAGGCACTTTACAAAAAAAGTAATTTCAATCCAATCACACATACGTTCCTATTGAACCTATCAAACAGTGCATCAAGTTTAGTTCTTTATTCAAATTAGCTTAAAAGGTTTTCTATCTAAGGAGACACAGCAGATTGCATAAAGCAATGGAAAATTGCTTGCATTAAGTTGTTTGCAGTAATCCTTCATATTGAGCAAGCATGTAGCGATAGTGGAGAGGAAAAACTCCTTTTTAACAGGAAGGAACCTCCAGCAGAACCTGAGTCAGTATGACCGACTATCTTCCACGACCAACTGAGAAGACAAAGCAGAGACACAAAAAAGGAACAGTAGAACTGATGTAAGAGTACTTTCTATGTTAAAGAAAGTAAAAAGTTAATACCAGGAGAGGGAGACCGTTTAGTTGTTGGGAGGATTATCTCAGCCGATATTCCCCTCTAAAAAGGCATCACAGCCAAACTGAACGCGAGACCAGATGTAACTTTTATGGAGAGAAAAACACATCACAAAGACTAGAGAGCACTCCAAAGGGGTCAGGGACAAAGTTGGGGGGACGTTTAAACCAGGGTTAGGTTTTGAACTAATGTCCCAAGCTTTGAACATCTCACAGAGCACTTTTCAATCCATCTTCAGAAAATGTGGAGTGTGGCGCAACTTCAAACTAAAGGTGGCCAATATGAACTTTAAATTTTATCACAATATTTTTTTAATTTATTGTGATAGCGATAAAAGTGGTGATTAAAAAATATTTGCAACTTTTTGCAGTCTTTTTATGCATCTTTATGACTGTGACTGCATGTCACTGCTGTCACAGCCCCACAAATACCACTCCTAAAATATCGTATTTATTCTGAAATAAGCTTCTTAAGAAAACCAGTGGCATAAAAAGTTTGATTCTTGTCACTAAATTGCACAAAGTAATCACATTGAATCAAATTTCTGAATGCTTTAATATTTATTGATGCTCTCTTATAACCAACTGGGGAGAAAATAACAATTCTGACTTTACAGCCAGTTTTTGTGGTTTTCAAACATTTATTCTTGTTACGATAAATTAAATTCTTATCATAAGACAAGACATAAAGACGATTGCTACATCAAACTACCAAGGAGAGCCTTAGGGTGCATTCACCCCAGCCCTGCTTAGTCTGCTTTAATCTAACTCTAGTTTGTTTGCCCGAAAAGTTTGGTTCGTTTGCAGAGGTGTGAATGCACAATCAAACTCTGAGGTGGACCAAAAAAGCAAACTCTGCCTAAAGACCTAGGTCTCGGTTAAGTTGAAATGAACCCTGGTGTGGTTCGATTGCATAAGTGAATGCCAAGCGGACCAGGATCATTTCAAAAGCAGGAAACGGACTATAGTGCACCATCACAGACGAGGAGGTAAGCATGTTGCTCAAAAGCTATGGTTCATTTGACAAAGGGCAGTGTGAATGCTAACCGCACCAGCTAAAAAAGCAACAATGTTGCAATTTTGGTCCCCAATCGAACCAAGTCTACAGGCCTATCAGGTGTAAATGCACCCTCAATCAGAGAAACAGGTAAGAGGCCCATTGCAATTCTGGAGATCCTGCAGAGATTCAGGTGGAAGAATCTGCTGACCGGACAACTGTTAGTCCACAAATCTGGCCTTTATGTAAAAATGAAAAGAAGAAAGCCGTTGTTGAAAAAGAGACAATAAGTCCTGTGTGCAGTTTGCCACAAACTGTGTAAAAATGTGTGGAGGAAAACTAACAGTGCACAGTTTCCTTACAATGGCTCCATGTAGCTCAGAGAATAGGCTTTAAAATATGTTTACCAGTGTATAAATCAATCATTAAATGACTTAGCACCAAAGTATGTTGAGGATCTGTTGTCACTATTTCAATCCCCCAGACCACTCAGGTCTTGTAACTCTAGTCTACTAATCATCCCTAGAATTAGAACCAAGCTTTCAGTTTCTATGCTCCCCTTATCTGGAACAAACTTCCAGACACTGCAAAGCTGCTGAAACACTGTTTTAAATCAAAAAGTCTATCTGTTTAGAGCTGCCTTTGAGTACGTGATTAATAATATCACTTGTTAGGCCCGAGCAGCTAAGCGCTGCAAAGGTCTATTGTATCTGTACTGTTTCTTATTTTTCTTCCGTCAAATGAATTGGCTTTTTGGAGGCCTAAACATGTCGATCAGGTGTGTGCGAAATTTACGATGGTCATCACGAATCCTGATGGTCAAATTGTGATATCACTCAAGCCCCGCCCCCTCAGAACAGGAAGTATAATGTTTTGCTGTGAAAGGTCCCTATTTTACATTCTTGAATTAATCAACATGAAACGGTGCACAGTGACTGTAAACAAGTTGGTGTAAGTCTGTATCCAGTACTGTTTTTGAAATGTGTCTTATAAGCCCATGAGGGCTGGGCACTTACTTATGTGCAAGACACAATAATAAATAAAAAAATCTAAAAAATCACTGAGAGTTTTCGAAAGAGGGTGGGGCTGTGGCGGTGTGGCAAAGTCCGGCGTCACGCCACAGCCATACGTTTGGTTCTAATTTCCACAGAACTTATTTGATCTGCACCATATTACATAGGATGGTTACTGGTGCAACCCTTAAGAGATATTAATGCAACATTTTAGTGGACATGGTCTAACTTCTCCACAGTGCCCCCTAGAAACACTAAAAACGCCAGCCCCCAGACATATTTTATCCAAGGATTATGTACCTAGGCATACTAATGTACACACGTGCTCAAATTTGTTGGTACCCTTACAGCTCATTGAAATAATGCTGGATTACTCCTGAAAAGTGATGAAATTGAAAGCTATTTTATCATGTATACTTGCATGCCTTTGGTATGTCATAGAATAGAGCAAAGAAGCTGTGAAAAGAGTTGAATTATTGCTTATTCTACAAAGATATTCTAAAATGGCCTGGACACATTTGTTGATACCCCTTAGAAAAGATAATAAATAACTGGATCATAGTGATATTTCAAACTAAATAGTTACTTTAATTAGTATCACACATGTTTCCAATCTTGTAATCAGTCATTCAGCCTATTTAAATGGAGAAAAGTAGTCACTGTGCTGTTTGGTATCATTGTGTGCACCACACTGAACATGGACCAGAGAAAGCAAAGGAGAGAGTTGTCTGAGGAGATCAGAAAGAAAGTAATTGATAAGCATGGTAAAGGTAAAGGCTACAAGACCATCTCCAAGCAGCTTGATGTTCCTGTGACAACAGTTGCAAATATTATTAAGAAGTTTAATGTCCATGGAACTGTAGCCAACCTCCCTGGGCGCGGCCGCAAGAGGAAAATCGACCGCAGAATGAACAGAAGGATAGTGCGAATGGTTAGAAAAAGAACCAAGGATAACTGCCAAAGAGATGCAAGCTGAACTCCAAGGTGAAGGTACGTCTGTTTCTGATCGCACAATCCGTCGCTGTTTAAGCGAAAGTGGGCTCCATGGAAGAAGACCCAGGAGGACTCCACTTTTAAACGAAAAACATGAAAAAGCCAGACTGGAATTTGCTAAAATGCATATTGACAAGCCACAATCCTTCTGGAAGAATGTCCTTTGGACAGATGAGTCAAAACTGGAGCTTTTTGGCAAGTCACATCACCTCTATGTTCACAGACGAAAAAATGAAGCTTTCAAAGAAAAGCACACCAGTGAAACATGGAGGAGGCTCGGTTATGATTTGGGGCTGCTTTGCTGCGCCTGGCACAGGGTGCCTTGAATCTGTGCAGGGCACAATGAAATCTCAAGACTATCAAGGCATTCTGGAGGGAAACGTACTGCCCAGTGTCAGAAAGCTCGGTCTCAGTCGCAGGTCATGGGTCCTCCAACAGGATAATGACCCAAAACACACAGCTAAAAGCACCCAAGACTGGATACGAACAAAACATTGGACTATTCTGAAGTGGCCTTCTATGAGTCCTGATCTGAATCCTATCGAACATCTATGGAAAGAGCTGAAACTTGCAGTCCGGAGAAGGCACCCATCAAACCTGAGACAGATGGAGCAGTTTGCTCAGGAAGAGTGGGCCAAACTACCTGTTAACAAGTGCAGAAGTCTCATTGAGAGCTACAGAAAACGTTTGATTGCAGTGATTGCCTCTAAAGGTTGTGCAACAAAATATTAGGTTAGGGGTCCCATCATTTTTGTCCATGCCATTTTCATTTGTTTTCTTATTTACAATATTATGTTGAATGAAACATCAAAAGCAAAGTCTGATTTCTATTCAATATGTAATAAACAATGCTGGATGCCAATTACTTTAGTCAGTTTCAAATTATTTCAGAGAAAATTGTGCATTCTTCATTTTTTGTGGAGGGGTACCAACAAATTTGAGCACGTGTGTAGTGTCTCAGGACCTACAAAACAGTATCTTAGAGCCATGGTCCAGACGAACAGGAAGTCAGCCATTTTGAATCAAACACGCCATTTTGTGCAATTCATACAAGTCGTATTTGAACGAACTCCTCCTAGAGGTGATGGTAAAAATGTTTCTTTACCACATTTCAGTCAAGGAAATGTTTAAATCCAATAAAAGCACAAGAGATTCTTGCATTCTGAAAAAATAAAATGTGTTAACTTTCTGAAACTGTATTTATAGTAATAAAAATTAATAGAACTTTTTCTTGTTCGGCAGGACATTTAAGGTTTAGATCGGATTACCACATAGTAAACCATTGTGCCAGGACTATGACCTTCACAGTTTAAGCCATAATCGTAGGCAGAGACCATAGAAAGATTCTATACTGAGTCTTGTTTTGGATTTAAAAGTAGCACAAATTGCTTGAGTTAAGATGGAAAGACCAAAGATAACCCGTAACTGCTAAAAAAGAAAATAATGATGAAACTGTTGCAAAAGCTTCAAATCACTCAAATGACAAAATTATTTAAAATGCGACTAATAGAGTGTTGGATGATTGGGAGAGCCTTATTACAGCTCTTGTCAAGGGATTACTGGATTACACCATACTCTCCCCTACTGCTTTTCCACATTTAATGTCATCTGTGGACTCATGCAATGAGTTTGTTAAATTTTTTGTTAGCAAAGTTTCCCATATTGGATCACATATATCTTCTTCTCATAGGGGTTCTGTTCCTGCTTTTTCCTGTCGAGCAGCTTTTGATCACTTTGAACCGGTGTCATTACATTATCTTGGTTAATTGGTCGCTACTATGTAGCCTTCCTACTGATGTGATGCCCCCACGTCTTTTTGTTGAGGCTTTCACTGCACTCGGTCCTTCTGGGTTACGGGTCATCAACTGTAGCCTAGCTTCAGCTGTGGTGCCACGGGGTTATCCAGCCGGTGCTTAAGAAACCAAACTTAGACATTATACTGTCCAATTTTTGGCCCATATCAAAGCTTCCATTCCTATCAAAAACATTAGAGAAAATTATCTATCAACAACTTTCACTGTACCTTGAACACAACAACTTCTTGGATACTTTCCAGTCAGGTTTCCGGGCCAAGCATAGTACTGAATCTGTTCACCTCAAGGTTCTAAATGGCATTTTTATTGCAATGGACTCTGGTCATTATACCCTCCTTATTCTTATTGACCTGTCTGCCGCCTTCGACACAGTCAACCCTGACATTTTGATAACGCGGCTGGAACAGTCTGCGGGAATAACAGGCTCTGCGCTTGACTGGTTCTGCTCCTATCTACAGGGACGAAGCTTCTGATGCTTAATGATAATGTCTCATCATCCACACCTTTGCCGGGGGGTCCCTCAGGGTTCTGTTCTCGGGTCTCTTGTGTTCTCCTTATATGTCCTTCCCCTAGGTGACATATTTAGGAAACATGGTGTTCAATACCATTTTTATGCTGATGACTGTCAGATTTATTTGCCCTTTAAACCACAGGTTTCTCTGCAGCCACTCTTTTACTGATTTGTCTTCTAATTCTTCATGTCTTAGCCAATCTGTCACCACCCTTGGACTCAAACTGGACTCAGCACTAAATATGGATCTATAAGTAAATTCTATAGTAAGATCTTGTTTCTTTCAATTAAGACGCATCTCAAAATTGAAGCCTATTTTATCTAAAAAGCATTCGGAATCAGTCAGTACATCTCGCTTAGACTAATCCAACTCCTCCTTGGCTGGTATCAACAAGGCCTCTCTCTCCCGCCTCCAGCTGCTCCAGAATGCTGCTGCGAGATTTATGACTGGTGCTACCAGGAGAGAGCATATCACTCCAGTTCTGAAATCACTACATTGGCTTCCAGTTCCAAATTTAGAGGTGAAAGAGCGTTCTCAGTGTGTGCTCCTAAACTTTGGAACGAGCTCCCCCTCCCTGTCAAGCAGTCCCCCTCATTAGGCATTTTTAAAACTCGTTTAAAAACACACTTTTTTAGCCTAGCTTTTACTTTGTCTTAACTTGCCTACCTTTTACTGTTGTATTTTGTCTTTTGTGTATTACATTGATTCTTTTTGAATATTATATTATGTATTTTATGTTTATCTTTTAATTCTCTCTTTTTTAACTTACTAATTGATTAGCAGGTATGTCGCTACAGGTCTTATGTTATTGTTGGCTTTCTCTGTACAGCGCTTTGGTTGACTGATATGTTGTGTGTAAAGCGCTTTATTAATAAAGTGGTATGGTGTTTTGTTATTGAACAAATATCATGCTTCCTGAAATTAGTAGCAGTTATTAATTTGTGAAACAATATCTAAAATAAATAAGTGTTATTGTGAAGATTTCTTGAATGCGGATGTCAGTGGGATAATGCCATAGAAAGTTCTTTAAAAGGCTGTGAATTCAAGTTGAGCCCATTGCTGCAAATAAACCTGAGGTGGAGAGCCCTTACAGGACTCTACATTGTCCCCAATTGAGCTACACTTTATTTATAATAATTACTGGGCTTTGTCTAAGCAAACTATAACTGTCCAACTCCTGCTTGCACCTCCGTCCTAAGTTAAGAGTTCTCGTTGTCACACACCAGCAGACACAAATAGATCTCAGTGTCTGGTAACAGTGAGATGTTTGGCATGAATTCCAAGCCATAGGGTCAGTTCTGTTGTTGGTTTGGCTTCAGTGCGAATGAGAATTATCTAATTACTGGGCATCCAAAGCAGTTGGTCTTAACACTAAGCTGTTTCTAGGCTTGTGCCCAAACCAGTGTCACTCGTTGAACGAAACTGTGAATTAAATGAAAACAGATGATGACCAACAGTAACAATCAGAAGAATAAAACTCTGAAGCAATATTCACTGCTTTCCTCCTCCTTCACTCTCAGTTATAGACGCAGCATCACATGAGATGCATCCAAAGGCTCTTTACCTGCAGTTCTTTGCTTTGTGGGTAGAAGATGATGGTTTGGTTGGGTTTCAGTTGTAGTATAACTACCTACTTCAAACCTGACTTCTATTTAGATGCACAGTAATCAGTATGAAAGGTCTCAGCAATACAGTCACACAGGGACAGATGGGAGCACATTAGATCAGCCTTAGGGGCTTTGAGTGTTGCCTGGAAACAATTAGCAGTTAAAAGAACTTTAAACAGCTTACCACCACAGAGATGCAGGAATTATATGGCAAGTGAGAAAACGTGTTCCTCAATACTCGGGACTGTTGCTCATGATAATATTGAATTTATGATTTATTTATTACACCAAAGTGTCTCCAGGATACCCAGTCCCTTTCATTTCTCATCTCTGTTTCCACACACAGGTGAAATAGACTGTATAGAACATTTTGTACAACATAAGCATCTAATCTTAATTTTAGGTTTTCTTCAAGAATGTTTGTTATATATATTAATTTCTATTTAATCTCATCCCATTTGATAAGATTAGAACCATACATTTCTATTCATGATTTTTATTTTATGATTTTACAAGACAGATCAACACAGAGTAGCACAGCATTCTGATGTGGAAATGATACTTTTTTCTTTTTTTTTACAAATAAAAATCCTTAATGTATGGTTTGCATTTGCAGTTAACCCTCTGAGTCGATGTTGCTTTAGAACCACCTGCAATTATAACTAAGCGTCTATCAGATTTGTGAATCTAGAGACTGAAATGTTTGCACAATCTTCTTTGTAAAATAGCTCAAGCTCAGTCAGGTTGGATGGATGGAGAGTGTCTGTAAACATTTTTCTGTTCTTACCACAGTTTCTTTATTAGGCTCAGCTAAGCATGCAAAAATCTTAAAGGCACATCTTTATAAGCTGAGGGAATCATAGTTTACATCTTTACTAAAATTTGTTTTTGGGGAGAACATAATAAATGCAGTTTGATTTGCATCTGCATGCAGCTGACTCACTCTTGGGTGCTGCAGAGGTGGCAGGTGAGTCAGCCTACATGTTTTTGCACAGGCAGATTTTAAAGACCTTTTGGCAGTGTTTTTATTTGTATCCAGCCTGAAAGGAACTCATACCTATGATTGCACAGAGAGAACCTGCAGTAAACAAGAGTGCAGAGACAGTAAGGATGTATCACCTTTGTAACAGCATCACTATGGGAGCTAAGTAAATGAAAAAGACTGGTCTGAAAGGTGCGATGTGAATAAGGTCGTGTTTTAATGCTATTCCATTGATGTGTCAGCCCCATCTTAAAAAGATGAGAGCATTGCGTTTATCCCGGCCTCGTCTTAAGGACAGTGAACTCAGCTTTGCAGGGCAGTGAGAGTGGCTGCTGACTAATTAATCCTCTTAGTGTTCTTCACTCTGCAGCTTCGCTTTGTGATAGTTGTTGACTTTCCTTCAAAAGCGTTCAGGTGGTGACCTACAACTTACCAGCAGCGAGTTTACACATCTTTGATGGGAAGATAACTCACTCTCCACTTTAGTACGGGAGTCCTCATTACTGAACGATTTACTCTAAGATTATTTTTGTTTTTTCTATGTATGGATTACATCTTTATTATATCTGTCTACAATTGCTGTGCAATGGAGGCAGCAGAAGTGGATTATAACAAGCTAGTTGCACCTATCCTAGGACAAATGCTGGATTTCAGGAGTGGAGGCGTCATATGTAAAACAAGAGAGGTTGGTACTCATGATACAAATTACACAGAATAGTTTAAAAAGTTAGTATACAGGACTCTAACATTAAAACAAATAAAATATTGGTAACAGGCTCAAAGTTATTCAGAAAGACAAACTGTTCCCACTATTAATTATTTTTCTCTATTTGCCCAAATGACAAAACGTTTGCATTTAACTGCTTTTTCATGTCCCGCCTGTTATGTGTGTGGACTTATAATCTTAGTGAGAAGGAGATTGGTGACAGTGTACTTTTTTTGGAATGCAGTCACTAAGAGCCAGAAGGACCTGGAGGAGTTTAACTCTGCATAAACCAGCTCAGAGCTATTTCTGGCCACCAGATAATTCAGTTGAAAGCTGTCTTCCTCATGGCACACACTATGTCAACATGTGGAGCCAACCAAGTGTCATTTTGAGTGTGTGGTGCATGCCCAAATCTGCCTCAGGAATCTTAAAAAAAGTTCATTAGAGATTAATTAAAAGTGCATTGGCATGTGTACTTTTTTTTACATTCACAGAATTTATGATGATTTCTAGAAGTGGGTATGAAAACTTGAATTTGAGCTATAATTATTATTTATCTTCTTATTTTAAGAATTTTAGAGATTTTTTCCTTTATTACCTATTCATAAGTACCCAAAGTGTGTTGCCGTTTTGGAGGTATGATTAAAGTAAATAGTTTTAATTAAAGTAAAAAAGAACCGAGCTAAAAGCCTCTGTTACAGTGGATAATGTTCATATTTAAGGGCGCTGTAAAGGATCAAAAGGGCTTCTAAGCTCCATTTTATTCCTAAAGCTCTGCTCAGAAGTGCATGGACAGGAACGTTATTAAAAGTTTCTGTTCCTTTTTCCGGGTTGCAATGATAACACATCAAACAACTTCAATGATTTTCTTAAGAACAAGAAATGGCTGAAGAAAATATAATTTATTGCAGAGTTTGCTTTTATACACATTCATTCCCAATAATACTTGGTTACTTATTTTTTAGTACGTTGCACCTCGACCCAAGCTTATTGCATCACCAAGCTAGCAGCATAATTCCAGGTGGATATTAGACCGCTCTGCTTGTGAGAAATGGTTCAGATTAACCTGCTTTATCTGTTCCCAAACCAGTTATGTTGTGTGCATGGGAAATTGGGATTGTTCTGTTGGAAGACCCAACTGAGTCCAGGTTTTAATCTGTTGATTTGCGGTGACGTTAAAAAATTTGGAAGTAGCCTCCGTTTTAATTTTTCCACACACTTTTTGCATTGTATAAGTGCATAAGTGTGCTGTTTTCTTGGTCAGCACCTGCTCCGCCCATGGCTGTGAAACTGGATTCCCTGGACTGGTTTTCCAGCTGTTTCCAGTTTATGACAGGCCTGAGTCTTGGGGGGTTCTTGGGGTGGTCCTGAATATCCTAACAAGTTTTTTTTTTTCATAATATTGTGACTGTTACGTCATTTTGAATATTATAGGATTAGAGAAAATCCCTAATAAAAATCAAATTTTTGCATCTAGTTGATGTTTTGAAAAATCAATCAACAAAAATTGTGCATTGGATAATCAGCAAGACAGCAACGAGTTGCTGTCTTGCTGATTAGTTAAGAATAAAGATACTTCTTCTCAATTGTCAAGTCTAAGTACTGACCCAAATCCAACTAGAAGTGAGAGTCTGAGTTGAAGAGTCTAAGACAGACATTATCATCTAAGAAAACACATTAACATCCTGGAAATAAAGCCTCTCTGTACACAGAAATGGGTAAGAAAGACAACATCTACAAAAAATGTCTTAATTCAAGCAATTTTTCATAAGAAGTTTGGTATGTAAATATAGTAGGTTTGAGCAAATTCTGAAATTAAGAAATATATATATATATAGATCTATGTATATATATATTTATATATTTTTTTTTAATTTAAAGTTAAAATTTAGCTGCAGTAAAGAAGTTTTTCACTGGAAATTGCATGAAAATGTCAGAAGATTTTGAGACAACGTGTTGAAATTGTCGCCTTCTGATTGCTACTGTTTCTCTTTTTTTGTTTTCCACATTAAGTCTGCAGCTTCATCCTGATCTGAGCCCAACAGGTGATGCCAGCTGAGTTCATCACCATGGTGACCTTTGCTGACACCACGCAGGTCTCCCCGATGGAGCTGCATGAACCTCCATGTCTGAGCGCCACGCTGTCTCCTGGGCTCAGGCGGAAAAAGATGCTGTGGCAGAACGCAGTGAAACACATCATTACCCAACAAGAGCTCAGTGCTCAGGTGATTCACTGTTGCATCCATACCTTAGTTTTTCTGTGTCCAAGTTTCATCTTTCTTGTTGTCGATTTGAGGTGAAGTTGAAGAACATTTCTTCTTTATTCCACCCACTTGTGGTAGAACAGAGCCTCGCCATGATTCTATAACCACCATGCTTCACGGTTGAAACAGTGAAAACCTTCTGTTTTTTGCACACTTTCTTCAAATATGACAAAAATAGACCAAATATAAGGAGAAAAAATTAAAACCCACGATTTCTTTGTCTCCAGTAAAGAGCTTTTTGTATGACAACCTACTGATTTCCCTTTTTTATCAGGTGGGTGTGGAACCGGCTCGCAAAATCTTTGTGACCGATGCCTACATAGATGAGATCAACAGACAAATCCGCAGCAAGGCCTCCCGTGGAGTCACAAAGCGACGCTCTTCCACATTCAGAGTCCACAGTCGAGCCTCGACCAGCTCGCATGGCAGAATCAGGGTTTCTACACAGGACTACACCAGCGACGCCGACTTCTTTGTGCACTGGTGTAACACTGTTCATAGTGTTTATATACCCATGCTGGGGCACACCTTCAAGTCCCGTGATCTGGAGAAGCTCTACCAACAATACTCCTCCCACCAGAGGAGAAACTCTCTAGCCATCACCAATGTGATTGACGCAGTAGCCAAGCTCCACATGTTGGTTTTGTATCTGGCACTGGCCCCGGATGCTGTTACGGACCGTCTGCGTGGCTATTTGACTGGCATCTTTATGGTGTTGGCTATAGCTCTTTGCATACTAGTATTAACCTGCAAAGACTCCATGTCCCCACAATGGCTCCATTATGCTGGCATTGCAAGTTGGCTGTCACAGACCACACAAATCCTAGGGGGGCTGGCTTATGGACTAGAAAAAGACCCATCATGGTATATTTTATTCACACTGTTTGCAACATACACCCTGCTGCCATTACCTCTGCTGTGGGCCATGTGTGCTGGCTTCCTCACCCCAATACTGCACATTTTGATGGAGACATGGTTTCACTACAATGACCCTTTGCTTTTGAACAAGGTGAGAAAATTTACAATTGAAATGGTTATAGTTTGACAAGCAATACATTCTAGAAGGGTGTAAAATAAGGAGAAAGATACAACAACTGAAAACTTTAAAAAGATAGAGGTGCACAGATCCGGAAAAATATGCAGTGGAGAATTTATTCACCTTGAATTCTTTCCATTTTTTTACATCACAACCCCAAACATCAATCTATTTTTTATTGGAATATAAATTACAGAGCAACACAAAGTAGTGTGCAATGAAAGAAAAATGATCAGTGTTTTTTTTCTTCAAATTAAAATCTGAAAAGTTTGGCATGGAATTATATAAAGCCCCCTTCAATAACAACAATAACATAAATAGTTGCCTTTAAAACACCCATGATTAACTTACAAAAAAAATCTACATTTGTAAAAAAAAGAAAATAAATTAAAAAAGACACGTTTAATTAAAAAGAACAAACATGTATGCCCTTAAATGTAAGAAGAGGGATTTGGAATTTGATGCAATTTGACCCAGTGAAAATCCTGCAAGTCAGGAGTCGTGGTTGGTTTAAAGGGGTTTTGTAGATGACATGAGCAGATGAGTTCTGGAGTAAATGAGGTTTTATGAGTGACTTTCTGAGGCAGACCAGAAAGTAGGAAGATGACGGTAATCAATGCAGGGTGTAGCGAAGGACAGAGAGAGGGAATAAATAATTAAATTAGGGAAATATCTAGACTGAATGCTCTTAATGTGTTTGAGAGTAGAATGTTAAAGTGTTGTCAAAAATGACACCCAGACTCATAGACAAACAGAGGAATTGCCAGTTTTGAGAGAAACTGTCCAGTTTGGCTAAAAAGGATTTTGAACCTACGAAGAGAATCTCTGTTTATCGCAGCTCAATGTCAGAAAATTTAGTTATTGTCTTAAGTTTATACCTTGTTACTGGCCAGTTATTTTCTTCAGCATTTCTGACCCAGGCGTTCTAGATTTTATTATCGAAATTAAATAGAAAAATGTCCCATATCAACTCTGAGTCCAGGTGTTTGCCAAAGGGCTGCTGTATGTGGGTATGAACACAGCTTGCTTGTTCATCCACTACCTGACAGACCATGCCCAGCGACAGGTTTTCCTGGAGACACGGCGCTGCATCGAGGGCCGCCTCAAACTCGAGCAAGAGAACCAAAGACAGGTACATAGTGACATAAAACCTCTAACAATTAATTGCTCAAATTATTATTTTTTTATTCAGCCTTTTAGATGATTAGCAGTTCTTTGATGTGGTAGAAATTGTTACCTAGGCTTTCTCTCTTGTGATTGTCCTTGAACTCCCAGTCATTTATTCCTTGCTTGTGTTGTTGCCTGACAGGAGCGGCTGGTCCTTTCAATCCTGCCTCGCTTTGTTGCTTTGGAAATGATTTCTGACATGAGCTCCATGGAGAACGAACTCAACCCCCAGGAGTTTTATAAGATCTACATCCACCAGTACAAAGATGTCAGGTGCTTACACCAACACACATTTGGGATTATGGATCTTGTAATTCAGGTCATTTATGATTGTGGACCCCTGGATTACCACCCAAAGCACAAATATGTTCCCACATGAATCAGAACACATAAGCATTTAAAGATGATTATTTGTTATATGGCAGTGACAGGCAGAAAGTGGAGGTCCTTATAGGTGCCACCCTGGGCGAGCCTCTATCTGCTGCCCCAAAGTCAACTAAAAATGCCCCCACTCACCCACCAAAGTCGATTCTGCTAAACAACCTTTTGCCATGTGAAAAAACTAACTCAGTATAATAATTAAAACAAACTGATCTGGTATTAGTAGATTTAGACAGGCATACATATGTTCACACTTGTTTCAGTGTAAAGTTATACACTGAAAAGGCAGGTTTCATGTCCTTTTTCCAAGTTAGCATAAGTTTCAACATTTTGAAACTGCATTTTAGATCATATTAGTGCAGTGAAGAATCATGTAGTTAAGATCTAACCAGTATAAGTATGTGGGATTTTGAATTAGGGAATAAAATGAGGCTAGGGTCCAGACTCCTTAAAAAATGTCTAAACTGCCCTTTATATTATCTCCAAATGATTAGCTATTAACCATAAACCAACTTCAAGGTCATCAGTGTAGGTGGTGTAGATCAATATTATCTTACAGTACTGGACACCCATTTCCTCTCACTGAACATGAAAATAAGCAATAGTAGAGATGTTAAGGGTATGGCTGAAAATAATGTTTAACTTTTTCAAACATTTTCCGTCTGGTGGCGCCACCTGGATTGTGCTGCCCTGGTCAGTCAGCCATATTGCCAATATTAGGTAGTTGCTGAGATGAAGCACTGACTAACAAAATACAGAAAGCAGCACTAGTGGGGGAAAAACTGGTAGAGGGGAAAGTCTACAATCTGACATCAGATGGAGAAGCTATGGTCATTGTTAGAACACTTGGTGATTTTGAATGAGGTGAGGTTCTTCTCAGATTTAACATACTCTTACTAATCACACTCAGCAGGAGCTAGACTGAGAAGTCAAAAGGGGACAGATAATTCCCCAAAGGCAGGTGTGAAATAATCAGGCTATTTTTAGACCTTTGAGAGCAACATCTGCTTTAAATGTTCTAATTCGGGTAAGCCATCAGTCATTTGAATTCACAGAAACATGCACTATTCTTTGTTTTGTCCTCTCTGTAGCATCCTTTTTGCAGACATTAAGGGCTTCACCCAGCTGTCCATAAACCTGTCAGCCCAAGAAATGGTCCGAACCCTCAATGAGCTCTTTGGACGCTTTGACAGACTAGCTGAGGTGAGAAACTGCATCATTCACTCTAGGATCTCTTACAGTCAAACAAGTGATTTAATTCCAGTTAATCAACAAATAATAACCTTGTTTGAGTCATGTCATTTGTCCTAATTTTTTTTACGAGTGTAAAACATGCTGTTAAACGATCAATTATTTCTACAGACTGTATTCTAAAGAGCTCTTTTTTATGTCTTATCACAGGAGCACCACTGCTTGCGGATAAAGATACTGGGAGACTGTTACTATTGTGTGTCTGGGGTGCCAGAGCCACAGCTTGCCCATGCACGTTACTGCGTGGAAATGGGCCTGGCTATGATCACCACTATAAGGTCAGTGTTTATGTAGTTGATGAAAAGAGAGAGATGTACAATAAGGTTACGTATCTGGGTTGTATCAAGGACTGAAAACACAATTTCTGGTTTACTGAAAAAGGGAATATTTCAATGCATGTTTGACCACTACAGTGCCCTCCACAGTTATTGACAACCCTGTTAAAGACATGATGGAGAAGGAAAATGCAATGTTAAGAAAAAATAGAAAAAATTTTTTTACAGATTCATTTATGCCAGGTTTATTGGCACCACTACTGTTAATACAGTTATACTACCCTTTTGCCAATATGAATGCACGTAGTCTTATATATATACCATTTCATCAGGCTAAAGCAAGCAGAGAAAGAGATCTCTGAATAGTTTCTCAGGGTTGCTCAATGTCTTGGGTCTTCTCTTATGCACTCTTCTTTTTGACTGGCTCAACTAGTTTTCTATCTAGTTAAAATCTGCCGGGTGATATGGTCGTGAAGGTTTGATATGATGTCTGTCAAACCATTTCAGTCTTGATTGGGTCACATGTTTTGGATCATCATCAGATCTTTCTATTGAAACCCATTTTCAGTTTAATTGTAGAGTGAACCAGATTCGTATTAAAATTTACTTTTAAGCATGTCAGTAGGGCCTTTGGAAGAAAAAGACCCACAGCATCACCCCTCTTGCACCATACTTAACAATCTGCAGGGCATGTTTTACACAGTCATCCTTTGTTGAATGCCAAACCCATTTTTGCTCAATCCTGTGAAACAGGATTAGTGGTTAATTGAAAAAACTTCGTATTCCTTATGATCATAGATCAAGACCATGAAAGCCCCACATCTCAACCAATCAGTGCCCTGAGAAAATATAAAAAGGAAGAGCATTGCATGAACATGTTCCTTGGTCCAGCAGAATTTTTGTAAGAGATATCAAATCATGAACCTAATTCAGAGATGGATTATTTTAAAGCTTGTTCCACTTGGAAGCTGAACATTACCCATAGATGCATTTCAACATTTATCATTAGCGCTCCATGCTCTCCCAAATGATCCATATTATGTATTTACATCCATTCTCACATTGCTTGTATCCTTTCCAAAAGACTATTTAAAATCACAAATAGGTTTCAGTTTTGACATTTATGACCTCTCCAGCCTGCTGGACTGGATCATTTTTCTCTGTGTGAACCTTTGAGTGCAAGGGTGTTTCAAAGCCATTGGGAAGCAGTAAAATTATGAATTATTGATTAAAAATGTGAGATAGATTCATACATTATTATTATGTAGTAATTAGTGCCTTTGCTTTTTTTGTTTAAGTCCAGATTTCCCACTCTTCATTGTCATCGGTCCACTCAGTCCAGTTTGACCTGTTTTACATGAATACGGACATGTCCAGAGTCTTTAGCCCTGAGCTGATTTAGCAAGTTAATAATCAACTTCAGTCAGGAGCGGTCTTTGGTGTTAGGTTAAGTTCAGTCTGTTCCCTTTAAGAAAACCTGAATAGGTTGAACATACATATATGGTCCAGTAAAGTTTCATCTTAATCTAATTTGACCAAAACAATCAGTTCCAGTTAGAGTCCAAGTACCCAGTGAGCAATAGGTCTAATTTTAACATTGAAAATATACATAGACCTCATGGACTTGAGTTATTGATACATCTATTCGTAGTGATACGTTTGTATGTTTAGTCATGGTTTAGACCAGTAGTTCCCAACTTGGGGTCATCCCTAGAGATCGCAGAGGGTCCACAGAATTTTGTCTGTGCTGAGGTTGTGAGGTTACCAAAATTATATCTGTAAATATTATAATTATAAAGTCCAAAAGACAAAAAGAAAATTGTCTATATAACCTTCAGTGTAAAACAACAAGCATAAGAGCAAAAACTTACAATTGCTGCTTATGTTTTGCAAATAAAAGTTTGCAATTAATCAATCTTAATGCGTGTTGGGGTTGGGGGGTCCTGCCTTCTCTTGGACACAGGCAAAGGGGTTCCTTAAGCAAAAAAGGTGGAGAAACACTGGTTTAGACCATGCAAAACAAACTTGTCTAAAAGTGATCTAAGTTTAGGCTTAGATTTGAAAATTCAGAAAATCTAAAAAAGAAGTCTGTAAATAATGGCCAAAAACAGGCAACAATTGCTTCATTTGATTTGTGTATTCTAAAGTAATTTCCGCTTATTCTCAGTTGTGACATTGTGGTAATAATATCAGTGGGTGGAAAACTCTTTTTTTTCTTTGCAAAAAAAAAAACAATTACACTGTACAGAAGGAAGGAAACACATTTTTTAATCTAAAGTGCCATTAAACAATCGAGCTGTTGAGGATGTGTGGTGACAGCATCATTCATCAGAGACCAAGTTCTGTTTGTTGCTATAAGAAAAATGTCAATTGTAATTTGCAATGTGTTTCATAGTTTTTGGCATGAGTAAAGTATCATTAAAATAGTTGCTTTAATAATGCCAGACTCGTCCAGAAGCAGCTGAATTTTGATTTGGACATGAGGATCGGTATCCACTCTGGCTCTGTCCTCTGTGGCGTGCTGGGCTTGCAGAAATGGCAGTTCGATGTCTGGTCGTGGGATGTGAGCATCGCCAACATGGTGGAAGCAGGAGGAATACCTGGGTGGGTGTATCCAAAATAAGCGCAGAGAACCACCTAGATGGTCAGTTTTGTGGCGAGATGATGCGTAATCCATGTTTGTCTTTCACTTATACAGACGTATCCACATCTCGAGGGCCACTCTAGATTGCTTGGGAACGATATACAAAACAGAGGACGGTCATGGCCGTGAAAGGAATGAGTTTCTGCGAAAACACAACATCGACACCTTCCTTATTTGCCCTCTAGAAGACAGGAATCAGGACCATTCTGAGCCTATAAAAGTCCAGAAGGGCATTCGGACCTGGAACCCAGAAATCCCTTTTGGCCATGCTATTGATATGAACAGTGTAAGTGAAGGGACACAAAGTAAGAATAATAAAGAGTTTGCATTTATGAGCTTAGTTGTCCGTTTTAATGTAAGGAGACGGCAAATATTTGCATTTTATTTGCATCAGCCTTTTTTATGTTGCTCCCTTACAGATTTTGGCCTCCTTCACCAACGGTTCTCTGCCCAGTTTATGGCAATCCACCTCCAGAGAGATTAACAAACGCATCAAACACGCCATCGAGATTCGAAGCAGTGAGCGCATGCACAAGGAGCACATCACTGGTCTGACCCTGGTGTTCAAAGACACACACATAGAGAACAAGGTACGCAGGTACAGTATAGTCCCAGGTCATAATCAATCTATGGAGGTAATGTACTTGCTGTTCGTAGTTAGCAATTATTATCACAGATTTTAGTAGTTAAAATGAACTAAAATAAATCAATTTGTTTCATTTAGTTCTCCCAGATCAGAGATGAAATGTTTAACTCCAACATGGTCTGCTCCTTCATCGTGCTCCTCTTTCTCATGGCTGCCCAGGCTGTCATCCCTACTCCTAGGTGGGAAGATGCCTCGTTAACGCTTTTTATGATGCAGGAAGCATGAAGAACTAAATATTTAGAGCATTACACCTATATAATTAGCAGACTATTTTGAAAGACTCCCAACATTTAAGAAACATAATATACACCCCCCAAAAAACAACAGCAAGAAAAAGAGAGGGCTAAAAAGTATAATCAAAACTAAAAATATTTTAATTGATCCCAAAGATGTGAGGATAAAACAATCCAGAATCTATAGGTAATGATCCAAGGAAATAACAAAGTATAAAATTTTGACAGAAATTTTATTTTAAAATAAAAGCATAAATCCAGGACAAGACAGCACAAAGAGGTCCAAAAACACCACAGATAGCAACAAAAGAGGCAAATAAAACATACAATTTGGTGCTAAATGAAATAGAAACTATAAGCGTTCCCAATTATGTTTGATAGTTCTAGGTCTCCATAATTTTGTACACCGTCTATGTGTATCTGCACAAATATGAAAAACTATTTTTTAGAATTTAAATTTTGGGGTTGTACTTTCAATTTTATTGTTTTTCGGTGCATATATAATGTATGCTTCTGATTATTTAATCAATTGCCTCTGAAGAATGAATAAAGGATTATTCTATTCTACTTTATCCTTATCTGTTCTATTCTATTCTAAAGTACAGTAGATAAAAAGTAGAAACAAATTTTAAGTTCGCTTTTTTAAACACAAAATGAAAATCATATAATCACTAAACATTTTATATTACTTGACACCGAATAGTACACTGCATTGCAAAACAACTAAGATAAGACAAAAATGAATTAAAAGTAGAAAACAAATGATTAAAATTAATAAATGATCAAAAAAGTGGTTAAAAAACCCATAAATAGCCAAAATTAAGACAAACTGATCAGTGAGAACTTCATAATTACCACAAAAAAACACTCACATATACAAAATTAAACTAAATCTATCTATCTATCTATCTATCTATCTATCTATCTATCTATCTATCTATCTATCTATAAACTGTCAATATTTTTCTCAATACGTATAGCTTAAATTTTCTGTGCTGGAGTACTAGTTTTCTTCCTCTTGTCCACTTGCAGACTGGTTCCTGTCGCCCTTCAGTTTTCCCTCTTTCTTCTTGCCTACTTGCTGCTGCTGCTTGTTGCCCTCGCCGAGGAGTTCAAGTGGACTCCAGCAGCTCTGCAGAAGTTCTGCTGCTGGATCCACGAAAACAACAGCGCCCGAAACCTCCTCACGCTCATGGCCATCATCACCAACTTTGGCTTGGCTTCAACTGACATGGTGAGGGCTGGAATGACAGAAAGGCTGAGAAAATTAAAGGGCCCTTTCTTCATCTGCTGTTTCCCCATCTGTTTTATTTGATCACTTGTTTAAATTTGTAATCAGATTTAAGATGGATTTCTATTAAAGAAATACAAAATTATCTTTAGGGCGGGTAGTTCCTGGCTACATTTTGGATATGATGAATCTATCCTTGGTAAACGGATATGTACCACAGGAATTTAAAATAGCCATGATTAAACCTTTACTCAAGAAACCTTCCCTTGATCAAGATGACTTAGTGAATTACAGACCTATATCTAACCTTCTTTTCTTATCCAAAGTCCTTGAGAAAATTGTTGCTAATCAAGTCTGTGAGCATTTAAACAGTAACGAGCTGTTTGAAGAGTTTCAGTCAGGTTTTAGAGCTCATCATAGCACTGAAACAGCACTGGTGAAGGTTACTAATGATATTCTCATGGCCTCAGATACTGGACTGGTGTCTGTTCTGGTTTTGTTAGATCTCAGTGCTGCTTTTGACACAGTCGATCATAATATTCTCCTAGAAAGGCTTGAACATGTTGCAGGAATCAAAGGAACAGCACTAGGCTGGTTTAAATCATATTTGTCTGATAGATTCCAGTTTGTTCATCTAAAGGATAAATCTTCTTCACTCTCAAGGGTTACTTGTGGAGTTCCACAGGGTTCTGTGCTTGGACAAATTCTTTTCACCATATATAACCTCCCAATTGGTAGAATCATTAGACAGCATGGGATAAATTTCCACAGCCATGCAGATGATACACAACTATATATATCCATAAATCCTGATGAACCGAGACAGTTAGGTAGATTACAGGCATGTCTGGAAGACATAAAAACATGGATGAAACTAAACTTTTTGCTTTTAAATTCTGACAAGACAGAAGTTGCTGTCTTTGGACCAGAAATTCTCAAACAGAAACTGATTAGTCAATCACTTCATCTGGATGGCATTAAATTGGCCCCCAGCAAATAACGTAAAGAACCTCTGCGTTATTTTTGACCAAGACTTGACATTTAAATCCCATATTAAACAGGTTTCTAGGATTTCTTTCTTTCACCTCTGGAATATTGCTAAAATTAGAAACATCCTGTCCAGGAGTGATACTGAGAAACTAGTCCATGCATTTGTTACCTCAAGGCTGGACTACTGTAATTCTTTACTATCAGGTAGTCCACAAAATGCCATTAAAAGCCTTCAGTTGATCCAAAATGCGGCAGCAAGAGTTCTGATGAATATTAAAAAGAGTGATCACATTTCTCCTGTTTTAGCTTCCCTTCATTGGCTCCCTGTTAAATCCAGAATAGAATTTAAGATCCTTCTTCTTACATACAAAGCCCTTAATAATCACGCTCCATCATACATCAGAGATCTAATTGTTCCATATGTTCCTAACAGAGCACTTCGCTCTCAGACTGCAGGTTTACTTGTAGTTCCTAGGATTTCTAAAAGTAGAATGGGAGGCAGATCTTTTAGTTATCAGGCTCCTCTCCTGTGGAACCAGCTCCCAGCTTTAGTCCGTGAGGCAGACACTCCGTTTACTTTTAAGGCCAGGCTTAAAACTTTCCTTTTTGATAAAGCTTATAGTTAGAGTGGCTAAGGTCATCCTGAGCTATCTCTGTAGTTATGCTGCTATAGGCTTAGACTGCTGGAGGACAGACTTACCAATTTTCTTTACTCTGCTACTTCCTTTTCTCCTACAACTCTCCAGTTGTATTACAGTACATTCTGCTATTTCGACTGTTAACTTTGTGTTCTCTCAGTGTTTTTCTCTCCATAGAAGATATACCTGGTCTGGTATCCTGCTTGGCTGCAATGCCCTGTTGGATGGGGGGCATCGACTGGGATGATGCTCCCAGTAACTGAACATCCACTGTGTCCTGTTATTAACTTTTTACTTTCTGTAACATAGAAAGTTCTCTTATATCAGATCTTCTGTTCCTTCTGTGTTTCTGCTCTGTCTTCTCAAACCCCCAGACGGTCGTGGCAGATGGCCGCTCCTACTGAGCCTGGTTCTGTTGGAGGTTTCTTCCTGTTAAAGGGGAGTTTTTCCTCTCCACCGTCGCTACATGCTTGCTCAGTATGAGGGATTGCTGAAGGATTGCTGTGGTTGGAAAGTCTGCATCAACGGGGCCCAACCTCACGCCAATGACTGACGCAATCTGCTGGGATTCCTTAAATAGGAAACTTTTTAACTGATTGGAATGTTTGTATAAATGTATTGAAATGACTTCTTGTTAAGTGCCTTGAGATGACATCTGTTGTGAATTGGCGCTATATAAATAAACTGAATTAAATAAACTGAATTAATTAGAATGTAAAGTCATGTTATTTTCTCGTTTTCATCACAATTATAGAGCAGAGTTGCCGTTAAAGTGGTACTAATAGCTTGTGTGTTGCTGTCACCATGTGGCCAAAAATCAGATGGTGCAATTCAGCCAAAACAGTTCAACATTTTGTAAGTATATGCAATCAGAAAGTTCAAATATATCATGGAGAGTGAACAATATGTTATCTTGTGTGTTGCATCTAGGTGTGGTGTGTCCTAACAGCCACAGGAGAAGCTGACATAATGGAGAAGAAGACAGGGTCACGTTCAGTCACCATCTGCACTTATCCTGAGGTGGAGACAGACCGCTTTATTTTTCATCTTGTTTCACTTAAAGATCACATCTCATTTTATTTTGTTTAGCTGCTTTTCAGAAAGGTGCATGTCTAAGCCACTTATATCATGGTCCACACTCTCTGGCTCACCCTGGTAAAGGGTGGGCAACATTTCACAAAGACAAAGCATACAGACAGGGTGATGTCTTTGTACATTGTCTCTTATATAGGCTACTCCCTTTTTTCACCCTGTGGTGACCCATTTTCGTTTTTCTGGCAAAGGCCACCCACCAGATTTTCATTTAAAATTTCCTGGTATTTGAAGAATTCATGATGTCTTAATTTCGTACAACATTTCGAGAACCTTTGGAAAAGAAACAGACCCACAGCATCACAGATTCTCTGCTGTACTTAACAACAGGCATGAATTACTTTCCTACACATTCCCCTTTTCTTCCTGCACAGATCCCACCACGGTGTTTGTTAGTCTAAGTTTATCTATAGTGCATTCCATGCACAGAGCAACACAATGTGCTTATCATCAAAAAATGAAAATACTACTAAAAGTGCAGATGCAAGGACAAAAAATGTTTATTGCAGAAAATGAGGAGATTGCATTGACAAATTGAAATTGTTTGTTGATGAAAAGCTGAATCTTAGTCTCATTTATACCAGTTCCAGTTAAAGTTGGGGTGGTAGTAATGTGAGTTTATTTACATTTGTGACGATAAGACAGAAAAGCTGTTGTTGTTTTTTCCTGGCACCCACCCTGACAACTGATTGTCATGGGAAAACTAGACATTTTTCCATGTAGCCTTAAGCGCTCCAAGACTCTTTGTCTTTCCCATCCTACTCACTATGTTGGGTGGCAAAATAAAAATCCTCCCATGTAGTGGCTGGTGGGCTAGAGAAATGCCACATTTACACTTTAAAGGAACAGAAAGTCATGGATTAGGCTATTTATTAAAAGTTCCTAAAGATGCTGATTAACTTGAAAACCGTAATGTATATGTAAATATAAATTTAAAAAAAGGCATCAGTTTCTTTCATTTTAGAGGAATTATTAGGGGTGCCACTAACTGCATCAGAGTTTTCAATAAGAGCTGTAGAGAAGCGTGAATTAAAAACTGACCTCCCTGCTACGTTTTTGTCGCTTTAGATCTTCATGCTGAGCGGCGTGGTCGCGATGGTGACGTGCGCCGTGTTTCTGCGCCTGAACTCCATGCTGAAGCTGGCTGTGCTGCTGCTGGTGGTGACGGTGTACTCCTACCTCATCCACCTCGCCTTTGTCAGGCTCGCACGCAGCGACGTGCAGCACATGTCAGTTTGTTTACGCATTTTGCCAGAGAGCCGGTTCATTTGAGTGCAAAACGAAGATTTTTATTCCAATTTCCCATTTATTCATCTCTGTTATTTCAGGTCCCACTATGTCAGGAGAAAAGGGATTTCCTTTCTTCTCATGGCAATGTTTATTATCGCTGTCTTCTACAATGGGCGGCAGGTATTTATAACTGGTTATTTTCTCTATTGAAACCATTTAATTACTTTTTCTTTCAGTACCTAGTGGAGTAGAGTCACCCTCATGTTTCTAGCCAGCTTTCCCGAGTGAATGTTGATGCTGCCTCTAGCTGCATATCTGTTTGCCTTCCAGTGGGAGGCCACTGCCAGACTGGACTTCTTGTGGCGTCTGCAGGCCCAGCAGGAGGTGGAGGACATGAGGGAACTGCGAGAACACAACGAGTGTTTGTTGAACAACATCCTGCCCTTTCATGTCGCACAGCATTTTCTGGAGCGCAGCAGACACGATGAGGTAATGGAGACATCTCTTCCCAGAGGCTCCCGAGACATTTTGTGGCTGATTCTATGAATGAACAACCTGGATTAGTACCGAATGATAAATATAGATGCATCGATCAGGCTTTTCCGGATCGATACCAATATCCGATATATATTCACTTTTAGGTCTAACCTGACGATTTTTATGATGACACCCAAATTAAACATTGAATTACATGTTGTTGGTTGATGTGTTCACTGACAAAAAAATGGTGCGATTTCTTATTGTTGACGCATTTGATGAACAGAGATAAAAAAATGTAAACTTCTTAGTATCTAACCTTCCGATCACCAACCAAATCGGGGGGGAAATTGGCCGCTTTACGTCTCTAGTTGTTTGATCGGTGAATCTCTATGAATGTGTTTGTCACAATTTTCACTGCAGGAGCTTTATTCCCAGTCCTACGATGAAGTGGGTGTCATGTTTGCTTCTGTTGCTGGGTTCGATGAGTACTTTGAGAAGAAAGAGGTCAAACATGAAGGAGTGGACTGTCTCCGAATATTGAACGAGATCATAGCCGGCTTCGATGAGGTGATTACGACGCAGGGGACCGATATGTTCGTTTAAGTGTGCCTCTTGAAAGAACTACTATCTGTTTGGCAAGAAATACATACATATTTATAAAGTATAGATAAAAAGTATAAATCAAGGTGTGGAATATTTAAGCAGTTGCTTTTTTTCTTCTTCTAAACAAGCTATTGGAGGAATCTTATTTCCACTATGTGGAGAAGATCAAGACAGTTGGAAGCTGTTACATGGCAGCGTCTGGTTTAGCTCCAAATGACCAGGTGAGATTTTAAGGTTTCATGGTTTTACCTAAAAGAGAACTAATAACCCAACTTGAAGTTGGTTCAAATATGTGTAACTATAACCCCACTAATATTGAATTTCCTTACCTAGTTGCATCACAACCACACACTTTCTGTTGACATCAGCAACCTCTCTAGGCATTCTTCTGGTTGGATAGTTGACCATTTTCTGACCAGTTGTTAGAGCCCATTTAAATGTGTTGCTTGTGTTGCCACTGGCCCTACTTGTAAGCTCAATCAACAAGAATGAGGTTGCACTATTCCAGAAGCTTAATTCTAGCCTGCTTTATGCATTCTAAAGTCAGTTTTGATGTGTGTTTAGAATCATTGTCCTGCTGAAACACCTCACTATGTTTAGAAGGAGTCTAAAATTAATACTACATTCCTGCACTATCCCACTTTTTGTATGATCAGATAAAATTTTGTTTGTGTGCTTTTATTTCTGGCACACGACCCGTATCAAACCGTCCACCCATATTTTTTTCCAGGGACCGTCGGCTGAGTGGAATCACCTCAGTGAGCTGGTTTTGTTCGCTTTGGCAATGCAGGAGGTCTTAAGAGAAATAAACCACCAGTCCACACAAAATTTTAAGCTGCGTGTGGGTAAGTGACTAAGCTCCTGGATGTAGCTCCTTTCACAATTATTGGCACCCCTGTGAAAGATGGGGGGGATAAACTCATTGTTTCGTGCAGTGCTGTAATCTAAGACAAAAAATGTCAAATTTAGAAAGGATTGTGGAGGAAGAAAATCCTGCATTGTTAAAAATTTTGTGGGGGGGATTTTTTTGTTTCGTTTTTTAGCACTTATTCTTCTCTAAGTACTTTTCCTCTCTTACGCTCTCTTCTCTGCTGACTCCATGGGTTTTTTATAGGATTTAGGCCTGGGTACTGAGATGGTTATGGAAGATAGTTAATTGTTGAAATTTCTGTTGAAACGGTTCAAGATGCCATGTAATCTAACAAGGTTTCCAAGGACTTTGGTCAAGAAACTGGCCCAAAACCTTACAGTTCTTCCACCATACTTAACAATAGGCATCAGGTGCTTTTCCATATATCTTTTTTTATTCTTTGTTTTACTCCACCCTCTCTATGAGATTTGGAACTTGTATTACCTCATTTTCCATGCTCCTTCATACTGTACCTGATGGAAAAACAAACTTTGGTTCTTGTCCAGCGTTATTTGTCACAGTTAGTTATTCTGAACTGTTTAAATATTGCTCTGACTGTAGACGGGGCAAGTTTAGGCAAGTGGCTATTTTCTTGTGGCTATTTCTTGACTTGTAAAGATCTCCATGCATCTAAATGGCATGTTATCTTGTCTTTCCCTTTTTTTTAAGAGTGGCTAAGAGAAATTGACTACTGCCATGTACACAGCAGGAAACCAATAAGGAATGGATTACCAATTTAATGTTCCCTTATCAACATTATCAATTAAAAAAAATAATGTAGAAATTTAAAAAATGCCTCATTACATTTATTTTGTAGGAATTTAAAGCAGTGGGATTTTATGGCTGTTTAACAGGTGATTAAAATGTGTTTTGAAATTAGTTTTTTTTGTTGGTGTAAAAATGTGTTACTAAACTTAATAACCTTATTTTAAGGCTTTTAAAAATATATTTATCAGGAATGCCAATAGATGTGATGTCCTGTGGTGATGTCATAAACCTCCAACCAAATATTTTATCAACACTGGACTCTTCTAGGTATTGCCCATGGCCCTGTGATTGCAGGAGTGATCGGTGCCACCAAACCCCAGTATGATATCTGGGGATCGACGGTGAACCTGGCCAGTCGCATGGACAGCACAGGTGTGAGTGGACGCATCCAGGTTCCTGAGGCCACCCGCAAGATTTTGTCAGAATGGGGATTCGTTCTGGAACTTCGAGGAGAAATATTTATTAAGGGGGTGAGATTGTGTGACTCCTGGAGATAGTAATGGTCATAAGTCATGTTTAGGCTTAATTACATTTATGTATAAGAATATTTACATTGAGTTCATACTTAGAGCATTCATTTTATACAAAAGTATTCAAAAAACTGAATTGTATTTTGGGGGGATTTTATGTGATAGACCAACACAAAATAGCCCATAACTGTGAAACAGAAGGAAAAAGAGGCTTGCTTTTGATTTTTTAAAATAATAAATCTGAAGTGTGGCATGCATATGTAATTAACCCACCTAGATTTGTACTTTGTAGAACCATCTGTTGCTGCAGTTACAGCTGCAGTTTGTTACAGTACATTTCCACCACCTTTGCACATCTAGACACTGAAATTATTGACCATTCTTAATTTGGAAATGGGTTAATCTTAGCCAGATTGGATGGGCAGTGCATGTGAACATCTGTTTTCGAATTTTGCTACAGATGTTCATTTAGATTTAGGTCTGAACTTTGATTGGGCTATCCTAACACATATGCTTTTAATTAAATTGTTGTATTGTAGCTCTAGCTGCACTTTTAGGGTTGTTTTCATGCTCAAAGTTGAAACTCGGTCCCTGTCCCAAGTCTTTTGCAGCTTCTAACAGGGTTTCTTGCTGGATTTCCAATGTATTTAGTTCCATCCTTCTTCGCATGAACTCTGAGCAGCTTCCCTTTCCCAGTGTTGAAAAACCTCCCCATAGCATGATGCTGCTACCACCACGATTTCCATGGAGATTATGTATTCAGAGTGGTGTGCTGTGATAGTTTTACTTGACATAACATTTTGGTTGTTAGCAAAAAAAAAAATTTTTAAATCTCACCTGACCAGAGCACCTTGTCACATGTTTGCGGTCTACTGCAAACATGACTACTTATATCTTCTTTTAACAGCTTTATTCTTGTCTCTCTTCTGTAAACCCCCGATTTGATTAGTGAACATATATTTTTTTCACAACTCAAGGCTACTATTTGTTGGTCTATCAAATAAAATCCCAGTAGAATACATAGAGGTTTGTTGCTTTAACATATTTTTACAAGTCACTGTTTGTATAAATGTACCTTATTGAACTGCCTTGGGTGTGACTTAAAGAGGATCTTCTGCATTTTATTTCCTTAGGTGAGTGAGTGCCAGGGAAAAGTTCGTACATATTTCATCAGCACCATACGCAGTAAAAGGGCCGGTGTCGGAGGAGGGAAGTACCCAGGGGGGCGAGCAGGAGGTCGAATGACCCTGGCCGGAGTGGTGCACGGTCTCGTCCAGGCCAGGCACAAAGAGAAGTTGAGAAAGGCCAATGGAAACTTTGGTCTAACTCCCCGCAAACTTCAGTGCTGATGACTGCATGAAGGAAATTACATGGTTCACAAATGGTGTTTCTCCAAGTTTACAGGACGGAGCCAAAACTTGCCAAAAATCCTTGTTCTGGTTTCCTCTGTGTTCTCCTGACTGGGAAAGTCCTCTGTGACTTCCTAAACTATGTGGTAAAGGTTCGGAGTTGTGTGTCTGAACATTGCTTTGAAATTAACTTGAGGATATTGTTCTTGATGCCATTTTGTAAAGTTAAGGAAAAGCCAACAAGTCTACCTCAATTAAGCCAGCTCAAATGGCCTATTAAGCAGTGAAAAATGTTTTTACTTCATTTCATTTTCTTTTACCTACTTTGTAGTGCTCACAGGTAAATTCTGCTTGCTCATGTGTTATCTGCTGCTTGGTTTCTCATTTCTTGTTTTTGTATGAACTAAATACTCATGTAGGTCTTCTCTTGCAAATCAAAATACAGAAAAATTTAATTTCTTGAATTAACCACATATTTCACAGCAGACCTGATACAATATGTGTTGTTGCTATTTGGGGTTATTTTGCAGGGATGAGTAAAAACGTTCTGCATACTTTACAGATATGCATTGTACTATTTTAAAATTTTGTTTCAGCCAATAAAAAGGCCAAATAGAAATAAGCATTTCTTTTTTTACTTGAAATAAATTATTGATTTACTCTGAAGTAGTGATGTGTAGTGCTGAGAGGAAATTAAAATTTAACTATTTGTTTATGCAATTTCTTCTTCCAATTTAGTGCCAGTCTGAAATATTTTCTTTTGTGATTAACGTGGTTGTTTTATCAGGCTTAAAACAACTGGCTATAAGCCTAAAGGAACTTGTGGATTATAAGTACAAAAAAAATTAAAACAGGTAAGAAGTCCTCTGTTTTTTACTTAAGGGAACAGTTTTCACCAGAATACATGTGGTAAATATTAGGAAAAAAACGTATTTTAATGCGTTAGACAGAGAGTACTGTAGGATTGACTTTTCTGCATCTCTATTAGTCATGACTGCGGCTACCGCGGGTATTCAGCGAAGATCGTATATTCTGAAAGATGCCTTACTCTGGTATGGAGAAAATTTATAAACAAGAATTCTCATGTCCTGTTGCCACTTTATACTGTTTACAAAACACGATAATAAATAGACGGTGCAGATTAACTCTTAATTTTATCCCAAAATACGAAGTCCATTTAGGGCTGGGATGTGAAACAGCTTAAAATAAAACAACAAAAATCAGTCGATATAAATAAGACTTGTTAGGCAACAAAACAAGATACTAAATGATAAAGGTGCAGAACAGGTAAAGCGCAAATCGAAGAACAGATTACCTATTGCAAAGTGGTCACATGAATGTAAGAAATGGAAACACACAAATGGGTGACCAATAAAATGTAGCACAAAACTATGCTAACTACATTAAACCCGTACAACAACAACAAAAAAACCCCAAGAAAAACCAATATGTTTTTTAAACCAACACTGAACGACATGCAAAACAGAATGTGCATTTGATCTCCCTTAACTATAATAACCCTAAATAAAATTCCGTGCAACTAGCTGCCTTACATTGTCACCTAATTAGTAACTGAAGTGGGCCTGTGTGTAATTTTACCTCAGTATAAATATCTTATGTATAAAAATGCTGTTATGTGAGGACCTCAAGGGGTTTATAGACAAACATATCAAACAGGCAGCTTCAGGAAAGCCAAAGAACACACCAGACAGGTCAAGAAGTAGGTTGTGGATAGGTTTCCAAACGTTGAGCCTCTGACAGAACACTGTTTAATCCATTGTCTGAATATGGATAGAGTAAGGCAAGGGCAGCATTAACCAGATAAGCAGCCAATAACGTCCAAGGAAGCTCTGGAGGAGCTGCAGAGATAAACAGCTCATGTGCGAGAATCTGCAGATAACTATTAACTACTAGTCATGCTCTGCACAAATCTGGCCTTTTTGCAAAAGGAACTATAAGAAAGACATAAGACAGTCATAAGAAGTCATGTTTGCCACAAGCCAAGTCATGGTTTGGTTTGAGTCTTTAAATGAAAACGGTCTTCTCGTGTTAAGATGCTGGCGTTTGATGAAATGCGGTGGTGGCAGCTTTTCTTCAACAGGAATTGCGAAGCTGGTCAAAATTGGTGGAAAGATTGTTACAGAGAAATCTAAGAAATACAAAAGGAAGTCTGTTATAGGCAACAAAAGGCTTCAAACTGGGGTGGAGGGTCACAGTCCAACCCGAAACATGCAATGAAAGCTGCAGAGGAATACATCAAAGCTTATATGAGCTATATGTGTTAGCATGCCCCAGTCAAAGCCCAGATATGTATGATGGGTCAAAATTGTGAAAAGGTATGCACACTTTAATTACTTGGATCCACGTTATTGAAAATAAATTATATGACATCTTAGAAAATCGTAAATATTTCCCAAAGACTTCTAAATAAAGTAAAAAACAAAAAAAATCAGTAAAGTTGAAAAACATGTTTTTGAACATCTGTTCAGAGTGAGAGCTCTTCGTGCAGTTCCCTCTCTGTGGAGGCACGCGGGCTCCGCTGGCTGCTCTGCCTTTGATTGTTGTGTCGCCGGGGAGAAAGTTGCTCTTACAGCCTCTTCGCTTTGTTTTGCCTCACTACCATACAACCATGGCGGACAACCAGGAGGATAAGCTGTTCAAGGCGGAATACGCTAAAAGCGGCCGCGCCTTGTGCAAGAAATGCAAAGATAGCATCGCTAAAGACTCGCTGAGGATGGCCATCATGGTGCAGGTGAGGAGGCGACGTCTGGGGGGGATTTATCCGAGAAATTCCCCCCTTTTGGAAGCTAATTATATGCCTGATGGCATCTAACCGATTTGGCTTATTGTGCACACATGAGTCATTGTGAACTTACTAGAGAGAGGTAGAAAATGATGGTGAAAAAGTGGTTCCAGTTCTGCTAAGTGGGGCCCTAGTTAGCATTTAAATGGCTGACAATGTGTGCTAAGTTGTTGCTCACAAAGAGCCGCTCAGCTTTTCTTTACATTTTATTGTGTTCATTGATTCACCGGACTTATCAATAAGCTAGATATCAGTAAAAGCGGCGCCGAATAACGCAATTGAAATTGCATAGACATCCATTCAACCTGAGAGCACCGCTGCACCCTCCACCCCATCCTCCCAGGGAGAAATACGTATTTAAGTCCTGCTTATCGGGCTTCTTAAAGTCATGGTCTGTGGAGCAGCTCCGGTGTAGGTACCAGATCTGCTCGGGTAGTGATCAGTCTGAGAGAGTAACATCAAATTTCCAGCATTTAATTCCAAAAATTAAGCAACTATTTGATGTATGGCTCAGAAGAGATCAGTCTCTTAAAGGCAGAATTCTCCTGTCAAAAACAGAAAGAATGTCTCGATTAGTATATCCAGCAAAAGTGATAGATGTCCCCAAATCTTTCATTAAAAGCTTTGATTCTGCTCTCTAACTATTTGAGCAGAACTATACTTAATAATCCTGATACTCAAGGAGGCCTAAACATGTTAGATTTAAATACTTCAAATACAACTTTTAAGTTTAACTGGATTAAATACTTTATAAAAAACAAAAATAAAATATGGTATTTGATATCAAACCTTATCTTTAAAAACAAAAAGTGGGAGGAATTGAGTTTCTTTTACGTTGTGATTTTGATAACAAAATTCCCATTGCAGGCTTTATTATGTTGGCTTCTTATTTACTAACATAATTTTCCCCCACACACATACCTGATTTGGAATTACAAATTCATTAAATATAAAAATAAATCAATATTCTATGAATATGAAAATGGTCCCAAAATAATATAAATTATGTCTCCCAACTGTCATCTTTTTACATATACTGAGTTTCTGACAACCTTTAACAGTCCAATATCTGTGAAGGATTACTCTATAGTTTTTGATGCAATTCTGGTTGGTTTTGTTAGACTGTTGCAAGATGGGAAGGAACCAAATTTACAGTCATCTCCAAAAGACCTTTTCATTAATGGAATCCATATTCTGGACAAAAAATTTAATAATGCATTTCTCAGATATATAGTTAATTCGCAAATGATTCCTAGATGTCAGTTCTATTGGAACAATATAATGACTAATATCAATTGGTCGATGATATGGACTAATGCGGATAAACACATGGTCATCAACAAAACTAAGGAAGTTAATTTAAAATAGTTAATCAGAAATATCCTACAAAACATTTTCTAAAAAATATAGAAGAGATTTAGATGATTCTTGTACATTCTGTAATTCACTACAGAGACAATTCCACACCTCTTCTATGAATGTATATCTGTTAAATATTTTTGGTATGAGATAGAACTTGTAATTTTACTATGCCTTGCTATCAATATTAAACTACAATTAAGGGACATTATTTTCTTTAGAGATTAAAAAGGTCTTGGTAAATCTCATTCCTTTATCCTTAATTTTCAGATTTTATTTGGAAAATTCCTCATTCATAAGTCTAAATGGTCCAATAAAAACCCCAATATGTCCAGATTTAAGCCTGAAATAAGAATCTATCTTGATACTTTGAAATGACTAACTAATCTGAAAGCTATTAGAACTCTAAGTTACTTAACTTCCTTTATTTCAAAAGGAATCTTATTAAATACCCCTTTCTTCTTTTTGTTAAAAATGTATATTTTCTTTCTCATGTAACTTAACATCACTATTTTGTTGTCAAAAAAATGTGTACTTATCTCCTGTGCTTGTGTTTTAATCTGTTTTGTTCTTTGTCAATTTTTTTAATAATAAAAGATCTGCTCTGGTAGCCAGACCTGCTCGGGGGCCTGCGTCTAATTATGACGTCATATTACATGATTGGCTGGACGTCAGCACGTTGACGTAGTGTGCATTTTTCAGAACTTTATTGAACAAATAGCAAGTATACAACACACAAACAAAGGAAGTATACAGAAGAATTCCACAGATGCAAACAGTCAGGGGTGTTTATATAAATACTGTAAAAATCTACATATATGAATTGTTTTGGGAGCCTTTTTCTTAATAGTCTGATATTGATTTGATGTATAGTTAAACATTTAGCATCTTTTTGGGATATTCTTAAAAAAAAAAACAGAATAAAACATTTTATCATCGTAAGGGAAAATCCGTCAAAATATGGTTAATAACAACCTTTTAAATTCTTTCCAAAGCACATGTGTGAAAGAGCTGTACCAGAAAAGATGTCACGTTTTCTTGATGATCCCACATGAGCTGTTATTAACATGTATTTCTCGTTTACATTTCACCATATAGTGCTTGGCAGGGTTAAAAATGGGGCGCAATGTAGTCTGTCAGAGAGTGGTGTTGCCGTAGTGTGACGTTATCGTCAAGCGCAGGGCCCCCGAGCAGATCTGGTACCTACACCGGCTTAGCAATCATTCGCTTTTTTTTTTTTTTTTTTTACTGTAAAGGGTAATGATTTAGTTCAGGTTTAATTAGTGAGTCAGTGCCTTCAGTAAAAGTCAGTAGTCTAACATTTATCACCTAATTAATGCTGACAATGTTAGTGAAGGAGCCCTGGTCACATAACGGATCTCTTTCCTCCTCATCCTCTGACTTTGCAAGATCAATATTTGCAAGATCAATCTGATGAAAAATATATTCAGTTTCCGACTAAAAAATTACATGTTTTTTTGTTGTTTTTTGCACCATCAACGTATTGTATTTTTTTGATTTAATTAGTTTTTATTATTTTATTAGGTTGAGAACTTGCCCAATCGGTGGCTGCCAAATACTTTTTTGCCCCACTGCATGTCTCCTCACTTAGACGCTCACATAATTATGTTCCAACCACCATCTCTGATGTTTGCTGTTTCTTCATCGTAAACACACTGTGGACACTTTGTGCTGTTTGTCCTCCAGTCGCCCATGTTTGACGGGAAGGTCCCCCACTGGCACCACTTCTCGTGCTTCTGGCTGGAAGCGGCGGCTCAGTCCCCGGCCGACATCGCCGGTATTTCCAGTCTGCGCTGGGAGGACCAGGAAAAGGTGAAAAAGGCCATAGAGAGCGGCGGAGCTGTCGGAATAGGTCAGTGCTCGGTTTGAGTCTCTAAATGGAGTTCTCATAAGCACACCAAATTACGCTGTCTGGTTTAAATGGCTTGTAAAGGTCTTATTAAGTCAACAGTGTGGTTTTTATTTAGTGGAAAATCAAACATCTGCTGACTTGTTTGTCTTGATAATTAGTTTTTCAAATGTATTGTTCTAATGCTATTGCTGGATTGAGTAAATTTATTTTGAAATACTCATAATTCTTGCAGGAAAAAGCAATCAGAGTGCAGCTAAAGGAGAGAAGACTCTGAATGGTTTTGCGGTGGAATATGCCAAGTCTAACCGTAGCACGTGCAAAGGCTGCGAGCAGAAAATAGAAAAGGTTTGCGCCGATCTTGCGCCCATGGGACAATAAATAAATTGATTTGCTTCGCAGATAATTGCTCACATGTCCTGCTCCCTCTGGGCTCTCGTTCAGGACCAGATTCGCGTGTCCAAGAAGACAGTGGACCCAGAGAAGCCTCAGCTGGGCCTGATCGACCGCTGGTACCACACGGCGTGCTTTGTGAGCCACAGGGAGGAGCTGGTCTTTAAGCCTGAATACAAAGCCGCCCAGCTGAAGGGATTCAACGCGCTGCGTGCAGAAGACCAAGAAGAGCTGAAGAAGAGGCTGCCTGCTGTCAAATCTGATGGGTGAGATGAAGAAAAATACAACAGACAGGGTTTTCACACAGTCTGGATAAATATAGAAAACACTTTTATTTCCAGATTTTTTTCCCTGTCTTATTGTTTACATTGTAAATGTCTGAATCCCTCTAATCCATGCAAAAATCAGTCGATCCATCTAAACTCGTAGTTTTTTTTTTTGTTTGTTTTTTTGTTTTTTCTTTCTTTCAGTGTTTGGAATTTTTACTTGGAAAATGGACGGGAATGTATCCAGGTTCAATATTCTTCACTTGTTCGTTCTAGTGTTTGTGTCTTCCCCTCTGTTGGCCTGGGTTGACACGTCTCTGTCTCCCAACATCCTGCAGCACAAGAAAATTGCCTTAAAAGTGTCTCTGAAAGCTGTCATGGTGTACGCATAAAGGAACGGGTTGACGGCGGAGTTCGCATGCGACAGGATGATGGCGGTGAGAAGCAGTTCAAATGGTACTGGGCAGTGTGGACAGAGCAGCAGGAAGCAGTTGATGACGTGGAGAGGGATCCAGCAGACCGTGAAGAGAAAAAGAACCAGGAAGAGAGACGTGGCCATCTTCATCTCCCTGCGCATGTTGGCTGCTGCTCCGCTCTGGCCCTCCGTTCGGCTCCTCTGCTCCGTTCCAATTCGTCGCACTTGCTGCTTGACCGTGACGAAGATCTGGGCGTAAATGAGGAACATGATGATCAGGGGTGCCAGCACACAGGCAAAGAAATTGAAGTAGACCATGTAGGTCATGTCCACCACCAGGACGAAGAAGCAGTAGCCGGAATCAGGTGGCGTTTTGTGCCAGCCCATGAGAGGCACCAGGCCGATGAGGAAGGCCAGCAGCCATGTGGCGAGGATCACCAGGACGGCGTTGCGAGGCGTCATCAGGATGCGGTAGCGGAAGGGCATGAAGATGGCGACATAGCGCTCCACAGCCACAGCCAGGAGGCTGAAGATGGAGCTCTGCGTGAACATTATCAGAACGCTGAGCATGAGGAGGCACAGGTAGAGGTTGTAACGCGGTAAACCGGTGTCTGTCAGGATGGCACAGGGAATGGCGATCACGCCCACGCAGATATCTGCGACCGCGAGCGACACCAGGAAGTAGTTGGTGACTGTGCGTAACTTGCGGTTGAGGCCCACGGCGGCGCAGACCAGCAAATTACCCAGAGTAGATAAAAGGGCAATGATGAGCTCGGCCGTCATGTACGGCACGTTTGGGGATATCACCACGTCAACAGGTGGAGGGGGTGGAGAAACAGAAAAAGATGAGAAGTTCATGGAATGGGATGAGTTGGAGCTTCGCTTAACATCAAGGAGGTACATTGTTCTCCTAAAAACAGAGAAATTAGACTAATCAATCCGGTCAGTGTGTCAAATTTTGTCTTTGAAAACAAACTGTCTTACAAAAGTGTTATCATAGACCGACAGAATGTAGCACATCGCTGTGAAGCAGAAGGAAAGGGTACCAGGTGTTCTACAATTAATCTATTCTCATTTATTCTCTCAATTCAATTTCAATTCAGTTTATTTATATAGCGCCAATTCACAACAGATGTCATCTCAAGGCTCTTAACAAGAAGTCATTTCAATACATTTATACAAACATTCCAATCACAGTACTTTGTAGGATCACCATCTGCTGCAAGTCATTTAGTTTATGTTTTTTCACATTTAGAGACTCAGGTTTTTGTCCATATTCTTCGTATATCAACTGAAGTTCAATCAGATTGGATGGAGAGCAAGTCTAGCGAAAGGAACAGCTGTTAAAGCCGGCTTTAAACCTCTCCACGACTTTCTCCCTGACCTTTCTGTTGGGGTTCTTGGTCTGAGACCTCCACAGGGCTACATTCACACTGAGAATAAATCATTCATAATGATGTGACCTTTGAGGTTAATTCATTGCTCTGAAACTGTTTTGGGGTTTAAAAGTAAAAAGCAAAATTCAGATGTGTGTTAGATTTTTGTCAACAAAAAAAAGAAAGTTATTCTTTTAGCATTTTTCTTTCGCTTCACGGTTGTTGGTCTGTTGCAAAAAATCCTGATTAAAATACAGCAAAGTTTGTGGTGGTAACGTGACTGAATGTGAAAAATTTAGAAACACTTTTGCAAGGCGCTGCAAAACAACATTCTTTACACAAACTAAAGCAAATATTGCATACATGATTTGCTTTGATTGGCAGATCAAATCCTAAAGAATCCTAAAAAATATTTTTATATTTTGATTAAAATTAAGAACTATCACAACTTTCAGGCAATAGACACATTAACCAACAGTTTGTACTTTGATCCACTTTTTTCCGTTAAACAAAAATCAGACAAATACATATGCTGTATTAAATTTAGGGACATGTGGTTTCTTGCAAAAAATTGGGATAATCTTACATTATATTTTCTGTTGGATTTAAAACAACAGCTTCAATCAAACAACCTGCAACATTTCTTTTCCTCCTTGCCTAAGTTATTGTAATATTATTTGAGAACTGGAAGAAAACATTGCTTGAAACAGAGTACTGGGGAAATTTAATACATTGATTAAAATGTATGTTATTGTTAAATCAAAGATGAAACATAAAAGTGGGATCAAACGGATAAAAACCAATAAAAGTGGGTGAAATATAGAAATGCACAAATGCAAACAAAAATAGAATATCAATCTAAAACAAAACATAGACTAAAAATAAGAATGAAGTTCAAATGAAAATGTTGAACCTTGCAGCTTACCTCAGACCCAATTGTAAAAGAGAGAGGCCTCACTTGAACTTAATTTCTTAACTTGAGGTACCCACAAAATGTCTGTCAGAAGAACTGAAAGGTCTTGAGGACTTCAAGGATAAAATAAAGCTAAAAGGATAAAGCTAAAGAGAACGCCTAAAAAACCCACCTAAAATGCAATGTGAACCAGTTAAGAGACTTTAAAATCGCTGGAATCTGTGCCTTTTCTGATTTTCAAGTGTGATTAGGTATTATGATGCATTACAGCTGTATGGTTACTCACCAGTTCATATCACCTCTAATCTGCTGTAGAACGAGACATTTAGTATTGTTGGAGCATCATTAGTGTCATCAATACAGCAGCCATCTTCTGTATGAGTGAACATGGAGGATTCTGATTTAAATAGCTTCCCCATTTACTTCTTATGTCACCTGTTGTCCGATCAGGGAGGTTTTTGTCTTGTTTTTCCTAAAGTGGAAATAAATCAGAGTGAGGACGTTCCTGACGGGCGGTCATTAACTCTGCGTTAATGGTCTCACTGGGATGTTTTTTTTGTTTGTTTTTTTTCCTGTCCGGACATCATTGGCAACGCCAGGGATCGTGCGGACGTGTACCAGCTTGTGTTTAGATGCATGTTCGTTCACTGATGGGGCCCTAATGAATTTGTTTTAATGAATAAAGGTGTCAGATTCAGCCTTGTTTGGTTCTCACCTTTGTTGTGCTTTGTCCCATTGCGCCTCATTTAGGAAGTTGATGGTGTTTTCTGACCTTTTCCTTCGACCTTTCTGAGTTTAAAAAATCCTCCCAAGTTTGCTACCAAACTTTGGTTTTGTTCCCACAGAAAGTGTAAATCTGATGAGGTGGATGGGGCATCAAAGAAAGAGGAAGAGGAGGAGAAGAAGAAGCTGGAGGAGCAGTTGAAGGTACTTCTGTTTGCGTCTTTACACATAGAGTAATGTTTAGAGTTCTTTGGCCTTGATGAACTGATTTGGGTAATGTGCATTGTATCTGTCTACATAAACAGAATCAAAGCCAGCTGATTTGGGGTATTAAGGACAAGCTGAAGAAACATTGTTCAGTGAACGACATGAAGGAGCTGCTGATTGCAAATGGCCAAGATGTTCCTTCTGGAGAGTCCAACGTAAGAGAATAAATAAAATTAAAAAGTCATGTTCTCTGGGTGAAACCACACATTTTGTAATAGAAGTTTTGTAATAGAGTTTTTTTTATTCTTTTAAATAATTATGTATGTTTTTGAAAATGCAATCCAACACACTACAATTATTCAGTCAACTTCACCTCCAGCCCAGGTAAATGCGTGTAAGAATCCTAAAGTAAATTAGTCTTTCATAGCATAGTACAATAATCCAATCTAATTTTAGATCAATTTATATTTAGTTTTACTGATGTAACATGATTTAAACTTGTTTTCGGAGTTACTGACATAAATGCACATTAATTCAAAAATTGGATGAGGGCAATTTCACAATTCTTTTGGCCTTTAGACCGTCTTGGACCTGGGATTTTATCACCAACTGTTTTATTCTTAAACTGGTTTATACTCCAAACAAAGCGTTGACACTTCGGCTTTTAGTTTAATTAGATTTTTTATTATTTATACTTACAAAAAATGCATCTCAGATTCACAATATCAACTTTAAAGAGCCTGTATTTAGTGTAAAATAATCAAGTCCAGATTTGACAAGTCGAAGTATTGTAGACTTTGAATTGGAGCTGACCTTTAGTTTACTAGTGATGTGTATTGGTAAAAATCTGACGTTGTGTATCGCGATACAGGGGAGACAATACGATATATTGTGATATGAGTAAGACTATATATTATGATTTTTAAAACTGAATATAACTGTAGAAAAACTCCAACCTGTTTTATACTTCAACACATCCAGTTTTATTTCTAGATCTAGTTGATTCACTGGAACAAAGAAGGTGAAAACAGCCATAGTTTTATTTTTACTACAAAAATGACTTGTCATCGTTAATGGTTCCATTCAAATCAAACAAAAAACTGTATACTTTGCTTTTGAATGTCGATGCAATATAGGTGTGTAAAATATCACGATATATTGGTGTATTTGGTATTTTCTTGCATCCCTATTATTTACTCCAGATTTATAGTAGTAGTATATAAGATATTAAAAACAAACATTGTAAATATTTAGTACTCAAATTTGCAGATTGTTTTGTGAAAAAAATCTAGGAATTTGAGTTGGTATGAAATAAAAGTATGGAATTTTAAAAAGGGAAATTTACAGGAACCCTGGTTGGAGAACATCTGCAAAGCACTCACAAAGTCTCCATAACAACAATTGGATACGATCTGACTGAAAAAGCAAATAATTGTTTGGAAGGGGTGCTAGAAAAAGCCTTTTCTGAGACCGTTTCCTTTGATAGGATGAAAGTAATATTGAGCTTGACACAAAGGATGAACCTGTGGGAAACAATCCACTATTGGGTTTGGTGGAGAAAGGCTGTGGGACTGATTATTTTTATTTTTTTATGTCCCGGGAACCTTGTTGCCAGATCAACTCTTAAACAGCAGGGCATAAAAAATCTGCTTGACTCGACCAGAATAATCTATAAAAGATTAGGAGCTGTCATGTTGGCAGATTGGGGTTGTACAAAGTGTGCAATAATTTTTATTTATTATTCACTGAAAGTAAGAATTGTGGAGGGTGCTGGAGCTTGTAAAATAAAGATAATTTTTTTTGCATGTATTGGCAAAACTGTTGAGAGATTTTTTTTATCTAAATGTTAGAGGGTTGGGGTTTTCTAGAGTCTGAAGAAAATTTTGTCTCCACTCAGGTGCTGGACAGCCTGGCAGACGGCATGGCCTTGGGTGCTCTTGAAGCCTGTAAGGAGTGCCAGGGCCAGCTGGTGTTTAAAGGAGACTCGTACTACTGTACTGGAGACATTTCAGCCTGGACAAAGTGTGTGTTCAAAACCAAAACTCCTTCACGCAAAGACTGGGTCGTCCCTAAGGTGGGTCATTGTTTTTCATCAGCCTTCATTCACTGTTTGCCCGAAAGTGAACAGCACACTTACCTTGGGTTTTCATCTCTCTTACATTTGGCAATTCCACACGTCATTTCAGGAATTCCACGAAGTCCCTTTTCTAAAGAAATTCAAATTCAAGCGACAGGACAGGGTTTACCCCAAGGAGGCTCCCGCTCAAACACTGAAACCAGTGAAAGCCGAAACCCTGACTCGCACTGAGCAACTGCTAGAAGCAGCACCTTCAGGTCAGAGAAAGATGAATGTCTGTTTTAGGACACTATGAAGATATATTTAAATATCCGATGTTCTCTTATGTATAGTGGTATGCAGAAGTTTTCACATCCCTTGAACCTTTTCATATTTTGTAGTTAATATTTTAGCAATTTAGGCCAATGCAAACACATGCATAACTGTTGAATGGAAAGAATTTTGAGAAAGTGTGGCAGGACTTTGTATATAGCCCCCTTTACTCTGATGCCCCTTGATCCAAAGCCCATCAAAGTATGCTTCGAACATTTCATAGAGCAGTCCATCATATGAAAGTGGGAGGAGTCTGGTACAGAGTATGGTTTTTCTCATGGAAAACACCCTAGCATCCTACTGTGGCGATATTTTTTTATTTATTTTTTTTAAGCAGGGTAAGGGAAGCTGCTCAGAGATGATGTGAAGATGGATGGAGCTAAATAGGAAAACTTGTCTGAGGCTGCCAAAGACTTGAGACTGGGATGGAGCTTCACCTTCAAGCAGAAAAATGACTCTTACAATCAGAGCTACAATAACAATTTAGATTTTTTAACACCCCCCCCCCCCCAAAAAAAAAGCATAGACTCTACTAATGCATTTCAAGCCTTTTCATGTTGTAAACACAATACATCATTTTCTTTCCACTTCCGTTAATTTTGCAAGGCACTGTGATGAAGCAAGGATTTAATTTGTTTCATTCAAATAAGTTATTCTATTCAAATGAATTCTTGTTTGGAATGTGAGCAGTGAGTTTTGGAAAATGTTATACTGAAAATGATCTCTATCTTTTAATAAATAGACAGACCTCTGACTGGTATGAAGTTGCTGGCTGTTGGCAAGTTATCCAAAAACAAAGAGGACCTAAAGGCAGCTGTGGAGGAGCTGGGTGGTAAAATTACCAGCACTGCCAATAAGGCCTCTCTCTGTCTCAGCTCTAAGAGTGAGTAACCATCTACCTTGGCTTATGACACTTAGAAATTTCTTTTTTAATGTAATATTGTTGGGGCTTTTTGTGTGCACATTTTCATACTATCCTTTCAGAGGAGGTGGAGAAGATGAGTAAGAAGATGGAGGAAGTTAGAGATGCAGGCGTGCGTGTCGTCTCTGAGGATTTCCTCACAGACATCCAGTCATCGGGCAAAGCTCTTCAGGAGCTGGTGTCTCATCACGCCATCTCACCCTGGGGTGCAGAAGTTAAGGTTGAAGCTCCGGCTCCAGCTGCAGCGTCCAAATCTGGAGCTCTGGCTGCTAAGAGCACCGGCAGGGTTAAGGAGGAGGAAGGTAAATGATGCTAGTTGCGGTACTTATTAGCCGTTAAAGAAGCCTTTGGGCTGGTCATTATTAAGTGAAGTTGTCGACATACAGGTGGTAGTAAGGCGAAGAAGATGAAGCTGACAGTCAAAGGTGGAGCTGCTGTGGATCCAGATTCAGGTAGGCAAAAATTCCCCAGACTATAATTATAATCTGTCTATTTTCTATTCTTTTATTTTCCACTGACTTTAATGGATATTTGTTCAGGTCTTGAAAACAGCGCCCATGTCCTGGAGCAGAATGGGAAGATGTACAGTGCTACTTTGGGTCTTGTGGACATAGTCAGAGGAACAAACTCCTATTATAAGCTGCAGCTGTTGGAGGATGATGTGCATAAAAGGTAATATCCCTTTATTGTAGTGCAATGATCTCACAGCTAGGTACCTATGAGGTTTTTTAGGCTAGTATTTCCCTCCGCAGCTACTTTAACCCATGTATCCGTCTGTCATGGATCTGTATTTTTAGATACTGGGTTTTCAGGTCTTGGGGCAGAGTGGGCACCATCATCGGAGGCAACAAGTTGGAAAAATTCCACGACAAGAACTCGGCACTGGATAATTTCCTCAGTGTCTATAAAGAAAAGACTGGAAACGATTGGGGGACCTCCGACTTCACTAAATATCCCAATAAGTTCTACCCTCTGGAGATTGATTATGGACAGGTACCAACACAGGTTCACAAACCCTTAAAACAAACCTTACAGCACAGTTTGAGACTAAGATTTTATTTTGTGACACTTCCTTTTCAGGATGAGGAGGCAGTAAAACGACTGACAGCCTCTGCTGGCACCAAGTCAAAGCTGGACAAACCCGTTCAGGATCTGATCAAGATGATCTTTGATGTGGAGAGCATGAAGAAGGCTATGGTTGAGTTTGAGGTAAGATTTCTTTTAAAATTTTACACTTTTATTTATTTATCCATTGCTTGGGCTTTGTTGTTATGTTGTGATTAATTTGTTGTCTGTACTGTAAATTTATGAGGCCGTTGCCTTAATTTTACAATTAGTGAGGTCTTTTTGTTCTTGTTTGCTGCTGTTACGGCTGAATTTCCCCTCCGTGGGACAATATAAAATTATTGTATTCTATTCTATTCCATTTTGTTTTCAGATTGACCTCCAGAAGATGCCTCTGGGCAAGCTGAGTAAGAGACAAATCCAGAGTGCTTACGCTCTTCTGACTGAAGTACAGCAGGTTGGTTAGAAGCAGTAAATATAATTGGGTATTCACAATTTTTTTTTCTGTTTGGACTCCTCAGAGTAGTCTTTGATTTGGAAATACTACTGATGGGTAATATGGAGAGAATATTAAAGAGCAACTTACCCTCAGGTCGACTTTGTTTAGCTGATAAACTGTATGCATGAGTGTCTAATAGTGCTGTCTACATGTCTGGTCATTATTTTGGTATTTTAGTGCATCTTAGTAAAAACATAAAAAACATTTCTACCTAAAACCGTCAGTGTGGCGCCCACTTCAGGTTAAAACTGTATACTGCACTCAAATTTGAATCTGGCATTGCTATTCGCTCTGGTGAGGGTTGATGTCAGCCACCCTGCTGCTGTGGGGTATAAAAGAAACCGAGTATATTAACAAAATATTTCAAATAAACATCTCCCAAAACATAGTCTTGCTACACCACAGATGGCTACAAAAGTCTCTTGTAAAACAGCATCTTTCCTCTACTGAGGATCTTTGATTTTTGAGCAGTTTGCTTCCGCTCTGTTTTAATGTTTTGTTGATCATTTAGGTCACAACATGGAGTTCCAGTTCATGTGCAACTTAAAGAAGTTATTATCCCTCATCATCAACTAAGTGCTTTGCTTTGATCGTTGTAATTCTCATTGAGTAGTGTCATAGCAGCTTGCTGTTTCTCCTGCACAGCTGTCAATCTGAGGGAGCGCTGAGTCACGCAGACAGAAAGCTGCAGCAAGCAATATAGTCTGTCTATCAGTGTTTGTTCATTTTAAACGTTATTGTAAAATTTGAAGAAAGTTAGCTTCTTCTTTTTTTCTTTTAAGAGAAGACTGATTAGTTGGGATTTTCTTTTTACTTGGATCCTGTTTTATTTATGAATTTTTCACAATCTGGAAATCATAGTGCCCTCAACTTGTAGATAATGCCGCCATCCCTCTGCTATGACAAACTGTCTGCATCTTCTACTCTTCCATGATTTATTATAGTTATGTCGACCATACTTAAATAATCCTGAAAAGTTGTAGATGATCCATCTACAACTTTTCAGGCTTAGGTTTGTAACATTTGCTGCAAGCAGTGAGCCCCTCCACACAGCAGACTAACGAACATTAGGTCTCTCTGCACTTTCCTTTAAAATATATTTTACTCCATGACTAATTGCACACATTTATCTATACAATAGTGATCTATTGCATTTGTTGGGTGATGTCATTGATCGTCAGATTTTGTATTGTTGAATATTATAGGCTGTGTCAGACAGCGTACCTGAGGCGCAGATACTGGATCTTTCCAATCGCTTCTACACCCTCATTCCTCATGACTTCGGCATGAAGAAACCTCCCCTACTGAACAACCTGGATTATATTCAGGTGAACACTCTATTTTGTCCCACTCACAACAATCTTCTTCTTTATACATCTCTCTGATAAGATCAGTTCAGAAGCAAATGACTATTTCTCATACTGTATGCTACTGTCCAGGCTAAAGTGGAGATGTTGGACAACCTGTTGGATATCGAGGTGGCTTACAGCTTGCTGAGAGGAGGAGCTCAGGATGATGAGCACGATCCAATCGACATCAACTATGAGAAACTCAAAACTAAGATCGAGGTAAGAAGTGAAACATTGTTTTAATAATTTCATGTCGCCTGAGAACGAGACCTAACATGTTTAATAATCCACAGGTTGTCGATAAGTCCACTCAGGAGGCTGAAATCATCATGCAATACGTAAAGAACACCCACGCTGCCACACACAACACCTACACTCTGGAAGTGCAAGACGTACGTCGTTTGCTTATTAAATCCTCATAAATTACTTGCCGTCTTTCAGTAAATCTTATTCATAAATGAACAATTTAAGCTCACAATGTTCTCTCCTCTTAAGATCTTCAAAGTTGCACGAGAAGGAGAGCACCAACGCTACCGTCCATTCGAGGAACTACACAATCGGCAGCTACTGTGGCACGGCTCTCGCGCCACAAACTACGCCGGCATTCTGTCCCAGGGTCTTCGCATTGCACCTCCAGAGGCCCCTGTGGTGAGTGTGTTGTGTGTAGAGATGGTGTTCTTCAAGCTGGTGAGAAATCTTCACAACTCTCTTGTTCTTTTCAAATTCCAATAATAATTTCCTTTTAAACTTGTTAGACTGGCTACATGTTCGGCAAAGGTGTGTACTTCGCTGACATGGTGTCAAAGAGTGCAAACTACTGTCACACCACACAGTCGGACCCCGTGGGCCTCATTCTGCTGGCAGAGGTCGCTCTAGGCAACATGTGAGTGGTAATCAGAGCTTTTAAAAGATATATATATATATATATATATATATATATATATATATATTGACAGCTGTTGTGATTGTATAAATGAACGCGATTTTTTTATGTCACAAACGCAGGCATGAGCTGAAGAAAGCCTCTCATATTACAAAATTACCAAAGGGGAAGCACAGTGTTAAAGGTAAGAACCTTTTACTATTGCGGCATCTAGCATTAGGTTGGTCATGTGATACACACTGATAAGCGATTGGGAGTAAAGATGAATGAATAAATGGGGGGGGGGGGGGGTCCTCATCCAGCCTTGTTGTTGTTTTAAAATCCTTAATTATAGATCTGACTGTAGATGAACGACACTTGCAATGCACCGATATGAACATTTGGGCCGATATTAATATTGCTGTTATGGCGGCTGACCGATATTATTTATATATACCTACACTTTTGACATGATGAAAAAAAACTACCACAGCTCTGGCATTGCTTCTCTGCTTCGGTTAAACACCCCAAAATCCTGCACTGCATTACTATCACATGTACAAACAATTACCACATGACTGACCCCCTCACCTCTCAAAGCACACAGAGAATTGGCAAAAAGATTGGTTATTGATACATCGGTTCTTAATATCAGTCCAGTTTTCCCTATTGGACTGATACCAATATGTAAAAAAAATAAATAAAATTGGCTAACATTGGCCGATACCGATGTTAAAGCTACATTGTGCTTTTTTTTTTTTTGTTAATTCTTAGCAAAAAACACTTTGTTCCTTCAAAAAGATGTGCTCATTCATGTGTAGTTACTTCCACCTACTAATGAAAGTATTCTTGTAAGTGTAGAATCTGCTATTCAGCATACATACACGCGAGTCGCGCGAATACCTGAATCCATGTTGAGTCTCCATCTTTGAAATACATTCGCTACACTCAGTTGCACCATGACGAATGCCAGAGGGAGATTGTCTACTTGCGACGCAGCAGACGTCGGACTATATAACTAAATGCAATGTCGTTTTCTAAAGTAACCTCATCACTGGAAGGAACACTGGACGAAGTCGTAGTACTGGAAGCCATGTTAACTGTGACATGAAAAGGCCACCATAGGAGTTAAAACGCGCTCGGAATGGGGTGGTGGGAGTCGGGGCTAGAACGTAATATTCAGTTGGTTGTTTCCCCGCTAGATGGGAGAAGTTCTTACACAATGTAGCTTTAATGCCGATATGTTGTGCACCCCTAATCAACACACACATGTCTGACTTAAATGATGTGTGCCCTTCTCTTTCCTATTTGGAAGAGTGGCTAATTGAAATTGGCCACTGTACCATGTCATATTTGAACCCAAAGGAAGCGAGATGTTTTTATTATTGAAATAAGCCTCTCAATGCATGGATAAAATAAAAAAAATAAACATGCTTCAGTTATCTTTTAATTAAACTTTTAGGCATGCCACTGATTGGGGCACGGCAAATTTGGCTAAAACCAATTATTTATTTTAAAAATGTATCCCCTAAATGAATGTGTTTAAATTACAAATTTGATTTTTCTAAACGTCTCCAGTGTGAGATTGAGTTGCTCCTGTAGAAAATGACTATTTTAAGCCTTTTGCATGTTTTTATGAGAGGTGTCAGTAAATGCAGAGGGTGCTATAGATATATAATGGTTCAGAATTTAAGTTTCACAGGTGATTCAACTTTCTATTTCATTTTACATTCATTTAATTTGTGTTCTTCTGTTTAATTTTATTATTGATGAAACATTCTATATTTCCAGGTTTGGGTAGAACTGCTCCTGATCCAAATGCTTCTGTCACATTGAACGGGGTCCAAGTGCCTCTGGGAAAAGGAGTCAATACTAACATCGATGACACAAGTCTAATGTACAACGAGTATCCTTTATTTATCTCCTTACTCATGAATGTAAAGATCATTATTTTCAATAACCCTCTAATTTTCTTGTTTTGCCTGTTTTCTTTCATTTCTTTCTGATCATTAGCTGATCTGAAGTGCGTAATGAGTTTGCCAGTATGTTTTAGAAACCTGCCAATATTACAGAAATCATTAGATCTGTCTTGAAAAGTATCGAATTTTCCACGTCTGTACGAGTTCAGAAAACTAAAATAGAATATAGTAAAATACTTTTATTTTCAGAATTAATTAAATCTTCCATTTTCAACATGATGCATCCACTCCAAACATCAATCATTCCACCCTTTGATCATCTGTCCCTCTATCCGGTCATCAATCTTACCCTTCGGGCACTAATTCATATGTTCTTCCCATCCATTGCTAATAGTCTGAGGTATTTCCATATTGGCTGACCTGTGTAAATGCCTGTAATTCTTGGTGATTGTTTTAATTATGCTTGAATAACGGCTGAAATATTTATCGAGATTTTCAGGAAATGTGAGCCTGGAAGATGTGTTGGACCCTGATCATTCCAAAAGACACTTTAAAACAACAGGTTGTTCTCATTCTAACCAGATCTGTGAATGCATTAGATGACATTACAAGTCTCTTGCTTTTTTTGATCATTTATTTTTACTGCATTGGACTATGCTATCAGCCTTGTTTTCCTTAACCACTGCTCCTCCAGGTACATTGTATATGACGTGGCTCAGATAAACTTGAAGTACCTCCTGAAGATCAGGTTTAACTACCAGTCCTCTCTGTGGTGAAGGTGACTGCGTCTGATTCTTCAAGCAAACAAAGACCACTGTTGCATCTAAATGCCTTCGCTTCATTCTCTGCAGCAAATGGCATATAAAGGAGTGATGATGTACTATGCCCAAACGGTGTCCATGTGAAATCGTTTCTCTTTACTTCTTCTTCATCAGGTTCTGTAGCAGGCAGCTTTTGATAGATTACCAGTAGATAAAAGCCACTTGGACGTGATTATAGCTCTGGACATTGACAGTTAGTGTTGTGGACACAGCAGTGCTCAAAACAGCCTTGTGATAAACCATGTTTGTCAAGAGTTAATTGTCTTTGCATCCTTAATCTTGAACAGGAAATTAACATTAAGCTCTACTTAACGAAACAAACCTAATTCACATTTGAAAGGCTTTTTTAAGATGTGACCAGGCAATCTGCACACATGCATACCTGTGTTCAAGTCTGAACTCTGAACTAGTCTTTGATTTGCATTTTGTAGCTTGTTGGTTGTAAAGTTTGACATGTATATATTTGGTTTGTTCTTTCTGTCTCAAGCTGTCTTCCCCTTTAAAGGTTCCCTTTTTCTTGCTTACTTCCATTGCAATAAAAAAGGTACATCCTAAAATATTTGTCATTTTAGTTTTTCGTTCTGATCTCAGGAAAAATGTTTATTCTTCCACATGATTTGATTGGTCACAGACCAGGATCATGTGCTGGTCCAGGACTTGGTCAACTTTAACCACACTGGTAATGATATCATCCAGATATTTAAGTTGTATCTCGTTTTATTAAATTAACCTTGCACAAACTGTTTTATTTTTCCACCATACCGGAGTTATTAAAGTGCAATAGTATACCTGCCCCTTGAACTTTTTCAGATTTTGCTATGTTGCAACCAGAGATTTGGTTGTGATTTTATAACGCAGATATTATGCTATATAAGCTAGCACTTTACTGCAGTGGAAGAAGGATAAATAATAAGATAATGAAAAAGTGAAGTCGACATTTGTATTTGCCCCCAAGTCAATATTTTATAGAACCACCTTTTAATGCTATTGCAGCTGCAAGTCTTGGGAGGATGTCTCAACACACCTGGAGATTTTTAATTTTGACCATTCCTTGCAAAATATCTTAAACTAAAATCAGATTGGATCAAAGGCATTTAAACAGGATTTTATACATAAAATACTTTGATCTAAATCTCTCAGCTCAGGTTGTCTCCCTGCATGAAGGTGAACCTTTGACCCCACTTGCACTGTATTTGGCTTCATCCATATTTTTCCTAATCTCAGAATATCCCTGTCCCTGCTGAAGGAAGGCATCCCCGCAGCTTGATGCTCCCATCACCATGTAATACATTGGATATGTTTTCATTAGGGCAGGGGATTTGCAACCTGCAGCTCTAGAGATGCAAGTGGCTTTCGCCAGTAGCTCTGATCAACTGTGCACAGATGGTGTAAACTGAGCTGTGTTTTTAAATATGAGAGTAATAAAAAGAATCCATCCATCCATCCATCCATTTTCTTCCGCTTATCCGGGGTCGGGTCGCGGGGGCAGCAGCCTAAGCAAGGACACCCAGACTTCCCTCTCCCCAGCCACTTGTTCCAGCTCCTCGGGAGGAACTCCAAGGCGCTCCCAGGCCAGCCGAGAAACATAGTCCCTCCAGCGTGTCCTGGGCCTTCCCCTGGGCCTCCTCCCGGTGAGACGTGCTTGAAACACCTCACCAGGGAGGGATCCTGACCAGATGCCCGAGCCACCTCAACTGACTCCTCTCGATGTGGAGAAGCAGCGGCTCTACTCTGAGCCCCCTCCGGATGACTGAGCTTCTCACCCTATCTCTAAGGGAGAGCCCAGACACTCTGCGGAGGAAACTCATTTCAGCCGCTTGTATCCGTGATCTCGTTCTTTCGGTCACCACCCTGAGTTCGTGACCATAGATGAGGGTAGGAACGTAGATCGACCGGTAAATCAAGAGCTTCGCCTTTTGGCTCAGCTCTCTCTTCACCACGACAGACCGGTAGAGCGCCCGCATAACTGCAGACGCCCCACCAATCCGTCTATCGATCTCCTGCTCCATTTTTCCCTCATTCGTGAACAAGACCCCCAGATACTTAAATTCCTCCACTTGGGGAAGGACCCCATCCCCGACCCAGAGGAGGCACCCCACCCTTTTCCGGCTCAAGACCATGGCCTCGGATTTGGAGGTGCTGATTCTCATCCCAGCCGCTTCACACTCGGCTGCGAACAGCTCCAGCGAAAGCTGTAGATCACGCTCCGATGAAGCCAACAGGACCACATCATCTGCTAAAAGCAGAGACCCGATCCTGAGGCCACCAAAACGGATCCCCTCAACGCCTTGGCTGCGCCTAGAGATCCTGTCCATAAAAGTTAGGAACAGGATCGGTGACAACGGGCAACCTTGGCGGAGTCCAACTCTCACTGGAAACAAGCCCGACTTACTGCCGGCAATGCGAACCAAACTCTGGCACCGGTCGTACAGGGACCTAACAGCCCGTATCAAGGGGCCTGGTACCCCATACTCCCGGAGCACCCCCCACAGGGCCCCCCGAGGGACATGGTCGAACGCCTTCTCCAAGTCCACAAAACACATGTAGACCGGTTGGGCGAACTCCCACGCACCCTCCAGGACCCTGCTGAGGGTTTAGAGCTGGTCCAGTGTTCCACGGCCAGGACGAAAACCGCATTGTTCCTCCTGGATCCGAGGTTCGACTATCCGTCGGACCCTCCTCTCCAGAACCCCTGAATAGACCTTACCAGGAGGCTCAGAGGTGTGATCCCCCTGTAGTTGGAACACACCCTGTGGTCCCCCTTTTTAAACAGGGGGACCACCACCCCGGTCTGCCAATACAAGGGAACTGCCCCCGATGTCCACGCAATATTGCAGCAATATTAACCAACACAGCCCCACAACATCCAGAGCCTTGAGGAACTCCGGTCAAATCTCATCCACCCCCGGAGCCTTGCCACCGAGGAGCTTTTTAACGACCTCGGTGACCTCAGCACCAGAGATTGGAGAGCCCGACCCCAAGTCCCCAAACCCTGCTTCCAGATTGGAAGGCGTGCTGGTGGGATTGAGGAGGTCTTCGAAGTATTCCATCCACCGACCCAAAACGTCCCGCGTCGAGGTCAGCAGCACACCATCCCCACTGTAAACAGTGTTGGTGGCAGACCGCTTTCCCCCCCTGAGACGCCGGATGGTGGACCAAAAGTTAAAAGATAAAAAGAATAGTTTTAGCTATATTTTTGTGTCTCAATGCAATATAACCAAAGAATTTCCATATTTAAATATTAAAATGACTTTTTTTACTTTACATTTTTTACTTTTTACATTTTATTCATTTTTTCCATTTAAAGATTTACTTGCTCTTTTTTTTATGTGTGAGGGGGTGGATAACTACAATCTAAAAATACCTGTAAAATAGTGGTTTGTCAATCATAAAATACAAATGTTAAATGGCAGGTATTTACAAAACTAGATAAACTTTCCTTTGTCGTTTTGCAAAACCAGATATTTATTGAAAAGAATCAAGGCAGCAAATTGCTCTTTGGTTGGTAAACCTGGTTGGTAAACACCTAGTTAGTTAAGCAATTTTAGTTTTCCAAATCACTTTCACAGAAATGCTATATTTATACTAAGATTAAATTACACAGAGGGGGACTTTTTTACAAATTAGTTTTGAAGCCATTTGGATTAGATTTTTATTTAGAAGTATCAGATAATAGGGGAGTGGATACAAATGCCTTAGTTGCAGACTTTAAGAAAACGTGAAATCCATGTATCGCTTTCCTCCTACTGGACAATTATGCACCACTTGGTGTATCACAATGAATGCATAGGCAGTTCTAGACAGGGGGCCAACAGGGGCCATTGCCCCTGTAGAACTGCTCCTGGCTCCTGTACTGATGAGAAAATACCACATTTCTTATGATATGCAATGGCACAGAAACCACAATTAATTGGTCTCTTGGACCAATTTCATTTTTTCCTTCCCAGATTTACTCTACAAAATTACAAATTTAGGCTGTTTTAACACTTTTGGTTTCAGCCGTACTGAGACAGGATTACAGTCTTCATCTGTTAGATCAGGGGTCTGCAACCTGCTGCTCTGAAACACAAGTGACCATGTGGCTCAGTTAATATGATGAAATATTGCCCTGTCTTTTGTTTTGTTTAATTCTTTTTCTGTGCCCCCATAAAAAAAACACTAAGGGAATTACTAAGGGAAATTTTAGCCATTTCTCCTTGGATATGAGCTGAGCAGAGTGCCATCTAACATCAAACAGATACACCAGGACAAACTCATTGTATTGCAAACGGAATAACCTGCCTTAGACTCATTCAATGAAAAGACTTATCTGAGGGTGTGTCATTTGACAAATAATTGTTATCAGTGCTAGTTGGTGAAGTAAAATAAAAGATCATTATGATGTATTTATTACGTTATAATACCCTGGTATTCTCAGAATCTATAATAAAGACTAGTTAGTGTGTGCCTGAGCTGAATCTGGTTTTGATATGATTCCTGACATTTCTTCAAATGCTTGCAGTGAAAATGACAATCCCATTTGTGGACATGTGTTTTGTAAAGTTTATACCCGATATATTAAATGAAACAAAACAACTCCCCAGCCGCGGGTTTGTTAAGTTTTACAATGTTTATTCCTCAAATTGCCCTCCACACAGATTTTCCACCCAGAATGCATTTTGACAACGTCTTTGAAAAAGCGGCGCGGCTAATTCAAGATGGCGGAGATGGACCAGCTGTTAGACGAGAGTGAGTAACAACACAAATGTTCACTGTTTTACAGCGTTAACAAGCAGCGGTGCTCTGGGGATGAGATAAAGAGCGGATGAAAAGACAAATTCGCATTGATGCTGTAGAGATGACGATGCCGCGGTCTGACTTCATGAAGTCCGTTTTAAAGCTAGATTCGCCGGTTTGTCCTGGTCAGCTACCGTTTGTTAGCACAGCAGGCTAGCCGAAGCTAACCTTAGAGTTGAACAAGTTACTTCACCCCAACCGGGTAAACAAATGCCATTAGCTTAGCTGTGAGCTAACCGATGCTAACTCCAAGACCCCACTAGCAAAAACAAAAGGACTACAAAACCAACACTAGCTACAAGGTATTAATTTGTGTACTTTGTTATAGTTTATTTAGTTCTCTTTCTGGCAGTGGCTTAGTTTTATCCCAACGGCTCGTTAGCTGCGGTAATTTTACCCAGGAAAACGTTGCATATCGTTTTCTTTCTTTTTTTGTGTGTCTGTTAACAGCTGAAAATGCCGTCGGTAATGTGATTTAAATATTATAATCACTTTATTACGCATTAACGTTAGCTGGTTTAATTCATGTTTTCGCGTTACAGTCCACATTTGACAGCTCAAACTTAGGGTTAAGGCCTTAAAGACTTCGTCAGCTATTTGTAGTCAAACTGTGTGGATGCTGTCAGGGTTAAAAGATCCGCCTTGGATCAGTGGTACTTGGTATCTTGATGTGATGTGATGGGGTGGGGGCATAGACTGTATATTAGGGTGGAGGACATTGAGGATATTCCCTGAGATTTAAAAAGTTTATTTATGTCATATTTATTACAATGGATGGCATTTGCACTTAAACAGCGCAGTGGTCTTAGATGCTCTTGTTGTCACATCTTTGTGTTGACTTTGTTCATTCCGATCAGTTTTTAAGAGCTATAAATTAAATGGGTTTTGTCTGTTTTCTTAAAGATCGAACTATATTAACAATTCTTTATTAAAAATAAAAATGAAATACTTCTCAAAACAGACTAAAGTTACTGAGGAGTCGCTCAATATTGCTGATGTTCTGACAGTTACTTTAAGAGGCAATGTCACAAGATATTTACCTTTTTGACAAGATAATTTCAAAGTAAACAACAGCTGTGTTTAGCTTAATACTGGAGAGGAAAATAGTCTCCATTTGTTTTAGATTGTTAAATCATTTTCTCATTTGTAACAACTCCATATGGGGGTCCCTGGACCCCTGGGTGTGCGAAACACTTAGACTGACTAACTGAGAATACATTTTCTGGGGTTGAGCTGATGGACAAATACGTCCTTAAGTCCGTCCAGTTAATCAAGTAATGCAAAAGTCAAACCAGCTAAAGTTAGAAAGTATGACAGTAAAAATTGAACCGATGAAAAAGTGTTTAAATTAATGAGTAGAACTAATTTGACTTGGTCCAGTTTTTTGGGGGGTTTTAAGCTTTGAAGATTTTATTTTTTTTGGGGGGGGGGGGGGGGGGGGGGAATAGACACAGAGTTAAAATAAACTTGAATACATTTGCTGTTTCTTTAAAAGTGTTCAAATGATTTTTATTTTTTATTTTAATGCAGTCTTGTATGTATTAAACAGAGTGTGAGCATTTTAGGTTGAGCATTCTAAAATATAAATTATTCCTACTGTGTCTAGGAGTGTGAAAGGCCGTTTAGACAATATGTTATCAGCGTGAGGATTATAAGGGGGTCCTTGGAAAGATTTTTATTTCAGGACCAGAGGTGCCCTCATACCATGTATGTGAGAGAAAACAAATTAGGTTATGCAGCTTTGCAGCCAATCATTATTTCACTATTATTTTATTTCAGAACAAAGCCAAAATTTTGCGTAGTTCAAATTTTAAAATGTCTTTAGTGTCTTTATATTAATTCAGTTCAGTTCATTTATTTAGTACTAATTCACTAATAATGTCGTCTCAAGAAACAGAAACGTCATAAACAAATCATGTAGACAGATTCAAAGTTAGTTGTATTTGTTCTGGTCCAGTCCAAGTTCTAAAACAATACAGTCCAGATCAGTTTATAATGCCAAATGGTAGAAATGTATTTCTGATTAGCTTGGTTAGAATAACTAATAGAAGTCCGTGTAGAACTGGGCGACATGAACAAGTAATAAAAAATGCTGATGTTTTTTATGTTTACGATTCCGGTAATTATCCCAGTACATTTTCTAAAATAGTTTGTTTTCAATACAAACTGGGAAAACTAATCAAAATTAGCATTGATATTAACAAGTGACATCTTTCTTCAAAAATCCCTGCTAACCAAACAAACATTGTGGGGCGGTTTGGAGTCCAAGTAAAACATGAAAAAAGACACTTTCTGAACTTGTACAAAACACATTTACAGTGATTTTCTTTAAGAGTCCAGATAAGTTTCAGTGCAAGCATAAAATCATGTAAATCAAGTTTTACAGGGGTAGTTTGCGCCTCCTCTTTTCTTGTAAAGGCTCCCATAGTGCCTCATAGGACACATGTATTGTCTGTCTTATTGAATTTTAAAACCTGCCTTTATCATTGTTCTTTTCATTTTCTTTTCTGTTCCTCTTTAAACTATTATAACAGTTTTATTGCACTAAGGCCTTAACTGAACAGTGAGATTTCCAAAAGACTGCACAGGTTTTCTAATCCACCATGTCACATGACAGAAAAACTGTCATTATAAGGGTTAAAGCTGCTATGACTTGTTATATGCTGTGGTCAAATTCCCCTTTTAGTATTTTAGTCGCTTTAATGAACAGCTGATGTGCCTCTGTAGGAAATATTCCTCCCTTTGTGGAGTCTGACATCTTTTCTGCTTCTTCCGACTTTATTTTTACACTTCATTAATTGTAGAAATGGCTGATTAAGTCTTCTTCGCTTCGTACCAGCTTTCCCTCGTAAGAGTGTTGTCATCAGTGGGACCCTGCTGCTCTAATGTGTGGTGCTTGCAGTGATTTGCAGATTTGACGTTTCCATCCATTCGGATGAAGTGTAAAACGTCACCAGAAAATTTCTCACCACATCTCTAGTCTAGACGTTTCAATCAGCAATAGTTGGAGTTGAAAGTATTCAATTTTGTCTTTTTGTGTGACAAAAGACACACACACAGCACAATAGAAAAAAATATTCTGTGATTCACAATTGTGTGTCTTTTTTATGTTGTTTTGTTTTGTCTGATCTAATACAATTTTCTCTCTCTCCCTCAGGTTCCTCAGCCGAGGCGCTCGTCAGTCTAAAAGGTTTGTGGTCAGTTTCTTTGACTGTCTTGGTGCTGTCAGCATCTACGGTTTTACTCATAGCAAAAGCATAGCAATTCACAATAAAAGTCGACGTATGCTTATCTGTGTTTAGTACTGATATTATTTTTGAACAGATCCACTGACTATTTTACAGAGGGCAGTTTGTCCAACACATTAAATGAAAAGAACAGCTTCACAAGAGCTCACAACACGAGGGGACGACATTCCTCCGTCACAATGGACACGGTAAGAAACATAACACCTGGCAGCTTCTCTAAATGGTGCAGTAGTAGAGAAGCGCCTTACTAATATTTTGATCAGTGGCAATGTCTGCGAATTTCGTAATTGGACACAGACAGCTGAATCTACATTTTGCCTCGTCAGCTGCCATGTGTTTCATCCTATGCTGCCTGTAAATGTTTTTATCTTCTTTTTCTTTTGATAGTTTCAGCCTTAAAACAGAAAATAGGATGTCTAACAATTGTTTTCTTTGAGAGTTACTGAGTCTGTTGGGAAACCCTACGTTTGTTTTGCCCAGCCCACACGGAGCTCAAAGAGAAGCCGTTTGTTTCGGGACAAAGATGAACCGCCCCAGCAGCGAATCTCTTCCAGATCTCCTCGGAGGAGCCAGAGGGTCACTACTACACCACAGGTGAAGAACAACTACCGTGACATAATTACAGAGGAGAAATGAGGTAGTCAAATTTTTTTTTCGATTTTAAAAAGGGGGCCTCAAGTGTGGATATATGCTAACTGACATAGCATTATTTCCCCTGATATTATGTATGGGAGTACATCAGAGCGGAGCTGTGTGGATGTATTCAAAGACGCTTCATGAAAGACTAAAAGAAAATGATTTACAAGGCTTAAATTCATATACCATTACACAGGAATTCCTTCAGCTCCTTAATATCATTTGTCCTTTCAAAAAAAGATCTGTCTTGATACCCACTTTTTCACATCTGTTTCTCATCTTCTGTCAAAACGTTTAATAGCTCGCCCTTAAAATCTGGTATTTTCAGTTATCCTGCAACAAAAAAGCATTGCAATGAGTGCATAAAACTGAATGCTCATTTATTGTTTGTGTATTTACTTCATTGACTGTTTTACTTGTCTTACAGAAGTTTTCGAACATCGTAACACCAGACAAGAAGGCGTCACAAAAAATTGGGCTGAGATTGAGAAACCTCCTTAAGTTACCCAAAGCTCACAAATGGTGCATCTATGAATGGTTTTATTCTAATATTGACAGGTAAATTCTCTCTTTTCGTCCTTAGCAGTCGATACTTTTAAATTTGGGACATATAAATGAAAGGAAAAATGACTTAAGCCTAAGAGATCAGAGTTCTGCTAGTCGTTTTAGGCACAGTTCATGCAGATAATTTTAACTCGGTTTAGACACATGAATGCTATTGACCCCTATACAAGGCATAATAAACTAAAATATTATTGAAAAGTTCATTCATTTTAGTAACTAAGTTTACTAAATTAAACACATTATATACATTAATTACACACAGGTGTTTTCAAGCCTTTTTTCTGTTAATTATGATAATTTTCTGATTTTAAGATTAGAATATTACATCAGACTTATAAAAACAGTTTTAATACAAAAATGTGGGTTAACTTTAAAGTATGTTTAGTACCTGCTTAAGCTTTGTTATATTCAAAAGGTAAGTTTTGGAAGTACTCATTGGAATACATATTATTTATTGAATATGATATGATAATTTGTAAATATGTTTAGTGTAAATAATAAAAATCAAGTTTTAAAGTATGTTCTTCTTCCCTTTTCCAGACCTCTTTTTGAAGGTGACAACGAATTTTGCTTGTGCCTCAAGGAATCTTTTCCCAACCTAAAAACAAGAAAACTGACGCGAGTTGAGTGGGGTACAATCAGGAGGCTGATGGGGAAGCCAAGACGGTGCGCTTTGATTTTTTTCCTTTGTTTTTACGATGACCAGCTCTGAAATTTAGAAGCAAAAAGAAGTGACAACTCACTGCTGGGCTTAAATGATCCACCCAGGTGTTCGTCAGCTTTCTTCGCTGAAGAGCGAACGGCCCTGAGGCAAAAGCGTCAGAAGATGCGCCTTCTGCAGCAGAGGAAGTTGTCAGATGTATCAACTTGCAAAGACCTACCTGATGAAATCCCGTTACCACTCATCATAGGAACGAAAGTCACAGGTAAGATGCGTGGAATGAGCACGCTTTATCCACAGAGAAGGATCCTACCTCAGTCACATGTATGTAACATAATAATGGGGTTTTTTTTGTTTTGTTTTTTTGTTTGTTTAACAGCTCGACTTCGAGGAGTCCACGACGGGCTGTTCACAGGGCAGATTGATGCTGTTGATACCAGTGCTGCAACTTATCGCGTTACCTTTGACCGCAGCGGCCTGGGAACTCACACTGTGCCTGATTACGAAGTCCTGGTGAGTCATGTTGCTAATGAAATAACACTACAGTAGTCAACTGCTTTACCATGTGCTAAGGTACGGAATGGGGAATCCCATTTTTTTGTTTTGTTTTACTGAGTAATAGTTTTGTCTTTCAGAGTAATGAGCCCAACGAGACTATGCCCATCTCTGCCTTCGCACAGAAGCATCGATCCACACGCTACATACAGAACCTCATGACTCCTCCTCGAGCGTCCTACCCATCAGTTACCACTCCTGTTCAAATGGTAAACCTACATCCATTTACATTTTTTGGTTGAGTGTCTGGTTCTGCTCACTAGAACCTCTCTCTGTTCTTCTCCATTTTGTAATATTACAAACACAAACTTCAACTTATTCTACTGAGAATTTAAGAGATGATCAACTTTCAGACATGTTAGTGAAGTGGAAGGAAAACGTTTTCACGAATAAAAATCAGAGTGTGTATTTTTATTCTGAGTCTCTATTTTGTAAAACCAGCTTCATCTGCACTTAGTTACATGTCTGAATTTTTCCATTTAAACACATCGCTTTGCAAAATAGCTCAAGCTTAGTTGGTTGTGATGGATAGCATCTGGGAACATTAATTTTAAAGTCTTGCCACAGATTCTCAATTAGATTTTAGTTTGGACTTTGATCTAGGCCATTGGTACACGTGAGTGTGCTTCGATCTAAACCGTTTCTTGGTTTAGGTATTATTGTCCTGCCGGATGGTTAGCTTTAAGTCTTTTTCCGTTTGTGAAGGAAAGCATTGATTGGCACCAGTGCTTTACATCTATTGTGTTGATGCACTTCAGACGCTGCCGGTAGGTGTTGCTAAATCAGGTTTTCTCTCAGGGTTATCCTGTATTTAGCTCCCATCTTAATTGTCCCTGCTGTAGAAAAGCATCCCACATCATGATGCTCCCACCACCATGCTACAACGGGGCGATGTAGTGTTTTAGAGTTCAAACACATTTGCAAGTAGATCAAGATGTGAATTATTCTCAGTTGTATCTTTGGACAATTGTCCAAATAAAAGCAAAAAGGTTTGAACTTCACTTTTGTAACTGAGAGCTTTAAATGCAAGATTATCAGTTTTCATTAGAAAGGGCAATGTGCAACGATACATTTCATGACAACTGTTTCAAGCTTCATACTCTAAGCTGGTTATCAACATAACTTCAATCGGTTTTTAAAATTGCTTTCAAATAACAGGACAATGATCCTCTTATGAACGCTTCACCATGGAGGAACAAGCTGCCCAGTACAGAAGGAGAAACTCTGGGAGGATTTCCTGTAAAGTTTCTGGTCCAAGTTGTAAGTATTTCCCATCAAACGGATTGGATCTTTAAAAATCAGCACCACTCCCAACACATTCTGTATTTTCTGATTTTCCAGACGAGGTTGTCTAAAATCCTCATGATCAAGAAAGAGCACATAAAGCACTTAAAAGAAATGAACACAGAAGCAGAGAAACTGGTAAAGTCACTAATTAATATTACTGAAAGTAAATTCTTGGGAGATGCACACGTCGAGCTTCACCTAACTGCTGTTGGTTTCCTGTGTTCAGAAGTCGTACTCTATGCCAATTGACCTGGACTTTCAGAAGCGATACGCCACCACTGTGCTTGAGCTGGAGCAGCTCAATAAAGACCTGAACAAGGTGCTTCATGAAGTTCAGCAGTTCTGTTGTGAAGTAAGTGGAAGGAAAAACTGAAAGCCAAGTAGGCTTTGTAGCGGAGATTTATTTGAAATCCCACTATCTCTACCACTGTTTCTTTATAACCACATAGGTAATAAAAATGGAGCAGAAGAGACTTTGCTACATAGAGTTGTTTATGTGTTCAGCTCTCTCCAGATCAGGGCATGGTTCCAGCTGACCATCCCACAGACCTGCGGCGGCGTTGCGAAGATGAGGCCCAGCAGATGGTGCAGCTGAGCAACACGCAGAGGGACGGACAGCCTGGCGTGACAAATCCCAGCCTCACACACCTCATCTCTCGCCTTGCTGCGTTGCTGCTGCAGATAAAGGTGCTGGATGGAGAAACATTCCTCCTGTTGTGCTGATCACAGCAACACATGACAGAATTAGGTTGGTTATACTAATGTGTACCAAATCCTTATGTCGTCTTCTGGTTTGTTTCAGTGTCTTGCGGACGGAGGAGATCTGAATTCATTTGAGTTTAAATCTCTAACAGACTCCTTGAATGACATCAAAGCATCAATTGATCCATCCAACTTCAGGTAAACCACCTACAACTATTTCCTCCTTTTTTGTAGTCATGCTTCAGGTGAACAAAGTGTGTGACTGTGACTTTTGTAAGTTTTTATTAGCAACCTGAATCAGTGAATGAAATCCTTTTTGTGCTCGGGATCAGTGCACAGTGCCACTAAAGATACTCACACAGCTCTTTTTTTTTTACTGTTTTGTCACATTACAACTACAAAAAACCTGCTAGAAGCCCTAATAGTTTGAGACTGGGGTAGAGCTTCACCTTGTAGCATGGCAACAACCCTAAACATACAGCAAGAGCTACAATACAAAGGTTTAGAGCGGGGCTGTCCAAGCCTTTTGCTATCATTTTGCTATCAACCACACTTAATGAATGGTTCAAATTTGGCCTGCCAGCTGATTCAGATGCTAATAATTTTAGGCCAAGATTTCACTAAAATCATCTTGACTGGAGACACCAAATTTTTTTTTTAATTACACAGTTTTTCTTTTTGTCTTTTATTTTAATTTTGAGGTACATAGTAGCTCAGACCTCCAGTAATTCTTACTCAAACAGACTCGGGCACCTCTGTTTACAAGAATCGGCTGAATACTGGAAGCGTTTTTGAAGACCGTGACTCCCCCTATTCACTGTGCAAAGACATTTTCTTGTATGTAAACACTCCATTAAATTAGGCAACAATGTACCTTCCATTTAATAAGGTAGAAGTGTGAGAACCTTTTTATGTTTTTGATCCCCAAAGACTTACAGATGTCTTTTCTACCAAGTATCCTTCATTTTTTTCCAATAAAATAGTGGCTGTTTAGTCTATAAAAAATATATTATAAAAAGTAAACAGTTTTTGTTTTTTCAGTTAAAAGAAATGGTTCAGTTGATTTTTATTTTTTTGGTTGGTCTGTCAGTATCTTCAGTGTGCAGATTAAGGCTCATGTGACTAAAGGTTTAGACACCACTGGTTTAGATCAAATGTTACGCTCTACTAGGGATGTGTATTGGCAAAAAGCTGGCGATATATGTATCGCAATACAGGGGAGACGATACGATGTATCGCAATATATCATTAAACTATGAGTAAGACGATATATTGTGATTTTTAAAAACTCAATTTAACAGTAGGAAAACTATCACGGCATTCTAAAAGTTCCAACCTGTTCCATCCAGTTTTATTAGTGGCTCTAGGTGATCCACTGGAACGAAGAAGATAACAGCCACAAACTACCAGTCATGCTTTTAATTTTACTACAAAAATTACCGTCATCATTAATGGTACTATTCAAATCCTTAAAAACAAACAATACTTTTATTTTGAAAATCGATACAATATCAGCAAATAAAATATCGCGATATATCGGTGTATCAATATTTTCTTACATCCCTACGCTCTACTTTGTGTTCATCTCTGAGTAAATCTTTAAAATGCATTCCGGTTTGTGGTTGCAACGTGACAGCATTTGAAAAAAAGTCCAAGGGGTGTGAAAAGTTTTAGAAATTATTGCTTGTTAATTTTCTTTGACTGTTTTTATTTAAAATTAACTTTAATGTTCTTTCAGTTGCTTTCAGAATAACGTTGAAATCCATGTGGCACACATCCAGAGCGGTCTCAGTCAGCTGGGCAATCTGCACGCATTCGCTGCCAACAACACCAACGCAGTCTGAGTCCTTGCATCCTCCTGTTCACACACAGGTGCATGCGCACGCTGAAAGTGAGGCTCGTTATTGCCGCCTCTTTAATCAGAGCTGCTGAGGCTACTGACATGGCCCCTGTTGAGACTGTGGTTCACCGTTGTGCAAGCCCGAGTTTGGACGAAGCTGGTATCGGATTCCTGAGGTTTTGAATCTAAGCAGAAGGAAAATGTCATATTTTACCCACCTATTTTATTGTGTAAAAATGTTTGTGCAACCAACCAATACAAGCCGGAAACAGTCTCCATCTATCACTAATCTTTACCTTCACATGCCACGGTTCACATCTTCAAACTTTTAGGTGTTATTTATTGGTTTCCATGTGCCAAACATTGATTCTAACCGTTTTTATAGTCTGTATTTATTTATTTTTGCATAGATGTGTATGGTTGTGAAGAAATATTTCCTATCCCTAATGTTTCCCCCTGTAAGTGTTCTGTTCTGTTGCTCCTCTGCTAGCAAGCACAGGGGACGCTAAAGAATGTTTTATAAAACCGATTGTAGATAATTGTATAATATATGATTATTAGGACTATTGTCAACATTTCTGATGTATGTTCAGAAATGGCTTTTGTAATTTTTGTGTGCACTGAAAAGAAATTTTGGTATTTTTATAAAGGAGAATTGTTGGGTTCCGATGCCTTTTACTCCCTAAGATCTTAGCATTTCCACCTCAGGCATGGCTGCTGCTGCTGCTGCTGCTGCTGCTGCTGCTGCCGCTGCCTTCAGATGAAGCCTGCAATATTGACTTAACCCTCAAGATCTCAAGTCAACACTTCCTTCCTGTTTGTTTTTGTACAAATGTATATGAGAGCGCCTCAGGGCAATTGTATATAAATGTTTTCCTCTTTTATATTAAACATGTGATTGCAACTGCTTTTGGTTGTTGAATTTATTCACAAATAGAATACAGTTAATAGTTTAATAGTTTTTAACACTGTCTTATTACAGCTTTATAATAAATACAGATTTTCATTATTATTAACATTATACTTGAAAGTTTTTAACACCGACTGTACACATCACATAAAGCCACCAAAGCCAGCCATGGCATCACTTTCCCAGTCTGAATCAGAGTCACTGATCTCCTGTGCCTCCATACTAAAGATTGGAGAAAACTGGTTGAACCTTTCTGTGGGCCTCATTTGTAGATACTGCCTTTGGCATTCCTTATCCTTTGGGGATGAAATTCTGAAGCTTTCTTGGGTCGGTAAGGGAGGTATCACAACTTTCATCTCTGGTCCGATCGTTTTATTCGGTGGGAAATTGTCATACTCCACCAGAACCTTTTGACCCCGGTTGCCAGGGATGTTTGTTTTGATTCTTGCTTGGTGCTCCAGTTCATTGGGATAGAGAGGGATGTTGCAGCTTGGGATGGCCCCTGCAGGCCTAATCTGCTCAGCTGTGGCTCTGGTTCCCTTGTCGTAGATGCAGGAAGGCAGCGTGTGGTCGTAACTGCTGGATTTGGGCTGAATGTTGATCCTGAGAGCATCCGCTGTGCGGTGCGCCGTTGTGGACCTGAAACCATCCTCTTGACCAATAGCGCCTGTCCTTACCCCAGTACCATGGCTATCATAAACTGGAAAAAAAGAAAGCAATTAAGGAAAGGTTCCTGATACATTGCAAGGAAAAAAGCTTTTCTAGTGACTATATTAATTAATTACCTTTCTCAGGATCCATTCTGCTTGGAAGTTGGCCAAAGGGGCCTACTGATGGTGTGCTGGATGCTTTTGTGGATACTGAGGAGCCAGCCTGGCGGCGAGACTTGGCCCTTCTGTTCTGAAACCACACCTGAGACAAGAAAAAAAAGTGAGTGATTTGTTTAGTCACAAGCAATGAAAACAGATTATCTTTGGTTTAATCAGTCAATCCAAATGACACTACCTGAATCCTGGACTCCGGCAGCCCAGTCAGGGCCTCCAGTCTCTCTCTCAGGTATATATCTGGGTATTTGGTGTCAGAGTAAACTTTCTCCAGCACCTCTATTTGCTGCTGGGTGAAATTCGTCCTCTTTCTCCTGTGGGTCTGTATAGCAACGCACTTGTCCGCGCTCGCAGCTGGGTTTGTTGAGGTAAAGTAGTTTGCGATATCTGCGGCTCCATAATCTGGAAGAGGTTTGGGGGGAGAAAGGCGTAAACGACGCGGAGAACCAGTTGGAGCGTAGGGTCGCATATACCTGCTGAGAGTAGCACCTTTACAGAAAGTTTAGATCTTCCACAGACTGACCTGAAGCCATGGCGCTGTTCGTCTGCAGGGGCCCCTCTGGAAACATCTGGAAGTGACTCAGATCCCCGACGCGCATATTCCCATGAACCGCAGACATGGTCCTCCAGCTTCAGACTGAGATCGAGACCTTTGCGTTCGCTCGTGTTAATAAATCCCTCCGCGATCAAAGGTGGGATGCCATCCGGACGTGTGAATGGGTCAGCCATCGGGGCCGACTGGCACTGGAGCGACCGCGCAGCGACTTCAGACGTCTGCGGGTCCGGCGGAGGTGTAAAGCGTCACACCCCGAGATGTGGAGCGGCCGCGGGCCTGTTTGAAAGCAGGGGGTAATGGAAGCTGTGGGCCTCAATACACATCGACAGAGAAAACATTTATCCGCTTCTGAAATGGGTGACGCTACACTAATGGACCGGTAGTCTTCAAAGGCAGGCGGTCGGAAACTGGACGGAAATTTTCCCAACAGGGCACAAGTTCAAAGGGCCCGTTGTGCGCCAGGGGGAGGACAGAATCATACGGATTGGTATTGAATTTGCAAACTCACGATATGTCAAGTAAAAAAAATATATTAAAAAATAATAATAATTTAACTAAAGGTTTGTTGAATTAAAACAATATTAACCCTAACCCCCTGAACCTCCCTACATGTTGTAATGTTAATTGCAAACGTCAAAGTTTTATTGTTTTTCTTTTGTTATTTTTGATAGATAAACACATAATATTGCAAAAACTTTCAGTGGAAGAAAATACATCCATTTTATCCAACTTTTTTTTAGAACAAAAACCCCAAAACTGCGGTGTATATTTGTATTCAACCCCCTTTATCTGCCACCCCTAAATAAATCCCAGAGCAACCAAATTTCAGCCCCTGAAAAAAATCAACCCATACAGTTGCTTTCCAAAGTCACCTAATTAGAAAATAGTATAGAAAATGGAAAGAGTAGAGCTAGGGCATAGCCTACCAAAACATTGCCGTCAACCTGAACTGAAAGGACGTGTAATGAGAGCATGAATCAGAGAATCATCGGCCATTTAAGGACTGGAGAAACTGCAGAGGTCCATAACTCAGAACCCATACATCTGGCTTTAATGGAAAAGTGGCAAGGAGAAAGCCATTGCTGGATGAAAGTCATAAGTACTGTTTGCAGTTTTACATAAACCAAATGAGGAAAACCTTAAAACTAGATGTTCTAATCAGATGAGAACAACATTGACTTTTTTGGCTGATATGCAAAATGCTATGCGTGACAGAGAACACACCATTGCCCCCCCAGGGAAGCATAGTGGTGGCAGTATTATGTTGTGGGAATGTGTTTCTTGAACAGGGACAGGGAAGATAGTCAACGTTGATGAATCTAGATACATAAAAATCCTTGCAGAAAACCCAGAGACTGCTAGAGACTTCAAAATGTGACAGATGTTCCACTTATGGCAGGACAACAACCCTAAACATGCAGTGAGAGCTGCATTTCTTTTTAATGTCATCATGTGTTAGAATGGCCCAGTTAAAGTCCAGACATTAATCCAATTTAATTTTGCTGGTAAAACTTTAAATGGCCATTTAGATATGCTTTCTGTCCAATCTGACTGAACTTGGAAGGTTTTTGTTGTTTTTTTTGCAAAGAAGAATTTTCAGAAATGTTCCCAAAGGCTTGCAGATGTGAATCTTAGGCTAATGGTGATTCTAGAAAGTATTGCCTGAAAAGAAATGCAAATCCATGCCACGCTTTTTTTTTTATAAAAAAAAAAAAAAAAAGAAATTCTTCCACGTCACAGTTCTGCACAACTTTGTGTTGGTCTATCACATAAAATCCCAATTTAATAAATTTTTTGTTGAAACATCCATCCATCCATAAAAAGGGTTGTGTTTAGAAAAAATAAGATAATCTTGTGTTGAAATTATGCTTCCCTGTCTTCGTAAGTGGGAACTATGTTAGTCTGAATACGCAAGTTCCAGTTAAAAAGAAGTCTAAAGGAGTGGGCACTTGTCATTAAAAGACTCATCTTTAGAAACATCAGAGGGGGATCAAGGCAATAGGCCAGCTAGGATCGCAGACAGAATAATTTGTCTCCTTTTGTTTTGACAAGATTAGTAAGAATCAGCTTTTATTCAGTTAACAGTGCATTTGATCACAATCTTGGTTGATTTGTATAAACGTGTCTTTGCATTTTACCACATAGGAACATTTTCTGGGTGTGGGTTGATGTTAACATTGCAAAACTGAATCACTAAATGAAATCCAGACTCTGGATGACTCACACAACTTATGTGGTAAATCTGTTTCTGTGGTAAACCACTAGGAAAAAGGCTCAATGTTTGGCAATATAATTATTTTATAGTCATACTTTTTCTTGTCTTCCTTTTACAGAGAATATAGGTCACGCAGGCTGTGTGTAGCAGTGAACTTGCTGGCTTTGTGAATCTACCTCATAGCTGCTGTGTCATTTCCCATCGACATTAGTGTTTATTGATCTCAGCGCTCCAACACCTTCGCCTTTGTTCAGGAAGAATGCTCTTGCTGCTTAGGACGTTCACAGTTCTGCCGGTCGCTCTGTCTGAGGACCCTAATTGGGTATTGCCTGTGAACACAGACCATATTGCTATGCAAAATCAGGGTGTTAAACTTCCAGCTTCCTTGTGACTGTCAGTGACAGCTCCTCTGAGAGCAGTGGATTTTATAATGGAGAATATGCTTCCTAGTCTTAAATCTGCAGCAACAGGTCAGGAAACGTACAAGTTTGACAATGTAACTGCAGGAAATAACGCATGCATTTTTATCTTGATTTATTTTATTATGGGGGAGGTTCTCTGGGTTTTAGGATACAGAAATAAAACAAAAGTGAGATACAAGTGTTCAAATTATACATTGTGTTTGTGTGCAGATAGGACTGCGCTTCAGACACTTGCAACACGTAGGGATTAATGGCGATTTCCAGTCAGCAGCTGCCTCAAAAACATGTTCGCACCTTTTAAAGTCTTGGCAAACTAACAGTTTGACAGGCTGGTATATCAGCCTCAGAGGTTTGCAGAGATATGTGAAAATCTCAGCTGCCTTATGGCCTCTCGTCTCAGTGCTGACTTTGTGTATTTAAGAGGTATTTTAGTTTTACGGCAAGTATGGTCGATTTCTTGTGGCAGCCCATTTATCTGCTCCTATGTATTTAAAGATTTTCTTTACCTACACTAAAGTTTTCTAGTCACTTTTAGGAAGAGTATTTAGAAAAAAACAAAAGCAGGGGGGTTAAGTTGTTTTAGATATCTGAATATGGTAACTTTCCATTATTTACTGTTAGTGTAGTTTTGATTTGTGATTATTTGGTGGTCCAGTTTTTTCCAAGTTGTGATTTTTCTATTTGCCTTTTTATTAACATTTTCCATGATTTGTTTTTTGCTTGTTTGATTTAAATGAAGCATTTTGATATTTTAACTTTAAACATAACTATGCAACTATAGTTTTGGTTGCCAGCATTTATTCTTAAATAAAATCTAGGTAATAACAATTAGGTTTGCCGATTTCTAATGGAATCTTATGTGTTTTAATAAATACAAATCTTCATTATTCTCATTGTAAAGTAACTTTTAGACATCAAATTTTATAAAACCTCTAAAGCCACTCATAGCTCTATTGTCCCCATCAGAATAAGAGTCAGGTCATCAAATACTTCAATGGTACGTATATTGTCGTGAAAAAGTATTTGCCTCCTCAGAAGTTTCTTTTGTTTTTGCTCTTTGTCACACTTTAATGTTTCTGATTACCGAACATATTCTTATGTTAAATAAATATAATCTGATTAAATAACAACGTTGCACTTTTCAAATTTGTGATATGATTTAATTTATTAAGGGAAGAAAAGCTAACCAACCCCAGCTGGCCCTACATGAAAGAGTAATCAACCCCTAAACTTAATAACTGCTTGTGCAACCCTTGGTAGCAACAACTGTTTTCCAGCATTTTTTAAATAACAGGCAGTCTTTCATATTGCTTTGGGGGAGTTTTGTCCCATCCTTGGTCCTGAACTGCTTTGTTTCAGCCACATTAGAGGGTTTTCAAACATTCTGTTGAAGGTCACCCCACAGCATCTTAGATCTGACCTTTGAAAAGGTCACATCAAAACCTTTAGTTTTTTGTTTAAAAAAAATCCATTTATAGGTGGACTTGCTGGTGTGCTTCCTCTGCTGCATAATCCGTAGGGCGATTAAGATGAAGCTCATCATTAACTGATGGACATTGGGAATCAGGACTTTCTTGTAGAAAGCAAAATTCATGGTTCGATCGATTACACCAAGTCATCCAGGTGCTGAAGCAACAAAGCAGTCCCTGACCATCACACTACCACGACCATGTTTGTCTGTGGGTGTGATGTTCTTTTTTCTGAATGTAGTTATAAACCAGTTGCGAAACGACCCACACATTCTAAAAAGTTACACTTTTGTCTTGTCAACATTAATCATCTTCATTAAAAAAACTTATATTTTGTATCAAACAAGTTTGGTAACAATCTACCAATACTACAACGGCACATAGGGTGAAGTTCCCAAATGAAATTGTGCAATGGCCTTTACAATTATAGGTCAGCAGTGAACACCAGATGAGCCTTTGAAAGTTTTTAAGAATGGCTAGGTGAGGACTACCTATAGCCATATCTTGGGGTGGCACAGCAAAACTATGAAACCCCAAAATGCTCAAAATAAAATAAATAAAAAAACATTGTGAAATAAATATCTACATGAATAAATAATAGAGACATATATAATGTGACAATACAATTGTGAAAAAAAACTGGATGCATATAAGTCTATGCTCATTGGTATGAAATATTTTTAATTTTCCTTTAAAATTTTATTTATTTATTTATTAATTTAAAACAGTATTTTACTGCAATTTTTTTCCTAATAATAACAATTATTTTTTAGCCATTTTTATTTATTTTATCAGTTTTTATTCCAAAACGTCATTTTAAAAGTCAGCTTTTATTTCATAATGGTAAAAACATAGCAGCAATATCTCTGATAATTATGTCGGACACTAAAGTCTTCAGTACTGAATCTGGGATAGTTTAAAAAATATCATCCAAACGACTGAAAATGGCACCTTCTGATAAATTAATCCCTCTAAATTTGATCTGCTAGAGTAACCAGTCCAGAGGTGAAAGAAGTTCTTGCAACTCTGACTCTATGTCTATGCTCTTCACTTAGCATTATGTTGCTAGCAAGCTAGCCAGGAAGATCGATGCACCAGCCAATGAGCTTCCAGGTCCCACCCAATGACCCTGATTGGCAGATTAATTTATTCTGCTGAAAAGTGACATTCTGAAATAAATAATCCACTGGGGGGAAACACCATTATGAAATGGAAGCTGACTTTGAGAAAATGACGTTTTGAAATAAAAACTGATTAGATTAAATAAAAATGGGTAAAAAATTATTCTTATTATTAGGACAAAATAATATAGTAAAATAATGTCGTACATTAATGAATACATTTTAAAAGGAAAACGAAAAATATTTCACACTAATGAGCTTAGATTTTTATATGCATTTAGTTTTTGTTTTTTCACAATTTCATTGTCACATTATATATGTGTCTATTATTGATTCATGTAGATATTGATTTCATGATGTTTTTATTTATGTATTTAATTTTGAGCAGTTTGGCGTTCCATTATTAGATCAGAAATTTGGCTCAGAATAAGTGAATGAATGATTAATGAAATATGATCATAGATGGTCCATATATAGTCAGACATTGCCATTGGTTATACTGGAAAATATTATGGATTTAAACTGGGATTTTTTTTAAATACATTTTTTCGTATGAATCTGCTGCTTTTTGATTCATTTAGCTTTAATCTAAAATAAAAGTGTAAATAATCCAACGTGTTCTTGCCTTACAGGTTAAAGCCTCGTCACTGTTTACTTGTTTAAAAAAAACCTGATCTTCCGGCAGGTCTAAACGGAAGTAGGTACGTGGCTGCTTCAGCTGACAGTCTCTACAATGATGGCGACAGAGGTTCAGAGCGGCGACCTCGACAGCGCTACGACCAGCCGGCTCGAAGTTTCCATCGACGGCCTCACCCTCAGCCCGGACCCGGAGGGTGAGCAGAGCCAGGTGGAAGAACCGAATCCCTCTCCCACGCAACCTGGGACCGAAACGCCGGCGGACGAAGAAGGCGAAGATGGAGAGACAGCCAAGTCTGCAGTAGAGAGAAAATGGGGCTTTCCTTTACTGGAACTGTACGGACTGGCCCTTAAGTTTTTTAAAGGTATTTCGCTTTAAAAAAAAAAACACGTACCGACTTTGACGCTGGTATGCAGTTTTTTTGTTTGTTTGTTTAAAACGCTTTGTTATGTTGTGTGCCAGGTTTCCTCCTGAATGTGGTTAGCATTTGTGCTAGCACTAGCTGCTAACTGTCAGTCGCATATTAGCTTCCTAGCTAATCAGTAGCTAACGACGTGCTAGCTGGCCCTCGATCGTAAAACAGGATCGAGGCGTTTGAGGTGTTGTTCTGTGGTTCTATGTGATTATAAAGCCGCTGTTCTGGGCGTGTTTTATGTTATTCAGCTGGAGGGAAATAAATCGTGTCGCGTCGACTGAAGCTGCTGGTCACTCTGAAATGACTGGTGGCTTACAGCAGCTTGTTTGGGGGCTTTTAATACGCCCTGTTGTTTTCCTGCAGCCCAATGGAGCGTTTATGGATGCATATTTAACTAATATTTTAGCCATATTTATGTCCGTTAGAGTTGTAACAGTGACTGTTCTTTCCCCCTAACTATTACTACTTACTCTACTACTTTCATGTTAACTCTACAAGATAGCAAGCTGGTTAAATGGGTTTGCCTCTTTATTTCTTTCTCTTATATTTTAAAACCCACGCAGAAATAGATGATTTTTTTTTTTTTTTGCATAGATGCTTCAAAGTGTGAGCAGCAACACCGGGCATGTGGGTTGTTTTTATTAGCACAGAACATTACTGATGACTGTGCAAACAGCTTGTGGCCTGATTGCCACTCCACAAAAAGAAAATCTCTGTTTTGTATTTTCTCCTCGGTGTGTCAGTTTGGGTTCGTTCTACTTCTTCAAATACCACAGTACATAAATCTGCCTCTGCTCACCTTAAGCTCTGCTTAGTGTCCATAGATTGTCATGATGGCATCCCGATCCACTCATGTAATTGTTGCTAATTTTCTGCATGGATGATCATATTGATTTTTAAACTGTACAAAAAAAAACTATCAGCTACCTTCCCCTGAGCTGTTCTTGCAGCTGCATAACTTGCATACTTTAGTTTCTGCTGCATCCTTGTTGTAGAGTATCACGCGTTTGTTGCAATATTCAGAGGCTCTTTTCAGCGTGGGCTGGCATTACAAATATGTTAACTGAATTCTCCCACATTGCTGGGGTTTTTTCTTCTCCCCCCGATTAGATAAAGATGGCAAAGCCTTCCATCCTACATATGAGGAGAAGCTTCGACTGGTGGCCCTTCACAAACAGGTGTTACTGGGCCCTTATAATCCTGATGCGTCCCCAGAGGTTGGTTTCTTTGACGTCCTGGGAAATGACCGCAGGTAACCCCAGAATACTTTACTTTTGTGTGAAATAGGTAGTCTTAATATTTATTTTTTCTGTGCTTAAGAAAACTCAACATATTGACTCAGAGGGGCTGCTTTGGTCTATAAACCAGTTTATAACCCCTCTTAATAAAAGCGGAATTAAATCAAAGCATTTTCTTACAATGCTAGTTTATTATTTATCCAGGGGCCTAATTATCAGATAATTATTGTGGCTGTTTAATTGTGCTGTTTATGTTCCATGTTACTTTATGTGCAGGAAGGAGTGGGCTTCCCTTGGTAATATGGAAAAAGAAGAAGCTATGGTGGAGTTTGTCAAACTTCTCAATAAGTGCTGCAACCTCTTTGCTCCTTACGTCATATCGCACAGGATTGAAAGGGAGGAGCAGGAGCGGAAAAGGTAAAAGTGTATATGTTAGCTACAGTATCTTTTAAATATTAACTTGGCCAAAGTTTCTTCTACATGTTTGGAGCGTTTTGAAGCACAATTCAGTTAGGGGGGTTTATATTAAAATATTAACCCAAAAGTGGCTGGAATTTTAAGAACCATGTCTACAGCATTTTTATTGCTAAAAATGTCTTTTAATTTTCAGTAATGCATATTTGAGCATGCGTTCTCTGTTTTTCCCCATCTTTAGGAAAGAAGAGGAGGAGCGACTGAGGCAAGAAGAGGAGGAGAGGGAGCGACAAAGGCAGGAGGAGGAGAGACGGATGCTTGAGGAGGAGGAAAGGTTGAGAAGAGAGGAAGAGGAAAGGAGACAGGCAGAGGAGGAGAGGCTAAGGATTGAGCAGCAGAAGTATGTGTCATCTTGAGGTGTTTGTAGAGTAAAAATCCTAAACTGAGCTCCAGATATCACTATTATCACAGATATTTGGAGGCAAATATATAATTGCTTCCTGTTTCATTGCGTACCCTGACTCACAAAGCTTTCCCCTGTTATTTTAACCAGACAACAGATAATGGCGGCATTGAACGCCCAGACGGCAGTGCAGTTCCAACAGTATGCTGCACAGCAGTACCCCAACAACCCAGAGCAACAGATGAGCCTAATCCGCCAGCTTCAGGAGCAGCACTATCAGCAGTACATGCAGCAACTCTACCAGGTTCAGCTGGCTCAGCAGCAGGTAAGAGGTAGAGTTATAGCAGCTTGGTTTACCATAGTATGTACCCTGTTTGAACTCTTCACGTTGCAACCACACATTCTATTATTGTTGGGGTTTTTTTTTTTTACTGGAATGTAATGTGATATACCCACACAAAGTAGTGGAAGGAAAAAGTCACATGAGTTTTGTTAACTGTTGCAAATAAATATCTGAAACTGTGAATTTTATATGCAGCACTTTTTACTTTGTTAACTTTAAAAAAAATCTTGCCTCCAGAATTCCCCATTTCATTGAGTTGTGCACCCCAAAAATCTGGCCTATTGTAAAAAGTGACATGATGAAAGCATTTGTTAAAAGGCTTTGGTCATATGAGACCAAAATGAAACGTTTTGGACAACATTTACAATAACACCAACCTAAACACACTATTGCCACGGTGAAACACGGTGGCGGACTCATCATGCTGTCGGGACGCTTTTCTTCAGCAAGGAGATCAAAGCTGGTCAGAGTTGATGGTAGGATGAATGTCGCTAAAAGTTGTGAAATGGTAGTGGAAGGTCTTTGCTCCAAAATCTGGACTCGAGGATCTAAACGTGGAGTCTAACTCACTAAAGACTTTATTTAGTCAGAAACTGTATAAACCCTTTACTTTTTCCTTTCCACTTCTCAGGAATGCATTACTTTGTTGGTCCAGCCTGTAACAGTATGCATGGCAGAATGTGTAAACTATAAACACTTTTGCAAAGCACTATGTCCCCCCCCCCCAACCCATGATTTTTTTTAAATGTGCAACTTTCATTTAGATAACGCGAGTCAATATAACTCGCTTTAGTACTCTAGAACAGAGTGGCTTCATTTATTTTGTTTTAGTTTGGTTTCTGATAATATTTCACCGCTCTCCTTTTGTCCTAGGCGGCCTTACAGAAGCAACAGCAGCAGAATGATTTGTTGATGCAGGGCACCTTGGACTCTAACAGCTTTAACAGTGGCGAAATCACCTCTGCCTCAGCAGCTGGGACATTATGTGCTGCTTCACCACTTTCCAGTGAGGAAGCTCCCACGGTCAACGGAGGCCAGTCGGACTCCTATTCGGAGAGCATGGACAGGGAGCCAGAGCCGGCAGAGGAGGTCTCCGAGAACGGGCCTTTATTAGGTTTGTTGGCTGTAGCTTCTTCTTTTTTCTTTCTTTCGAAAAAAGCCCCACAAGTGCAGGATTTGAACGCATGAAGAGAGATCCACATTTTCCTTTTAGTGCAGCTAATGGCAGAAGGAAATGGCACACTCTGTGCTTGCTTATGTGACCTTGAGAGCTGGGAGGATAAGTGCTGGACCAAGTGATACATGATATGATTTGGGTATCCTCTGGCCACGAGTGCTAGTAACAAAGGAAAAAGTCATGCAGGAAATGTGCAATGCATTGATTTTATTCAAAAACACACACCGGGACAACTGGTGTCCCTGTAAGAGATAGTATGAAGGGCAAAGTGACCGAGGAATAGCTGTGTATGCAAAACTCAATCACTTCTGCTAGCTGCCTTCAATCATTCACACTTTATAAACAAATTATTCATCAACCTGTTGAATGTGTTGTTTGTCATTCAATTTCTATGAACTGGAAAGAATCACTAATAAGGAGTGCAATATTTATCCTCAGGGTAGGGTTAGGTTCATAGTCTGGTCGCAGATTCCTTCATGTTTCTTCTTCCTCAATTGCAGCAGACTCTCCACCAGTCATAGCTGCACCCTCGATGTGGACGCGGCCGCAGATCAAGGACTTCAAGGAGAAGATCCGCCAGGATCCCGACAGCGTGATCACAGTGGGGCGTGGCGAGGTTGTGACGGTGCGCGTCCCCACCCACGAGGAAGGATCTTACCTGTTCTGGGAGTTTGCTACAGACTATTATGACATTGGCTTTGGGGTGTTCTTCGAATGGACAGACGCTGCCTCTGCTTCGGTCAGTGTGCACGTGTCGGAGTCCAGCGATGAAGACGAGGAAGAGGAAGGTAAGGGATCTCTAGGCCTCCATTATGGATTTGTTATACTGTTTTTCCACCTTGAACTTCCTGTGAACCTAATACACTAGTCACCATACTCCAGTGTCAGATTCTCACTGGACAATAACGTAGAATAAAAATATCTTTATTATCGCTGTATAAATGCAAAATCGTCAATGAAAAATTTATCACAAAAGAGTTTTGCTTTAATTTAAAAAACACCAACAAATATAATATCCCATGTGAAATGTTAGTTATTAAAGTATCAACTTGATTTTTTTTTACATTTTGGTTTGTATACTGAAGCCCAAACATTAGCTTTTAACGGCCAAAACATTTAGTTATTTTCAAGCAAAGACGCTTACTCTGCAGAATATTTGACCTTTTTTCTATTCAGCTCCTTGTAGAGTTACACTGGGAGGATAAAAAGGTGACAATAACAGTCAGGCTAGATGTGCTGCTTGTGGCTAACTACAGTTTTAAAAAAAGTTACCTTGATAAAAATGGAGAGGGTCTGTCCCTGTTTTTTTGCTGCTGGAAGTATTTCCAAACAGCAGAATTTGTCATTCTTGTAAGCAAAGGGGGACAATCTAGGTGGCTTCTTTGAGCCAGCTGATCGACAGTGTGTAGCAATGTGTAGGGGGAGGCAGAAAACTGATCAATATGGCACCTTCTACTGCAGGAACGGTTTGTAAAAAGAAAACTTTTGTGGCTTTGAAACCATAACTTGTTAAATTCTGATTATGCCTGAAACCGGTGCATTCTTATTGGATTGTCTACTTTATTATTGGACTTAAAACAAGAAAATACGAACTTTACATTTGTAATTTGAAAGATCAAATTCCTATTTATAAATTCTTTCTTTGGTTTTATCTGGTTTAAATTTTATAAATAAGTCTACAAGTTGTAACCAGAGCTTTTGAATCGTTTTAGCACAATTGATTTTCAGTTAAATAATCCTGACCTGATGGATACTGAACCAATATGGATCCTCTCAAATTAAATCAATCACATAATCTGTGGTTACTAAGTATTGGCTGGGGTGAAATTCTTATGGTGTGATGACTTCACAGAATAGTTTTCATAGTATTTGCAGAATAATTTTAGTTGATGTGCAATTTTCCCAACAGCAAACATTTCCTAACGGCCATATTCTGAATGCAAGAAAAAGTGTAGAGGCTTTCATTCAGGCAGCTGACTGGCAGTGTGCAGAAATAAGTTGAGAGGCAGCAATTTGCTATCCAGTGTTCCATAAAGCCAGACAAAACGTCAGTTTCTTCTTGCATCCCATTAGGAAGGTTTTAATCCACAGGAACGGTGTGATGGAAAAATGTTAGGACATTTGAAGCCGCAACTCTTTAAAACCTCTTGCCTCATGCACACTATAAATTAACATTCACTGTCCCCCAGAAGCATCAAGAAGGAAAAATTTCATTTTAAAAATATTTTGTTTCTACAACTTGAGTATAATTCAGTTGTCTATATTTTCTTTCTTTCTGGGGTCTAACCTTTCACAATGTTCCTGTGTCCTCAGGTGATCCTCCCACTGAGGAGGAGAAGGCGAAGAAGGAGGCGGGGAAGCCTCATGTGGATGAGATTGTGCCGGTTTACCGGCGGGACTGTCACGAGGAGGTGTACGCCGGCAGCCACCAGTATCCCGGCCGTGGAGTCTATCTGCTGAAGTTTGACAACTCCTATTCACTTTGGCGCTCCAAGAGTGTTTACTACAGAGTCTACTACACCAGATAAGCCTGAATAAAGACACAGGGAGAGCGTTTGTTCATATTACGTGTGTAGGTGGCGATGTATGTATAAGGCAGGCTGTATCTGTGTGTGAAGGACTAATTGATCCATTTTGGAGGAAAAACCACCAGAGGGAGACAGAGAGACACATCTGGAGCCCTTACCTGGAGATTTCACTGATGTATTCTGTATGTGGAGGTGTGAACCAAGTTCCAACCATGCTACACATCTTGTTTGAGCCTTTGGGGGAAAGAAGTGTGCATTCCTGTTGTAAATTCACTAACTGTCCTTGCTGCACTTTCATACACAAAGCTGTAGGAGTGTCCGCTAAACTTGTTTGACCACTTTTTTTCCCCTCCCTCTGGACTCCTCCTCCTGACCACACTGGCCCAGGACATCCCAGTGTGGCCTTGTGTGACTAACACCCATAAAAACGAATGGAAACTCGGCATGTACAACACTGTGAGCCGACTTTTCCTGTTTGTCGGAAATAGTGGTCGTTTATCCCGCCTAGAACACAGACGACTTTGGAAATCCAGCGATACCGCGAAATGTGCTTCATAACACTATGCCTTCTACAGAGATCCTCTGGTTCGCTCCATCACACATTAAAAACATCAGTGTACACAAACTTAACCATTGTTTTTGTCGTGAAACCGCAGTGTATTGTTCTGTTCCATAGTCACTAAGCTTAAGTCAGGAGAGGATCATTTAGACAGAGCAGCTGTGTTTTCAGATTACTGTTACCTGTACATTTTTGTTATCTTCGTGACTCGATACTGTATGACAGGCAGAATGCAGCAGCAGTAGCTTTTCTTTAATGGAGACTACTAGTGAAATTTATGAAGGACAAGTTATTTACAAAATAATATTCGCTGAAGTGTTGGGCTTCTGGGCTTGAGAACAAATTTATCAAAATACACAGTGCAGAAAAACTTTAAAATCCAATAACTTTTACATGCAGTTTTTCATTTTCAGGCAGCTGTTTCCTTTCTTCAATTATGCACCACACAACTGACTAAACTATCATCTGTTCACAGGTTTAAAACACAAATTCCTTAAAATTCACATTAAATGAAGTGGTGATATTACATCAGAGAGTTGTTTGTCTGCATTTGAAGTAATCTATAGTCTGAAAATAAAATGACAAACAGTCCATGGTTCCTCCAGGTCGCCTCACTCTGTTACATGTGTGCAGAAGTGCTGTTTCATTTCTACCCTTCCTGGTGTGGATAGCTTCACGTCGTCACCGACCTTCAACTCTGGAGTTGAGAATAAAGTGAGATGGCTGGCTTGTGTTTTGCATGACATGTCTCAGTTAATTTTTTTTTTTTCAAATTCATCTGTTTATTCATGTTTTGTATTTGTGTCTACTGGATGAATTGTATTCTGAATGTGTAAACTTGGGGTTTGTTCAATGGCTGGAGGAGAAGGGTTCTTTTTTTGGCTTTATCACATTGCATTGTGTGTGTCCAAAGGCAAATAAGGCTCCGTTCATGAGTATCCAGTAATTTAAATACACTTGGCTCTGATGCATTTAGTGATTTGTGAATCAAATTGTCACTACATATGGCTGTCAGCGCCATTCCTGTACCTACAGATGTGTTTCTGTTAAGTTTCTTATTTCTAACCAGTTGGTTTTAGTTGGTCAAGCCTTGTATGTAAATAATTCAAGAAATGGGTTTATGTGTCGAAGTTTTAGACTTGGGAGATTGCGATGGTTTTGAAAATCAATGCACTGTATTATAAGGTGGATGAGTTTAATTTTGCCCCATAACTTGTTAAAAGGACAAAGGTATAAGACTATTGGTGTGACAGAGAAGCTCATCTTTTAATGTTTTATCTTTATTTGAATTTCTAAGTTGCAAAATCATTTTGGGCCTATATTTAATCTTGATTAAACTTCATCTTCTGAACCTGGTCTTTGTTTTTACATGTGGTACACACATTTACCGGGCATGTGGTTTTAGCTCTGGTTTTTCTGTTGAAATACACTGATTTACTTTCCATAAGCTTTTTAACTATTTTGATCCGCAGAAAATCGTGTAATAAAACAGTTAATTGCTTAATTCCTGCTTCAGGGTTCCTGAACAATCCAATTGTTCCAAGTATATTAGAATCAGCACTTTTTTCTAGCCTCAAATTTTGAGTTCTGATCCTTTTAGGAAATAGGGAAAGGAAAACAGCACATGAAAGAAATGAAGGGAAAAAACATGCAAAGACGGGGAGAAATGACATGGGGAGGTAGGGGAAATTCCACAAGGAAGGGCACTATAAAGAAAAGCAGCAAGAAATGATACAAGGTTGAGCATACAAGAAGACTGGGAAGGGAGGATTTAGAGAAAGAAGGAAGGCACAAAGAAGAGGAATGAGGAACAAAGGAAGAATGGAGAACACAAAAGATGGAAAAAAACTAGGAATAAATTAATTACACAAGAAATATAAGACCGAACAACATTCTGAAGAAGTGAGGAAGGAAACAAGGAAAGCCACCACATTGAGATAATAGGACAGGAAATAATTAAAATTCCATACTTTATTTTCTTTTTTCCAGACTTATGCAGACCTGTAAACGATTGAATTCCAGTAAAATCTAAACTTTTCCCATCTAAGGCGTAGGAATCTAGTGTACTAAACTAGGAATGTTTTCTTGTAATCTTACAGCTGCACAATCTCTCTACTCCCAAGAAATATTTGCCATTATTTTTCAAAACAGTTCCCAAGTGAGAAAAAAACTTTTTCACAACATATATACGTTGATCCAAACAAACATGTACATGTTGAACAAATAGGAAGCAATGATGGGAATGCAAGGACACCAGTGATAGCCTTGCAACAAGTAAAAACTACTAGACTGGTTCCTTTTCCCACCAAAAGGAGCCATCCTCATTCTATTCTCCTTTCAAACATATTTTCTTTGGGGTAAAGAACAAACATGAACCGTAATCTTTTTCTTTTTTTTTAAAGGTTGATCAACTTTGTCTTTACTCTTTTTCACCATGAATCACATTGGGTGTCACACCCACATTCACTTCTAGTGAATGAGTTGGTAAGCCATTGCCACATTGTACATTCTTGATGAGAAGGAAGGAAGAAAGGAGTTTCCAGTTTGCTGAGTAATGAAAAAAACTTGCCTTGGTCACATGAAGGCAGCTCGTTGAAAAAGGCTGTGCTCTCTTACAGACACCAGGGGGCGCAACAGACATCACGTAGGAAAGGCCTATTGAACTTGTTACTTCTTGTAATAATTTCTCGGAGGTGTTGAAGGGAAAGCCCAGGAGGAGGAAATGATTGTCCCTCATGCAACCATTTTAAAAATATCCGTCTCATTTTATGTGTTTTATTTTAAAAAGTCAATGTCAGATGGACAAAGCAGAGAAGACTCACTACAGAGAAGTGTCCCGAGCATTTCTTCCAAAGCTGTGAGAAAACATCGTTATTATATCATAGATATTATTGGGAACATAGGATCATTAAATCTCATTACTGTGGTGGTTCCGCTTACTCACTGGAATGGGTAATAGGTAATTTTTGTGGGACTGTTTTATGATTTAAAAAAAAAGACTATTGTCTACTGGAAAGATATGGCACAAAACGTTGCGTTAACATTAGATGTTAGAATGTTCATGTCAATGATGTTGACTGATTTACTGATGGTTACTTGTGGTGTACCACAAGGTTCAGTGCTAGAACCTCAATGTTTTCTGCTATGGCTTTTGTAATGTATCAAAAAGTTTCAAACTGAACTTATTTACTGATAATCCTGCACTAATTAGTTTGGACCAGTCTATGAGTCCATCAGAAAGGAAAGTGATAGTGTGTGAGAGGTAATTTGCCATAAATTAACAAGAAATGACATCGAAACCACATTAATACAATTCAGTAATATGGAAAAGAAAAAGAAAATATCTTCAAATTAAGAGTATCTGCAAAAAACATTTTTGTGGTTGAGTGTCAACTACAAATGATGTTAAAAGTCTCATATAAACCATGTTAAATTAAATACCAATTTAATATAAAACAAAAGACAGTATTAAAAATATTAAATAAAAATACATTATACATGTTATATTATTCACTAATATTCTCATACATGATCTGCAGTGTCCAACTGTTGGGATATACAATTTACATGCTACAACAGAAACCTATGAATTATTAATGACTCAGATAAATATGACTAATAAAATATTAAATAAATTGGATCAGTTAAAATGCTTCTATCTAGAACAACTCATCACAATGGCAATGTACAGTAATAATCTTCCAAACTCTATTCAGAAGTTGTTTGAAATTAAAGAAACTAAGCGTGAACTTGAAGGCATTTGTATGTTTAACAGAAAGCAAGTTTATTTCTATAGCGCTATTCATCATTGACTAGATGAAAGTAGTAGGCTAAAGTAAGTAAAGTAGCCTAAAGGTCAATAAAAACTGTAATAGGTGTGATAAGTAAATAATAAAGTCTTGTTCAGAATCAGTAACTGCACCATGAATAAACACTTAACGTAAACATAGATACTATTTCATAAGTTTATAAAAATGGCCAGAGTCGCATTTCAACGCCAACACTGTATTTTTCCGCTTCCTTCCATTCCATCAGAATCGCTGCTGTCCCTCCGTGCGCCGTTCTTGGGGAAATCCACTCCAGCTTTTCCCTAAAGCCGCTGACTCCGAAGGAGGGCAGGTAAACCGAGTCCCGCTCCAGTTCCTACAGGTGGTTGTAGTATTCTCCGGGTTTTGGTTCAGACTTCTTTCCCGACTTTTTCCTCGCTGTGTGTTTTTTTCTTCCTCCTCCAGCTTGCGCTGTGTCTGGTTGGATTTGAATAGACTTTGAGAGGCAACGTCTCCGGTGTACAGCAGCAGGACAAAGTGCCATGCTTTGAAAAACAAGACATATGGCGGGAGTGACGGATTTCACAGCCTCGGAAATTATACTTTTCTCTGTGATGTAGTTTTTGTTTTTGCATAGCTTTGTTTTGAAGCGCGTTTCTTCATGTGCAGTTTTCGGTCCCGCTGAGTTTATTGCTATGATTTAAACATGCCCTTTCATCAGAGGACTGTCGAGCCGCGCCGTGTGAGTCGGCTATCGGCGAGGGACGGCTGGAAACAGAGGGAAGGAAGCGGGAGACGCAAACTCCGAAGACCTGTTCTATTCTCTTCTCTGGATGAGGTTGGCTGTCACACGCTGACCAGCTTAATCCAGCAACTCTCAGAGCTTTCCCGACATGCCAGCGACATCTTCCTGGGCATCGAAATGGAGGCGGGGATGGTGTTCAGAAGGTCCTGCAGGATTCAGGGGCGCCTGCACAATCTGCAGAACGAGGTCCTCAAGTTGGATCCAAAGAAAGTTAAAATCCGTAAGTTCTGCAGAGTTGCCTCTCAGTCATAAACGTTACACTTAACCCCGGAATAGGCGCAATTAATTGCAATGTGCTTTGTTATTATGCTTAATCTGTTATTGAAAGTTTAGAGGACGGATCAGACAGGTGTCTCTATCCTCTTAGAATGTTACAGTCTGCCCAGGTCCAAGCTGACTGGCCCATTTTGTCTATTGACACAACCAGTGAGGACTGACCTGTGTCCTCTGAACACATGACTGTCTTTGTCTTATGTTAATAGGGGCATAGAGTCGTTTGAAAAAAGATGGATCTCCTCACAGCTTATTGCCCATCTGTGTTTACATCTTTATAGGGGAACAAGATCACAGAGAGCCTCGCAAACAACCTTTCCTCTGCTTCTTTATGCAGCTTCAAGGATGTAAATAAAGTTGGTCAACAGAAGGATGAATGGAAAATCAATTTCCAGACTCCAGGATTTTAATTTGTTTTGCTCGTCATTGTAAAGCTCTTGTCCCACACAGTGGTTATATATATTAACTCAGACGCTGAGTCATGATGTAGTCCCTGAACAAGGTTATGGAGTGCCAAGAGTGCCACAGTATGAAAAAAAAAAAAACATAAATCTTTGAAATATGTTACAGAAATAATTACATAAATTTATCAATTATTTAAATTTTTCATTTATTCATTCTTTGGAGGAAAATTTTAAGTAATTTTAAAATTATATTGTTAGTTCCTCAAATTTTTAAGTTTTTTTGGGGGGGTAAAATACATTTAATGAATTAATAAATTGATAATTATTCACATGTCAAACTATTGACAAAATTTTATATATTAACTCAGAAACAGACTCATGGTGCCTTAATCAGTGTGGACTGTAAAAAGTACAAGTATTTAAATGAAAAAATTGTTAATATAAAAAATTTGGAAAAAATACATAAATGAAAACACATGTATCACAATTTATTTAAATATTAGTTAAAAAAAAGTTCCACAGTGCAGCATGAGTTTAATCAACTCATTGAATAAATAAATGTATCAAATGACTATTTTAAGATTAATGTGGTAATTTACTAACAATTGAGTTAAGTGATGTTAAGGTCATAAAATTGTTTTTAAAGTGCGCCATGTGACTTCTTATTGGTTAATCTGCAAAGCAAGTCAATATAGAGTGCCATATGTGCCACCACGTGTTTTTTTAAAACAGACAAATAATGAATAAATCCTCTATTAATAAAATAAATGTATTTGATAAATTATCAAATTACCTATGTCATTTTCCCATTCTTTTGTTTAAAAATTATATAACACATCATACATAATTATTTTCAATTGTTTTATGGTTATTGTGCCCCAGCCTGCTGTTAAATAATTTACTCTGGCTTGTCAAATAGACTGTAAAATCTGATAATAGTTTCTGTTAATCAGCTGACCGATTCCACCTCAGACCAGTTTTTTTTAGGGCTGCTGCAGCTCAGTGGTAGAGTTGTCAGCCTGCGACCCAGAAATCGTGGGTTCAATTCCAGCTTCCACCTGCTACATGTCATTGTGTCCTTGGGCAAGACACTTCAACTACCTTCCTACTGATGTTGGCCAGAGGGGCCAATGGTGTGATATGGCAGCCTCTCTTCTGTCAGCTTAATGGAGTTTTAAAGCAAGCCATTATTATTGACCAGATTAGAGCTAGCCACGCCCCCTTGATTGGTCAAATAACACAGTTAATAAATTGATGAAATAATGTTCATGATGTGCTGTAGGCAGTATACATTAATCAAGTAAAATAACAATAAAATATAAAATCTGCAAACTACAAATGGTGTTAAGTCTCATATAAACTATGTAAAATAAAATACCAATTTAATATGAAACAAAATACAATATAAAAAAAATTGAATAAAAAAAACATTATACATGTTTTATTATTCACTAATATTCCCATGCATGATCTGCAGTGTGCAAGTGTTGGGACATACAATTTACATGCTACAACAGAAACCTATGAGCTATTAATTGCTCAGATAAATATGAAAAATTAAATATTCAATAAATTGGATCAGTTAAAAGGCTTCTATTTCGAGCAACTCATCACAATGGCAATGTACAGTAATAATCTTCCAAACTCTATTCAGAAGTTGTTTGAAATCAAACTAAGCGTGAACTTGAAGGCATATGTATGTTTAACAGAAAGCAAGTTTATTTCTATAGCACCATTCAACAAAACAGTAAAGGTCATAAAAAACTGGAATGGCTGTGATAAGGAAGTAATAAAGTCTTGTTGAGAATTAATAACTACCATTTTTGTTCATTAATGTAACATTGAAGTAAAAATTTTATTCGTTCTGGGCAATTTATTTGTGTCACTTACAGCGCTCCATAAAAGGCACCATTAGCAAGTTCTGATATAGATCTGAAGCAAAAGACACGTTGTGCCTCAGCCTTTAACTTTATTATGTTCTTGTGTTCATAAATACAGTAGCTATGGGATTACCTGATGATTTCCGGCATGGCTCCTTTGTTTATCTAATTTGCCTCTAAAGAATGTTGCAGAGTATGGTTCAAAGGACCAGCCCAGATTCCACTAAGCACCAGTGAAAGATGCCGGTTTCGGCTCTGACTAACAGGTTTTTGATTCTCTTTTTTTTGCCATCCTTGTGACAGTAGTTGGTTCATCCTGTCTTGGGTCAGACTGTGAGTCACGGTCAGAGAGTCAAAAGTGGTTGTGGGAGGTTAACCTGAGCTGACAGATCCCAGACATAAGTGAGAGTTTTGTATGATGAGCAATGCGTTTCGGAGACGCATAAAAACACAGGAGTGAAGCTGACGTGTTCAAGGAGTACACTCTTCGCCAAAAAACAAGCCAGGACTTCTTTGTCATCTCTTAATGCACAAGCCTGGTTTCTCCTGTTGAAACTCCTATATGCTTTTTCATTTGCAGCTGAAGACGAAGTGAGCGAGAACAGGCAGGAATACAGTGTGTTGCGTTGCGAGAGCCGCAGTTGCCAGCTCACACATGGCCCCGAGCGCAGCAGCCCCCAGTGTACAGATGCTCTGACTTCCAATTTATTACAGCACAGACCTGTCAGCTTTACTTTAAATCTATCCACACATAAAAGGAAAAAAAAACAAACACCACCTGGCTTCTGAAGGGCCTTCTAGCATTACTCCAGGAAGAGAGCGCTCCATTTGAATATGTCAGATCAGCTGGTGGCGTTCTGAATGAAAGCTGCTGTTGAACTCATGTGACTTCATGAAGCAGAGCCAGGTTGGGATATTCCCAAACTTACGCTGTCATTTGTTTACAAAGCTGGATTTGTAGTTCTTCATATTGTGAGCCTTGATGAGGCTAACAGTAATCTTTATGTTGACTTTTGCTGACCAGCGGTGTTGAATTTGCTGCATTACATAATACATCCTTAAAGTTTGTATGTAAATATTTACTTTTGGCATGTTCCTCTGCAGACCTCTATGGGTTTTACCTTAGTTCAGAGGTGGATCATATTACTGGTGAGGGGCCCCTTTCTGCTGGAAGACCACTACTGAGTGAGGGGGACAGGCATACTGAATGTGTGTACAGCGACCCAAAGTAATCATTGTTGGACTGAATGGGTTAAATGAGATATCTACTTTTGTGTATTTTGCTACCATTAATCCATTTTTGCTGAAGCAGAGGCCATCAGGGCAAAGTTCAGAGGTCGTCCTGTGGCGCTTCGGTGGGGCGAACACCTGACACACAGAGTCATAGGGTTAAACAAAGCTGGATGGTCTAGCTTGGGATTCCTGCTTTAGGCCAAAAGGGCAGAGTCATCTGTATTTGGATAAACAGCGTTTCCTGCTGCACCCTGTATGTGTGAAATGAGGCGATCATTTTGTTTAGGCTAAATAGTAGCTCGAAATTTCTCAGGTGATGTCAGAGCATAGAGGACATCATGGCATACGGCTGCAGACCTACCATGCCGTGGTTGTCCACCTGATGCTCATGTGTCAAACTCAAGGCCCGCGCGCCAAATCCAGCCCGCCATAGCCATTTATGTGGCCCTCAAAGGTTAGATTTATATGGTCCTCTAGAGTTTAAAGTTCTACTAATGTGCACCTAAATCCTAGTTTAGAGGATCAGTCAAATCCAATCTGGGTTTATTTTAATACTCCTAAATCACATCATTGTGAAAAGATGTTTATTATTATTTAATGTTATGTCGAATGCGGAGATAGATATTTATTAATATTTTTACGGTTTGTTAAATATTGTTTTACCAATACTTTCTGCCACAACCAGCCCTTTAAGGACATTCATGATCTGGATATGGCCCAAAATGGAAATGAGTTTGACACCCCTGACCTAATTTGACGGGCCAGGCAAGGAGAGCATTAATCAGAGAAGCAGTCAGCTAGGAGGCCTATGGTAACACTGGAGGAGCTGCAGAGATCCATAGATCAAGTGGGAGAATTTTTCACTGGAAAAAAAAGTAGTTGTTTGCTTTGCAAATATGATTTTTATGGAGGAGTAGCTAGAAGAAAGACATTGTGAAAAGAAAACCATAAGAATTAATGTTTGCCTTTTTTTTTTGCCACCAGCCACATTGGGGACACAGTAAGACATGTGGAAGAAGGTGTTTTGGCCCGATGAGACCCTTGAACATTTGAATCTGCTTGCAAAAGGCTGTGTGGACAGAAAGGTGGTCAGAGTTTACGGGAAGATGGAGCTAAATAAATGCAATTCTGGAAGAAACCATCTAAAAGACTTGACTGGAGCCAGGGTTCAGCATACTACATTTCAATTCAACAATACTTTATTGATCCCAGAGGGAAATTAAGTTTGATCATATTATTAATTTATATATTGCATATTATTTTTAATGTATTGGTTCAAATCCAATCATTGTCATTTGTTAGAATGGCCTGGTCCAGATCAAAATTACATTAAGAATCGGGGGCTTTAAAAATGGCTTATCAAAGACTACTTTAAAGCTGCAATTACAGCAAAAGGTGACTACAAAGTATTCCCTCAGGTGGGCTGAACAGACATGCATGCCACAGTTTTCAGATTTTCACTTGTAGAAAGTCATTTTATATCATGGGTATTTTATTTATGCCACACTGCCAGCTTTGTGATTTTCAATCATATAAAATCCTAAATAAAATACATTAAAGTTTGTAGTTTTAACGTGACGAATTTATGAAGAGGTTCAAGGGAGTACGAGTACTTCTGCCCGGCACTGTATGTGAGGGGTGTTTTTAGCTATATGCTTGACTCCCAATTCTCCAGCCAAATATAGCCCTGTGGTAAACTGGGAGTATTTTATTTATGAATGTAGGTCAAACTGGTGAAGGTTAATTGGAGTTGGATGAGTCTCAGGGCTTCCCTGTCAGACGTCTTGATGCCCACCAGCTGGATCTTAGAAACACACACACAGAGTAAAAATAAGACTTGTTTCCAGCTGACCCACTAATGCCAATAGTCCATCTTGTCTTTCCCTCACACTCTTACACACTGAGCACAGAGCATTCCTCCTCTATCCCTCAGATATTTATAGGCACATGTCTTTGCCTGATCTTTCATCTGCCCCATGCTGTCATGTTGAGGGTGTGTTGCTATGTTCAAGTGTTCCTCTAAGATCCCTGTGTGTTTGTGGGAACATGCACTAGTGTCTGTTGATGGACAGTTCTTACTCAGGCTAGGACGGCTCTCGTTGAGTTGCAAAAACCCGCTTGACTGAGATCCAAGTTGGTTTCCCTTTCGAACCCCTTTCATGCCTGGATAAACAAATTGCAGTTTTGTCTTTATTTCTTTTCCCGTTTGCCACCCAAAAGATGCTCATTTATTCCTGCTTCACTCCTCTTTCCTCCCTATTCACTCTGTCTCACCCCAGTTCACTGCCTTTCATTGATGGAGAGCAGTCATTACGCTGACAGAATCCACAAGTCGGTTCCCACAGAACTCGCTCCAGAGAGAGGAGCCTGGCCTGGTTCTAGAGGTCGACCTGCTCCCCTGAGGAACAACAGATTCAGGTCCAGTTATACAGACGGAGAAGAATCAGTGAGGGAGGGGGGGCTTACTGGGAAAGAGCTGTAGCATTAGGAGAATTGGTACTGAGCGGCATCTGTTTTGGTCCGGAAGTATGGAAAAAGATAATGAGTATGGAAATATGTCTAAAGATTCTTTCTTTCTTTCTTTCTTTCTTTCTTTCTTTCTTTCTTTCTTTCTTTCTTTCTTTCTTTCTTTCTTTCTTTCTTTCTTTCTTTCTTTCTTTCTTTCTTTCTTTCTTTCTTTCTTTCTTTCTTTCTTTCTTTCTTTCTTTCTTTCAGACCTTCTTTCTTTCAGACTTTCTTTCAGACTTTCTTTCTTTTTGTGTGCTTCCTCTCTCCCTTGTGTCTTTCTTTCTTTCTTTCTTTCTTTCTTTCTTTCTTTCTTTCTTTCTTTCTTTCTTTCTTTCTTTCAGACTTTCTTTCTTTCAGACTTTCTTTCTTTCAGACTTTCTTTCTTTCTTTCTTTCTTTCTTTCTTTCAGACTTTCTTTCTTTCAGACTTTCTTTCTTTCAGACTTTCTTTCTTTCTTTCTTTCTTTCAGACTTTCTTTCTTTCAGACTTTCTTTCTTTCTTTCAGACTTTCTTTCAGACTTTCTTTCAGACTTTCTTTCTTTCTTTCTTTCTTTCAGACTTTCTTTCTTTTTGTGTGCTTCCTCTCTCCCTTGTGTCTTTCTTTCCTTCGGTCTTTCTTTCTTTCTTTCTTTCTTTCTTTCTTTCTTTCTTTCTTTCTTTCTTTCTTTCTTTCAGACTTTCTTTCTTTCTTTCAGACTTTCTTTCTTTCTTTCAGACTTTCTTTCTTTCAGACTTTCTTTCATTCTTTCTTTCAGACTTTCTTTCTTTTTGTGTGCTTCCTCTCTCCCTTGTGTCTGTCTGTCTTTCTTTCCTTTCTCGTGTCCTTCTTTCCTGCACTTACTGTCTAAACCTCCTTCCTTTCTTCTGTCCCTTTGGATCTCCGTCCTTCCTTGTGTGATTCCTCCCTCATCTCTTTGTCCTTCCTTTCTTTCCATCCTTTTATCTTTCACTTTGTCATTATTTCCTTCCTCCCTTTTTCTCCTACTGTCTATCCTTCCTTCCTTTCATCCTGACAGTCATTGGTTTTTTTCATGTTTAATTTTCACAGCGTATACAATGTAGAAACACTTCCTGAACTTCATGGTGAACTTTAGTCCTGTAGAGTGTCTGCATGCTTCTGTTTAGACCTCCCTGAATTTGGACACAGTCCTGTTCAAAGCTCAGAGGAATCCGCTTGTAACACGCTTGTATTTTATCATCCATGATGCTCCTACAACAGATGCTTTCTTTTCAGTGACCTTGTCCAATTGTTCTATGCAAAACAAACTTTACAATGATTTGGTGAACCCCAATTAAGATAATAATTCAATAAAATTGCTGTATCGGTTCTGTATTGGATTTGAGCTGCATTAACTGGTTCGCTCTGCAGAGTCCGTATGTACAAATATTCCACTGCTTTGTTACACACATTAAATGTAAGTTGTTGTTTTTTATTAAAGATATCCACACATGCGTTAGTATGTTCCCACATTTAGAGAACCCACATGTGGGACTAGCGTGCTAGCTAGTTGGTAGTTGAGGTTGCTGTGGGGTAATAAGCAGCCAATAAGGAGACGGTTCTAATCCCCACTGCGGTGGCGGTTTTCCGAGAGAGGAGAGACTGGGAGTCCCCCGGGATGCTGGCTCTCGCTTCTTTAGCTGTTTTTCTGTAAATCTCAGCTTCCACATGTTCGTTTTCACATACAGTACATTCTACAGAGTTGTCAGAAATGCCTACTTATAGTATGTGGCACTTTTTTTTCCTTCTGAGATGTCAGTGTAGTTTGGAAACTTAGCTTGATAAAAGTGGCACTTCTACAGTTTCCATGCTGTGACTGTCCTTGCTTTTTGTGACCAGAAATATTTCCAAACAGCAAAGTCAATGATGGAAAAGGGTCACAGCCAGCTGGCCAGCAGTCTGCAGCACATAATCCAGGACTCTATTCTCCATAGAGCTAGAGAAACCTCTGGTGACTCTGATATCATTAAAATGTTTATAAACTTTGGGAACGGTCTGACAGAAAATGTTTGAGGTTCTGAAAGCGGATCTTTTTAGAACCTTGGAATACCTTGACATCTAGTTCCATCCTTTGTTCTTTAGCTCTTATCTCTTATCTTATCTCTTTTCCTTTGTCTCCTTCCACCTTTTTCTGTTTTCTATCATTTATTCCTTGTGCATTTCCTTCCCTCTGCCTGTTCTTTCTAAATTTTTCTTATTTAAAAAGGTTTTTAAATTGAAAAAAACCCCAACATTTAAATTTAAAAACAGAGTAACATTGGCAGATTTTAGGAGCTGAAGATGCTGAAAAACATGGTTCACTAGATTTGGAGTCAAACATAGTCATATCTTCTATAAGTCAAAGCCTAGCTTGAAATAAAACATGCCTAATTTTAGTTGGGATCATCCGCAGCTTGTACCAGATTGCTCTGTTGTTACAATAATGCTAAATAGTTGAGGTTTGCTTCATTTTTACACTGCAAAAGGTTTTATTTAGAGCGCAGCTGAAGAGTTGGAGTTTGAGGTCACGCTGCAGATTTTTACACAGCTATTGTTACAGAGGAAAAGTATCACACACAACCAGATGTTTGGGTCGAAATGCGTTTCCTCGAAAGACAAACAGGAGCTGAGCTGACAAGAAATCTCTGGTGAAAACTCTTCATGATAGATGAGCCTGCATGATATCTCCCCCCAACTCCCACAAGGCAAATTAAAGGCAAGAATTATTGTTCAAGAGACAGGAACGGTGCAGTAAGTATATTATTTTAAAGAAGCAATAGATTTAAACATTTTCAGTTTTTGCATGTCTCTGCACAGACGTCATATAATGCATCATTATATTCTTTTCGATCAGCTGTTTTCACTCTGTTCTGTCATCCTTTGTCTCTGTTCTTTCATATGGTTTCCACAGTGTTCCTCTCTCATCTCTTCCATTTTCTGCACTTTGATGTCAATCCTCATTCCGCCATGCTGACCACAACAAAGACGCGGCCTCCGCCTCCCTTCATCTTTTGCTTGCTTTGTCTCTTTTTATAATCAGTTTAAAGGTTTATTCTGTGACTTCTTATTTTACAAAAATCTATCCCCTTGTTTTTGCTCAAAACCCTTTTTATTATTGTGTTTGACGTCTAGAACTGTTCACCAGCCTGCTACCGCAGCAGTCCCAATCATGTAGAAAGAAGCATGTATGGCCTCTTTTTCCTCTATTTGTGTAAAAGTGATTAAAGTGGCTCTCACACACAGAGTTGCTTTATGCTGCTTTGCACACAATTTGTGGAATTTCTGCATTTTTTTTTTGCTCCTAACAAGTCATAAAACTGCACAGTTTCCAAATAAACAAAGGAATTAGAGGGTTTTATTTTTCTATTGCTATGGCTGTTTGTATCCCAGATGGGAGTATTAATTTGAGATATATATGGTATGATAATTTTCAATAAAAATACCACGGTATCATTATATTTGTTGGGCTATCAGATCAGATTGGCAGCCTGCATCACTTGCTTCTATTGAAGACAGAAAAGGTAACAATTATTCCTACTGAAGGTAAAATAATCTAACATATTCATTGTTAAACCCCTAATAATATCTAAAATATTAATCTATTGTTTTAGGATTTCTATATAGGCTTAAGAAAAAAATAAAAAATTCAACACACACTGAGCTTAGTACTGTCATTTTCTGACTATTGAGTGCATCTAAATATAAGCCGGACCAGGTAAATTTGAAAAAAAAAAGAACAATTATTTTCTACATGTATAGGCTACACCTGAGTATAAGCCGCACAGTTTCATGTTGTAACATGAGATATTTACACAGAAACATGGTACACAGATTCTTTTTTTGTTTTAATTTAAGAAGTGCTTTTTTTTGGTCAAACTCTGCCTTCGGCTGTACAAAATCAACACAACATGATCGTAACATGTCTGGTTAGAAAATGAAACGTACCTTAGCCTACCAGAAAAGACATTAGTTGCTATCTTCATCTTCCTCTTGCGCTCTAAAGCCACTGAAGTCGTCTTCTTCAGTGTCTTGATGTCCTCTGAAAGCTTTTGTCGTCTTTTTACACAAATTTTGTCGTCGTTTTGCAAACTATCGCTAAACATTCATTGCCTTCACTCAGTGCTTTCTGGAGACGTTCCGAATATGAACCGCACTAGGTGTGAATTGCAGTTTGTACAGAAAACGGACCGCATCCGTTCTGTACTCCATGTGAATCAGGCGTGAGAGTTGGGGGTTTTTGGGAAGCATGCAGGAGTCTTAAATCACTAAGGAATAATGTCTTTTGTTGCTTCTGGTACAGACTGAATAGCTTTCACATGTGGGTTTTGTTTTCATTTGCGCGTAATTATGCAATTTATTGTTTGTCTCTTGTCTGTCTGCCTTGATATAAGATGTTTTTCCCCATGACCAGAAAAGATGAGAGGATTTTGAGTTCAACACTAGCTTGTGTTTTTGACAATAGCAGATTGTTTAAAAAAGTAGAAATGTGTCATTGATGTAGGTTTAGGGGTAGGTATTATGCTTTTGTCATCCAAGTATCACCAGAGTGGCTTGATTTACAGGTAGTGCAGTAAATACCAATTCTCAAGCATGCAGAAGTTTTCATCTTTGTGTAAGTGCATGTTAGGGTTAACTATTAGTAGCTTTTCAATTGCTCCTACAATACAATGCCATCCATTGTGTTGAGCCTATGTTAAATCTCCTTTAAACAAGTAATTATCTATGGGGAAAACCCCAAGTTTGGGTTCCACAACAGACCCGGGGATCAACAGACTCAAGGAGCACCTATGTTCTCCACTGCTTGACATTTTTACAACAAAGCTTGCGGTGCAGAGTTTTAGAATGTTTTATTGTAGAAGAAGAATCATGTGAAGCTTCAGTCAAACCAGCTTTAATGGCAGCAACTTAAAAGGCACACTATACATCCTGTGTGTCATGGCCTATCGGTACAAAAGAGGCAGAGAGGCCGACAGGCAAACATGCATCTACAGTACTTGATGACAAACGGCACCAGATGGTGGCTCAGCTAACAGGAACATTACGGCTATTGTTATCCTGCATTTGCACTTTACTTCACTTAAAGCTCATTCTGCGTTTACTTGCTGAAAAATAAACGCAGATTTTTTTCTTTCTGCCACTTAGAAATCAGACTAACATAGCCATGCATAGTGGCTGAGTGGATCCATCCTTCTTTATTAAGGACATTAAAATACATTTTGTTGTAATTATATCACCAGTGGTGGAATAAAGTCCAGTGCAAACCCTAACGAGAACCTGTTTTTGTGGATTACATCCAGCTGTTTTGGATGAAATATTTGCATCTGAAACCCAGATACAGGGAGATAAGAAGGTGGGGTGGAGCCTCCCTCGGTTATATTTGGATTGGCAGAGAAGTCATTACAAACAGCTGTTTGCTGAGTGTTTTCCGACATAAATTTAGTCCTCTAAACATCGGTGACCTCGCATAACTTGAACTTCCTCAGCTGAATAAACAAGACGAGCTAATACCAGGGTCACCAAGTTGTTTTGTCCTTTCACGGCGGACCATTTTTACACTTGAGACTTTATTATTTGTGCATTCCATCGTTTGCATTGAGCAATGTCTCATCCTTTTGCAATATTGGTAGTTTAAACACAACAGGAGGAGGTACACTGTGTAATAGGCTGGCTTTATTTTAGTTTAGGCTAGATCCAGATTTGTGTGACGGAAAAAGTCCCACATTTAGGTCTGCAAGAGCTTTGTATCAGCTGTCACCACCGTGAGGAGATGATGACGGCGTGAAGCAGGGTGTTGACAGGGTTGAGGTGAGCTCTGTTTACTGTTGCATCAGGAGCTTTGTAAGGAGAGAAATCCCTTTAGGATGAGAAAGTACCACATGAAACAGTTCACACCACAACTCTTACTTTTTTAACATTGTAAGACTTTTTCCCCCCCCTCTAATGACAAAAATAAGTTATCACACCCATTAATCTGTTCTCTAAAAAAAACACTTATTTCCTGTTACCACCCTGTATGTCTGTATGTTAGTATCAGTCCAGCAACAAAATATGCTGTCCTTAATTCGTGTCAAAGGGTTCATTGTCATCATACTGATCGAGGCCGTTGAATAAATACTCCACCATGTACTGTACTACTGTAGTTCATTGAGTGATTACAATGTTTTACCCTTTGGGTTGTAGTATTTTACATTCAAGTTGAAAAAAAAAAGTATTCCCACTGTAGCTAAAATATAAGAGTGATTATAAAATAAGCTAGGGCTGTAGTATGGTTGGAAAAACTGAAATTGCAACGTTTTTGTTGAATACTACGATGACTATAGATTGGAACTACATATGTAGGAAGAGATTCTGAAACGAAAAACCCCACAACCTAAGTACAGACAGCGAGCGAAAAATCTGAGCAGAGCACTGAGTTAGCTTTGATGATAACTACTGTAATTTTCGGACTATAAGCTGCTGCTTTTTTCACATGCTTTGGACCCTGTGTCCTATACAACAATGCGGCCAATTTATAGAATTTTATTTATTTATTGGCTAACGGACTCTGGGGGGGGCACGATAGCAGGAAGCGCAAAAGTGAGAGAGATATGTGGGGAAAGATTATGCGCCAAAGAAGACACTATCTGTAGTTTTCATGCATGTTTTTATGTTGTCCAGCTCTAGAGTAAAAAAATACGTATCGCTGATATGGATTTAAACATTTAGCGCTTTTTTTTTTATTGCAGTGAATGTGGCACTTCAATAAACTTTTTTTATTTTATTTTTTTTACAATTCATCTATCACTGCATATAGTCGGAGCCCCACAAATTGAATTATAATGCTAAACGGTAAATAATTGAATTCAATCATATTTTCAAAGATAGTAACATAGTAATTTTGGTGTTTCTACAGTGTCGATTCAAGTTACCTTGAGACGATCCAATTTAAATAAAAAAATATAAAGTCAATTCACTATAGTAACATTCAAAGTCAGTTAAATACATTACAATTTAGTTTTTGCTGTAAAACACTGCAGAAGTTCCATTTATTTTTCCCAGTTGGTTAAAGGGTTTCAGTCTAAGAAAATCCAGCTTATTGCTTTGAGTTACTGACTTTGTGGCAATACCTCCTCTTGAACAAACGTGTTGACACTGAAAGGTTCTGATTGCATCCATGAAGTGTGATGGGAATTGAGGTTGAAGCAATGAAAGGGAATATTCCAACTGGTTTGTTTAATGTGTTAGTGGGAAAGGATAGTAGAATATGCAAAAACAGGTTCATTTTTGCAGAGCTTATTTTGAGACGATGTAAGATATTATTGTCAAAAGTGGAACGTTATGAGAGATTTTAGGGCAAAACATGTCTTGGAATCCTGAGCATGTGATGCTTTGGTTGTATTGCAAAGGCTGGGAAAAGATAAAGGGTGCTGGGATTGAGTGTGTAATCAATCAAGCCTGGAGACATTTTTTTTTCTTTAGACAGACTTTTACCTGAAGGGTACTTAGAGTAAATGCCGGGAGGCAACTGTCACCATACACAGTGGTGTTAAATGTTGACTTTAATTTGGTTAGAAATACTGTATATTTTATTTTCTGTTTAAAAATATCTTTTGTTTTATTGGCTGATCCCTGTCTGTCTGGTTTTACATGGATCTAGCCCTTTTAATTTTCATAACTCTCTGACTTTTCTGTAGACTTAGCTATATGCGACTTTTTAAGTTAGATCTTTCTTTGTTCTGATTATAAAAAGACAGCTTTAAAGATATGGGTTTTATTTTTCCATGTCATGCTTGATGCAGGTCCTTTCATCAATCCCCCCCCCCCAAACAGTGTGTGACAAAAGCATGTGCATTTGTGTTTCTTGCTCTGTGAAATATTACATACTGGCAGCTGGAATCCCCATTGGCTACTGAATTTTCCCCAGTAGCAGCTTGAGCTGTTCGCCTTATCTACAGAGGCTTCATTGTGTGGGGTTTTTTAAGGTCATGGGTGGATGTGTGTTCAAAACTTTAGATCCTTTCAAAGCTTCCATCAGTAATTTGAGTGATAGAAAAGAAGATTACTGGTTTACAGCTCTTAGTCACTGTCAGCATCTTCTATTTGCACAAGATGTGGTGTTGGGTGATTTCATATGTTTGGCCTAAAGTTGTAGTCATATTATTCTTTCCTTTTTTAAGGCATGGGAATCTGCTCTTATGCTCTCCAACTTTTCTCACATTGGGCTGGGTGTCTATCATAATTTAGACTTAAAAAACTCATGATGACAGACATACGGTCACTGCTGCACGACCAGTATGAGATTTTTGTTTTCTTTGCCTATGGAGATCAGTGGTGTAAATGATGGGTTACACGATGTGCACACAAACACTAACATTAAAAAACATCCATGAACCGGAAGCTGATTGGCAGGAGTTGAAACTGAAGCTCTTAAAGTGGTCTTCATCAATGTTTATTCAGTGTGACAGGATTCTGTAAAATGCGTAGTTAAAATTACCAAGTGGAGAACGACAAAGCGATGTCCCTTTTACAAATATGATCCACAAACATACATTTAAAGTATGAGGTCACTTGCTTTTATATGTGCATGGATGTTAATGAACATTGACATTGCACACCCTTTGCAGCTACAACAGCGTAGCCTGTTTTAGGTAGACTGTCTACAAGGTTTAGAAGTGATTATGGGAATATTTTACCTTTCTTCCAGGAGAGCATTTGTGAAGTCAAGCGCTGTCTCAACCCTGTTTTTGACATATTTGAACACGAACAGCAGGCTGTACATGTTTTTCAGAAAAAAACGTGTTCAAACCTTTTCCACAACTTTTCAATACAACCATTTTTCAAGTGTGTTGAAATGTGCTGTTGTAACTATTAATAATAAAAAGTTGTTGTCTGGTTTTCTGAGCATCATTAATTATAATAATATAATTATTGAGGACATTCGAGTTTAACCTGTTTATTAAAGATATAGGGGCACCAATCTCATAAATGAGATAATTTTAATTGAACCAGACAGTCAGTCAGTCTCTCTGAAAAGGGCGGAGTTCGTCGGCGGGGTTAAAACAAACTTCACAGCACACACTGAAATAGCACAGGAAACTTCTCGTTACTTAAGAGAATTTATTAATGAAATGGCTCAACCTTACAGATTACATTTCATTCATAATTTCCATCTAACCTTCTTTCTAACGCATGCAAAAATATAGAACAAAGTTAACGTCAAGGGAAGGGGGCGTGCGTGTGTGCGCGGCTGTATATGTGTGTGTGGGAGACAGCGAGCGAATGGGGGGGTTCATCTTAACCCCTCAATGCGATCAATAACTCATGCCTTATCAATTGGCGCGATCGGTTCACAAAGGGAGACAAAGGAAGACCTCGTGGCAATTCAACAAAGGCTAGTTTCATTAGCAATGGTGGCTTGGACAAAGGAAACGGGGCGACGGAGAACGGGGATCTACTGAGGCCACGCAACCTGTCTAAACAGACACGCGCCGACCGCAGCGGACAATAAAACAAGCCGGGAAATAATACAATATAATATACTGCTTCTGGTTGCAACCAAAGTCAAATAATAAAACACAAAAAGCATGCACATTCAGGGTCGGTGTACAGCGACAGACGACCAAGAATAACAGTGGTTAACAAGTTGACAGACTTATTTTAACCAACAAAAAACGGATATTAACCGTCAAGACCTCCTTCTCTTCTACCCAGACCAAAAGATATAAACCAATTTAATCCTACTTGGTGGGGGCAGCTCTCCACAGTCCACGACGAAGAACGTAGAAAGTGTCCAGTTTAAAGGGAGCGGTTTGTGCAAAACCAAGGTCGGAAAAGCGGACGTCCGACTTTAGGCGCTGAGGGACTCTGGCCGGTTTAAATAGAGCTCAGATGCGCAGTGGACTCCCTGGTTGCCCGTACAGGAAAGTCTGTTTGCTCGGCCGATTCACTTCAAAGTTTAAAAGGGAAGTTCTTCCTGGTCCAGCAGGTTTGAACAAAAAAGGGAAAAATGCTAGCAATGGATCAAAGCGTCTCCTTGCAGCACCGCTGGGGAACCAAAAGACGAAGATTTCAATATTCGCGCGGCCTTTTATCAACTCTGTGATGTCATCACTGGCCACAGACCAATGAGAATGGGTTGAGGGCAGCGCAACGGATGCTGGGAGATGCAGTTCGTTCAGTGAAAGGATGCTGGGAGATGCAGTTCGTTCAGTAAAAGGCCATAGCCTCAAGACTGCTTTCCTCACTGGTTCTGTTCACATTCTTCATTGTAAGTTTCCTTTAAAATCCAGCATTTGTCTGTCTGTTTGTGAGAGAGGCCCCCTCCTACCTTTCCTAACACACGATAAGACTGGACTTTCAGAGTCAAAGGTGGGGATTATGATGAGGATAATTTCTTAGAACTACAGAGTAGTTTAATCATCTTAGTCTCTGCTGGAGTCTGAACAGCAATAAATGGAGGCAGAATAAGAGTGTAAAGATTAGACAATAATAGCTGGTAGAAAATCAAGCGTATATATGTCTACAGATTTCTTACCTGTAGGTTTATAGGAATTATGGCTGTGGTAGGATGTAATTATGGATATGAGTAATTGCATGTTACTTTAGGCTGTGGGAAATGTTGACTTTACTGCTTCCTCTACTGTACAAGCCATATCCCCTGAATATATTATGGTGTTTCTCAGCTTTTTCTGCTGCTGCTGTTGGCTTGAGTTTTTCCCTCTGTGCCAGTCATTGAGGTTTTTGCTCGTCTAAACATTTTGACGATGCCAAATTTTTAGATTGGTGGCATTAGTGTTCAGATACTGCTTTCCAAGATGAGGAAAGGGTTGAATTTGAAAATGGGCAAAGCTTTTGGTCACAAGTTTAAGTCCGGAGGTCACTGCCAGGTAAGGTATGTTGTCTCAGCTGTATGTGGAAGGAAATTGGGTTCATTTGTAGCACTGGGGCCGGCTGTTACCATTATGTTTGGGAGTTTTATTTTAGCCACAGGTGAATTTAAGTCCTTATTGGTTGGTACAACAAAGCTTTCATTGTTAGAGCAATGCATTAACCATGCAATGTTTAGCATGTATATTTACACACTGGATTATTAGGCTCGAAAATGAGTCATCAGGAACTGAACACATTTAAAAGTCCAGCTTCAGGCTGTAGGACATAATGTTCTTCTGGATTGGGTAACTATTGTCAGTGGTGTCATCTGTCCTGTTTTATTGGATAGTTTCACTCATGTCTGTGAGGAGTTTCTAGCTGAAAGCAATTTCTCATGTTTTGGTTTTGTGTGTGTTAAGCTTCACTGTTTTCATCGTTATGGTTTACAGTTTTAGATTGTGTAATTTTAGTCAACATTTTCTCTAACTTGGCCTCATCCTACAGATTCTTTACTTGCAGATATTTCACCTAGCTTGGAAAAACATAGACTTTGATTTAAGAGTTTTCCAGGTCTGTTGTTTCATCCATCCATCCATCCATCCATCCAAGCCCAACCTCTATTGACCATCTGCTATAAATTCACACTACTAATTTCAGTCAGAAAAAAAAATTGGAATTTGGTTTTGAACCCTAAACATAATAGTAAGAAAAAGTGAGAAGTTAATTCTGTTTAAAGATTTGTGGATTTGTGGATAAAAAGATCGTTGACTATGAAGTATGATTGATTGCCTTTCCTCTTCTTTAGGTTCTTAATTAAATTTTTCCTACGCACACACACATGCACGCACACACACGCGCACACACACATGCATACATACAAACACTTTCTTCCCCACCTGTAATTTATACTCTTGTGGTTTGTAATGGTGGTTTGTTACTTTTACAAGACACTCAGGCTCGCTGTCTTTCAGGACACTGTGTTAGGAATGTTGCAGGGATTTCAGCGTGTTGCAAGATCTCAAAATCAGTCAAGAATGTCTGTTTTTGTGTTCAACAAGACATTTTGCTTATGCGACTGTCCTGGTCTACTGAAAGGAATGTGCAACTCTTTTTTTCACCCCTCTGACAAACGCAACATCTGCTGTTTAAAAAGGACACAAAATCAGACAATACGGAAGAGGCATTATTCTCACAGTTGGGCGGACTGGGTTTGAAGATGAGTCAGAGTGAACATAGGGCAGTGAGGTGGACATCCCTGTAACCCGTGTTTCTGTTTTGTATGCGAGAACAATATATTGATATCAGGAAATAGTCATTGCAAGCGTCTCTGCATACACACCCAAAGATTAGAGTCTATTTGTATTAGTATAAAGGATAAATCCTGGGGTTAAAGAAGCTTCCTTTTTGATTTTATTTTATTAAAGTGCATATTTCAATTCAGTGAACAATTAAAGACAGAGAGTGAGAAAATACAGCAGATAAAAGTGACAGAAAACAACAGAACCCCAAACAAAGATCAGATTTGTACATAAAAGATAGATAAAACAGAAAGATTGATGGATTTGCCTTTTCCTCTCAGCCCCGGGGGAACTGACATTTCCATCCATACCACTCATCACTGCCTCGCTTTTCCTACAACAAAGACCCTTAGTCTCATCTCCAGACTTGGAGGGTCTCTGAGGACGCACAGCATTACTCCCCAAAGAACAAGAGCTTTCACTTGGATCATTATCTGCTGGGCTAACCCAACCTCATTCAGGACCTTAGACCCTCTAGAATGAGTTCCTCCAACTGTCCCAGGAGGATGAAGGAGGAGTGAGGTCTATAAAACTGGAGATGAAGATCGGGCAAATTCAGTTCAGTGTTAGCAGACTTTAGAGCCGGTCGGGCTGAGGATATTTAAGTGCAGAGTGGGCGTGCTGGGGGATTTCTTTTATGTGGTGTGGCCTTGTTAGCAGCTTTGAGGCCCTACTCAGGCTACCGGATCAAACGAAGAAGGCATCTGTGTTTATATATATATATATATATATATATATATATATATATATATATATATATATATATATATATATATATATATATATATATATATATATATATATATATATATATATATATTAATATATATATTAATATATATATTAATATAATATGGTAGATCGTTTTTTTCCAACCTCACTGGAGAAATACTTTGAAGAACTACCTTTTGCTGCTGTTACAGTTTCAAGTCTTTTGGGGTATGTCTATTCTCTGTCCTTGCTGAAGAAAAACACCCCAATAGCATGATGCCTCCACCACAGTGTTTCACTTTGGGTAGGGTGTTTTGCTGCATTAGGTTTCCACCACAAGAATACCATAATCAGACCTGAGGGTCATCTTCTATGTGATTTGTTATTAATGTTATTAATTAATCATATGTGGGTTGCCCCAAGGCTCCATCCTGGGGCCCATCTTATTTAATATCTACATGCTCCCACTAGCCCAGATTATAATAACCAATAAGATTAGCTACCATAAATATGCAGATGATACTCTGCTCTACTTTACAATGTCACCAGGTGATATTGAATCCATCCAAACCCTAAGTAAATGCATCGAGCAAATCAACTGACCTAAAAAGGAACGATCTAGAGTCAGCACACAGCTTGAGTTAATACAGCTCGAAACTACTGATCAGGCCCTTAAATCTAGGTGTAGTAATGGACTCAGACCTGAACCTCCAGCGTCACATAAAGGCAATAAGAAGGTCAGCCTTCTATCACCTGAAGAACATCTCTAGGATTAAAGGACTGATGTCGCAACAGAACCTTCAAAACACATCCATGCGTTTATCTTTAGTCGGATTGAATACTGCAACAGCATTCTCACAGGTCTGCCTAAAAAGTCGATCAGACAGCTGCAGCTGTTCCAGAATGCTGCTGCTCGTGTTCCTCACTAGAACCAGGAAAGTTGAACACATCACCCCAGTTCTAAAGTCATTGAACTGGCTCCCTGTAGCTCAGATAATTTTTTTTACTAGTTTATAAATCATTGATTGCCCTAGCGCCCAAGTATGTTGAAGATCTACTATCACTATACCAACCCCCCAGAACACTCAGGTCCTCTAATTCCAGTCTAGTCTTAATTAGAACCAAACATGGAGAAGCAGCTTTCAGTTTCTATGCTCCTCTAATCTGGAACAAACTTCCAGAGAACTGCAAATCTGCTGAAACACTGAGTTCTCTTAAATCACAACTAAAATGTATCTGTTAAGAGCTGCCTTTGAGTAATGTTTTCATGTATGATATGTTTTGTGTGTTTCATGCTTTATTGCTGTTTTTATTTTATTCTAAATTCATGACCGCTCTTGAGTACGTGAGTATACTCTGTGTGTGTTTTAATGTTTTCTTTTTGCTGTTTTTAATTTATCCCCTTATCATGTCACCTTGAATTACCTTGTTGTTGAAAGTGTGTTATACAAATCAAATTGCCTTGCCTAGGGTCTGCAGCTCCTCCAGGCTGCTTCATGGATTATTGCTGTCTTTGCCAGGCCTGTTAATTTAGATGAACATCCTGGAGTATTTGCAGCCATGCCTTTTCCATTTTCCAATTAACTGAACTGTGTTTCTTAAGATTTTATTAATGGGCATGAGAGTTAAGAGGGCTGTTACAAAGGTGTGCCGCTTTTTTGCGCTGTCTGTTAGGTACCAAAGTGATTAGGTAAGGGCTGCAGTTCATCATTTATCATTACAGAGAAAAAATAAAAACATGAATGGTTAGTTCACATTTTAAGATATGATTGGATGCAAATAATGTGTACTGTTTAGCTGCTTTGAATTTTGTATTATTCGAAGTGTGTGGAGTGATGGATTATTACCAAAAAAGACTGACGTTTTCCACCATTTTATCAATAAATGGCGATTAAATATTGAGGTAAAAAGGGTTTATATAGCCCATCCCTAATTTTTCAAAGCTGAACCAGGAGTAAAAACTGCCTGTGTGCTGCACTGACCTGATGGAGAGTTGACATGTCAGGACTTGGTGTACTCTGATGCTGCTGTCTATCCAGATTAAGCAGCACAGATGGGCAAAATGCAACAAAAGGAGAGGAATTGTGTTATCTAAAATACCTGAGTAATTAAGCACCATTATCAATAAATCTTAAGGGAAATGGAAACAAAGACTGACTTATTCTCCATGCTTCCCTCTGCTTCTACCCATAATATGCCTCAGGTTTTCTTGCAAGGTTGGTAAAGTCTCTTTTTGTACTGACAGAACCAGGTGCTGATTCTCATCCCAGCTGCTTCACACTCGCCTGCAGACTGCTTCAGTGAAAGCTGGAGATCACCGTCTGGTGAAGCCAACAGAACTACATCATCTGCAAAAGACAGAGACACGATATGTTTTATCTGAAAAATTTAAATCTGACACAAAACCTGTAAGGAGACACATACATTTACAGAGCACTGTCAGTTGGTATGATAAAATAACATTTTTAAGAATCTCCTACTGAGAGGAATCCTTAAATAAGAAGTTGAATGGTCATGAAGCAAAGAAGGGTTATGGGAGAGGGGGGGGGATGGAGCAGGGAGTTTATGGTAAACAACCACTAATGACCAAAGTAGGTGCTTAACTGGCCGTGGATAAGTGTCTGTGTGTGTTGGAGAAACGAAGAAGGTCTTCAAGAAAACAGCTGTCTTCATCTACTTAAGACTGGGGGCACAAGGTCAGAGAGAGCTCCCCCATAACCATCTAAGGTGTCTATACACACATCCATACACTCCTGTCTCTTCCTCATATGGAAACCCAACCCAGTTGGCCTTTCATGTGGTTGTGGGCGGTGCTGGGGACGGGAGGGAAGGAGGTTTCAGGAGCAGGGAGGTGACGGCGAAGGCCTAAGCAGCTCCCCTGTCTGCTCTGCTCACTCCCTTTGTTTAGCTCATGGCTTGCACAAGTTGGGGTTCATATTTATCATTTGGTTTGAAGCAACAGAGCAATGTGTGGTTTGGCCACGACCCCAATAGTTTCCAGTTTGCTGCCAGAGAATGGGTGGAGTAATTTGGGTGTAGTTGACTTAAGTTTTGCCACATGTGCGGTTAAGCAATTAAAGCACCCCCAATATTTATTCTGACGCTTTTTTTCTCTTACAAAAATGTAATTTTGTTGACAGATCATTGTCTATTTCTGGAATTGATCACATACCATGTTTAAGTTGATTAAAACTTCAATAAAGCGGGAAAAACAAAAGCAGCTTTTGCTAAGAAAAGTCTGATTCGCCTTACAGTTAACCTCTGCATGTTTAATTGTTTTGACCTACAAAGTACACTCCGTCTTCGCCCCCTTCTTTTTTTAATCTTCACTCACCATCACACAGTCTTCACACAGAAGCCCATTGTGTGAGCTCATGTCTGCATCAACCCAGTGCATGCCTCAGTCAGCATGAAATGTAGCACAACCACAAAGCACATACATAACATACTGGATTCTTTGGAGTTGACTTTGTCTTCGCTGGTCAGCCGGATACAATCACTTGGATCATGGCAAATTTCTAATGGATGCTGTAAAAATAATCACTTTATGGCTAGTTTTTCAAACAAGTCAATTGTTTCTTAGATAAAAGAAATTAAACATTTGACAGAAGAGATAAATCCTGCTTTTTACGATGCCAGTGTATAAGTTAGACATCCAGACAGAGTGATCAATAAACAACGGGTCATAAAAGTAGCATCGTACTGCATGTTGTTAGTCATTTGTCCCTGAGAAATTATTGAATAGAGCATGTTTATGTTAAACTTTTCAGAAAGGCAACATTTTGAATCCTGTTTCTGAAAATACTGACATTTATTACTCTGTATAAAGGAATTTAAGAAAAAGAGGAGGACGCAACATTTTGTGTCTCAGTTAAGTTCTCAGTTGAGGCAGCAGCTTTTTGTCCTTGAACACAAACCTGATTGTTTTATTCACTCTGCCAGTAATGGAGGAAAATAGGTGGAGAGTGATGCATTTAGAGGTGAATTTAGCAAGGAAGAAGTACATTGAGGTTTAAGAAGATTTAAGCTCTTCAGTAACATTTAAATCTCTAAGAAAACTGAACAAAAGTATTTTTTCTGGATAGAAAGTTCCTCATGTCTTATTCTCAGTGGAGGATGGTGTAACTCTTTAGGTATTTAGATATCACCTCTTCTACCTTCAGCCTATTCCTCGTGAACTACCCCTTTGTCAACCCTGCAAGTCCCAGCATCCTGTGGGAGATGGCGCTGTCAACTACATCCTGTTCTACTTCCTACCCCTGCCGCCATCCTTCTCTTTGCCCAAACACTACGCTCGGAGCGCAGAGGAAAAGTGCTCTCAATCAGACAGCTGCCTCATCCAATTGCGTCCCTCAGCTTGTTCTTTGTGATTGTCGCCATGTCCAGCAACAGGACGTGACGAGTCTCTCGCAGTTGTTTCCTGCCGGATCGGAAAACGAGATCGCCGGTGATGGATTTGTCTGTGGGAAGGGTCAGCTGAGAGGTTTCCGCAAAGCTTCGCAGGCTGTGATTAAAGCAAACCATAAAAAACAACCGGTGCTAAAACTCGACCACATGCGTAATCACCTTTAAACAAAGGATGGAGCTGACTGTAGTTAGAGGCCAACCTAAAATGACAGTCAGCCAGATTAATGTGGAGATGCATAAGCTAATTACATCTTCTCATTACGACGGGATCTGTGGTTGTCCTGCAGGACAGTCTGACTCAGCAAAAGACTGGAGACGTGGAGATACAGTATCTTGGAAAAGCACTTTTGCACATTTTGTCACGTTACAATTCCAACCTTTGATCTATTTTATTAGATAGACCAACACAAAGTAGTGTATAGATGATGAAAACGTGAAACACAAGGAAAATGGATAAAATGGGACGTTGCAGACAGGTCAGCGAGGAAGCTGAAGCAAATAAAAAATGTGCATCAGTTTTTAGATCTGTGTGGGGGGAAAAAGTTTTAAGGAGTCATGACCTGAAATTTTCACTTTTCCATGAGAAAAAAATGTATGGTATGATTATACATTGCCCGGGAAGCCGATATTTAAAAGTGAGTTTACCCCTGGGTTCGTCAACCAGCCCACGTGTACGCGTACTCAAATACGTGGTTTTAATTTCTGGCCGACTTGACGTCAAGTCGCCGCAGGATGTACCATATATAGACATCGCAGACCTACCTATGCTGCAGGAAGCCCGCCCTTCCTCTCTCCCCTCTCCCCCTCGTTCCTCTCCCCCTCATATTCAGTCGAGTGCCGCCATTACTGAATTCTAGTGATGGGAATTCCAGCTCTTTTTGGAGAGCCAGTTCTTTTGGCTTGACTCACCATAAAGAGCCGGCTCTTTTGGCTCCTCAGATTTTCTGTTGCTTAAGGTGTATTTATTACCAAAGTTAAAGCAAAACGATGTCTACCAAATGTACCAAAACAAGCGGGGGGGGGATGAAAAAATTTAAAAACGGCTCCCAATGACGAGCCGACTCCGATCGTTCACTTGAAAGAGTTAGCTCTAATAGCCGGTTCGACCGCGACCAACACGCATCAGATCTCGCGAGACAATAATGCCTTCAGAAATAAGGGTCAGAGGAGCTTTTTTCAACTCTTCTTTTTTAGAAGGGCCTGAAAGACTATAATAGAGCGTGGGTATCCAAGATAATACTCAGTTATGACTCCTTTAAACTGTAATTTTCCTTTCACTTCACGCTACTTTGTTTTTGTCATTCTGGTTTTAAGGTGTTAAAACGTCAATGGGTAAGAGTTTTTGGAAGGCACTTTACTTTTTTTCTTTTCCAGTAAATCCAAGGAGGCCAAGTACAGGCCAGGTTCGCCCTCGTAAAGCAGATGCACATCAAATGAAACCTGCCCATGCATCAGGCTGCATTGTCCTGCAGCTTAGCTCTTCAAAGAACCCTAAAGTACATGGCATTGACCCCCAACTTGATATCTCAAAAGGAGTCGGTGGTCCCGTTAAACTTGACGACAGGCCACAGTATGTCGCCCTGGCAACCGCAGCCTGTGGCAGATAGTGACCACATTACCGCAGGAACCCTGAGGTTTGCAGGGGGTCACCATTAGGGGCTCCTATGAATGCACTGCTCGTCGAACAACCCCCCCCCCTTCTTTCTTCATGACAGGTTTCTGATTGGTCACCGTGTGTGTGGGGTGTCTTTACACATGCAATGAGGCAGTGCAGAGGTAGGATGCTGATTTGTGTGCAGCCTTTAAATTAATGCTGCAGAGCAAAGTAGTCCTGTTTTATGTGCAATTATCAGATAACATGCCTGTCAAAGCGATGAAGATTTTACCCAAAAAGCAGAGGAAGACCCCTTATACAGGTATGGATTTTGTATATATTTGTTTGGATGAGCGTGCAACTTGGTAAATAAAGCGCTTGCATACAACACATTAAAAAAATTAAAAATAATGTTTAAATATGAAGCAATCTTTGCTAGGAAGATGACGTGAGGTCTGTGGGAGAAGGAAGCTGCTTGAGAGGCTGAGACAAGGAGCTGAAGTAAGAAAATAAACGTGTGAATTGGGAGCAGGAGATGGATAAATAGCTGACGTGATCAGCAGGTGCTGCAGTCTGGGATCTGAGCTTGCATTGTTCAGGCTGACTGTGTCCAGGCAGGACAAGGTCAGGACTGAGAGTTGAAAGGGGCACGCTGGAATGAATGGAAACTAGCGGACTGGAAGACAGACTTTTCATTGCAGGTGATTCGTTTTCATTTATTGTAGCTTTTTCTATATTTTATCTCCGCTTTTCTTCAACTGCTAAAGCTCTTTTATATTCATGTTTAAGGAGTAATAGATCAAATTCAGCTTTAAACTGTGGAGCAGATTCCTCTCAAAGGTGCTGGTCCTAGATATGTTGCAAACCTTTTAACAAATATTAAATATTTAAGTTCTATTTATAGGCACTTTCCATGCTTGCTTTTCACTACATGCAGCTTCCAGCAGGAGATAATTCTCATGGAAAATGCTTGTTTAGCCTGTTTATAATGAAGTTTGTAAGACATCAGATGGCGGAGAGATGTGGAGATGCGCTGATAAGAATTTTGTGGTAGATTCCCAATGGTTTCTCTAAAGCCACGATGTGCTGCATCTTTTTGAAGATTTATGAGATTCAAAATATTTATTTTAAAGTTTCTTGCTGGAACTGATTGATAACTATTGATCAAATCTGACTGATGGCCCTAATCCCCCATCTTTCACCAATCCCTGAATGCCCCGAATGCAATCGTTATCAGGTTGTGCTTCCAACAAAATTCCTCAGTGTGGAAGTCGTTGGCACAAAAGAAGTCAGAAGGAAGAAAAATTATAACAAGCTTTTAGGAATAAAACTTTTTTTGTGAAAAGGTATGCAAATCTATAGCTGGGTATCAATTCTTACTTTGGTGACGTATTGTTAAATTTGGTAATGTGTTAAATTAACTGGGGCTGTTCAGCAGGTAGCTTCTCTTTTTTTTTTTTTTAAAGAAAGGTTGGCAGACTTTCAAAAAATCTGCCAACCTTTCTTAAATCAAACACACTCTACGGCAGACAACAGCTGAAAGGTCCAAAGGATAAAACAGAATAACTGCTGTAATACGCTTGAGTCAGTTTACCAGTTTGACAGATTGCCCCCAATGCGACCACCAAATAAAAACCAAAGCATCATGTGGCAGACAACTACTTTACTTACCCAAAAAGTCTCATACAAAAGGTGTGAGATCCAAAGGCTTCTGGGACAACTTCATCTACTTCTAAGGTGCATGGAGATGGACAGAGATAACACTTGAAACACAGAAACAACTTGCATTAAATGACAAAATGACCAAAACCACACAGACGACTTCCTCTGGTTTCATTTTTAAGCCTTGCTGATGGAAAAATGGCAAACATCATGTCTTCTTCTCTTCATAATTTCCTCCAACCCAAGAAGTGCTGTAGTTATTGTGACCCGTTAACTGTGGTGTGTTGATTGTTAAAAAAAGAATGGAATTTTGAGTCTGACCAGTCAGGGCCGGTCAAGCTGAAAATCATTCAGTTTCAGGTCACCAGCTGATTTATCTGTCCAAGTGTTTTTTATATGATCCCTGTTCTTCACTAATTTATTCAATTCTACCATTCGAACTGACTAGTTGCATTAAGATTAATTAGAAAGTCATTATTTTACAATCCCCTGATAAAAGATGCGTAAATGGGGAAAAGGTAAATACTTCTGTTTATTCGAGATCGTAAGTTACCTCTTTACCATTGCATGAAATTACTTCATCCAGAAAATAATTGGAAAAATCAAATCCTTAAAACACAATATTAAACAATCCAAAGAAAATCATAATCTTTTTGCTCTTTGATAATATTTCTAACTATTATGTGATCAGTTGTTGATTGACCTAGATTCATCTGCGAGGATAACCCAGCTGAGCAGTAGTGACTGCCTGGTCATGTCTCAGTGTAGCAGCGGGAAGAGTTTAAGTGATCTGTATCAAACCCCCAGGGATTTTTCATCTTTGTCCTTCTGCTCACACACACAAACACACTCCCAATGCTTTACAAGCACTCACCACTCGACTGTCCACACATCTCAGGTGATGATTGTATTCATCAACACTTTTTCTCTTTTTTCTTTTCACACATAATAGAGGCGTTTCTGTTTTAGCTCATAACCAGTTTAGGTCTCTGTTTACATTCAGGTTTTTTTGTTTTGTTTTTTCTGAATACACCTTGGTACAGTTATTTCTCCAAAACGCACAAAAAACGCTTTTAATTCCATGATCAGTGATATTTTGCTATGTTTTACTCTTAAATAACCCTGTTGGGAGAATTATCAAAAGCTGATAGATCTTACCTTTCTTCTTCCTCTTTCTCACGCCTAAAATACTGAATATTTAAGGCTTGTATTACATTAGCTGGTTTGCAGCATCATTGTCACACCTGTTAGCTTAAACATCCTAAACGATTTGACTTTTGCACACAGCGATCATATTTCACATCCTGAAGTTTATATTTCTTGATGTGCAATCTGCTTGTTGTGTTTGTGTCCAATTAGATTTAGAGAGAGTTTTAAACGGACCATTAGACGCTGTTGCCCCTGATGCTGTTACATTATTAGCATATATAGTTTATAACTGTGGCTTGTGAAAAAACAATGTGATTATCACTGTTGGATAAGAGGTTTGACAGGTTTAGGGGTTTAGCGTTTTCTCTAGAACCAGGAAAGTAGAGCACATCACCCCAGTTCTAAAGTCATTACACTGGCTCCCTGTAGCTCAGAGAATAAACTTCAAAATACTTTTACTAGTTTATATGGCTTAGCACCAAAGTATATTGGAATGTTACTATAATAACTGGAATGTCATGACGTATGTTTTAATGTTCTTTATGACTTCGATGTTGTTTTCTGTTATTTTTGTTTGTGTTGGTTTTTTTTCTTCCCCTAATCACCCAAAGCACATTGAATTGCCTTGTTGCTGAAAGTGTAGAAATTTACCTTGCCTAGTAGTAGTTAGTAGTTAGTAGTAGTAGTAGTAGTAGTAGTAGTAGTAGTAGTAGTAGTAGTAATTTATTGTGGATTTTGATGCTGTAGATTAGAAGGAACTCTGGTAGCAGTCAGTCTCGCAACGAACCACGAAGCACTGCTAATCCACTTCCTCTGCTTTTGTCGCTCCTCTATAAATCTCTGTCTGGCTGTATGGTTAGAAAGCATGCAGAGATACTAGAGTCAGTGGAATTTATTTTTGCTCATAATAATCTACACGTTTAAAAACCGATTTAAGTAAATTATAAAAAGTCTAGTTTAGGTAATGACAATATTGATCCTAATTTGAAAAAAGATTTAATAAAAATAAGGATATAAATAAAAAATAATTGTTTTTAGAACTGTGGGTCAGCTACTAAAATGTGATTTTTTAATTTTATTTTTTATTCCTTTTTTTTTTTTTTTTACCTGATCAGTTTGTGTTTGGTATACCCCTGAGTTTAGATGAAACTCTGTTCATCGGTTTTAAAATTGTGTTTATCCAATTCTTTTAACTGTTTGACACATTAAGCCTTCTTTTTAAGCAAAGCTTCAAGTTTTGTTTGTGTTTTCTTTGATTTTCTGTAAAATACCTCAGCTAGCCTTATGTATGAGCAACCATGCACAGTACATAAACCTTGCCTTGCCTCAGTTTGGAGTGAGTTTTAACTCCTGTCAGATTCAAAAGCACACACAAGTTGTATTTAAACAAATGTATCTTCTAAATAAACAGACATTTCTTTTTGTTTTCTCTCTACATGACCTCCATCCTGCTTTCATCTGACCTCTCTCTGACCTATCCTCCACATCTCAATAGGTAAGTGCTTTATTTATCTGACTCTTTTTAGCCATGTGAGATTACTCGCTCACACTCTGGTGCACTTTTTGAATCAGGAGGTTTTTGTTTTTGTAGCAATCCAAATGTTAAAGAGATAATAGAAACTCTGTAATTTATACTTTAAAGTTCCCTGATGCGTCAGTGGTGGCTGCTGAGCCAAAATGTGGAGCTGATTTTCTAACTATTCAGAATACCGTAATTAAAGTGGAAATTGTCCCATTTTAGGAATGTAGTCAAATGATGGGAACTGATAATTACCCAGTGGGTGTTTTCACTGACATGGGAAGAAGAAATAAAATAATTCCTGTTATCCGTCCAATCATTATCTGTAAATTCAGCATCATGCACAGTTGGAAAGCCTTTAGGAGTTGCCCACTGAGAATCCGTTATTTATGCTGAGTCATAAAATGCTTCCTCGCAGCAGTGCTCTGACCTTATCTCACACCCAAATGACCCAGATCACCCCTCTTCACGCTGCTCGTCTCCATGTTTCCTTCTCCCGCCAACAGTCTGAAGCCCCACCTGACTTGTCCTACAAGTCTTACTTGCCACTTGAACCCAAAGATTTACTGCCCATCCTATTATTTTCACATGGGGGGAAAAAAGTGTTTTTTCTTAAGGAAGTGGAAACTTCTCCTCTGAGACCCTAAACATCTGGGCAATGCACAGGGGGTCAGGAAGGTGTTGAGTGGGCATCCTGTGTTTTTCTGTTTTTCATGGGTCATGTCAGTTTGGGTAGCCTGTTTCCTTTTTTCCCTATTGGACAAACATAGATACTGTATGTGCTGCACACATGACTGGGAAAATACTGTGTATGTAAATATATCTATCTGATTTCAGCAGTATATTTCAGTGTTTTGGTTATTGAAGTTTAGTGTTGCTCTAATATATGCTGTTGTTTAGTTTCTTTAGCTTGTCACAGGTAACCAACCAAAAAGCAAAAAGCTTAAACTTATTCAGTGTAGTCAATGTAACTAGTTTCCAATTACCTGTCAGGACGTGTACAAGACACATTTTTCCTCCCATCATTTTTAGTGGAAAATGGGTTCATGGATTGAGGAATGCTTTTAACTCCAAAGTGTCTTCAGGTTTTTCATCCTCTTAAAATTATTTAAAGTGTGTTTGCATACTTGTCTGCTTCAGTGCTACATTTGCTACATGTGAACTGATCTCAGTCTCCAGAGGTTATTAACTGGTATTACCAACTAATTAATTAGCGTTTGAGCAAGAGCCTGAAACTAAAATGAACCAAATGGATTCCTAGCAGGATTCCTAGAAGTATCCACAATATATTACGGCAATCACAATATTGGTTTGTGACATTTTATTGGGGTATTGTAAGTGTCAGGATTTCAAGCTCCTCATGTCAAATGTATGTATTTCTGTTCCATTGAGTTTTTCTGTAGAAGATACTCACAGGTGTTCAGGTGGCCTACCTGCACAGGATTTAAAAACTACATGAAAGACGCCTGATATTGAATCTGACCTTTAATATCAAGATCCAGTTTTCATATATATATATATATATATATATATATATATATTCACACACACTCTCACTGGCCACTTTATAACGCATATTTCTAATCAGCCAATCACCTGGCCGCAGCTCAATGCATTTAGGCATGTAGACATGGTCAAGACTTTCACGCAAAACCATCTCTAGAGTTTACAGAGAATGGTCCGAAAAAGGGAAAATTTCCAGTAAGCGGCAGTTCTGTAGGCGAAAATGCCTTGTTGATGCCAGAGGTCAGAGGAGAATGGCCAGACTTGTTCGTGCTGATAGAAAGGCAACAGTAATAATCACTTGTTACAACCAAGGTATGCAGAAGAGCAGCACTGAACGCACAACACATCAAACCTTGAGGCAGATGGGCTACAGCAGCAGAAGACCACACCTGGTGCCACTCCTGTCAGCTAAGAACAGGAAACTGAGGCTACAATTCACACAGGCTCACCAAAATTGGACAATAGAAGATTGGAAAAATGTTGCCTGGTCTGATGAGTCTCGATTTCTGCTGCGACATTCAGATGGTAGGGTCAGAATCTGGCGTCAACAACATGAAAGCTTGGATCTATCCTGGCTTGTATCAATGTTTCAGGCTGATGGTGGTGTAATGGTGTGGGGGACATTTTATTGGCACACTTTGGGCCCCTTAGTACCAATTGAGCAACGTTGCAATGCCACAGCCTACCCGAGTATTGTTGCTGACCATGTCCATCCCTTTATGACCACAGTGTACCCATCTTCTGATGGCCACTTCCAGCAGGATACTGCGCCATGTCATAAAGCTCGAATCATCTCAGACTGGTTTCACTGCCAAATTGATTGGGGCAGCCCTAATTTTAATAAGGTAATGTAAAAGTAACCGTTTTGGCTTTTTTGCTGCTTTTACATTGAATAAAACTGGGGAGAACACAAAAATTCTTTGCAATTTCCATCAGGATCAATGGAACAAGCAAAATCTTAGTTCAGCTGGAAGGATGATTTTCATTGTTTATCTACTCCTTGAAGCAAAGATTATACATGAATAAAAGAAATATCAGTCCACCACTAATAGATGTTTTCTTCCCAAGAATCCTAGAAATTTGAGCTGATTTGGAAACAGCAAGGTGCCCTGGAGGAGGCCAGCAAACCGATGGAACCTGAGATACAATGAAAACTACACAACACTGTTCTGAGAGGGCTGTAATTTCAGTCTCAACCATTTTATCAAAGTAAAACAATGATTTTTGTCCCTCGTGTAGCAGAGACATCGTGTTTGTGTGTGCTGCTATTATGGTGGGAGCAGAGCTTGAACAAACAACTGCACAGATTTCCCTCTGAGGAGTGAGTAACCAGACACACAGACGCCTGTAGGCAGATGCAGACACACACCTGTAAGCCAACGCAGGTACATGCGTGCAGTTGGGCGTGAAGAAGGGCAGCTGCACGGAAAAGCGCTCAGAGGCTCGCATGGAAAATGCTGCCGCGCCGAGTGCGCTGTGGGTGGGTGGTCGCAACCTGTGGCCTTTGGCTTGGTGTCCGAAGTGGGCCGCGAGTTTATGTTCCTCCCCCGAAAGGAGAGGGAGAGACTGTGGGAACAAAGAAAGCATATTATGAGGAGGAGAGAGGTCCAGAAAGAGTGAAAATGTTGAAACTGATCTCTTTTTGGATGCATTGGAGAGATTTACTGAAAAAAAAGAAACCTTAGATTAACTTTACACAGAGTGGGGGGCATAAAGCATCTCCACTCTCCTCTGGATTGATGCCCCTTTTGCAGCTTGTAGCATTGTTAATCATTTGAACTCCCTCTTTGCTAACTCTGTCTGCTCCGCATTACACCTGCAGTTTGTGTGTCATGTTCCTTAGAATCCCAGCATGTAACGGCTGGAAGGCGGCACATCCAGGATCTGATCTCAGCTGTGCCCTTAAATCCTCCTCTAAGGATGATTCGCATTGGAAGCTCCTGTTGGATCAGAAAGGAGCAAAGTCACCCAGCAGCGTGGAAGGAGGTTGCAGACAGGAATGTGCCGGAGCTTAAATGTTTATGTGTACGTGTTGGTAAATTGAAGCTGATCCCAGTCTAGCATCGAGCGATTTGTGAATGGTTGATGTCTTGATATGAGCCCAGATAAGGGGGACGAGCTCGGACTAACAGTGGGTTTAGTGTGTGTGTGCGTGTGTGTGTGTTTGGGGGTTTGTTTGACATCTCCCAGCTGTAGATGGCACAAAGCCAAACTGAGTCAAGCCCCTTTTGTCTCTATAACGGTCGTCCTGCCGCCTGCCTAATCAGCATAATTCTCTCTGTCACTCCCTGTCTTTTTTTGTCTTTTATTCTCTGTCTGTTCTGTACTTTATCATTACTTGTTCTAAATCTTGCCGTCTTCCTAAGTCTGTGTGCACACCAAGGCTGAGTGATTGTTGGTGGGGTTTTGTTGACGAGGACCACACAAACTTGCAGCAGCAGCTTCTGCTACTGTTCCTTCACACATCCTGGCTTTTATTAGTTTTCCTCTCACCGCGTGCCGCTTGTATGCTTGTTAAAAATGCTTTATAAATGAAAACACTTGGAAAATATTAGCTCTCACGTCCTGCTTTGCAAAACACCTTTTTCCTTCATTGTTCTTTCAGTGCTTTTCCCTCCTGTTTAGAAGATTATTTTTTCTTTTTTTGTTGTTGTTCTTGGTATTTCCCCTCACCCTTTTGACTCACACTCCCTGTCAGACACACAGCAGAAAGCAGGCCCCTCTGGGGTTTGATGGGCGTGTTGCCAGATTTGACTCCTGGTGGGTTGCCAAATTGGCTGTCAGCACATGAGCTGAACTTTTCCTTAACCCATGTCTGCCTATTTAACGGACTCATACATTAACCATTGACCAGAATGAGATTCTCAAAACACTGTGTTTTTACAATATTCACACAAAAAGTATAACATGCTTTAATTGCTTTTATTTAGGCTGATAAAAGACCAATTATTTCTACTATTGCTAAAATAATTTATTACTACAGTAATAATAGTGGTATCTATCCCATTTAGCAGCCACTTAATCTAGTTGTAGTTGCAGCTTGTAGCTTAAACTACATTGCCTTTATGAGAATGATTGGTGGCCCCTATTATTTCACCATGACTGTCCATGTTGGCTACAAATATTTCCCAAAAATGTTTGAATGTTCCACACAGACAGTCAGTTCTGGTTTTTTAACCAGAACTTTTTCAAAGGCTTGGTTTTCACCTTAATGCAAGAAAACCAGCTCTTTCCTCATTTAGATATTAATTAGACAAAGCAGCTCTCCAGTTCACTTTTTGTGAGGAAGGAATCAAAACCACATTACATTATGGGCTCGAATCTTGTGATTTCAAAGGGGTTTTGTAAAGAGTGCCAGAAATATGAGTATTGTTTATATTTCATAACCACTATTTCTAGTTCAGCCTTACTGGAAGCTATTACAGTTACTGGGGCAACCAAATATTCTCTGGTTTTGTTACCAAAGTAGCTCTGTGGCAAACGCATAGATCAAGTTCATCCTTTGGTCTCATACTTTGGTACTGTCTACTATGGATTTGTAGAACATTCATGATATTGTACTAACATTTTTATGATTAAAAAAATGTTGCCATGAAACAACAAAAATAAGTTTGGTATTTTGTTCGACCTTTAATGGCTGTATTTAAGGCATGGTTTGAACCAATAAAAAACAGTCTTTGTAAGGAATGTAGCTTTCTTGTATAACAATTGTTGGATGGTGCCTTGACGTATAACATTTTTTGGAGATCAATTAGGGCTGCACAATATTAGAAAAAAGTGTTTTTAATTATTTCAGTGATATCTGTTGCAAAAAAAACTCCACTTTTTAGTTATCTTCCCTCCTCTGTCTCTTGCCTGTCATTAGAAGTCTGTCCATTACTACCGTACTTAACAGTGGAGATGAGGTGCTGTCCCTTGCAATATTGATATTGTGCAAACTGATGTGATGATATACAGGTCCTTCTCAAAAAATTAGCATATTGTGATAAAGTTCATTCTTTTCCATAATGTAATGATAAAAATTAAACTTTCATATATTTTAGATTCATTGCACACCAACTGAAATATTTCAGGTCTTTTATTGTTTTAGAACTGATGATTTTGGCATACAGCTCATGAAAACCCAAAATTCCTATCTCAAAAAATTAGCATATCATGGAAAGGTTCTCTAAACGAGCTATTAACCTAATCATCTGAATCAACTAATTAACTCTAAACACCTGCAAAAGATTCCTGAGGCTTTTAAAAACTCCCAGCCTGGTTCATTACTCAAAACCGCAATCATGGGTAAGACTGCCGACCTGACTGCTGCCCAGAAGGCCATCATTGACACCCTCAAGCAAGAGGGTAAGACACAGAAAGAAATCTCTGAACGAATAGGCTGTTCCCAGAGAGCTGTATCAAGGCACCTCAGTGGGAAGTCTGTGGGAAGGAAAAAGTGTGGCAGAAAACGCTGCACAACGAGAAGAGGTGACCGGACCCTGAGGAAGATTGTGGAGAAGGACCGATTCCAGACCTTGGGGGACCTGAGGAAGCAGTGGACTGAGTCTGGAGTAGAAACATCCAGAGCCACCGTGCACAGCCGTGTGCAGGAAATGGGCTACAGGTGCCGCATTCCCCAGGTCAAGCCACTTTTGAACCAGAAACAGCGGCAGAAGCGCCTGACCTGGGCTACAGAGAAGCAGCTCTGGGCTGTTGCTCAGTGGTCCAAAGTACTTGCATGTCATTCAGAAATCAAGGTGCCAGAGTCTGGAGGAAGACTGGGGAGAAGGAAATGCCAAAATGCCTGAAGTCCAGTGTCAAGTACCGACAGTCAATGATGGTCTGGGGTGCCATGTCAGCTGCTGGTGTTGGTCCACTGTGTTTTATCAAGGGCAGGGTCAATGCAGCTAGCTATCAGGAGATTTTGGAGCACTTCATGGTTCCATCTGCTAAAAAGCTTTATTGGAGATGAAGATTTCATTTTTCAGCACGACCTGGCACCTGCTCACAGTGCCAAAACCACTGGTAAATGGTTTACTGACCATGGTATTACTGTGCTCAATTGGCCTGCCAACTCTCCTGACCTGAACCCCATAGAGAATCTGTGGGATATTGTGAAGAGGAAGTTGAGAGACGCAAGACCCAACACTCTGGATGAGCTTAAGGCCGCTATCGAAGCATCCTGGGCCTCCATAACACCTCAGCAGTGCCACAGGCTGATTGCCTCCATGCCACGCAGCATTGAAGCAGTCATTTCTGCAAAAGGATTCCCGACCAAGTATTGAGTGCATAACTGAACATAATTATTTGAAGGTTGACTTTTTTATATTAAAAACACTTTTCTTTTATTGGTCGGATGAAATATGCTAATTTTTTGAGATAGGAATTTTGGGTTTTCATGAGCTGAATGCCAAAATCATCAGTTTTAAAACAATAAAAGACCTGAAATATTTCAGTTGGTGTGCAATTAATCTAAAATATATGAAAGTTAAATTTTTATCATTACATTATGGAAAAGAATGAACTTTATCACAATATGCTAATTTTTTGAGAAGGACCTGTATTTGTAATATAAATTCCAGCCCCAATAAGAATGAAAACCAGGCTTTTTGTTGACCATGAGACTGAGTTGGGTTTTTTGTGTCTTCTGTTGAGTCTTTGTAGCTGGATATATCACATTCCTAAAAACTTTATTTCAAATGTATAAGTAAAATAAAAAGTCCATCCAAAATTTTAGTCTCGACCAGTGCAATCTGTTTTGGCAATGACTGCTTTTTCCTCTGAACATCTTAAAGGGGGGGTATTATGCTTCTTCCAGCCACATATTACTCTTCTATACCACACTCCAATAAAATTGTCACATTAAGTCTTTTAAAAGTCAGTCATATATCCAAATCCACCTTGAAAGAAATTTACTTCCATATTGGACGCCTTGATTTTCGCCTGTGCCTCTCTAAGACCCTCCTACTCTTTCTGACACTCCCCCTTCAGTTCGTCACATACCGTGCATCATCGCAGCATGCACGGAGTCGGGAAAGAAATCCCACAAAAGACGCTGCGCCTGGGACTCAGTTGAAGTTGTGTGAGGTGGGGAGGGGAGGGGTAGGGGAGCTCTGCAGGGGCGAGGGTCTCGTCTGAGTATGTAAGCTCGGAGGAGGAGATGGGTGGAAAAGGCGGGGATAGGTGGGAGCAGGCGTTTCAGCAACCCCAAGAACTACCAGCAGAGACCGGCAGAGACTCAAAGATTACTCTAACATGAGTGAATGGGTCAGAGCAACACTTCAGGTATGTTTTTAACGAGGGAAAGACACGTTCTCAGGATATTAAGCTTCAGAAAGTCCATTTTGCATAATACCCCCCCTTTAACCAACATATAGACTAAAATATTATTTTGAAAGATTCATCAAACAAAATTGTGTGGCTGCTTTCCAGTTTTTGTAAAGTGTTGACACGGGAATGCTGATTTTAGCTGATTCTGATTTCTCCTTAAGCACTAATAGCACAAGGAAGATAGAAAAACAGCAGTCAAATCACCTAAATTCTAAATTTTCTATAAGGTTGCTAACATTCCCAAATCCAGCATGACTGACAGCGTTTGAGACCTCAACATGACAAAACAAAGCAGCTTTACTGCTCTGTTAAGCCTTCCTGTTAGCTGCTGACAGTCTTACCCTTTCTCACAGCCTGAATGAACAGCAGATATATCTTGACATGTTGTAGAAAATTACAGTTTCTTTTAACTGCATTCTTAGACTTTCTGTACTTCCTATGAATTCCTTTTAACTGCTATAATGTTGTTGGATAAAAAAGCTAACTTTGAGTCTATTTCACGTAGTGACCACACCAAAGTGTGTTGATGAGTGCGTGACCTTGTCGCTTCTGTTTTCAACGGGCCCGTCTCAAGTTCTCAAGCTCCAGTCCTCCAGGGCTGATGCAACTCATAGAAGAACCCATGGACCAACACATCTGAATCATTTGCATGTCCCACTGAGTCCTGCTAAAGACCTCACCATTTGATACAGGAAACCAGCACTTTAAGACCTTAATGTTCTAGCTTATTCTCCTTGTCCAACACAGTGCACAAGTTATTTTATTTTATTTTATTTTTATTTTTATCGCACTCCCAGTTATTTATGGACTAACAACATACCTGTAGATCTTTCTACTGCTTTTTTTCTTCTATTTAGGGGCTAATTAATCAGAATTGGGTTTTTTGTATCGGATTCCAATTCCCTTAATTTGGTTTCTTCCAGCAGGACCAGTCCACCTTGAGGACTGGTCCTGCAATTTTGATGTGTCGAACCAAGAGGCCCGCATCAAATAGCTGAATTGCCCCCATTAGTATATGATCATACATTCAAGCCCTACAGAGTCTTTCTACTTGGCTGATTCTTTGATTAGGTGTGTTGAAGCTTTTGTATAAACGAATTATGGAATTTTACTAACAAAAATTATAATAATTTTTTGTTCTACCAGTCTGCGATGGACTGGCGACCTGTCCAGGGTGTACCCCGCCTCTCGCCCCTTGACTGCTGGAGATAGGCACCAGCCCCTCCCGCAACCCTGCATAGGAATGACGGGTATAGAAAATGGATGGATGGATGGATATTCTACCAGTAAAAAGTATTAAATACAAATGTAAATAATTTTAAGGGTACAAAGTGAAATACATACCTAATAAATTCACTTTTTTGCCTAATTTTTACACCAATAATATAAAGAAGCAAGATTAAAATTCTTCATGAGTGTTCTTTTCAGATATTTCACCACGTTCTGATTATGTTTCAAAATTTCCAACAGCTTAGAGGCTTAGAGTACCTTCTTTCCTTTTGGATATGTGAAAAACCTGCTCTTTATCTGTCACCCATGTGAAATTATGCTGCACCTATCTCGTCCATGCAAGAGCCAAAAAGCAGTTGTGGATTTGCAGTCAGTGCTCTCATATTTTTTTTTTTTTCACATAGTCCAACTGTGAGATTTAAAACAGGTTTAACCACCCTGTTGGATTGCACAAGCCACATTTAATACTGTAGCAATGACATACATGCTGTCGTTTAGTTCATGAGTACAAACAGGGACACCTTTGAGACAGTCAAACAAGTCAGTGTGTTGCACACCTGATTCAGAGCTCCTTGTTGACATGCGAGTTTGTGGTTTGTGGTGGTGTCATCTTGAGCTTGAGGAAACAAGTTACCTTCCATATTTAATTTATAAAACAAGAAAAAAGAGCAAAGAAGTCAGTAAAATTAGTATGTGTTTTTAAATGGTAAATATCAATCCTCACTACTGGAGTCCCCTCTCCTTTCTAAAATACTGTTCTGAATGTCCAGAATATAACCAAATACATGCAATATGTGTGAATGCACATAGCCCACGCAGAGCACATCTGGCTGCAGGTCCATTGGACTGGCCCCCTCCGCTCAGGCATGACTGATCAGGAATGCACACTCGGCCGCACCCTTTCTCTGCTTCAACCACTGGACATGGCCCTGCTGGGTGTTCTCGGATTACCGGAGTTCATTTGTCCTATAAGCTGGAGCGCCACTCCTTTCTGTTCTTTTTAAGACTGGGAACTAACCTCAGAGCTGTTGTCTCCTCTCTTTTGTTCCTCCCTGTTCAGACAGCCTGCATGTCAAAGTGTTGAACTGAAAATACTCAGGGCAGTATTATTTACAAACCTGGATAGTCTATTTCCAGATGAACGTATATTTGAACTGGTTCCAGGCCTTTCTGCTGAACTCAGATGTAGGTCTTACACGCTCATGCCCTTGTTTAAAGGAAGTACAAGAGTGCCTTGATACATAGAATTGCCCAGTATCCACAGCTCTGCAGTGCATAACTGTTCAAATACACAGCCAAACTTATAAGCATATGTTCATCAGCATCTGTGATTCTGTTGGCACTTTGGGGTCACAAGTAAGAGTCAAACTCTGCTTAGACTCAAGCAAAAATAGAGGCTAAGTTTATTAGTACTTCACAAGTAACCAAGCTTTTGGGCAAAATATTATATTTTTGCCGTTCTCCTCTTTACAGGGTATCACTAGGAGTCTAATAGCCTGATATTAGCCAGTTAATTAGTCATCTACTCAGTTAGCCAGACTTCACAACACTTTCTCTGGCATGTCATTGAAAGGATTTTCAGTATTGAAACGGCTAGAATAAAACAAATTTTTACAACGGCAAAATAATTAAAGCGCTTGTTCTGGTAAATTTTAAGTTTCTGCACTTCCTACTTGCTGTTGTTTACATTTCTTTAAATAATTGCATTTCTTTTTAGTTTTAAATCCTATTTGTTTACTTGCAATACGTTATTGTTTAGCGTATGACTGCAGGATGTTTGATATTTTTTGAGCACATGCCTAGAGGGAGTAGGGATTTCTCCAAACTGGGGTGACAGATGTTGACCTTGGTGTTTACAGCAGCGTCGTCACCATTTAACAGCTTAGCAAGAGCCTATATATGTGTGTGTGACTTTAAAAGTGCTATTCCACTGAGGCCATAGATAGGCCTTGAATGTTTGAAATAGCTGTGTTATCACCCACTACAGATTGCTATCTTTACACAACACACTTAACACAGGGTCCTGTAAATACACAAACTTTATTCCCTCCACGCTTCGTTGTTTATGGACTGAGGCCTAATTATGTGGTGCTCAACGTGCATTAATGAATAAAGGGAAGCATGTGCAGATATTTTCTGGCCCATTTGACTTTGCATTGAGGTAATGAACTATTGTAGTGACCACCTAAGAAAGCTTGGGCAAAGTAAATTTAGATAAGTCTGGTCTGCCCCCATGTGGTTGGAAATGGCCATTACATACAAAGGGTGTAGAGAGTTATTCAGTTTTTTTTTTTAACACCTGCTTGATGTTAGATAAAGTTAGAGTGCTCACACTTTAATGTGCCTTCATAAGCTCTGTTGCACATTCATAAATTGTAACTAAGTAAAACTGAGCTTTGTGGAAGCAAACACTTTAGATGGATCTGGTGTAAAATGAGCTATAAATATGTGGAAAAGCACCTCATCCCCACCGTTAATTACGGTTGAGGACCTGTGAGACTGTTTCTCTTTGAAATGCCCTCATTGCATATTGCAATCATGAGATTACTTTTTTTCTGGTTAAATTTTTATTTGTATACTTCTTAATCAGTTTTAACCATTAGTTGTATATGGAGAGAGAACGATTATCAGCCCTTCCGTCTGCCATCAGAGGGTTGTTGCTTGGCTACAAGCCCCACAGGGCCTCTGGTGGCTTTAAGTTGCTGAATATCTCACCTGATTATAGAACAGTTTACTATGTGGCAATTTATGACATGCAGGGAAAAACGGGAATAGTCTTGAACGTATCAATTACATGTATGTGAAGTGGTGTAAATTAGTCTGCTCAACCGTCTCCAAAGCACGTTCCAGCCATGTGAAATTAGTCCCCTATAATCACAGTCACAGGGTACACCCTGGACAGGTCGCCAGTCCATCACAGGGGAACACAGAGACATACAAACAACCATGCATGCCTAAGGGCAATTTAGAGAGACCAATTCACCTAACAGTCATGTTTTTGGGCTGTGGAAGGAAGCCGGAGTACTGGGAAGGAGCCCACGCATAGAGAGAACATGCAAACTCCATGCAGAAAGACCCCAGGCCAGGATTCGAACTCATGACCTTCTTGCTGCAAGACAAGAATGCTACCAACTGCGCCACTGTGCAGCCGTATAGTAAACTTTCATCCCAAATCTTGCAGTAATTTGGGATGAGCTTATTTTTTGGGGGGGTTGCTTTTACTCAGTTTTGAACAGCAGATTTGTCAAAAATTAAAACAGACAAACAAAAATTTATGCCATGTGCAAAACCCCATAAGAACAGATTTGTTGTAATACAGCAGGGGTAAGTGAAGGTTAAAAAAAGTGTAGTGTGGGGAAAAAAGGCCAGTCTTTCTATCCTCTCATTTTTCCGTACTAAGCATAATGTTTTGTTATTGCAAATAGTGGGAAAATCTGCAACCGGGGTGTGTGCAGAAATAAAACATTTAATCACTTCTGTGTCGCATTCTGTCTTTTGTTAGTTTGTTCCTACAGGTGGTCTTGGCCAAAAACAGCCTAGCACCAGCGCAAACTCCCATGTAACTGTCCCTGTAAATGCGGGGTGCTCAGGGGTAATAAAAGCTTTCCTCTGCGGTGCAGCTGAACCCCTGTGTTTAACTGGCTCTGGAGACATTCTTCTGCTGAGAGACGAATGCTGTGAAAACTCGACTTGCTGGGATTTGAAAATTGGCAGGGACGCTCAGCCAGAGCTTGTATGTGAATGAGACAATTGCGGAAGGTGGATGCACTTTTGTGGGCTGTACTCGTAAAGCTGAGGAAGTGATGTTTATCCTTTTAAAGGAGCGTCTGATCGAGGTGTATTTAGTGTCAGGTATTCCTCTTGTGTTGGATCGGGTTACCTTGCAACCAGATCGCACTCGTATGTTGCTGTTCGTGTCATGCAGGAGTGAAGAGCATTTCTAGAGAAGCTGATATGTTTGGTCTTTGTAGTGTTTATTTAGCTCAATATATAATTTAGTCAGTTTAGTAGGTCAGCTTTCATGTTGGGTGAAATTACAGGATTCACTTGTGTTATTCAGATAATCAGTGAATTCAAAAGGGAATCTTCATTATTGTGTTTTTGCAAAATATGATAATTTTCTTAATGTCACTAAATCATAGGTTATTGCTTATTTGCTGTTTATTCTTCTCATATTATGGAGGTAAGATCCAGAAGAAAACCCTTGGAAGGTATTTCCTACATGTGTTGAGGCATGTGTGATTTCAAGGCTAACCATGGTTCATTCCTGTGCTAATATAATTCCACTCCCGTCTTAGATAACAAGAAATAATTTACCTCAACATGCATAGTCCCTTTATGGTAACTTGCATGGTCAGAGGTCTTATTATACTGGGATCCTTTTTTTTACTGTAAGTAGAGCAGAAGAGCAACAGTATGTGATTCTTTACATATTTTCCTATACAGCAGGCAGGAAGCAAATACAGCATATGGTTTCAAAGCACAATATGTAGGAATAGTAAAAAAAAAAAGACTCAGGAAACACATTTAATTTCTTCTGTAGTAAAATCATTGTTATATTTTTTTAAAGTTATTTCCCAAATATTTTACATTTCCTACTTGAATGAGAGGATTATCTCCTAATTAACTCATGCTTGAAATAGGGCTGGGCGATATGGCCTCAAATCTATATTGCAATATAATCTGAAACATGTGCGGTAATGATATTTATTCCAATATATTCTTTTTTTCTGTTTATATATGTCAAAATTACTGTTTATGAATATTCTCACATTCCAGATACACTGCAGCAGAAGAACTTAAAAAAACTATAGAATACCATTTAAAGAACCTTTTATTGAGAGAAAATGCATTTAAAAAAACATATTTATCCAAAAACGCAACACAAAAATTATCATAGCATAAAGATGAAGATATTTAAAATAAATTAAAAGCTAAGTGTTATGAAAACACAAAGTGCAAAATGTTAAAAGAAAAACATTTCTTCCTGCTTTCCTGATTACTTATTTATAAATGTAATATCGCACAAATCAGATCCCCTGTTCTGTATGCTTCGTGCTGCTGGCGGAGCCCATGGGCTCATCGCTGCGGCCCCCCAGGGCCCCTGCATTATAGCTGCTGGATGTTCCCCCGAGGCTCTCCTCTGCTCGTCTCTTTGTGGTGGTGGTGGTGTGGTGTGGTGGTGCCATGAGCTTTTCAGTGACGCTGTTGTATTCATATTTGTATTTGTGGATTGTGGTTGAGTAGTTCTCAGTTCACATTGTTTGGTTTGTTTTATCATTGTTTTCATTCCTTCTCTCTGCCGTCCTGCAGGTGTAGAAGCAGACTAGGTTGTTTTCTTTAATTTTTTCTATTCCCTTCCTCTCTTATATCTTCAACCCACCCATTTCTTCTTAACTTTTTTTCCTACCTCTCTTCATCTTCTTCCTTTTTTCCCCTTTATTTTCCGTTTCCGTGTTCACAATATTAGGAAAAAACACAGCAATTTCTAATAAAGATTTCTTACAAATATCAAGTGGAGTACTATAGATAAAGCTGTAGTGCTCCACTTGTGAAAGTAAATCTGTTGGGCTTCTACTTGTTACTCAGACACCAATTCTGAGCTCTCAGGACACTTAAAAAAAATCTATACCTTTGGCTAAATTAGTATCATTTCTACCTTATACCGCTTATATCACCCACTACTAGCTTGAAATTGCCTTCAGTCCATCCATTCGTTATCTTCCACTCATCTGAGATCAGACAGCAAGTCAAAAATGGAAACCCAGACATCCCTGTCTTCATGACAGCTTAGCAGACAGGACAGGTGTCAGAAAGAGAAGGGGGAAGATAGGAACTACATCCCAGGTTAGAAGTCGAACCCAGTACAGTTGTGTTAAGCCTCCCTTCATGGGAAGCTTGCTGTACTCATTGTGCCAAGCAGCTCCCCACCCCAGCAACATTCATAAGCACATTCCTCAGGAAACTAAGATGTTCCCAGGCCAGAAGGGACATCTAGTTCCTCCAACAAGTTCTGAATCTGTCTTGGTCTCCTCCCAGTGGGATGTGCTGGAACATGCCCAGAATAATTCCTGACTTCACTGAGGTGATGTAGTAGTCCAGCTACTCTATGGAGAAGGCTCGTTTCAGCTTTTGAATATGGGATCTCGTTCTGTGGTCACGGTCCACGATCCAGCTCCTCCAGAGTCACCGTGCGCCTCTTAGCTGCCTCTCTGATTAATACCCGACCTCGCCCTTATTTGGGGGTATCAGCTTAAAAAGGGCTGAATACATATTCATGCCACACTCTTCATAAAATCCCAGTGAAAGACACTGAGGTTTATCAAAAAAAATTGAAAAAACTCCAGGTATATTAATACTTTTGCAAGTACATTTTTATTTTATATAAGCTTTTTTATTTTAAGACCATGTTAAGGTGACAGGTAGTGGTATTACCCAGATGTGCTCTATGTCCTTAGACACCATATTTGTTTTGTTTTTATATCTCTGAGCATTAAAGCCAATGCAATAATGACTGGATGTGCATTGACCTAATATCCAGCTGTTTGTATCGATTTTTATATTGATTATTGGCACTGCTTGTACGTTTCATGAAATAAAAATGAAGTAGGGGGTTAAATTAGACTGCTGACCTTCTCAGCTTTTTTGGTCTCTTGGGGGGTGTTTAGCTTTAAAGGAAATTAAAATATTTAACTGCGTATTTTTTGCACCCATGTTCTTAAGGCTGGCATTTTTAATGCCTGTACATTTGAACTAGATGACTTCCTCGTCAACATAATGGTCTGTTAGTTATTTGTCTTTCATCGCCAAACTGATCCCTCCATTTCCAGTCAATAGAAAATAATCCTGGTTAAATATTAAAGGACTGTGGCCTCATGTGTCATCACTCTGGACAAAGGTCTTAAAATCAGTCATATCTGCCAGTCTCTGTTAAGACGGTGTTTGTTCCTGATCGTTACCGTTTCAGAACTTGACATATCCTTCAGATATCCTAACAACACAGCTCTATGTATTTATTTCCTGATTTAAAGTGAAATAAATTAATGCGAGGAACCTAGGAGTAATGGGTGCTGCAGTGTTGGCTTACACCACATGAGAACAAACGAGTCATCAGCTTTCAGTAATGTAACCGATCCGGCCTGAGATGGACCATAATATCTTAAAGATGCGGATTATTTTACAGAAAGAGTAAAAATCCACCAAGTTTTTATGCTTGAGTTTACTTAGGATTTTGAAACTGAGAGATCTACTGACTTTTAAAAATACACAACTTACAGTCACACCTTGGTGGTCACATGTCTGTTTTGCATTCACAGTTGGATGGGAAAACTCCACCTCCCTAATAAATATCATAGGAGCTGTTGGACCCGAGGGTCTGTTTGTGACCTTGGGCTTATGTCAACATGTTTTTCTCCAAAATGCATTCAAATGTTTGGCTGATTTTTAAACTACCCTTCTTTTGCAGTTGCTTCCTCCATGTTAAGTAGTTCAAGTCTGCTACCAAAACATTCTGTGAACTTTAAGATGCTTTTTTGCATGCCTTTAACATGCAATTCATACCAGTTATACAAAGCTTTTGTGGGTTTTTGAAATGCGCTTAGGCAAAATTCAGGATTATTAGAAAAGCATGAGTCTGGAGAGCATGAATAGCACAGAGAGTAAACAGAAAAGGTAGAAGGGATAAAAAAAATAATAAAAAAAGGTGTGAAGGAGGGTGTGGGGAGTGGTTGCCGTGCTGGCTAACAGATGAAGGGGAGGGACTGAGATCAGGAATAACAGAAAGAGGCAGGAAATAAGGGCAAGAAGAAGGGCAGGGCTGACTCGTATTTCAGTTTAGTGTGTTTTAGGGTTGGGTGTACTCCCAGCAGCTCCTCGCAGATAATGCACTTGCAGTCTGGATTCTCCAGGAGCAGAAAGTTCTGGGAATCCTCTGCAGAGTGAGCCTTCTTCTTGAACTCGTCTGTGTTTTTTGGCGTGCAGCAGGTCTCTTGTGCTGATGAGCTGATTGGAGGTCCAGATCTGGGCGGCTATCAACACCTGGAGCCTTTTTGGTTTCTCTTTGTCGTTTTTGATTTTTAAAGAACCTCGTTCTGCTTGGTTCACCTCTTTAACCATTACCAGCATCTTCAATACTGGAGGGCAAGGCGAGAAGAGTCGGGAGAAGAGGACGGATCTCCGTTTGGCAGGAGGATAGCACATGAGAGGGTGTTTTTTGCCCTCCTGTGAGCATAAAAAATTGCTTCATTAGGCTGGGAGTTATACCCAGGGAGACTTACACATCTTAACCTCTTCTTCTTCTGCTGCACTGATGTGTTGCGTGTCAGCTTCAACAACGTGAGATAACAGCACTGGAAAGCACACATGGTTGTAAATAACTGTTGATATGTGGTGATTGGAAAATATCTTCTTGAAGTTTGGAAAGCGGCCTCTCCACCCTTCTTATGAAAAGAGGAGTGGGTGTTTTTTCCAGCAAACTAGACTGCCTAATTGCTTCTTTAGGTTTTGGAATCATGCCCAAAGACGTAAAGCAAAAAGAGCTGGAAGGATGGTTTAAAGAAAGAATTTCAGTGTGTGAAAGAAGGAGGATGTGTGAGAGGTAGAAAGTCGGGAGCTACCAGGTCAGAGTCGTCATGTGGAGTCGGACAACAAACTGGCTTATGGCTGAAGTTCCTCCTGAAATTAATTTCCTCCTTAATGTGGAATCTGATTAGAACGTGTGTGGATCTGGATCACTTTCGCTTAATATTTGGAGTTACTCCTAAAGCAGACATTCAACCAGTGGTCTAAGGAGGCTAATTATCTTAAACGATTTCCTCTGACCTCCTCCTAAACTCGTTTCTGTGAGCAAAGATGAGAGGAGACCGGAGGTCTGCTTCCTTCCACAAGGAAAAGCCGGCAGGGCTGTCGCGGGCTCTCAGTTGGCTTAACATGTCCCCCCTCTCCCAGCAGGGGAGACGCTTCTTCCACAGTCAAAGCGATCTCCATTTGGTTCCCCACCGCCGCTCGCGCTCACGCAGTCATCTTCACATGCCCCAAAAAGATGAGACTGAGGACGATGACAACTGGGTGTACAGACCTCAACACAAAATAGGTGAGAGTTGAGAAAGATGATGAAAAACAAAATGCACACCCATGTAAACTTTCAGTTTAACTCTAAGACTCAATGACCCATTTTTTTGTTTTTTACATGGAAAAGTAAATAAAGCAGCACATCTGTTTATTTACTGCCTCTTTCTCTCTGTGTTTACCACCTGCTCTGCCTTGTTGCTATAGCGAGTGAGTGGGAGCTCTGTTTGGTTTAGAGGGTCGACATTGATTTGGTGGTGAAAGAGCGCTCAGTGCGTTTGTGATTGATAAATAAAGACTTGTCAGACCGGAAGAAGGCGACGTCATGTAAATGGTTGTGTCACAGGCCGGTGCTGCTGAGAGTTTGGTACCAGGCAGAGGATGATCTTTGGATGGCTGACCATTGAGAGCAAGTGAACAAAATGAGTTTCTACTTCATATCTGGCCATCTTGGCTGAGGTGAGAATTGTACTTCTAGTTCTTATAGAGGTTCTTGGGTGTTATGCCTCAGATTAGTCTAATTATTTACTGATTGGGTGGTAGGGTGTATGTCTAGATGCGTGCATGAATCAACTCCGTCATTATGGGACAAGGGTTGTAACTGTAGCTTTGTCTTGAACTTTTAATGGAAAATGCACCAATCCTGCTCCATAGCAACTCACCTAATTAACTTTGACCTATTTTAGGGGTTTAATAAGACCTTATGGTATTAAAATGTCTCAACGTTTTTTGGCAAAGGGAAATAGGTCATGGAAAGTGCTATCCAGTTGCTGTCAGCCCAAGTAAACAAGCTTTTATTGTGAGCCATGAATATGAAGGTGAGTTCTTTAAGCTTGACCATGTTTGAGACTGAGGAAGTAGTTCCTGAGTTACCCTTTTTGTCAATAAACATAAACTGCTTGTTGGGCTGGTTTATAGCATCTCCGACACTTTATATTGGTTTATCTGGCAGCTTATTGGATATTCTGTAGAAGACTAGGATTGGCTAGCACTTAGTTGCTAATGTTGCTAATGCTAACTTTGGGGCCATCAGCACTAAACAAAAAATGGTCTATATTAGATCTGGATTGCATTTTAAGATTTCTTGTCCAAAACCCTAAAATACTTTAACTAATAAAACCTTAGCTGGATTGTAACGCTAAACAAACTTTTCGAGTGTTATGAAACCTTTATTCTGCTTAGAAAAGACAAAAGGCGAGAATTCTAAAACTTGTTTTTCTGACATTAGGAATAGCCTTAAGGTACGTTTGGACTGTCTGTCGCCCTGTTCACATTTTGAAAAGCACGTGTTCTGGATGATCCAGTCATAACTGGACACGTTTAAAAACCGGTGTGAAAACACTGAACAGATTGAGAACTAATTTAGATAACACTGCTCAGGTCACATTTAGAGTCCAGCATGGGGGCAAATATATCTTGGCCCACATAAAAAAAAGCAACCTTACTGACCTTAAAGTACTACCAGGTTATCACACAGATAGTTATGTTTTCTTCTGAACTACAGATTAAGTACGTTCTGTAAATGGTAGTTTCCACTTTTACTAATGCTGGGCTAATTAGAAAGCAATACTTGAGTAAAGGTCCAAGTTTACCTGATGGTTTTATTACGGAGTGGTTTAATATTTGTTTTGACAGTTGTTGGCATTGATTGTACACTAAATTCTTCTAAAATACTCCAGTTTAACTTTGTCTTTGCTTAGACTGCTCCCTTTGTTCATTGTCATTTTACAGCTACTACAAATTGGAACCTGTTTTTAATCCCTATTACTCCGAACAAATCATGGAGCATTTTAATCTACAAACACGTTGCCTGACAGGAATGTGAAGCTTGTCGCCGCTGTTGTTGTTTATTGCACGTCTCAATTTTCTCTGTTGCGTTTGAACATGCCCATTTCCTAAAACAGCTCTTAGATGCAAATAACTTGGATAACTTGAGGGCTTGAAATGCTTCTACGAGTCAAAGGAGTTTATAGAACACCCTGGTGAAGTTTAAATTTTACTGTATTCATTTTGTTGTACTGGTTAACTGCAAATCTTGAGGACAGTAAAAAAGTAGTATTTATTCCTCAATAAGACCAGTGTGGTGGATAGGCGTAGCTTTGGGTCACTTGGTGTTGGTAGTAGTAGTGATTGTCACCTGTTCGCGCACCAGGGGGGAATTGTTTAGTGAGCAGGTGATGGGGAGAGTCAACTTTTGCTGACCTCTTAAACCTCGACCCCCTTTTCTTTATGAATGATTTTTCTTATACGTAATTGCTCTAACTCCTGGATATCATCCTTTGCTGTGGTGGGACATAGATGGTTGTGATCGCTGATGTCTTGAATGGATTTTTAAAGATAGTTAAAGGAGCCTAAAACTGAAACCATATTCCCCTATTCAGGTGCTCGGTGACTCAAAGGTTAGACAGTCGCCAACAACCAGACTTGATTTCTTTTACCAGCCAGACCTATTAACAATGACATTTCACTATTACAACCCCTTCAATGGTCTGGTGGCTTAATCTAGCGCTTCCCTCTTTCTTCTGTCTCTTCCTGTCTCTCTGTTATGTTTTGTGTCTTTTTTTAGCTAATGCGAGGCCAGGGACACAGTCATAGACAGGTCACTCATAATCTGTTTCCATCCAGAGAACTCATACTCAGTATACTTTGCAAAGGAAACTTAAGAGTAATTCTCCACTTTGAACCGTAGGTATTTATAACAACCAGAGCTCCCATCCGTGCATGTACCAGAACCAATTACAAGACACGTGGGCCGCCATGCGCACTGCCTCAGAGTAAATTTAGCTTTAAAATTACTGCCTGAGGATCCAAAGCCTGCAATTTTGACGCAGCCTTTTGCTAGACTTTTTTGGGTGTTTGCCCCGGTTGTCACGGTAATAAAATATGCAGCTGATTGTTTCCTTGTCGGGCTTGGCTTGACCTTCCTGTTGTGTAAAAGAGCTGTCTGGTACACAAGCTGCTATTGGTTGTCCTGGTAAAGTTGTACTTTTTTTCTGGGACAGGTTGATTTCAAAAGCTGAAGTTATTTTCAGAGTTATAAAAATAAATCTGATCATAAACACAAGAAAACATATGATTAAAGATTTTCTTGGTTTTATCTTGCTTTAAAATTTAAATCTTGGCATAATATATTGTAATGGGGCATAAAATAAGCATCATTTTAAGAATGTATGAAAAAGTTGTTTTTTGTAATAGATAAATGTTTTCTCAATGTTATTTGAAAAGATTTTCATGTATGATTTTGTTGTGCTTTAAATTTAAAGCTGTGTTTCCAAAAGATTACTTTAAATTGTTTTTTAAACTTTTAGAAGAGGCAAGTTTGTTTATCCCTGAATAAACAATGTTAATAATGAATAATTCCTTAATGAAGTTATTGTTTGACCTGTTGGAGGGGAGACCAAAACAAATAAACATAGCATTTATGTTCCTATTTGTTTGTGGTTCAAATTAAAGACATTCATATGCTATATAAAACTTGGGGAAACAGAAACTCCCAACTTGTTATAGGCTGGGATTCTATGGTACATTTTACTCTAAAAGATTATATAGTACGTAGTACAGATTTGTTGTCTACATAATTGTTGCCCTGATAGAATGGAGGAAAAATAAGCTTTTAGCAAATTTATGTTCCATGTATAGAGATGGTCCAATCTGACCCCAAGGATTGGCTGTAAGTCTTGATCAAGGATTTTTCAGTGACTGAATAAACCCAATTTCTTTTTTGTACTCTCTAGGATTTCAAGTCCAGTCACGTCCCCAGCAATTTGCGTTTCCTTGTTCTACTCTATCTTATTATGTTATACTGTCTGTATTATAGCCAGTGTACATTATTTTGTTTATCTAACCAATCTGGACCTTTTATTTACAATTTCAGTGTTACTATTATCCTTTACAATGACATCTATAGCAAAATGGAGACTTTATTGGCTGCTTCAGCTGCCTATCTCTTTGTCAAGTTCTCTCCTCTGGACACTGTGTCCAGGCAGTTTTCCTTGTGGGGAGAGATGCACATTTTCCAATGTTCTAAGCAAATGGCAAAAATAATAAAACCAGAGAACAACTTCTTCAGTTAGGTTGTTGTTTGTTTTTTTCGTCTTTAGCCACGACTAACTGAAAGTGCATTAAACTATGTTAGAAGTCAAGTTATCAAGAAGTTGTATCAAGACAGAACAGATAGCATGTTTCCTATGTCTCTCATTTTTAATCTTTTTATCACTCTCATACAGAGCCATAGACCGGTCATCTTAAAATTTATTCCTTCGATTTTTGTGTCCCAAAACGGCAAACCTCAGAAATTCTGATCGGACAGTTGAGTGCCAACTGGCTTAAAGCCAAACTTTTCTCTGTCTGGGGGCCTGTCTACATTATTGGTTCTTATAAAGGTGTTTGTTATTTAAGGTACATGAAGTAATCAAATAAAATGCAGCAGATGTCTAGCTCTGACTCAAGAGTTTGCCTTTTGCCAGTGGCAAAACATGTTAACAAGAAAGTTGGGTGCTGTGGGTCTTAGTGGTTTATGGTTGAGTTTTTTCTTTTTTTTTATCTACAGTATGTCAATTTGGCTGGTAATATTTTTGATAACACAGATTAACCTACATAGCCACTATACCTTGGCACTGGATTGTTGTTGCAATCAGAACCAGAATTGGGTCTCATATAGATGTCATTAGGGATGTATTTATACATTTTGGCCAAGTCTGCTTGGATAAAACCGATTTTTGTGAGATGCTTATTGAAACTCTTGCATAATAGTCTTAGAGCATTTGGGACACATTTTCATACACTGAAATAAGCTCATCACCACCATGTAGAACATTTATAATTCCAGATTAGCAGATATGAACAAACCGGCAAGGCCTCATTAAAACTCAAACATGCAAATCTTAGCTTGTGGCCCCCTTCCCAGAACATGGATGCATTCTGATGTTGTACATAGATGATTAAAATAACAAACATGCATGTTTTAATTTTAAATGTATAAATCATTGGTTTTAACTGTATCTAGTAATCATTCTGTCTTTTTCTTTTTATGTGCTGATCATGATGCGATCACCTGTAGGTAAGTTGGACCTTTCTTTCTGGTTCTCATTACTAAATAAACATTTATCTGTCTTGATTAACTTAGATCGTAATGCCTCATTGTTCCAGTATCTTTTTCCGTAATGGAAACAATGGAAGGGGGGGGCAAGTGATCATATTTGATTAAACTCTGTTAGGGTAATTTTTAAGACGGATCATATTTTAAAAATTTATTTTTACTAATAAACCTGTCTTTCACCAAGAGACCTCCATGCTTAAATATGTTTCACACCACATGACCTGCATGTCTAATCGTTCCAGAAGCTTATTGTTTTTATCTCCCCTGTCTTATCGTGCATTGACACAGCACACAAAGCTCACACTGTTACACCATGGTGTGCCTGTGCAGCACTGAATGTGAGAATGGATGTCAAGCATTCAGATAAGCATTAGTGTGGACCTTTAGGTATGAGCCAAACCTCATGATGGGGTTTTATCTGAAGACAAAGATTGAATGCTAGAGACTGATATCAGCGGTCTGATCAAAGTTACAGTACCTACCCGGTAGGAGGGGGTTGTCAAATCAGGACAGATTCGTAACCAAGGCGACTGTTGCTTAATGTCCTGTAAGGATCAGATAGCAGACTATACAGTTTAAACAAGCAGAAGAGGATTTAGATTTCTCACATTAGAGGCAACAGTAAACCTAGTCACAATACAATTAATGTTTTTTATTTTTAAGTTAACGATTGCAACTTATTACATGTTGAATAGTGTTTTTGCTGCTGCACAGAGAATAAAATCACATGAAATCTACTGCTTTTTGAATATTGAAGTCTAAAGAAGAAGACTGTTTTTAATGTATATATATATTTTACATTTACCACTTAAGATTGGTTATCATAGCAACATTAATGGTTGAATTTAGTATATTTATTTTTTGCAGTGAGGGAGTCAATTAACTCTAAAACATCTTTACTTTGCTAGTATACAATAACTGAACAAAACAAGAAAAACTGTGTTTTTTATGCGATTTAGTTGTTTACTGCTCATTAGCAGCAAAGAAATAACATATTTTGAATATGTTCTTCAATTAAGTATAATTTTCTTTTGAGTTGTATAATTGAGCTAATTGTGCTTTAAAGTTGAGAGAAGGACATCGGCCTCTTTATCAAGCATATATTACTGAGAAATAAATAGAAATCTTCTTTGAAATGTGTTTTGAAATATTTTGATTATCTTGGTACAGTTTATAATATTGAAGGCATTTCCTCTTTAATCTTACAGCTTCAGCTTGATGAGAATGGAGATTTAGTTCATCTCAAACAGTTGCCTTTGAGGCTTAGATTTTTTATTGACACGCTTAAAACTGGAGTCATTATGCGCTGAACACTTTCCAGTTAAAGTGGCAGCTTGATGAGGCTTTTTTTTTACTGGCTGGTTAGGTAGGTTTATTTAGGGATTTGCATGTGTTTTTAGTCGGGACCTGTTTTTACGGCATTCTCATGCTGACTGTCACGCTTAGACACTCAGTCGGGGATCTGCTTCTAATTACTGACATGAGGTCAAGGCAGATGAGTCGGAGCCCACGGGTCATATTGACAAAAGATTAGCATGTTCATAAGACACATCTACGTTCATGCTTTTAAAAGCAGGCTCGAGATTCACCTTTTTAGCCTATCTTTTAATTAATTGATTATCATTTATTGCCTGCCTATTTGCTTTTCATGTTTTACTTGCTTTTATTGAACAGTGTTTTACTACTTGGTCTTGTATTTATCCCATTAATTTAATTTAATTTATTTACTTATTAATTAATTTATCTACCTATCTAACAATCTATTTATTTGTTTATTTGTTTGTGTATTTTAACACGTTATCCTGTTGTTTTACACAGATAATAAATAAATAGATACATCGTTCCACTGTTTCCCCTGGGGGAGCCCTCTGCCTCGGGAGCGGTGGTCAGCTGGGTGCTCTCCAGGTGGTGCTTGGGTGGAGGTCAGGGTCCCGGCCTCCCCTCCTCTGCACGCCCTGGGTCAGTGCCTCGGCTGCTGCTGTTGATCCGCTGCTGCCGGTGCAAATGGCTCCCTTTATGGCGTTTCCTTACCTAACCTGGCTCATTTTATTGTCTATTTTATTGTCCTTTTAATGTTGCTCCTGAGTGTGTCCCCACATGGGGATAGGATTGGGGTGAGGGGGGTATAAATTTGTTCAAGCCTAAACTTGTTGGGAGGGGTGTGACATACACTACCGTTCAAAAGTTTGGGGTCACCCAAACAATTTTGTGTTTTCCATGAAAAGTCACACTTATTCACCACCATACGTTGTGAAATGAATAGAAAATAGAGTCAAGACATTGACAAGGTTAGAAATAATGATTTGTATTTGAAATAAGATTTTTTTTACATCAAACTTTGCTTTCGTCAAAGAATCCTCCATTTGCAGCAATTACAGCATTGCAGACCTTTGGCATTCTAGCTGTTAATTTGTTGAGGTAATCTGGAGAAATTGCACCCCACGCTTCTAGAAGCAGCTCCCACAATTTGGATTGGTTGGATGGGCACTTCTTGCGTACCATACGGTCAAGCTGCTCCCACAACAGCTCAATGGGGTTCAAATCTGGTGACTGCGCTGGCCACTCCATTACCGATAGAATACCAGGTGCCTGCTTCTTCTCTAAATAGTTCTTGCACAATTTGGAGGTGTGTTTTGGGTCATTGTCCTGTTGTAGGATGAAATTGGCTCCAATCAAGCGCTGTCCACTGGGTATGGCATGGCGTTGCAAAATGGAGTGATAGCTTTCCTTATTCAGAATCCCTTTTACCCTGTACAAATCTCCCACCTTACCAGCACCAAAGCAACCCCAGACCATCACATTACCTCCACCATGCTTAACAGATGGCGTCAGGCATTCTTCCAGCATCTTTTCAGTTGTTCTGCGTCTCACAAACGTTCTTCTTTGTGATCCAAACACCTCAAACTTGGATTCATCCATCCACAACACTTTTTTCCAGTCTCCCTCTGTCCAATGTCTGTGTTCTTTTGCCCATCTTAATCTTTTTCTTTTATTGGCCAGTCTCAGATATGGCTTTTTCTTTGCCACTCTGCCCTGAAGCCCAGAATCCCGCAGCCGCCTCTTCACTGTAGATGTTGACACTGGTGTTTTGCGGGTACTATTTAATGAAGATGCCAGTTGGGGACCTGTGAGGCGTCTGTTTCTCAAACTAGAGACTCTAATGTACTTATCTTCTTGCTCAGTTGTGCAACGCGGCCTCCCACTTCTTTTTCTACTCTGGTTAGAGCCTGTTTGTGCTGTCCTCTGAAGGGAGTAGTACACACCGTTGTAGGAAATCTTCAATTTCTTAGCAATGTCTTGCATGGAATAGCCTTCATTTCTAAGAACAAGAATAGACTGTCGAGTTTCAGATGAAAGTTCTCTTTTTCTGGCCATTTTGAGCGTTTAATTGACCCCACAAATGTGATGCTCCAGAAACTCAATCTGCTCAAAGGAAGGTCAGTTTTGTAGCTTCTGTACCGAGCTAAACTGTTTTCAGATGTGTGAACATGATTGCACAAGGGTTTTCTAATCATCAATTAGCCTTCTGAGCCAATGAGCAAACACATTGTACCATTAGAACACTGGAGTGATAGTTGCTGGAAATGGGCCTCTATACACCTATGTAGATATTGCACCAAAAACCAGACATTTGCAGCTAGAATAGTCATTTACCACATTAGCAATGTATAGAGTGTATTTCTTTAAAGTTAAGACTAGTTTAAAGTTATCTTCATTGAAAAGTACAGTGCTTTTCCTTCAAAAATAAGGACATTTCAATGTGACCCCAAACTTTTGAACGGTAGTGTATGTGGGGTGATTTTTATTCTGTAAAACACTTTGAACTGCATTTTATTTGTATGAAAAGCGCTTTATAAATAAAGTTTGATTGATTGATTTGATAGAACTACACAAAAATCGTTGAATCATGATGAAACAAGGCTATTTACTGTTTTTTTTTCTTGCTGATCGCTTGCAATCTAGGCAGAGTTCAAATGTAGACTACAAATTATTTTACTGGTACCTTTAGTCTTTTATACTACCTGAGAATTAAAAAAACTATTGTTTTTGAAAATATTTTAATTTTTTATCTGAAAAGCTTCTTTTGTCAGACTCTGGAAAATGCCTGGTATGTACATTTCTCCAAACATATTTAAGACTTGAAGTGATATCTATCACAAACATACCTCACCATCCTGAGGGTCTTTGGGTTCTTCATGTCCCCGACCAACATTTAAAGTGTTTTAGTCACAGACTGAATATACACATCATATCACAATATATACATCCCATATATATATATATATATATATATATATATATATATATATATATATATATATATATATATATATATATATATATATATATATATATATATATATATAGGAACGTGTATTGGCAAGAATCTGGTGATATGATATGTATCACAATACGGGGGGACATTTGCTATTTGAGACTCTCGAAGTAGGATAACCTAGGTAAAACTAGTGGTTTTATTGTATTTCTACAATATTAGACTAACTACTTTTTATTTATTTTTAAAAATGAAAACCAGCAGTTATTCTTAAATTTACACTCAACTGTTGCAAAAATGAAAGTTAACATTTTATTATCAGTTTGAAGTACTTCTTGCACAGAATTTACCTTTTCACTAGTCTGTTCTATTGGGTAATATTAGTATAGTAAGATAAACTGGCTCGTCAATTAGTTGAGTTCTAGTTGCTAACCAGTTGGATATCTAAACTGTATTGCCTTAATAAGAAAGATGGGTTTCGAGACTTCAGTTTTCACACCAGGACTGTTGTTTTATACGTACATAAATCTTTCCACACTGCCAGATTTGTTTTCCTTGTAATCCAGGGAAAAATGCAAGAGTTTGTTTGTTTTAGCCAGGTGACTGGCAGTGCACAGCAACAGTTGGCAAAGGAGCAGATGCTGGGTTAATATATGTTCTAGACAGCCATAGAAAACTCTGATTATTATAGTGGCATCTGGCATGTCATTAAAGATACTGTAAACCAATATGATGGAACGTCTTTGAGTTTTGAAATTGCAAAACTTTTGAAACCTTTGGTGCACCTTGATACCTTAAATATCACATGCTTTGAAAAGGCTTCTCTTTGTAAATAGTTGATTTAAAATAAAATGTCAATTAGATGTTCAATAGGTTTGGTGCAGTAGATTACAAAATGTCTTTGACAGATTCTGATTCTGATTGATCATTGCAACATTTGGGCTCGCAAGCTATTGAAGCCAGGTTTTAAAAAACATCCACTACTCTCATTACTCTTCTGTTGGGTATTGAGATAAGAGTATTTGTTGTTGATTTAGGATGGTTTTTGACTGTACATTTCTTCCCTTTTTTAACTTTGAAAGTGCTTTCTCAGTTTTCATCTTTGGCCACCAAGCTCGTGGCTGCATCTCATGACAAACAGTTGAATTGTGGGGATTAAAGCGATTATATTTGATCAGGGAACAATAGATCAGCCTTAAACTGAGGCCCCCCATCTCTCTGCGAACTGCTGACTGCCCAGATTCTCGTCTACAACCACTGTCACCTACAAACACTTTCACTGGGTGTGTGTGGTGTAGCTTTTTTTATCATTTGTCATGCTGTTAAATTTATTTTAAACAATTTGTAGACATAACACCTTAAATTTATTACAAATTACAAAAAGAAACCAAGAAAGAAACTTGTGGTAGTTGATGGAGTTTTAGATAGAGGCTGTGCTTCAATATCACATCTATCCTTTGATTGGGCAGGGATGTGAGAGGGGGTGAGAGAGAGGGCTGGTCTCTGAGCTTTTTCCTGCAGTGTAGAAGTTGGCCTGCTGCCACTCAGAGCGTGCACATGTGTGTGTGTGAGAGGAGAAAGGGAGGGAGATGGAGCGCGGAGCGAATATGTCAGGATCTGTGTGTCGGCGTGCAGACAGTTTGACTGAGTGGTTTGGAGAAACGAGGAGAGGAGGAAGGCTCCAAGAGACGATTGTTGGGAAGTAAGGAACCAGAAAGAAGAAAATTTATCGTTGGATGAGGAGGTGAAGGGCCATGTTCTGTCTGAAAGGTAAGCGTGAGTTTGCTTTCTCCGCAATTGTCTGGACAAACTCTTGACTTTGTGAGACAAAGAAAAGTTAGACTCCCACCTCCGTCACTGTCAGTCCTTGTATTACATCCTTCCTTATGCATTTCTCTTCAGTGAGGGGAAAACCCTGCTTATTTGCCTCTTTTTGCACTTCTTTCTTTGTTTCATCTTTCTAGCCTCTGATTTAACCACATTAATGGACATTAATCCTACTCTTTCCTTTTCACAGAATTTTCAGTTTTCCATTCTCTGCCCCGGTTGTTGTCATTTGAATCAAATCTTCGGAGTCTTTAGGAAGCTACAACTCTTTTTTTTCTTTTTTCTTTCATTTGTGAGCTTGTTGACCACAGTGACAGCTGCTGAAGCAGCAGCTGCAGAGTAAAGCCATGTGTTGGTCATTGCTTGATGGGATAAGAGGAAATCAATTCTTCTTTTTACTGGAACCTCACATTGTATTTTCTCCATCTAAAAATCTGAATTGTATGATAACCTTGTGTAAAAAAAGAGGATGTTTTCTTGGTATCACCGTATTAATACAAAATAGCATAGCATCTATTTAACATTTGAAACGGAACAAGTAATCCTACAGCTGACAAAGTAACAAAGCATTGTTACATTAATCAGAATGTTTGCTATATTTATTTTGATTTTTTAAACATGTATAGAATAAGCACAGATTTAATTCAGTATATGTTCTTTACAGTTCTTAAGTGTCTATTGTGCAGAATCTTATACCAGTAAATCAAGAAAGACAAGCTGATTTGGGTGGATAATTAGTTGGGCTATCTGCTAAGGTAGCCAGCCTGCTGCCAGTCACTAAGTAAGGGATAATGCCCGACGAGGTGTCTATTATCAGAAATTAATGGACGACGCAGTTGCTTCCGCGAAGTCCATTAATTTTTGATAATGGACACCTCGAAGGGCATTATCCCGCTTATACCATGGTCATTTACGAAAGAAAGAAGTATTTAATCAATTAATTATACTTTAATGTGTTTTAGAGTTAAAATTGAGAGGGTTTTTATTTTTATCGTTATTGTTTTTATTTTAAGTCGAGCGCACTATTTAACATCTCCTGTATACAGGCGTTGCCAAGCAACGTGGCCACAGCGAGCCGACCGCAGCAGTTGATCAGTGATGGGAAGTGAGATTGTCTTTACCTTACGTTACGTTACCATCCGTCTTCAAAGTTGTCAAACTCACCAAATCAGTTAAAAGAAATGATAAAATCACTCATGTTTTGTCTGTCTTGCTGTTGCGATGAGTCGACTGTGAAATAACGTTGTCTCCGTTGCCATGTTAACCGTCTAGCGTTTGAGCCAGCGCAATGATTTAGAACTGTCATCAGGCAATTTGACGGGACGCCTTTCCTAGGTGTACATTATCACTTTTTAACCTACACCCTCCAGCCAATCAGAATCGAGTATTCACCCAGACCATGGTATAAACAGAGATAATCCTCATTGCTCCCCAAATGTAGCTTAAATGCATTAAACTGAGGAAAGTGTGAAGTCAGGGTTTCTGCAGGGCCTCAAAAGTCTTATATGAGCCACATTTTCAAAACAATCTTTTAAATTATCTTTAGTTAGGTATTCAATTTGTACATTTGTTCACGTATTGCTTCTTCAGTTTAAAGTTTTCTTTTAAAGAAATGCTTTAGCAGCATTAATTTGTTCCTTGTGCTGAGAAATTCGTCGTCAAGCCCCATTCGAAGGACCTTAGTTGGACTTTTTTCAGCCCTCTTGTGTGAGTTTCTTTAGGGAAACAAAGTCCAAAAGGTTCTTGACCAATGACCAGCTTGTCTGTTGTAGAAAAAAAACGTATTTTAATCAAGGCTTGGTTGGAATTTAGGGATTTCATTTGATGGATGACTTTGCTAAACAGTAACTTTCATAAATTGTTTAAGTCAGTAAGTTGGAAGCTTCAAGTTAAATGTAGCATTCACAATGGTTTTAAAAGTTAATTCATAATGGTCTTAAAACGTTTTTTAACGTTTTGAACCTCCATTAGGTTTAACACTATAGCTTCCTTATGTTTTACACGATGTGGATATTGCTAAACAGCTAAATTTGTCTTTCTTGTGAGTGAGCTAAAAGTATTAGCCTTCTTTCAGCCAGCTGATCTGCACTGACTGCAACAGGTGGGGGAGGGGGGCACTGTGATCCTCTGGTTTAAACTGTGGTTAGGTCTTTGATCCATCCAATGTTTTCTTTGATCTCTTCATAAAAACAGATAGTCTTAGTGGTTCTGAAACCTTATGATGTTCAAGCCAAAAGCGGGCATGTTGCCATGTTATTTTTTTTACTCAAAATAACTCCTAAATATTTCATAAGCCTGATGATATAAGCTGATAAAGCTGTTTCTGTTCGGGTCGGTGTGCTTTAAAACTTCATTTAGTTTCTTTATATAAGAACATCATGTTTATTTTCATACAACTTTGGAACAGCAACAAAGATATGATAAAGCAACCTTCAAGGAAATCTTAAAACTAAAACTTGAGTTGCAAAAACACTCATGCTCAATCCACAAACTATTTACTTTCCTGATGCTGTGGAAATATTTGTGACATTTTTCCTGTATTACGACTCAACATGCTTTTCTTTTTTGGTTTCTATAAACTCTTAAAAAGCACAAATAATGCCTGATAATATGATTACTGGAACAAATCTGGTTTTAATTGATTGATTCTGCTGTTTAAGCTATTTAACAAATTCTTCCTCTACCACCATTTTTTATACAGTTTGTAGATTTAAAGCAGAGGAAATGAGGTCATATAAACTGTACACATCAACTGTATCTTTGAGCATCCCAGTTTTTCATCTGTATGCACTAAATCATGCTGTCAACTACAGTCCACACAGATTGGGACTCTTATAAAATGGACATAAACAGATGTTCCATCAACACTGCCAGAAAAGTTTCATTTTTTTACTGAAGCGATGTTGATCATGAACATTTTCAACCCACTCTTGGTTATTATCAGCTGAAATGCTTCCAATTTGGGTTTTTAGCATCAGAACTCTTTAGCATACTGACCCAAATACTCCACATCATGTTAAATTCTGGGATCCAACCACTAGATTACACAGTTTGCCAGCTCCTGAATGATTGCTTATATTATTTAAACAAGCTCCCTTCAGCTCTAAGGCAGATGTGACACTCTTCTGTCTGTGTTCCTACACTCCCAGCTGTGGTCAGAGTGAATTCCCATCTGTTTTCACCACCAAAACCAAAACCTTGTATTAGAGCGTAAGCCCTGTATGAGGGTAGATTTATGCTCTCCGACTCGGTTCGGCTTTCCACGCGTTACATAAGTTATCTTAGGGCTTGAGCCCCAATGGAGAAAGTGAACATGGGATGGGATGTGTTAAGGGATTAGTCAGAGATGAAGATGTTGATGTCACTTGGATGGGGAGGTTTCCTGTCGTGTGACGGATAAGAAATTCTCCATATCTGCTGGTCTCTGTGAACATACAGTAAACCCTGCTGAGCACAAATCTTGGAGTTCAACTGACCTCCTAGTTGCAAGTTTACTTAAGGCCTTATTGGGCTCTGTCCAGTCCGCAAGAACATATTTTTGGCTGAGCTGAATAAGGTCCACTGTGTAACTGGTTTCTTTTCGATTCACTATCGTGTTGAGAAAATGGAGGCTTGTGATTTTTCTGTTAAGGAAGCAGTCGGAGTGTGATCTAGAGTATCCCGAAGCATCTGTCAAGTTCATATCCTGAGCAACAGAACAATCTAGACTGTCAACTAAATCACAGTTTTTTACTATTTGCTGTGGACATTCATGTAGTTTCACAAGTAATCCATATATTAGGTTATTATCTTTAAATTCTTGGTCTGTACAAATCACTTTTTTGGTCGTATTAACCTCAAAATATTTGATTTCAATTCTAAATATATATTAACATATACAGTATATACACACACACATACATAATGTGGGTTTGTGTGTGTTCATTCATACTTATAGGAGGAGTGTGCAATTTTAAATTAAAGATTTTTAATAGCTTTTTCCATATCTTTTCTAATTTTCCTCATTCAATAATGGTTTGCTTAGGTCAAATGGAGATTGTTTATCATAGCACACGAGATTCCGTTCAATCTCAATATAGATTGGGCTATTTGACCAAATTTACAAGAAGTAGAGACCTAAAAACACTATCAGGTGTAAGTATGGTGGAGGCAAAATCATGTTGTGTGGCTGTTTCACTGCCAGTTGTATCTTTGCATTGCACAAAATAGATGCAATAACAGAGCATGACTACTGCCAAATATTTCAACTTTAGCTCAAATTTACAGCTAGATGTTTTAGACATTGACTCAACTGGCTGTTCCAACACAACAATGATCCAATAACAAAAATCCAAACTGGTTTTGGAGTGGAAAAAGCAGGCTAATGGTAAAGTTTCTGAAACTGAAAGCCTAGACCTAACCCCTTCGGAAAACCCTGTGAATTATGCTTAGAATAGTTGTCAAATATCTAGCCAGAAAGGTTACTGCTAGGGTATGGTCAACGTGCAACTTCCTGAAATATATTTAGCTAATTGTTTGTGGTATGCATATATTTGAGCCTGTAGGTATATTTCTGACCCTGAATGCGGTAGAGAAAATCAACAATAAATTCAAACTCATGCTTCCAATTCATATTTAAAACTGCTTCATCATTCCATCCTGGAATAAGAGCAAATTTACCTCAAGTTAACGTGGTTTTCATACAGTATCTTTACATCATGGAGATGACATTGTATCAATTTAAGGTACTCTTGTCAGCTTTATTAATAATTTTTTCCTTCTTGAACTTTGGTGTTTCTACATATGAAACACTATCCATCTTTAGCCCCATTAAGCCCATTGCTTTGGTTGTATACCTAGAAGAGCATTTTGCTTTCAAATTACATTTCACCTTGCTTGAAGCAACAACAAGTCTAATCTTGACTATTCGCTTACCCTTATTTGACAGCTCCTCTAAATGTACCTTCATGTTGACCTATTCAAACTTAGTAAGATGGCGATGGTGGACCCCCTAACTCAAAACACCTGTGCAGTCCATGTTGACACTCTGCTGACCCATATCATTGTCTCTGAACGTGGATCAAGGTGCTAATGGATGTTCTCACACTTGATGTGACAGGCTGTTTTTCTCCAGTGGAGGGAAAGAAAGGAGGGGTGGAAATAAAAATGGCAGAGGAAGCGGGATTATAGGAAAAACTTCACATTTAGGTGAAACTCATCTGCTGTTTTTAATCAACAGAAATCGCTAATAAGGAACCCCCCCTATTGGTTGGCAGTTTGTTTAAGCAAAAGCAATAGATAACTCTTGCAGTGTATTTTGGAATTTGTAGTGTGATTGACATGAGCACTGATATAACAATATATACTTGAAATAATCTCAGGGGTTGAATGCAGTAGTGTCATCAGTCTAATGTGAACGGCAGGCCCTCCAGTGAGAGAAAGAAATCTTTTTTTTCTCTCTCTTTTTTTTTTAAGAGGAACAGAAAAATTGGACATGGCCCCTGGGAGCTTCAGAAAAGATGGGAAAAGGAATATGTCTCAAGATAATGCAGTCTTGATTGGTAGCATTTTGTATTTCCTATGCCGCATTCGCAACGCACGCTTTGTCGGCGTCAAAAACGCTCACAATGCGACTAGTTTAAAGCATATACATTTTAAAGCCTGAAGCTGGCAAAGCCCGCCACAAAACAAGGCTTCCTCTGTTGCCGAATGTTTTAAACAATGCTGCATCATATCCAGAGATTGGCTTGGCATTATTTGCTAAATAAAGCTAGACAACGTCGACATTGGGCGCAGTAGCTGCTTTGTGGATACACCCTATTCCTGAAGCAAATGGTTAAACTCTACAAACTCACAACGCCTGAGTTTGTAGAGTTTAACCATTTGCTTCAGGTGCTTCGTATGGATGAGGTTCGCTTTCAGCGCTAATTTAAATGTGTAGTGATGTCACTACAGTAAGACGCTCTGATTGGTTGACGCTCAGGGGACGACACCGAATGTTCAGCAAACTGAACTTCTGCGTTGTTGACTATTGCCGCTTTGAAGCTTGGAAAGCAGCAAAAGCTTCACAAATTGCCGTGGCCATAGCACACAAAGCACCGCAGAGACTCTGACGGCCTCAACCATAGACTTAAAGTGTAACTGAACCCCATGAAAAATCATAACTCCGCCCCCAGACAACATTTGAAAATTCTACAAAGTGGGCGGTGCCAGGAGGCATGGAGGGGCGTGGCCAAGTGTGGAGGATGAGTGGAGGGGGGAACGTGGGGGTGTGGTCAGGAGGACAGTGACAGCTCGCTTAATCTGACACTGAAACATGGACAGTGACTGAAGTGTCGTTGGCAGTTTTGCAACTGATCGATCTAATTTACGTTCATCTGTTTTGAACGTTAGCCTATGTTAGCATCACCACTCAGAGACTGGACTCCTCCTGTCTGCCTCAGCAGCACCGGACTCGGGTAGCTCTGACTCAGCGCTCTGAGCCAGCGCTGTCTAGCTTCATTTAGCAAATAAAGCCAAGCTAATCTCTCGATATGATGCGGCATTGTTTAAAACATCCGACAACAGAGGAAGCCTTGTTCACGCTCTCTTTGTGGCGGGCTTTGCGTTCAAAACAGTATGTTAGTGCTAAGTACTAAGTACTACGTTTTATACCCAAATCCACGGGGCGTGTCTGTGAGACCATGCCTGTGACCCAGTCAATGCCTGTGACGTAAAGATGTACTGCTCTCCACCAATCACAAAATTCAAATGCAGTAGCCACCGTTCAACGCTAAAAGGGCAGCACTAAGACGTTTTTAGACCAAAAAGTCTAGAATTAAACAAGTTTACCCGAAAATGTAAAAGAAATCCCAGAAACTGAAAGATTGCGTTGGTAAAGACCCATTTATCCAGTTTAGAAGCAAAAAAAAAGTTGTTTTTGGGGTTTAGTTACTCTTTAACATGTAATCTTACCGTTCTAGGCGTTGATGTTTTGGGCGGTGTTAACGCAGCATCACTGATCCATCAACTTTACTTAAATATTTAAACGGGTGACCATTTTCAGGACAGTTACCTAAAACTACTGCGCTACATTTGGACATCTAACATCTATCTGCAGTTATCAGTCTCCCCCTTTTTAATTATCCAGCTGATGAATTGTTGGTGGGTTTGGATCTTATATATACAGTCAATGATTTGGATGAAGGTTTTTTAGAGAAAATCTATGACAAGCTGGTGATCTCTTTAAACAAATCAAAGCCCAAAAGGAGATTTTTGTTCATGATATGTAAACAATAGAGGTTGAAGTTACTCTTGGCTGTTAGTGGGACCTGCAGGGACTCCAGTGAAACTTTTATTGTCTGAATAGACTCGCCAAAACAATAGTTATTTTTTTAAACTGTAGAGCTTTAAGTCGGTAACGAGCTTTTGTTGTATTTTTAAACTGAAGCAGCGATCAAAAGGTGAAAAACTTCTCCCAAGAGGGGAATGTGAGGTTTAGAGAAGCAGAGTGGGAGTTTTGTTTCGGGTAAACTCTGGGAAGACAATGGTCGACTCCCTGTGGACGAGTGGAAGACTTCCCCTGATAGAGGACTAACTCAGCATGCAGGTGCTCCTCTAGGTCCATTCAGAGACACGTGTCCATGGAAACCATTGTCTGTCTCCCAAAGCCTTCCGCTTTACCCCTTCAACACACACGCACACACAATATATCTGTTCAAATGTGTGTGTGTGCATACACAAGAATGTAAAAACATGTCTGCACACAAACAATCCCATCTCGACCTAAACTGAGCATTGCACCCTTCAAGAAGAGGACCCACACAGGTATTTGGAACCAGTTTACAACCATTCACATGCAGTGGATGGGAATCTAAGCCTTAACACACAGAGCCAACAGAATGATACCCAATATGTATTCAATAGGTTGTGCATTGATGGTTTGTTGCGGAATAATGAGCCTGAGTTGTATGCAGTTGCTAGATTCGTGCATTTGTGCATTTCATGCTAAAGTCTGTGGAATACGTGTTTCCACACTTTGGTTTTTATGTTCGTGTGTGCCAATGCATTCCATGGTTTGTCAGTTATAATTTGTGTGTGAGAGCACCATGGTTTAGGGTTTTGTTAATCGGCTTGTGTGTTGGCTGCCACGCCATTGCTGTGGTAATGATAACTGTTGGTAATTTGCCTTTTTTTAGTTTTATGCTCTGCAGACAACAACAAAGACAAAAAAAAAAATCAAAACAGGCAATCACTGTCAGCTAATGGTTCCCTGAACCAAAACCCAATAGATTTTCAGAAATAAAATGAACAAAACGACACCATTTATGTAAAAAAACAAGTTAGAAAAGGATCACAGATTCAGTATATGTCAGTATAAAAGTTATTAATCAGATATGCACTGATCAGAACTTTATGGCTGATTTTTGGAACCCAGTTTTTTGTGAAGCTTTTGCCGATACCGATTTTTAGAGTGTGTGAGGGAGAGAAAACAAGCAGTCTCTGTAAAACAGAGTTTTACTAATATTTTTTTTTTTAAACTAATCAGTTGAGATTTGTATCTATTTTGAGTATCTACATTAGCAGAGTTAGTGCAGCTAGATTACTGAACAGGAAGTCTCTGTGTACTCTTGAGTATGTTGATCCTTACCTTAACAAAAAGCTACCAATGTTTCTAAATCCAGTATGTTCCATAACAGGTTGAGAGCTGCAACGGGTAAAACAGCACAACTTTGCTACACTCCACTAAGCGATTTTTGTTATCGGCTGTAAGTCTTGCTCTCTTTTGCAGCCTGAATGAACAACAGAAATGTTTGAGCATGTTGTAAAAAATAGTTTCCTTCTAATCACTGTCTATTATCTCCAACACCTCCCCTGACTCATTTTTTAACACCTAAATGATACTGAGAGTGTCGGACTTTGAGTCAGAAGCCACTTCTACACCGAAGAGCTCTATGATGTATTTGCTGATCGAAAAAAAATAGGAATATTGAATCTCAGAGCTTCAAGCCAAACAAGAAATGGCTTGATATAATTCATCAGCAGATTTAAGGTGCCTGCATCTTATCTTTCTTTAAAAAAATAACGTGATCATATTGACAGGACTGATATATATATATATATATATATATATATATATATATATATATATATATATATATATATATATATATTTGTACATTTCTTACCGTTTATGAATCCCTTCTTTTTCTTTCTGACCCAAGAGTACCTAAAGTACCCCAAAAATAGGACAACCTGCAGCCATGAGCTGCTGAAGCCACCACCGGGGGGAGACATTTGCCCATTAAAATCTCCCACCCCCCCCCCCCCCCCCCCCCCCAAATGTACCAATCTCTCATTTGACACGAGGTTTGTTCTGGTCATGGCTACTCTCACCCTGTTTGTTAATCTGTCTGTGTTTATTGGCCCGCCACTTATCTTTTTATCTGGTGTCTGCTGTGCTTACACCTGTCTGTGTCAGACTGTCAGGTATTATACTCACCCCATCTGCTCTCCTCATTCTGTGCTCCTCCGCAGCCTCCAAGGGAAAAGGGCAGAAGTACATTAATCAGTGGGGTTAAACTTTTCAGATTTATTACATTGAGGTAAATCTGTTGATATTTTGCCCCCCAAAGAAACATGTTTGGATTTTTGCTCCTGAAGCTGCTCACATTTGTGTTGTACAATCGATACACTTCATTACCAGCAGCCTGGTGTCCATCTGTGTTTCATGTCTGTCACAATCAGAAGCTAGTAGCAGGGGTCTGGTGGCTGGATAATCTGGTTTTACAGATTAGAAAAGCAGCACCGAGGAACAGTGGAAAGACAGGAGGAGGAGGAGGAGGAGCTGAGAGGAGAGGCCATGTGGATTTCCCTGGACAATGCTGGTGGTTTCTCAAATAGCAGTAGGAGTTGGAAGGGTGCTTATGGATGCTTCTTTAAGGACTTTTCTGAAAGTTTGGATTTTTTTTCTTTAAAGAGACTCACTTTTGGACAACTTCTTTCTTGACCTTTTGTGGATCTGTTTCTGCGTAAAGTTTGGAAATGCTTTTAGGACCGTATTGTTTTTGGAAGGAACAAAAAACATGTTTTAACCACAGGTATTTTCAAATAAGGCACTTCCACTGGATTTAAAATTCACTTTTGCAGTTTTAGGAGAATTGCAGAAACTTACTGTGGTGAAATTTGTGGGTCACAACTCTTTGTTTTTGCAAGAGGCTTGGATTCAGTCATCCCACTGACAGCCAAGACTTATTTTTCAACAGCGTTTAGCTGCAATAGTTCTGCAAAAATTTTGTCTTGGAGTTGATTCCTGTAATCGAACACCGAGCATAACCCTCCTTTGTCAGGCAAATCAATTCAAGTCAATAGCATCCCCTGAGAGGAGGAAAGCAAAGACAAAAATGGTAGGAGGAGACAGGGAGGGGGTGCGAGTCCTGTGTGGGTTTCAGAAAACCCTCTAGACCTCTATCCTGTCTTTCCAGAAATGAAGGGGGGAGGCCTATTGAGGGTTTGAGAGTACGGGGGGAGGTCTCAATCACATCACCTCCAACAGAGGGGTCCTGAGAGGGAGACTTGTACAAGAAGGAGGAGTAGTCAGGGGGCTTAGGTCCTGGATAGAGAAGGGGAGGGCAGGTGGCAGGGGTTTAGGTCTTGGTCAGGGATGATCACATACGTGCACTGCCTCTCATCAGAGCCAGTGGTCAGTTGCTGGGACAGAGCCTGCTATGAAGACCACCCGGGTGAGAAGCGAACTCTGTGCTCTTTCAAGCCCGGCAGCAACATGGGGAACAGCCTCCAGGCCCAGGCCTGCCCCAGGGCCCCCAAACCCGAAGGCTGCCTGCGCAAGCGTCTCCTTTCCGTTTCGAAGGTGCACCAGAAGCAGGACTCGCTCTGGACGCCCAAACCACTGCTCGGACCTGTGTTTCAAGGCTCACCAGGGAAAACATCAACCTGCCTAGAGGGAAAAGGTACATAATTAAGAGAAGATAACTTTTTTTTTGTTCAAATCTTTTCCTATATACCATTAGAAAACGATCAACATTTTCAAAGGCCATGATGGGATTGCAGTGTCTTCTGCCATCTAAGTGATAGCTGCCTGTGGTAGACTTTCATTAGGATAACAGCCTGATCATGCATTTGATTTGGCAAGTAAATGAGCACCTTCTTCAGAATTCTCTGAAGTCACCGAATGGTTTGAGGGAAAAAGTTGCACACCATTTGTCAGAGCAAGGGTCACAACACATGGAAGAGAAGCCTCCCAAGCTGGGCTTTGTCTCTTCTTATTAGCTGATTTCCGTCCTCCTGTAATCGAGTGATCTGTACCGTCTGTCGTTGAGGGCAAATCTGTGTGCACGCGTGATTCTGTATGTTTTTCTGGATGTCCTATGTGGGATGGGTGTTGATTGTGGCTTTGACCCCAGACATCCAAACCCATTGGTAACGATTGGGTTCCTCCAGGCAAAACCCCAATGACCCTCATCAGAGGCTTACATATAACCCTAATGAATGAAGTTTGGACAGAAGTTTGTAAACCGTAATTGCAGACTTTACTTGCTGTCAGTCAAGGTGGTTCCCCTATGTGTGGAAATGTATCCCAGTTTTTATTCCTGTCTTTAAAATGTGCTAATTTTAACATCTCTCTCCCTCTCTCTGTGTGTGTGTATATATATATATATATATATATATATATATATATATATATATATATATATATATATATATATATATATATATATATAAGCAATGTATCGATTTGTTGAGGTAGAAAAATTACCAGTGGTTCTAGTTATTTTAGCTTTTTCTTTTTTACAAACAAAATACTAGAAAGTGTGGCATGCATCGGTATACAGCCCACTTCACTCTAATGCCCCTAAATAAAATCCTGTGCAGCTTATTAGCAATAAAAGTCAGGATAATAATCAGAAAAGAAGCCAAAAGACCATCTGGAAGAGCTGCAGAAACCTGTCAACAGAACAATTATCAGTCGTGCACCCAAAAAATCTGTCTCTTACAAAGAAGTGGAAAGCAGAAAACAGTTGTATGAAAGCCAAGTCCTGTTTGCAGTTTGTCACAAGCCATGTAGACCTCTGGTCAGATGAGACTGAAACTGAATATTTTGCCTACATGCAAAATGTCTGTGTGGTGGAAAACTATTATTGCACATCATTCTGAACACCCTCTCCCCATGGTGCAACACAATGGTTGCAGTGTTATGCTGTGGGATATTTCTCCTCAGCAGGAACAGGAAAGCTGATCAGAGTTGATGAATTGTTAAATACAGGGCAATCCTGGAAGAAACTCTCTTTGAGGTTGTAAAAAAATGACGTGGCGGTAGACCTGTTCTAAACCTGCAGTCAGAGCTTTATTGTAATGGTCTGGATCAAAGCATATTCAGTTATTGGAATGGCCCAGTCACAGTCCAGACTTAAATCCAATTGACAATATGTGGCTAGACGTTAAAATTACTGTTTCCAAATCCCCCCGTTGAATCTGACTGATCCTGATCTAATTTGCAAAGAACAATAGGTAAAACTTTTAGTCTCTAAATTAGGGCTGCACAATATATCGCAAACGTATCGTTATCGTTGTGTAATTGGTACTACCTGGAGGCCAAAAATGTTGCCTATTTATGTAAGTACCATCCATTCAGGCCCGCTGTTACTGTAATATTTTTGGAAACACTTATTTAATTCGTTGTACATATATTGACTCAGGTGGACTGGATACAAATATATGCCACACTTTACTTTACTTCCACACAGCTATTTTGTGTTGGTCCTTCACGTAAACACCTAATAAAATTGAAGTTTGTGGTTGTAATGTGACAAATTGTAAAACTTCTGTATCCAACCATGCACATATGACACGCATGAATGCGGTTCATTTGGGACACATGACGGAGGAGGCTCCACTGGGTGTCCACCCCTGGGAACAGGACATAATAACGAGCAGCTGGAGGTGATGGGCCAGCCACGCAGGCAAGTGTATAAGAGAGCCGACAGTATCGGGGTGATGGAGCTGATGCTCTGCTTGGGTTATGGAGGTGACCCAATTTCACCTCTGCCACTACATAAAGGAACCATTAGAAGGACATGAGAGCCTGGGATAAAACGCCTTTGACTTAAGTCCAGACGTCTTTTGTATGCTGTACAATACACAAAAACCACATCATTATAGATAAAACATCAAGGTTGGGCTGACTTTAAGTCACATTGTTTGCTGTTTGACTCAGCAGTTGGCCCATGCGCTTATTTCTTACTACTCTTTTAAATTAATGTCATTCAGGATTCAGGATCCTGACTGGAGCTTAACAATGTGCTGCCAAACGACCATAAACCATCCTCACGAACACTTGGGCTAATGCGCCCTGACAGGTCAAGATGCAACTGCCTTTGCTACTGTATTGTCCCTGCTCTCCAGGTTTGATCAGCGTCCAACTGCTGGACTAATAACCCTTTTACAGACAAACTCCATCAGACTGGAACTTGGCTAATTTGTTCTTTGTGCTCTTTTTTTTACTCGGATTTCATGCTGATTATCATTTTCAGTTTTCTTTGTTCTTCTTTTTTGGGGGGTAAATGTTCTCCCTCAGTTCTCTTTTTACAAGAGGGTTTATTCTTTTTAACTGTATTCAGATTTCTTTAATGAAAAATCTGAATTATCTTTACGTTCTCCTCCAGCTCTTCTCTGGAGCAGGTGTTTGACAGGATCCCCCATAAACTCTCGTTGGATATTTGCAAGGTCAGTTATTGGCCAATGAAAGCAATTGCTCCCTAGGGAAGGGCACCTGGGAGAGGTCAGGCTTATGGAGTAACGAGATGAGGCTAAATGAAATGGCTCTTGACTCTTAGAATGGGGGGAAGGACGGCTAAAACCCAGTTAATGTAATGCGATTTTGGTTGTGGGAATAGGAAAGGGGTCTGATGGAGTTCTTCATCATAATCGTATCTTTTTTGTTTCCTACACCTAGAAAGTAGCATTAAAATGAGGAACAGAAAAGCTGTTACAGTCAGCTTTTCAGAATTGAATCTTCAGCAAAAGCTTTATTTTTTAATTTCTTTCAATTCTTATAAAGTCTCATCAGGAGTCGGGACAAAGGCGTTTTTACGACCACTAAATAAAAGAGATGTATTTATTTGCTGTTTCTCCTGAGGGATGGAGTGTATGATTTGTTGTAAAAGGCTCATAAATTAACAATGAAATGCTAGATTCCCCTGCAGAACTCATAAGACCTAAATCCCGCACATTCTCAAAGACTGATGAATACAGACAAGTGCACACTTAGCCTGAATGTGCATGGGAGCCATGAATAGCAGGTTGGAGGTGGGAGAACAATGGAGTGGAGAGCATGACACATAGCTTAATGAGATGAAGGAAAGGGGATTTCTCACACACGCATGCACACACTTTAAGGATTTGGGGGTCAGGGGTTGATTAGGGTCATTCAACTGTAAAATGCGTGAAGCCTGTTTTTCCTTCAAAGCGGTCTTTGTTTGTCCCAATATTTTCTTCTTCTGGATTTGTTAAAGAGTAACTGGATTAAATTTTTTTTCTTTTCAAAAGTTAATTTATTTTTAATTAAGAACCCTATGGTTGTCCAAAAGGGCCACTTTAAGCTTGGTAATACTTCGCTGGTCAATAAACAGTCACAAGGGTGGGAGGAAAAACAAATTATGGTAGAGATTTTTCTCTTTTTTTCGATCACTAATTTGACCTGCTGATGCAGATTTGAGCTGATTTCCATTTTAAAACTATGATATAATAATGGCATTTATAATGTTGTTGTTTTTTTTTGTCTTCCTACAGTTCATAGTTATAACATTTAAATTAGCAGAGGGGACGTCACACTGTGTGAAAGCAAGCAGTTGATGTGAAACAGGGATTTGATTGTATTCTAAAAGAAATGAGCCATTACACAGTTGAGATTTTAAACTAGCTTTAACATCTTATATTAGAGATGTGTGGTCAGCTGTATTAAAACTCTGAAGACTTCAAAAAAATACTTCTAAATGTTCCATAATGAAGGTTTAAGGCTGAAAAAGGATCAAACAGCTCTCCTTTCCTCTGCTGCAATCAGCCTTCCTGTTATCTGCTGAAAGTCTTTCTCTCTCTCAGCCTTTCACAGCCTGAAGACCAGGTGAATATGTCACAGAAAATAGATATTTTTTAAATACCTTTTTACATAATTGTACTTCCTCTGGCATAACTTGAAGAGTGTTGTTGTAAGCCCGGGGTGTTTTATAAATTCCCAACCACCCGGTCACCAATCTGAGCAGATCTGGGAATGACATACAATTCTAAAACGTCGTATTTTGTGTTTCATGCACTAAAGCTGTAAGATGTTCACTATCTGAAGGTATACAGTTCAGGTATAAAGTTTATAACTAATTTACCTAGATTTAAACATACAAAGTGCACCTATTGACACTGAATGTTTTCAGTGCAGCTGTGGTGCATTTGAAGCTGTTGAGAAATCTTTGGTTTTCTCAGTTGGACATATTTATGGCGTAAAAGTTTTTTGGTTAAGCCTTGGAAATGTGAAATCCTGACTTCCATGTGCAGATTGAATGTAGCATTAGTTGTCACTGATGATGGTTGCAGAACTCATGCTATTTGCACACAAGCAGCAGCTATAGTTTCTAAAACAGGTTGTTTAATCTTTTTTTTTTAAAGTGAGCTGTTATTGCTGTTTATGAAATAAAGCACATCACTTCTTCATCATTTGAAGAGTTCTCAGTGCAAAACTGACCAGAAAGCAGGTGTTTAGAGTTGAAAATCAAGAAAGTGAAGTAAAAAAATAATTTTTTCTTGTTTAAGTTGGAAAGTCATTCTTAAGACTTTAGGCAACATTTAAATAAAAAGTTTGTAGGTGCAAGGAGGGGCTGTGAACACAATGACAACCCATCTCTATATCTTTACACCTGTTTACTATTGTATCTTAAAGTTTTATTTCATATTATCCTTCATAGTTTACCAGGTTTTATTGTTTTATATCTTTGAGCAAATCACATGACTCACCAACAGTGAAACAGCCCAAGTATCTCATCAGATGTTACAAATAGTTTTAAACTTGCGTGTGACTGGATGTGTCACAGATATGGTTTTGTCATGAACGTGAGTCACTGACTCACCAGGCTCAGCTGGCTGTTCGTTGAAAAGACTGGAAGTGATGAAGGAGGAGGAGAAGACTGAATCAGCATTGTTACCATGAAGGGATCAGGTGTCTGAGAGCCTTTCGGCCCCATATGTTTTACAACTGAGTTTTACTTAGTGGTATGATTATCACATCAGGACGTAACAGCCAGATAATCACTGGGATCTGCTGGGACCTTTATCCCATTACTGATCAATTTAGTCAGAGGGTTGAAACTGGGGGAGCTGTGACAGGGCAGATGGTCTTATGTTTTTAGTGCAGATACCCAAATATCATGAAAATGTTAAGTTTTGGTTTATTTTCTTGTGTTTTTATGTTTTCTTCACTCACGCGATGAACATCCTCTCACTGTAGGGTTTCCTGTTGACTTCCCTCTGATATTTGGAGCCACCTGGTGGTTTATTGAGGAATTTAATTGTGGAAGAACATCCACAGGAATTTCAGATCCGTACATTGCAGCTTTATTCTATTTATCTTCTTTTTTCTGGTGTCTCATGCTTCTTTTATCAGCCTAAAGTTTTACGGCATATTTATATGTCTGCAAGACAGACAAAACACCTGACAAAAAGATGACAGCCAACATTGCTGAGATTAGATGTCCTGTTAATTTGTTACAGGTCCGTCTTACAGGTTTTGCCCATGGTCTGGGTGAAATGAAGCACGTTTATCAGCATGCACATCGTGTTAAATGCATTTTTATTCCACTGCCGATGAGCTAGGCAGGTGTGTTTTTCAGAGTCTCCCGACTTTATCCGGGCCAGCACTGCTGCAGCTTTTGCCTGCTGAAATCCCACACTAGTCTTAATCAAAAAATCTAAGCGAGCTGCTGTGTTGGCTAAGGGTGCTTAATCACTCCATGGCTCCACAGACTTTAGTCACAGCTCATTTCTTTAATGAGAGCTGCTATAAGAGGGAGATTTCTCCACCTCACGCTGCTTTGAGTCTGGTCCGCTGACGTTTGTAACCCTGTTTGCCCTGAAGAGCTCCCTGTTGCCTGTCTCAGCTTATTCCTTTAATAGTTCACAAAAACAATATCAGGGACTGCAAAAATGCATTGTTCAGGTATTTCCCTGATGCTAAATTAATTCAGTTTAATGAAATATGCAAGCACATTTCAGCTAATCCAGGAGTACACATTTAGGCTGCTCTATCTTTTATTACACTTTTTCTGGTGTATCCCCAGCTTCAGTCCCAGACCCCAGTTATGTCCCAGTCAGCTGGAGGTTTCCATTTAGCCATTCAAAGCACAGCCGAGCCCCTGAAAAGCTCATGTTCCCCCCATAGAGACTGATTATAAAAGAGAGAGGGAAGGGACATCGAGGGGAGAGAAAGTGATTTTAAGAGCCTCTTTAAATCTGTTGCCTTAATGAGTTGTCCTCACCATGACAACATCTTTTATTTGACGGTTTTCCCTGCATATGCAAGCATAGATGGACTTGGGCTGCAGACAAAGAAAAATGTAGATAGAAGGCGAGCTACAGCCGTGTCATTATTTGTGCAACCATAGGAGATCATTAGCTGATGGTGGTGGTAATTATTTTTCAAAAGAAACAGAATTTCTTGATTGTTTTGCATGAAACTAACCTGGAATGAGCCTCGTGTTATTGCTTATTTTTACCAGTAGGGGGCATAAGAATACAGACGGAGGAAATAATCTGATGTTTTAAAATCTGTAGTTACATATCACTCTTGGATTAAGCAGTTTTGACATGTAGATTTGCAGCACTTTCAAAGACTAAATTAAACAAAATAAAAATGTTTGGCAATAACTTGATAGAATTGTGTTTTAATTATATCCTATCAGGCTCTGGTCACCCATTTATCTGCACCTAAAAAGAGCCACATGAGGTATTTAATTTGCAGTGATGCTGGTCTTAAATTTTTTAAATATATGATAAGGGAGCTGTAATCATTTCCCCCGAGGCCCATTAGGAGGTGGCGCTCTTTGCCTCCAAGAAGGTTTTCTCTCTCAATTAAAGCTTCCATCCAAACTGTCCATTATTGCCCAGATGGGACAGAAGGGGGTGGGAAGCTAAGATGGGTTGGAAGAGGGAGGAGGGAAGCGTAGGCAGCTTTTTTTTAAGGAACAACGAATTGATCGGGGGGGAGCAGAGGGTTAAGTAGAATTCGGGGTCATGTTTTTTTTATAACCTCCAGACGAGGTCTAAACACAGGATTATCATTGGTAGAGGTTGAGGTTAACACATGCATGAGCTCTCATACACACCTCTTCATCCTGAATCCCCAAATTTCCACATGAAACAACTACTACAGAGGCACTGTTTAAGTATTGTGTAGCTCAACAAATTATCCTACTACACTAAGCTTGACTTGAAATAAGTAACAGGTATCACAACACACTAATAGAAAGACTGATGTAGCACTGTGATGTTGGATGGTAATAAAATATTACCCTTTGCTCACAAAAGGCCATAGTCGTCCTGGTTAGTTTATTTTGAAAGATGCTATATCCAGGTTCTTTAATTGGTTATATTGTGATCAACAACAAAAGCTAATTGATTATATTTCTTTACTGTTGGTCAGCTGCTTGCATGTTTCCACTAGTGTATTCATGATTTATATTTGGTGATGAGCTCCAAGTCTTTGAGTTTGGAAGGCCTCTTTGCAATAATTTTTAGCTCCCTGCACAGATTCAAGTTGGAATCTGAAATGGGTTACCCCAAAACACAATGTTCCTTCAGTCGGAAGAAACATGTAAGTAAAATTAAAAGTAGAAAAAAATATATAAATATGCCAGGGGCATGAATAATTTTGGCTTTAATTGTATATTCTATATATTTGTTGTAGGGATGTGTATTGGCTAGAATCTGGTGATACAACATGTATCACGATACAGGGGGGGACAATACCATATATTGCGATACTATGAGTACGACTATATATTGTGATTTTCCAAACTTAATTTAACTGTAGAAAAACTGTCACAGCGTTCTAAACACTCCAACATGTTTCATATACTTTAACACATTCGGTTTTATAACTACATGTTGTTGATCCACTGGAACGAAAAAGGTGAAAACAGCCATCAACTAAAGGTCATATTTTTAATTTTACTACAAAAATGAATGCCATCATTAATGGTTACATTCAAATTCTAAAAATAAAAAAAATGATACATTGCTTTTGAATATCGATACAATATTGTGAAATAAAATATAGCGATATATTGGCGTATCGATATTTTCTTGCATATTGTATAATTAAACCTAGGTTTGACCTGTCTATAAACTGCACATCTTTCAATCTAAGGTGGTTCTAACGCAAAAAAGGATTGAAAACCCACTTTTTCCCTCTCCTGTTTTGACTAAAAGAACTAAGTTAAAACTTGGTGATAAATCGGAGCCCAGAGACCTTAAAAAGGTGAAATAACCCTTTATGCATTCTTCAGTATTATAAGTTGGCTGTGCACGAACTCAAGAGGTGCCCACTCCCTATTGATCGGACGTGCAGATGAGCAACAGAAACTTTGAGTTCAAAGTTGACTTTATATTTTGAGTTCCATCAACAAAAAGGGAACCTGTGCAGAGGGCCATGACCTCTATATCATAATTAATTAGCCACTAAACACTGGATTATAAGCATCTGTATTGTACTTGGAGCACAGAAAATGGCACTGCAGTCTTGGTGAAATCCACTGAAATTGGGCATTCCAGGGAGTCACCACACTTTTGTTTCTGCTGTTTTGGGGAGGAATATCATTTGCATTTGAGCTCACAGACTTGTCCTTCGGGCCAAGCACATGCTTGTCTATTGGAGACACTGTTTTATCTTTGGAAGTTGTAGTTAAATATTTATGCATGTCTTTCAGTATCACTAACATAGTTTTGGCACATCATGCTGATTAAAATGCATGCTAAAAATAAGTAGAAAGAAATTAAAAGTTCCTGAAATCCAAAATCCTTGAGAATTGTACTTTGACTACAAATCAAATATGCGACAGCTAGGTTTTGATGAAGGCTGTAGAGTTTATCTTCACTCCTGAATATTTCTGTAAAATTGGTGATCTTTGTAAAGCTTACTATAATAAACCCGGAGATGTTGCCAATTGGAACGGGGTTGTAGGTCTGATGATCTGTGCCAAATGCAGTCATGCATTATGATTAAAAAAAAAGAATCAATTGCCAGCCACCAGAGCCAACATCCGATCTCATATCCATCCCTCTAGTAGTGTCCCTATTGTCAGGCAGATTGTCTCACCCACTTCCTTAATTTGTGATTATTTGTTTTGGATTGTCTATTGGGTATTTTGTTTTTGCAATTGAGCGTCCTCTCTCTCAAAATGACCTACTGTTGCTGCCAATGGAAAGTGAGATCCATTGTTTGAAATAGGTCAAACCATGCAGGGCCAGCGTTGCTACTTTAACACGAGCACTGGAGATAAAACACATGCTGACATTTTAAGTTGTATGGCTTTCATCCACCTTCCATTGGTGTTGTTATGTTTGCCTGATAGAAGCATGTTTAAAGGCTTTACAGGCTAGTCCCAGGTGGCTTGTTGGTTTGTGCGCCTTCAGCTACTGGAGGCACTTAACCTAAATTAGCTCAGGGTGTCTCTACTTCTCAGTCTAAATTAGAAAAAAAAAACTTTTGCATCAGCAGGAGCTGAGTGTTTGGGACCATAGCAACAGCAAAGGGGTCGGATCCTGTTTAAGTGTAATTTTAAGAAATAAGGATTTATTAGGCTTTCTTCAGTCAAATGATGGGATTTAACATATTGGTGGCTGTAGCTCAGTGGTAGAGTTGTCAGCCTGCAACCCAGAAATTGTGGGTTTGATTCCAGCTTTCACCTGCTACATGTCATTGTGTCCTTGGGCAAGACACTTCACCTACCTTACCTACTGGTGTTGGCCAGAGGGGCCGATGGCGCGATATGGCAGCCTCGCTTCTGTCAGTCTGCCCCAGGGCAGCTGTGGCTATAATCATAGCTTGCTTCCACCAGTGTGTGAATGTGAGAGTGAATGAATAATGGAGTTGTAAAGCGCTTGGAGAGTCTTGAAAAGCGCTATATAAATGCAAGCCATTATTATTATTATATTTTTGATTACTAAACAAGTATGGAAAAATACTTTTGTATGAAAAAGTATATGTATTTGCAGACCTAATTCATGATCATGTTATTTAAATGTAGTGGTGGGGGATATAAAAGGTATAAGGTAGAAATGATATAAATTTAGCCATTGGTACAAATTTTGACTATACCAGTATTTTGATGACATCATCAAGGAGGATAAATACTGATGTTCAGTGTTTGTCTTTACACTACATATTGTAAGTTTAAAATGTGTTGTTTTCCATTTAACGGGGAAAAAACCTGTTTGACTTGAAGCATTTTTAATTAAAATATGTGCAGGTTTATTTTTGTGCAATATTAAAATTAGTAAATAAGTAACCAGGAAAGTGGACAATTTTGAAGTTTGTGTTTAAAAAAATATATATTTATCTTTTAATTTATTTAAAAATATTTTAATTTTTATGTTTTCAGAATTTGTGGGTTGCATTTTTTTTGAAAAAAGATTTGAAAATTTTTCAAATGCATTTTGCACAATACATGTTCTTTAAATGGCATTCTAAACTTTTTTGAAGTTGTTGTCCTACAATGTATCTGGAAAGTGAAAACATTCATAAACTGCCATTTTGATATATATAATGAAAACAATATATTGCAATAGATATTGTTACCACACATGGTTTAGATCATATCGCAATAAAGATTTGAGCCCATATCGCCCAGCCCTACTGAAATGTTTCATCCATCCATCCATCCATCCATCCATCCATCCATCCATCCATCCATCCATCCATCCATCCATCCATCATTTTCCATGTTACACATGTAAAGCCTAACCATAATTTCATTTTTTGGGGGGGGGGGGTTAAATTCAGTAATCTTTTGTATTTCTAGTCTAAATAATAACAAAAAATAAACTAGCTAAATGTGTGTAGACCATAGCAAGCTCTGTCTGATGTGTTGTTTCGTCTAGGGTCAGATTTATCACATTTCACAAAATTACCTTCACATGTGTGAAGGTAATTATAGAACTGGATTAATGATTGTAAGATGCTATGAAGGAAGAGGGAGGAAACAGAGACACACAAACCCCCTCAGGAGAGGAGAGCAGACAGATCTGGTGCTGAAATGTAGGGCAGGAAACCAGTGGGATCCAAAATATTGTTTTGTGTGCTGCCATCTCTGTGTGAAAATATGTGAAGTACATCTTTTTCGGGGTTGTTTGTGGGTACTTTCAATTTTACTGCCCCTTACCTTTTTTTCCAAGTCACATTCTTCTGTCTTAACAGCAGTAAGAGAAACAGATCCAGGATCTGTATTAATACATTTGAAGTACAATTGTCCTAAACTCTTTTTATTATTCAGGCTTATGTGTCTCAATATTTAAATGCAGTTGCTGAGAAATTGCTGCAGGCACAATTGCACAATGATGTTCACGTCCATACATACAGTCTCTTGAAGCCTGCCTTTAATCCCTGTAATAGTGCAGGGATAGTGAATCATCTTATGTCAGATTTTACCCTCAAAGCGAGAACAGGACCATGTTGTTATTGATGGGGCTGATCCTCGATGGATCCTCGATGGAGTAACAGCATCCCTTAACCGGCTAAACTGGAGAAAGTAACCAATACTAGCATTCCAATCACGTTTATATCCCCACTTTTGGCCTTAAGTAGGATTAAGTATTTTAACTAGCGCTGTTGATTCAATGCTTGCTTTATTTAAGTTTCATTATAGTATTGTCTACTAATGTATAGTATTGTTTATTAAATATTAATGCTAAATAACAACTTTTCAGTACTTTAGTCTACAATTGCACCACATTTCTGAATCACAATCATCATCATCACCATATCAATGTGTGCAGTACTGTTTGGATGCAATATCTGGTTGGCTTTAACATCTCAGGGTCATGCTACAAGGCTGCCATCAGTATATTTGGCCTGTTGGATGGACTTTTACTGTAGGTTATTCCCACACCTGGTCTTGATCTTAGCGGCCAAAATGCTAAAACTTCACTAGTACTATAAGAAAGTAATGAGGGAAATATGGGTTAATCACAAAATTGTTGGTGCAAGATTTACCAAGTATATCATAATGGCATGTTTACCTACAATATTTTGTAGGCCTTACATTTTTTCGTCATATTGTGAAATTCTAATCGCTACTTTTTACCCCAAATAAAAAGTAAAGTTAAGAGATAAGTTACTAACCATCTTCAAAAACATTTGGTGCGTGGACAAAAGATTGATCATTGACTATTAAGATGAGTTATTCCTGTTAGTTAGGTCATAGATTAACTAAAATATTCAGATTTTGATGTTTGTTAATGGAGTCAGAATTGTGCATGTTGTCACTTCAATCGATTGCGCTTCTCTCTCTGCCCATTTCTTGTGCCCAAAAAAATCTTAAAAAATTGACCATATTAAGCTTAACTCTTAAATACTCCTTTCACATTGTACACAGTGTAGTGTACATACATACATACATACATACACATACACACACACATATATATATATATATATATATATATATATATATATATATATATATAATGAATAATTGTAAAGTGTCCAAACAGACACACTTATATCACAGCAGTCTGGTTAAAATGCGCCGGGCCTCTAGATTCAACAATGTAATACCACAGATTTACAATTCTGGCTTTACTGTTTTAGTTTTAGCTCAAAGTCCTGTCAGCGTCAATCCAGTGATGTAGGATGGGAGGTGGTTTAAAACAGCGTTGCCAGGGACAGTTGGCTACAAATTCACCATGACCCGGTATTAGATGTCTTAAATTAGCCACATAACTGTCACATTATCTGAAAGCTTGAAGAACCCATCAGTCTTCTTGTAAAACAACAGCGTTTTAACTCCCTGCTCAACTCCTTTATTGTGCTGAACATTAGGAAACAAAAGTAGGCCTGTTAAGTGAATTTGCAACGGTTGTGCATCTTGTCGTTTTGGGATTCTCCCGCTGATTGTCTTTAACCTTGTTTTGAGAGCTTTCATTGGAGACTAAACAGTTTAACATTCTTTTCTGTCCACAAAGTCAAACGGAGATACTTGCATCCTCTGTCTGCTCTCAAACACCCCCAACCCCCCCAGCTCTCTTTTCATCCTGGCTTAAATTTCAAAGGAGTTTGTTGTTGAGCATTGGGGTCAGACACTGGAGGAGAGAAAATTAGACATGACTGCTGAGCATGCTGGGTGGTGGGTGTATGTTTGTCTGTATGTCTTCCTGTGTATATATATATATATATATATGTATATTTTTTTATTCAAACCTGACCAACAAATCGGTGTATTTCATTCACACTTTCATCTTTCAGCTTTTCTCCCCTACCCTCCACCCCTGACTTTTCAGTCAGCAACCTTTATCTCATCTTTCTTTTATTTTTAATCTTCAAACACCTACCTTTTCAATCAGGCTTTAGATCTCAGGTCCTACCACATCAAATGATCTCTCAACTTTTATGTGAATCCTAATTCTGGCCCTTTTGTATTTTCTCCACGTAGGTATTGTGCTGCGTTTCAAAAAGCATCTGTAGGATGAATGCACGTTAACTCTGTGAGAACTGTATGGTGTTGAGACAGAAAATACAGCTACATATTGGTCACGACATCAAAACAGCTATATGAAACCCCAGAAACACAAAGAACGCTGCCCGATCATGTTTGGCTGTAAAAGAAGGGCGTAGCTAGCAGCTTGTCTTCCCGACGTAGAGGTTTTTCTCATGGATCACAAAAGACAAGCAGCTTATAAAAGGAGGCCTCCCCTGCCTTTTAACAGAGGACACATCTCACACACACACACACACACATACACACACATGCATAAAGATTGCTGACTTGGTTCTGCTTTTCTTTCTTACTTTAAATCAAGGTATGAAGATTCAGAAACCATTTTCTGCCAAAATGTCCAAACAGAAGTTCCCAGAGGAGCTCGATTTTTAACTGCAGTTGCGTTACAAAATAAAGTAGCCAATGTGATGCAAATCTTCCAAAAATGTATATTTTAGGGCCCTCCAGTAACCTTTGCTCCTAAAATAAAACTGCAGCACCTTTTTAATCTAAAAATCATTTTTAACTAGAGATGTGTCAATCAAGTGGACAGAGAATAGCCCAGTTTGTCCTTGATCGACTTTGGTGATCTACAGGTGAAACACTGAAGAAGAAAAAAAATCTGAGTTGTTTTTCCCTTTTAAATGTGCCAAAAATAAAATAACATTTTTGACCAAAATTTTCATCAAGCCCTAGCATGTACCTTGTTGCACTTATTTTGTTTAAATACAAAGATGGAAAAAGATTAGCATCAATGCATAAATGGGGATGATCTTGTAATCCTATGAGTTTTCTACTTGAATCAAAGCTTCAAGCTTTATCAAAGTACCCAAAGTATCAAAGTACCCACAATACTCTGTTTCTCTTTCATGTGCTATAGAGCTTTTGAAAATACTAGGAATCAGCAGGTTGGATCTAAAGGAAAACCGGAAATCTGTTCAGTCAAGAAAAATCCTTATTAGTGCATGTCTAATTTTAATCTACTTATTATGCTAAAACACAGTTTATGTTATCAACCTGTAAAAAAACAGCCTTATGGCTACTAACTTATTTTTATGAAAGGTTTGGCAATTACTCTGACAAGAGATCTTCAGACTATGCTGGAAAGTTGGTGCTCTGTAGTGAAACCAGCTTTGGCTAAGTCTGTTTATCAGATTGGTTTTGATTTGGATGGGTGCTCGTCATTTCAGTGATGTACTTTTAAAGGCTTGGTAGCCAACTTGTTTGAACATAAAAAAACCCAGTCTGCTGTGACCACAACCGCATGTCAGTTCATTCTAGTGAATGTTTTGAACCTGGATTCTAACAATAATACACACATAACCCAAACAAGTTAGATTTGTGCATTTTAAGCAACGTCATCAAACGATCATCTGCTGCCATGAGACTCTGTTCAACTGGAAAAATATTACATTGGTGTGTAAACTGCAAGTTCCTAACACTTGGAGTATATTTGGCATCGCTTATTGCACTCCAAATAGTTGCTTATAATATGAATATTGCACACACTGATCTATATTCACAAAGTATTGTGCAACCTTAATAAATACCAAGAGAAATAAACGTATACATAAAGTTTAAGTGCATGGAACCACAATGGAAATGGGTTGGAATGAATGAGAAACCTGTGGTTCCAAAATGGTGGTACGAATTGGATAGCTGGTGTAAATGACTGACTGAGATTGGCAATTATTATCTTTATTGCTTCAGTAAAGTACATCAGACAGAAGGAGGAATGCAAAATGTTATAACGTTTTTGATAAACACACAGAAGCACATGGAAAAGATGCAGGAAACAGGAGGGTTGAGATGAAAATACAAAGAGTGAGGAAAAGCCTCTTAGTGAGTGTTAAAGTGTATGAAGTTAATGTGTGTGTGTGGGGGGGGGGGCGTGGGAACTTTACCTGATGGTAAAATCATTAGTGTAAGGAACAGCACCTGTCTGCACTTGTTTATTCAGCCAAGCCTGTCTGTCACCTCGCCTTCTGTGTTTGTTGGATTATAGTGAAAGTCAGAGTTTAAAGTTGAACTTTTCCCAACTGCCCTTTTTTACTGTCTCTAAAAATGGCTGCAACAGCAGATTTACAAAGGCTTTTCTATCAATTTTAGTTCATGATTTCCTTTTTTTTACTCTTTTTCATTATAGAGGATGAAAAAATTGCAACACTTCTCAACACTTAGTTAATAGTTTCAGACATATTTGCCAATATAGGTATTAGACCTCTTGGGGGGTACATACTTTTGCTTTGGGTTTTCTTTTTTTTTAGATTCATGCCTTTTTTATGTTCACTTCATTTTGAAAAGTCCAAACAACTACTCACAAATACATATTTTGAGCAATGCTTCCATTGCATTGATCAGAGGTTTACAGTTTCATCACTTCTACCCTGATCATGTCATATTACCTCTTCTTAGTGCCTCACTCTCACCCCTCTGACTCATTGCTGATATATTATTCATGCCTTGCTTTATAGCACAGAGAGAACCGAAGTGATCGGGTTTCTATTGAGCCCTGCTGTTTAGCTCTCATTTCTCGTTGCACAGTTTTGCTTATATTACATAACTAATTTTCTTTTAAAAGCATATAGAGACGGAGTAAAGGGAATCATTTTTTGTATATTTACTGCTTTAGTTATGCTTATCTGGTGAAAATAGTTGAGTGTTTTTAAATGAAAGTACATGAAAATTGATTTTTGCTCTTACGGTGATGCAAAAATGTTCAAGTTGCAGGGATAAGAGCAAATATCCATTTTCATATACTTTCATTTAAAAACACTGAACTATTTTTGGCCAGATATGCATAACTAAAGCAGTAAATATACAAAACAAAACGATTCTTGTGCTTTTCTGCACGAGAGGCAAGGATTTGCGAGGTCTGAGCGATAACGGGTTCACTAGAGAAGAGAGGAAGATAAAATCAAAAGGACCCGAGTACATTAGCTGTCATGAAAGCACTTGTGTCTAGAGGAAAAGGGGAGAAACTTGGATTTGTGAAAGGAAATAAAAGGAGATGGCAGGAGGGACTGATTTCAAGTGGTTCAGGCAGAGCTGAAGGGGTTTAAAGGATTGGCCTAACTCACTCCTTATGATTAGAAAAGATGCTGAGAGGGGTGAAAAGGTTTATGCTTATCTGGTAAAAAAAAAAAAAACATCTAGAAAAAGACAGATTTTAGACATGAGCTGTCCTTGGTGTATGCGATCTCCAAGGTTAAAGAGTTGACAGTCACACACCCATATGAATGCATCCAGAGTTTAGTCTCTCTAACAAGGACACTTTGACATGTGTACTGGGGAACCCTGGGATGAACCACCAACTCTCCAACTTGCAGACAACTGTTCTCCAGGCGGGCCTGTATGTGAGAGACATTGTCCAGCTGCCTCTGCCAGGTCGATGGGGAGATCCAAATGGGGTGTGAAAACAGGAGGGGAAAGACAAAGAGAATACGACTCCAGTGACAGAAGGAATATCAGCAGTCCTTCATCGGTCTTTCCCTGGCCTCTTTGCAACGATAAATCACTGAGACATTATTAAGACATTACCACCCCCTGATTTGTTGGTCTTTCTTTTCAACGCCACCTTTTGACATGCCTGTGTTTCAAGTAATTTAAAGATTGTAGCTTTGTTGTCATGGGACATAATACAAAAAGTGTTTTCAACACACGACTGAAGCAATATTTTTAGTTGTTGTTAAAAAGAAACATTTTATGAGCAGAAATCATTCAAAGCAACCGGTCATCATATCTTTGAAGCGTCTTTGGTGTGTTTGTTGGATTAAAAATTCAAGGTTTAAGATAGTTATCTTGGAAATTATTGGAGTACGTCAGCAAGTAATTTTAACTATTACTATTTTATTGACTAAACTGATTGGCAGTGTGCAAAAGAAAAAATATTACAACTACCAGAGCTTTTATAATCTGAATTTATTAAATGTCAGAAGACTAATATTATAGGACTCCTTTTTAATATCATTAATCGTATTAATCTCTGTCCTTTTTTCTTGGCCCTAGGATTCCCAGACTCAGACTTTATGCTTCCCTCATATGTTGCTTGGAGTATGAACAGATGAAAGATTTATAGTGTTTGGGCTGGGCTAAAGTGGGGGCTTTCATTCCTCAGCAAGGCGCAGCAGATGAACGTATGAATGGATATCCCTAATCCAGGAGGTGGCCTAGATTCGAAGCGCTCCCTCAGCAGATAGAGATGTTGACCTGACTGTCAGACGGTGTGTGCGTGCTTGTTAACGCCTCTTGCAGAACAAAAGGCTCTCTAATGACAGGAGCTGCTTAAGCTCGTGTCTGCATAAATTACGCTAATACTGTACGCGTGCCAAGCAGGACAAAATACAGTGTAGGTGTATGAAAGGTTATCAGCAAAACATAAAGGTTGTTAAACACAAAGAAAGCATCTATACAGAAGATTTGAATGCTAAAATACTGTTGCAGTTAACGATTATTGAGTAAAGCATTGATTCATTCATGTAGTGTGCAGAATTTAAAGAAATTGTGATATTTTCAAGGTTTCAAAGAACATAAGGAAAGTCTTCTTAAAATGGTTAGAATCCATTTTTACAGATATGAAACAAAAGTAGTTGTCATGAATGTTCTCTGTAGCTTAACACAGTACAAACATGGTTTTAACTCCAACATGTGCAGCATTGTGAAATCAGTCTTTACTGATTGGTTTATGATTTCTGTATATTAATAATATACATTGTGTATAATATTTAAATTTAACTCAATGATTTCATTTCTTGCTTGTGATCTTAGTAATTTAAATATGTCTATAAGAGATTTGTGTCTGATCTCAAATCACTATAGACTTAGCCGATTTAGAATTATCTTTAAAAACTAAGATTGCACTGAGATGAAAATTTGAGCAGATAACAATTTCCGATATTAATACTGCTCCTATGGCCGATAATATTTACCAATAGCATATATGTTATATATATATATTTCCCTACACTTTCGACAATGTGAAAATCACCATGTCGTCTACATTGCTTCTCTGCTTCAATTAAGTACCCCATAATCCTGTGCTGCATCACTATCACTGTCACATGACAAACAAATACCACATGGCCAACCCCCTCCCCTCCCCCTCATGAAACATCAATGACAATGCGATGGAAATAAACATAAGCTGTTAATATCAGCCCAGTTTTACTTCTTAGTTTTCCCGATGTTAAATGTCTAACATCGGCTGATACCGATGTTGCTGCCGATATATCGTGCATCCCTATTAAAAACTGTAAATGACAGCCCTGACTGGCCAATACATATACTGGGAACAGCGACAAACTCACATTGTGAGTGTGATCATGACTACACAGATTGAGATATCTTCAGCCTCTCAGCGATTAGCATAATTAGCGCAGTTAACATTTCTAGCTGTAAACATCGGTCTCAGTGTGTGTTAGCTGAAGAATGTTGACCTTTCCCTTAACTCTGAAGCCCCTTTCAAAAAGGCCATGAAAAACTGTAATTTTCCGAACTTCGTCTGTTTTGCTTTTTGTCTGAAAGCAATCTTCCGGACTTTGTCCGGATACCCTTTACCGGTAATTTTATGGTTGAAGACCTGGTAACAAGAGTGGACTTTTCGTGGTATGGTGTTTGCATTCAGACAGTCAGGTAATGTTCCGGGAAAGCTGGAGGGGTGTGGGGCGATGGGGAAAAAGGGTAGAGGGGCAGGGAACTCTGTGAGCGCACACATTGATGACGTATAAATGTCACTATTTTCCTTTCAGCTTTTTCGTCGATGTCTCTTAAGCGTTTCCATGTGCGTAAAATTGCACACATCACAAAGACGAGCCCTGCGAGTAGATCTGCTGTTTCGTCTACCATCTTTGCAATAATCCATTTGTTTAGGGAAATGACGTACGCCCGCCGCACTAAGTTTGCATAATATCCACATACAATCCCCCACTCCCCCCAGACATTCATCAGGATCCTCCGGTACATTTCTTGCTGTGTGAAAGCAGCCAAAAGGCAATGTTCCAGAAAAAAGTGGTGTGTCTGAAAGCACAACTCCGGTTAAAGACCGGATTGAATTGTCCGCAAATATTCCAGAACTTCTGTCTGAAAACGGCTTGAGATTTCCAAATGGTTGCCAAAAAAAATTCCAATCCATCCTTTTCAATAACGAATCAAAGTTCAGTCTTCGTTACACAGTAACAACTTCCACACTGAGGAGTTTTTCTGTAAATAACCTAAGGGGTTGGTATTGTTAATTGCTTGAAAAGTTACATGGAGGCGTCTTCAATTATACAACAAGTATACACCTGCAGATGCTTTCACAAGTTTTGGTATGATTTCCAGTTAAACCTAACTTTTTTTAACAAGTGCAACACATTGGATTTTTTATGAAAACTCAAATTTGATACAAACATTAGTTTAAAGGTTTAAAATTCAGAGAAACCAACTTTGCAAAAGATTTACTGTTAGTCTATAATGAAATTGGCAGAATTTGTTTAGCTCTTAACACTGAAGTAAAAGAGCTGCTAAAAGAGGCAGAAAGCAGTGAGAACTGAGAACCTTATTATACAAATACAGGGGATCGTTTGCTTTCTCATTCAAGCTCTTGTTGGACCCCTTCAACCCCACCTCCCTTTATTTTTCAACCGCTTTGGCTGAAATTAAATACGACTACTAAAGGAGGGGCTGTGCTAAACTAATGGGTGTGTGCCTGAAAAGGTGGTGTTGAGGTTTGTGTGCAGTAGACACAGATTGGACAGTGGGTCTATGTTTATATACCACAGATGCAATGATTTTAGGTGAACATAGCAATCAGGGAATGACCAGATGGAGGGAAAAAAAAGTTTCTTTTAAAAATTTAAGAGGGTTCTTTATGAGTTAAAAACTGTTAAAAACACTCTATCAATATTAGATTTAATGTGACAAGGGTGATTACAGTAATTTGATTACTCTACATGTTATTTCTCCTTGTTGCAGGCAGATGGAGACGATGTCTTCAAAATACTGTAAAGAAATACATAACATTGCTTTTTTTTAAAACATTTTAAGGGGGTTGAAATTTTTATTTAAAGAGCAAGTTTAAAAGTTTTGGAAATAATTGTCAGCCTTCAAAGCTTGTCTGCTTCAATAAAAACCTCTGACTTTCAGCTTCCATCAGCATAGATTCATAAAGATGCTGCAAAAAATCACTAATGATGAGAAGTAAAGGGTTGGGTTGCCAGAACTCCTTGGTAACCATTGCACAGAGAAGGAGAGGGGCCGGGGCTGCACCCCTCCCGCTGTGCTTGTTTGTGTATGCGTGTGTGTGTGTGTGTGTGTCTCTGAGGACTGGACGGGCTGCTTTAGGCGTGGTGGTGTTGGTGATGGTGATGGGCGGAGTGGTGGACCATGTGTGTGTGTGTGTTTGTAGAGAGATGCAGGGTTAGAGACGTATCGTCAGCACAGTAGACGGCCGCGTGCACTTGTGAGAATGTGAGCAGAGCAGCTTCCTCGGCAGTGCACCTTCATCTTGGTTTATCTCTGTTTTATTTCAGGATTTCGCTGATTTTCGGACACTTTTTTTTCTTTCAAAGAGCATCAAGCTCAGTCGGAATTATGGTGTTTATTGGGACCTCGTTAAAATCTGTAATTAAGTATTTCAAGAGGAAGGGTAAGATAATCTTCTACTTCTTTTGATGCTGATAATAAATATATTTTAGAAATGTTTTTGCCTTTTTGCATCAGATTGAAACAAAATTTAGGCTCATATGCAAATTTCCAGCAGCTGTCCTTCTTTAAACTTCTGCAAAGAGAAAAAAATATGATGTTGTAATGAAAATATGATTTTCATTGCAACTAACAGTCTCCTTTGGCTATTCTGCCTTACTGCTGGCTCTGCTGTGTTTCACCCTGTTACCAGGTAACCTTTGGTCAAAGATTATAGAGCCAACATGTCGTGGTTCTGAGTAATCCTGCTGCATCAATAAGAAAATGATGTCTGGAGATACTTTAAATCACAACAAATAATTTGGATTACTTTGTCCTTCAGACATAATTTAGTGTTTTATGTTCTGTATTTATTTTTAAAAGTATACTAAAGCCATATGTATAATGCAAATAAAGTAGATATTATGCCTAATACTATTAGGATAATATTGCATTACTTATTTCATCAATGAGTGTGTATTAAGCACATGCGGACTTAAAGACCTGCCTGATGCAGGACAAGCTGCTTGTAAAGTTTATCTGCAGGTTATTTATAGCTTGTGTTTGTGTTAAAGTTGGGGCTGTGGTGTTGTTAATCATTACCTTACACTTTGTCCTGCACCTTATTTTCCTCATGTGTTTAAAAAAACAGCTCCCCTACAGTGTTTTATGTGGACAATGTATCCTGGAAGTTAAATGACCAATCACAAACGTTCTTCATTCAGTGGTTGGAGATTAAACTAATTTTGAAAAAAAAGTTTTCAAAGAGTAGGTCGAGGTCTTGCACAAGATTTTTTTTTCTCCTTTAAACATCTGAAGAGGAAAGTAATTTTTAAAGTTAAGATCAAGAAGTCTTGTAAGATATCCTTTGTAGTTTGCTTCAACTTTTATTTCACAATTTCTTACCACACAAAGCTAATATTTAACTGAAATGGTACTCCACCTTTTTATACCAAGTACTAACTCAATAACAAGTAGCGAGTTTTCCCAGTGAGTGGTGGTCATTTTGTCTCTTCACCAGTTCGTACCTTCATAAGGGCCATTGCAACTATCAAAACTTCTGGGTAATTTTACCAGACCTTCACGGTAAGCACGCGTCTCCATTTTACTGCTCCGGCCCGAATGGACCACTTTCCAGGCCATTTCAGGAACCAAACAAATACCTGCCATGGGGTGTGTACTCGGAAATGACCCGGTAGAGTTGCTGGGAAAGAGATGTGGTTGCCCCATGCTGACTGTAACTCAGTGGGAAATTATTGAGGCAGATGTCACCAAACAACTGGCATTTGTAAAATAGGAAGAGTTGCTGGCAAAGCAGTGTATAGCAACATGGCAAACAGAAACGTGGCAACCATCCCTGCTTCTTCCATTGTCTGTCTGTTGTTATTTCTGCTGCTGTGGGCACCTTTTGCTGCTGATCAGTGATGTCACTCACTGCTGAAACGGTCCCAATATGCTGATGTCTTAGGAAATTCCTGAAAGAGGCGATTTTGTATGGAGACACAACAGTTGAGAAGATTGAGCCAGCATATTTTCCCCGACACCTTTCCCCCCTACCAGAAATATGGAAACTGCCCTATAGCTATGGTTTTTTTCTACCAATGTTTTCAGTGTGTAATGCAGCCGTCTGCCAGGGTTCCTTTCATTACAAACCATGCGTTAGTTTGCACACACCGTTTTTTCTATATAATACTTTTTATATAATGTTTTGTATATACTAGCAGAAAGTTGCTTATAGTAATTAGGGTTTGATCAGGGGCCATAGTATCTCATATTTCTTATGAGATGACTGGCCCAAACGGTGACCAGAACCAAAATTAATTGAGTTATGGTGTAATTGAGAGTCTTCAGAAAATAGTACTTAAGTAAATATTTGTGCAAGGTTTGATCAATTTTAGGGCTATTTGTCTCCATAATACATAAAGAACTTGACTACCAGAAAGAACAAATTTAATGCAATGGCTTAATTGTGTGGGTATGAAATGGTTAATTTATAGGTACAAAATGGAAGTAGGAATGTACTGGTAATGTGTGGGAACAAACTGGGGGTTTTAGGACAGTAGAAAAACATGACTTGGACTTGTACAAAAACTAAGGAATACCAATTTTTCTCCATTGTCACTGCTTGACTGGTTCAAGGCTGCATTTAAATATGTGCTTCATTTTTGTTTGCAAAAAAATTGTATCATAATTTCTTTTGCGTACCACTGAAAGCAACTCCTGTCCCACCAGTTGGACTGCAGCAAGAGAACCATGGATTTAGTTTAAATGTCAGTAACTTGTATTAATTTAAGGGTCACTAAGGACTGAGTGTAGCAGGCACACAGACATTGCACAGGCTATTTTCTGCCCACTATTTTTCATGCTTAGGTATTGTCACAAAATTGTTCTCTGCAGCCTGTTTCTCATTACTGGTTCTCATAAAGTGTTCCTCAAACTTCTCGGTGGCCTCTTTTCTCCCACTTTCTATTTGGTAGGAGCCTAGGGAGAGCTGGGATGTCAGCGGACAGAGGGATTACTGAACTTTCAAAAAGATTTATGCGCCAGTGTCCCCTATGTGTGTGTGTGTTTGGGAGCTAGGGGGTATTGTGGCATTGAAACGCCTGATGTGGAGACTGATGTGGTGGGACAATACAGGCTTTGTGTCCCTAGTACCCATGTCCTTGGTCTGCTCACTACTCCTTTCAAAACTCATGGTAGAAGAGGAGGCTGGGGGAAGGGGCTACCTGTCCCAACTGTGTTTGAGTGAGGGACAGAAAAAAATGGAGAATGTGAAATCTTTGAGTAGCTACATGGTTTAAAATCAGTTCTTATTCACAGACAGCTGAGGGATCAATGATTCGATAAAAGTTGTGGTGTAACAGTTTTTGAATTTTTTTGTCATATCAGAACTGATTTCTGATCTCCAGTTGTTGTTGTGCTCTTAACTGACTATAGAGGGTTTTCTTTCACCTGAAGAAATGTAAGAAAAAGTATTTATTTTTTACCTTCCTTCTGTGAGTGATAAAAAGTTATTTATATTAGGTGCATTTCCACTATCGAAACTTCAGGGTAATTTTAGCGGAACTTCTCGGTATGCACGTATCTCCCCTTCATCGCCACACCATTTTCAGTGCCATTTCAAGAACCAACTGAGTACCATTCTGGGGTTATGTACTCGGAATAGCCCGAGCGCGTTGCTGGGCGGGAGCTGTGGTTAGTTCATATTGATTGGGAGGGGCGGAGTGGGGCACTAAAATCTACAGGGAAAATTCTGACTACACCCGTCCCCCCCCTCCTCCCTCCCTCCAGCCCACTGGATGAAGACCCAGATTATGTTGTTTCTTTACGACTACGCATTTTGGAAGGACTTACCGGATATATGAACCCTGACTAGGGATGGGCATTCGATTAAACTGTCTTCATCGATCATCGGGAGAATTAACGATCGATTTACGATTAATCATTGATATTTTTACAATAAAATTCAGTGTTCATAGGCTATATTAAAATGCAGTGAGAATAGAAAAATAGCGTGTTTCCTCATTGAGATCTTTATTACAAGTGGGACACCTCTTGTGGCAGTTAAACAGAATTAATTCACGGTAGTTGCCCAAAGAAAATATGCGCTATAAGCAGCGGAGCCGACAGCTAAAAGACGGTACTCATTAACACAACTGACGCTCATATATTTTTTTCTTCTCCAAAAAAGTAAAAAAAAAAAAGTCATGTTAAACAATAACTTAATAAAAAAAATATATAATACTTTTAGGTCTTATAGTTTTGTGTTACATTTGGCAAAAACAGTCGAGAAAGAGGATGAGAGAGATCAGCGTACCTAACAATGAATTAGGCTCATTAACAGAGTAAAAAAGACAAAAACACAAGAAACTGTAACTTATATACAACTTTAGCACCTGTCTACTGATTTTTGTTGAGAAAGATGAGCATGTTAACATGCGCTGGGGTCAGAAGCGAAAGCAGCCTGGTTACCAGACTGATGGGTCACCAGGCTGCTTTCGCGTCTGACCTGCAGCGCTGAGATCACCTGCTGTGAGGGGACAGACGTCGCTGTGATACACATACCTCCATGCTAACTTGGCAAGCCTCTGGAATCGTGTTTAATTCATTTTACACCAGTCTGTAGGGGTGCAATCCAGGGGTGGCGGAGTAAGTTTCTCAGCTCATTGTGCATCTCGGCTCCTCCGTGCTAACACCGACTTGATGCTAGGTTGAGACCAAGAGCAGGATGCTCTGCTTCTAACCAGGGTTGGAAGTGCGTTCAAGAACTTATACACAGCTTCGCAGTGTTGGTAGTGAACCGAGACTTTTTTGTTTGTTTGTTTTTTTAGTTCAAGTGGTCCCACGCCAGACTTTCCTGTGATTTCTTCATGAAAATGCTACTTTTGAAATACACAGAAACTCGCAAGAAATTGAGTCGGCCTGTGGGTTTTACTTTCAGTCATCTCCCTCGTGTGGTGAAGTGTTTAATTACTGCCACACAGCAAAATTAGTTGCATTCCTTCAAAACTCACACTACGCAACAGAACATGCGTTAATTGATCGGCAAAAAAAAATGTCATAGATGAAATTCTTAATGATCAATTACTCGATCGTCGATTAATTATGCCCATCCCTAACCCTGACCACTAGATGGCACTAGACAAATGCACATTATTGACAATAAATTGTAGGTTTAAAGCTTTTATGGGTTTTAGATTAATAAACAGTAGCTGAAATATAACATTTGTATACATTTGGGGAAAGGAACTATGGATAGTTGGATGAATTTACCTTTGGGGATCAATAAAGTATCTATCTATCTATGTGTATAAAAATATATTATGGGTCAGTAAATATATTAGGTATTAAACTATTGTTATATCATGTTATATATTACATTATAGTCACATCATATTCAATATTAGGCTTTAGCTATATAATATATTGTTAATAACATTAGGCTATACATTATAGTTACACTCTATTCTATATTAAAGGAGTCATGACCTGTAATTTTCATTTTTCCATGAGAAAAAATGTATGTTATGATTGCCTAACGATTAAACACTGCCCGGGAAGCCCATATTTAAAAGTGAATCGTTTGTTTACCCCTGGGTTCGTCAACCAGCCCACGTGCACGCGCACTCAAATACGTGATTTTAATTTCTGGCCGACTTGACGTCAAGTCGGCACAGGATATACCGTATATGGACATCGCAGACCTACCTATGCTGCAGAAGCCCGCCCTGCTCCTCTCCCCTCTCCCCCTCGCTCCTCTCCCTTTCATATCCAGTCGAGTGCCGCCATTGCTGAATTCTAGTTTTGGGAATTCCAGCTCTTTTTGGACAGGCAGTTCTTTTGGCCTGGCTCACCATAAAGAGCCGGCTCTTTCGGCTCCTCAGATTTTCTGTTGCTTAAAGTGTATTTATTATCAAAATTAGAGGAAAACGATGTGTACCAAATGTACCAAAACAAGCGGGGGGGGAATGAAAAAAAAAAAAACGGCTCCCAATGATGACCCGACTCCAATCGTTCACTTCAAAGAGTTAGCTCTTAGAGCCGGTTCGTTCGCGACCGACACATCACTGATTCGAAGTACGAACTCCACCGTGAAAGATGCAGAAAGTTTCTTCACGCAATGATGCATGAAGAAGACATATTCGTGTCAGCCTTTTATTTTAATCAGCTAAAACCATTTCTGCCAGAAACGTAGTGCACTCGTGAGTTGCTCTGTTGTTGACTGCCAGAATCAACATGGAAATATTTTTTCTATTTTTTTTACGCCGGAATCCTTTCCGAATTTGGGACAAAATCAGGCGAAGTTGGCATCGAAGCTCCGTTTGGAAAAAGGGGCAATTCCAACAATCAGAGACTTGCCTGCAATTGAAACGGTAAGGCTGTGTTTTTATTGCTCTGCTGTGTGTAACAAAGAGCAGCTAACTGCTAATGTGGCTATCGTATGCTAGCAGGAGTAGTAGATATGGGTTAGATATGCTGAAGCGTTACCTGCGGTGTCAACCCCCCTCCTTCCTGCCACCAATCAACGTGCCCCTCATTTGCAGTATTACAATGACCGTCCACAACAGCCAAAGTATCGCATCAGATCTCGAGAGACAATAATGCCTTCAGAAATAAGGGTCAGAGGAGCTCTGTGTTTATTTTTTTAAACTTTTTTTTTTTTAGAACGGCCTGAAAGACTATAATAGAGCGTGGGTATCCAAGATAATACTAGGTTATGACTCCTTTAAAAGTGTACAAGGCATGTTTATTGGGGTACATTTTATCTGTAAAAAATATGGGGGGCCCAGAAATTTTTTTTTCTATAGGGCCCAGAATTTCTGGCGGCACTCCTGCTGTTTACCGCGGACTCTTCCTTCTTACGGTTTATACTCAACCGTGCATGTTGACAGCCCGAACACCCCCCTTTATCGCACTACTGCATAATTGTTTTGTGAAAAACAACTTGACAACTTTTTGGACACATGAGAGCTGAACACGAAAACACCAACAGTCATGTAGTTCATTGGAGTCTGGGACAGAGTTCAGTAATAAAAATCAACGAAGGTCCTGAATGGAGCACGAGGATTTACTGTTTCCAGGTTTCTTTATGAGATGTGTTTTAATGCTGAGTTCAACTAAAGAATTTGCAATGGGAGATTTTCTTTTATAAAATGTGAAAAAGATGATCCTTTGTTTTGCACATGTTTTAGTTCTAGGAAATGCTTGAACCCCAACACAGCTATTTATGAAAATATTAGTGAATGACAGTAAATGAGGGTCTTCTTGGCAATTGATTTCTCAAATTATTTCCATTCATTACATAATTATCCACTTTTTGGTTAATAACTATGGTCAGAATGGAAAAAGTGGAATTCAGAAAAATAAAAATGTAAAAAGTGGCATTTCAAAAACAGAGGGAAAATAATTAGGAAAATAATTAAAGGGATATATATATATATATATATATATATTGAAAAGAAATAAGCTGATGAAGCTGAAAAATAACCAATGTTTACAGTTTCAAAAAAAGTTTTGAATGTTACCGTTTATTCTAAGAAGACACATCCTGGTGAATCATTAGAACTTTTTCTCTTCTGATAATCACAGACTGAGCAGTCGTGATTAAATGTTACAATTTGAGTTAATAAACTTAACTTGGAAATAGTGTTAAGACTTAAAACAAAAAAATGAGCTGCAACAACTTAAAATTGGAAGTTTTTGCAGCTCATTTTATTAATCTGTTTCGATAATCAGGAGATTTTATGCAGAATGCTTGTGCCAGTGGTTTGTACAGATAAATAAATCTGCATAGTATTTCAATTCAGGAGGTGTGTGAAGAAATTTATGTTCGCTGGGGGAGCATGACAGAAAATCTTTGAGAACCACTGTCGTGGTAAATGCAGCAGGGGGGTAATAATGGTCCTACAAATCTACCCTGGTTCCTAGAAAAAGTTCCTGTAGTGGAAACGTTCTTTAAGATGGTAATTAATCAGCGTAAATCCCCAAATTTCTCTTGCTTGGGTTTCTCCACCATTGATTGTTTTTGGTTTTAGAGCTCATCAACATTAGGCTACTATTATACGGATTAATCTACACTCCTTGCCTACATCAACCATTTGTTATTCAGCATGACTATTCATGCAAAACACATGTAGCAGAAATGGAGGAACCAACAAAAAGAATTAATGGAGAAGGGGTATGAATAAAAACAATTAACCTTCTCTTCAGCTTTTAAGCTGTGAATGGTTGAACGTTTATGAATGAGCTGTGGAGGCATTTAGGTGCCGAAATTAAGAGTTGTTACCAGTTTTCTCATATGTAGAAATACATTAATAACAGCCTTTAATGCTAAGGTGCAAACACAGAGAAGCTCTTTTGTAATGGTCACTGTTGAGCTATGTTAGAAGTTTAACTGTATATCAAAGCAGCTACATGTTATTTAACGACCCATTTGCAGCTCTAGGCCCCCCTTTCTAACCCACTTGTGCCTCCATCCTCCCCCGCCACACACATGCAGTGCATTCTACCTTGGTTCATTTGCACCTGTGAAGGGAAAATAAAAACCACTCCCCACACTTACATCCACTGCTGTGATCCGGCCCCCTTCATTCTGCTCCGGTCGGGACTTGTGCCGATCTCTCAGAGTTGTATTGGTCATGAAAGAGAAACAGATGGTGCTTTAAATGGAGTTAATTCTACATCCACGGTCACCAACTTTGGCCTGGCTGCGCTCACTTGGTAAGATTAAAGAGTCTGTATCAAATTTTCATTCATTAAGTGAGGTAATGGTGGCTACAGATGGAAGTGGATACACAGATTAGGAAGAAATTCCTTAAATACAGTCGCATAAAGAAAACTTATATCTGAGGAAAAGCATGTTAGCAGAGTTCGAAGGTTATCTATAGTGAGCGTACTTCAATCTGAGTAGTTTTGTTTACTTGGAACAAGGCTGTACATTATGTGCTTTCAAAAATAAATGATGTGATTCATATGTCACAACTTCTGTCTCTTGGAGGAACTTTTTGTTGTCGAAAATGACTTGGTTGAATAGAGGTTTAGTCTTAGATGGTGCCGTAACTTTTTCCCCTCCCATTTGACTTGTGAAACTTCTTTGCGACGTCTCAAATAAGTGTCATGTTGATGGTGGGGAGTCTGGCGCCCCTTTAGAAAAAAACACCTCAATCTCCTCTTTTCTTCCTTTCCGTCATGGCATGTAAACAAACTCTTTAAGGGTTCATCACTCTGCAGGGTCTCAGAGTCACTTTAGTCCTTACCAATTTATACCTCTGTTTCATACCCACGCTTTGCCATTTCATCCCTTCCAATCTTTAATGTAGATGCTCCTTCCAAACGTACTCAAGCAATGCAAATTAGTTTATTTCTTTTGGTACATTTGGGCCAAATCTGGGCTAATCAAACCAAAATAGCACCGGGCGACCCTCCTTTAAGATATTTATTGGACTCAGAAAATGTCCTAAAGCAATCCAGAGCGTTTTGCCCCTTCTTTGAGTCACAATTTCATTCATTAGTCATGAATTTCCAGCCTACGTGATACAGACATTTGCGTAATGACTCTACATGTCTAGTAAATAAAGCATTTTTGATTCTATTCTTCAACATATTACAATTACCCTGAGAAAATGGATGGCGTGCTTGATATTTAAGGTACAAAAAGAAACCTATGGATAACTTTTAGTTCAAAAAGTTCATCATCTATTTTTTTGTTGTTTCTGCAGCTGTGTCTAACTTGGACGAGGAGAGCAAATGGACTGTCCACTACACGGCTCCCTGGCATCAACAGGAGAACGTCTTCCTCCCTGGCAGCAGGCCGCCCTGTGTAGAGGACCTTCACCGGCAGGCAAAAGTCAACCTCAAGACTGCTTTGCGAGGTAAAGATCAAAATCTAAGCACCTAAAATCCTTGAAATAAGCTTTAAAATATGCTTTGAATGATTTGAATGTGTCACTTTTAAAAAGGATGTGCCAAAAAATGAACGTAAATTAACATGAGCCCATTTACATTGAGGCTATGAGTAAAATAGGTCTTTATTATAAATTTAGGGGCTGTTTGATTTCTAGCTTTGAGTGTAGATTTGTCATAAAAATCAATAAAATGCAAGCAATTCCGGATATTTCAACTTCAAAAAGGACAAGTTTTCATTGATATAAATGTATGTTATTGGCTAAAGCAGCTCTTGCTGTATTTAGGTGATAATTTTGGCCATTGGGAGTCTAGGCAGAGGTCAAAATTTCTCATTGCGTCATGGTAAAGTAAACAAGTTTATGTGCGACACGGTAAAAAAAATATCCAAACACGTCATATTGTGTTTTTCCAACAACACAAAACTGTGAGATCCTCCTCCTTCCTGTTTGTCCAGAGCGCTGAGGGACAAGGCACACCTTTGTTGCTCAGTAAACACACAGAGTCAAACTGCAGCACAGACACAACTGTGTATGTAAAATTATCACTTTCCCAGAAAGGGAAGCGGGAATACCAGTGAATACCAAAACTGGTTTTGTGGAGACGTTCTGGAAAAGGCTCCTTATCGCCTCATTGCTCAGATAACCATGTGAGAAGCTGATCCAGTGCATGCAGGTGTTTTTATTAGATTACTAGCTACTGTATGAGTGGAACATTTACACTCCAGTTTGACCTTGAGTAGTTGGAGTTAATGGTGGGAGAGAGAAGCAAATGGGGAATAGGCTGTCGTAACAAGCTGTTAGTCAGTTTGGGAGTCACTGTCCCACAAACACTGACACTGCTGATTCTTTTCCTATTTGTTTGATCCTTGGACTATTACTAATAGATGTTACTTCTTGAAATATTGATATTGCTAAGTAGAAAACCACACAAACATCACCTGGGTGGTAGCCCCTTTAACCCAACACCGTCCCATCCCCCAGGTGTCCTAACAGACAGACAACAGGTGTCCAGTAAAAGCAACAGTCCTCTTCTAGGAGGTCTGAGATACCTTAGTGATGGTTGCACATCATTTGCAGCCTTGTAATGTTATTTCACTTTTCATGTAGTAAAAAAGCCTTCCACCTGTTCCGTACTGGTGGTCGCCATTTCAGCCCTTCACCATTTTTACTTTTGGTCTTTTGGTACCATGGACAATGCGACTCTTCATGCCCGCCAGGTATCTTTTTACACCCGGTTTAATAGGCGAGGATTTAAATTAGTTTTCTGTAATCTGATCAATAGCTTATTATCACAACCTGTGATAGATATATTTTATTTGAGTCACAAACTCTGCAGGTTTTTATCGGTGGTCATAATCCCCGGTTTGTCTAGATTTCTAGAGTAATAGATGGTAACAATAGAAATAATCTGATATAGAATGGCAAGTACATTGGTACAAACTAGTGTGTCTATTGGTAAGAAATGGAAGTAGGTCGGGACTAAATGATAACAGCTTAGTATGCAATGGGGACACAATTTGGTGAAGGACTGAACTGAATTATGCATTGTAAATAAATGCTAATACAGTATGAGCTATAGTAGTTGGCTGTATTCCTCATCATTTGTTGCTACAGAAAAATGATTATACAGTATTTCAGTTCAACACAATGCAGCATTATTCAGTACTCATCAATGAGAACTTTAATTTGTTCAATCTTTATCTGCAATCAATATTACATGAAATAGATAATCATTTTCATGATTAGAAATTTTTAGGTGAAATGTGACACGGAAAAAAATACTGGATGCTTTAGGGTAAGAATAAAGAAAGATAAAGGTTAAATAACATTTGGTCTCAGTTTCATTTAGACACAACCAGCTACAGTACATTGATATAGATACATGACCCTGCTTACTGCTCCACATTTCTGAATAATCAATACTCTGTGTCCCTTTGACACTCATATGAGGCTTTTTCAGACGATGAGTTGCAGGAAATATGCCAACTGGTTGAAGTCAATGAGGTTCCAATTCTTCATTAGTTAAAGGCGTAATAACATATTGTGTTTACTGAATTAACTATTTAAATTAAGTCTTGTTTAGAGCGATTACTGCATTGCATGTAGGATACTTCATGATTTGATTTCAGCTGAAACTACAGAATACAGCATCCCCACTGAAAGAAGAGTTTTACACATTTTCACTAGTCTAAAAACCAGTCCGCCTGTATATACCTCAAACACCCCCCTGGGTAAAAATAAATAAATTGCTATTTTGGAAACTGTTTTTTTAAGATTATGTTTTGTTTTTTATTTTTCTGAAAATAAAACCCCTGTTTGCGTGTGGACAGGGGTTATAAACAGAGAATAGCAGCAAAAATATCTGTGTTTGTGTGGACTGGGTCTAAAGCACAGAAAATGATCAAACGGATTAAAGTGTAAATGAATGGTTTGTGCTTACCTGCTCCAAACACAGAGAGAAGAGGAAGTGCAGTTATATTGCATTCACTTAAACTGTGGCAATGTTGCACCTTCCTGTAACTAATTTTTATTTGTGCATTAGAATATAATTGCCCCAGTGTAATCTTAATGTTTATTGTGTTGGAGGGGTTGCTGCTGTTTTTGTCCTTAGAATATGTTTGTAAATTCACCAACAACAACAAAAACCCCACCATTTTAGTTTAACATCTTTGAAATGCCTTATATGTGGAAAAACTTGTAAAAACTAAATCAGAAAAGAGGAAATAAGATGTGCTGAAGTCCTAGTTTAGCCATAAATAAGTAGTGTATCTAGTCATTCTTTAAAATGCAGCTGCCTAAAAATTGACCACCTGTTACTCTGCCTTATTGTAGGGCTGGACGATATCTCGAGTTTTATAAATATATCGTCATACTTTCATATAGGTCACAAGATGACCCAATATCGTTGCTATCTATCGATCGAACGTTTACAGCGGCGACACAAAGAACAGTACAAAGAATGTGTAAAACTTTGTTCTGCAGGGCAGAAAACAAGACTTTCACAGCCTTCTGACCCGAAACCAGGGGAGGGCTGGCCATAGGGAAGATCGGTTGAACCACTGTCATGATCCTGCTCTGTGTCTGTTTGTGAATGTGAGTGAGGCATCTTCCTTTTATAGAAGATCTTTGTACGCGCTACTGGTGCTGCTGCCTGCACCTGCAGTTGATTAGTACCTTCTGCTGTGCTTGATTCTGCAAGGTTTGGAAATATTCCAGAATGTTTTTATGTCAAATATTTTTATATTGTGTGCTAGCTGCTACCAGACATTAGCAGCTCTCTTCTGATTTGAAAGGAAGGTCACCCAATCTCCAAATATAGTGTCGCCACGGCACCTGATAGTTTGAGATATTCATTAAAACAATTTTCTCATCCACGCCCTGCCTGAATCAAAGAAACTTCCGCCTGCACGGCCTGCAAAATTTAAATGATGTATTTCTCATCCGTTGCAAGACTCTGATTTCGACAGTTGCTATCAAATGAAATTGGCTCAGCCACCCAATCATTTAACAATTAAACTGTTGTTTTCCTGAAGAAAGAGGAGCAGACATCGCTAAAAGAAAGCATACACATGAAAAGGCAAGGTTATGTTTGGTTTGGATTTTTCTGCATAATTAGCCTCCAAAGATTTAGATCAGATTTTTTTCTCACCATCCTCAACCATTTTTTTTGTATTTTGCTATCAATTAACACAAACTCATATGTTAAATGTTATCTCTTATGTTGTTATACAACGAATAAAAGTATTTTTATTAAAATTATAATTCCACTTTCATCCTTAGAGTCAGATAAAAGGCCTCTCAGAACCAAGCTCCTGGGCTGAATTTCAACAGCTGTCCACCACTGCTCAAAACAGTACTTTTTAATAGCAAAGCTATAATTAATTTGGTTTCAAAGTATATAACATTATTTTATTCAAGAAGGTAATATTAATAATATATACCAATATTTTTGACACTGTTTCTAATGTACATCTACAGCACAGCTGTATGTCAAATCAAATCAAATCAAACTTTATTTATAAAGCGCTTTTCATACAAGAAGTTGCATCACAAAGTGCTTTACAGATTAAAATGACCCCACATAAAACCACCTTCCCTTCCCTCCCCCACAGATTTAAAAGCATGGTCACAGTTATACCCCCCTCCCCCCAACCCATCTCCCATCCACACACACAGTTAAAAGAAAAAGTAAAAAAGGACATTGGGCCGAGTGTAGATGAACCATGCAAGGAAACGCCATCAGAGGAGCCATCTGCCCCGGCAGCGGTAGACTAACAGCAGCAGCCGAGGCACCGACACAGGGCACCCAGTGGAGGCAAGGCCAAGACCCCCACCTCCACCCAAGCTCCACCTGGAGAGCACCCAGGCAGCCACAGCCGACCACCACTCCCGGGGCAGAGGGCTCCCACAGAGGAAACACTGGAACGGGGATTAAGATAAATTAAAGTATAAAAATAAACAGTAAATTAATGTGCTAAGATTAAATAGTAAAACTGATAAAAATATAATCATATAAAACATGCAGAGCAATTAAAAAAACAGTAATAAATAATAATCAGTTAAAAGCTAAGCTAAAAAGGTGAGTCTTGAGCCTGCTCTTAAAAACATGAATATTCTCTGCAGCCCTGAGGTTCTCTGGCAGCCTGTTCCAGAGGTGAGGGCCATAAAACTGGAAAGACGCCTCGCCATGCTTGTGTGTCCTGACTTTTGGGGTGACAAGGAGACGGCTGCCAGAGGAGCGCAGAGACCGCGAAGGTTTATATGGTAAAAGCAGTTCAGAGAGATAAGAAGGCCCAAGACCATTAAGACACTTAAAAACCATTAAAAGAACCTTAAAGTCGATCTTGAAATGTACGGGGAGCCAATGCAATGATTTTAAGACCGGTGTAATGTGCTCCCGCCTCCTGGTCTTCGTCAGGACACGTGCTGCTGAATTTTGGAGTAGTTGTAAACCTGATATACTCTTTTTGGGAAGACCAGAAAGCAGGGCATTACAGTAATAGATCCTACTGGAGATAAAAGCATGCATCAGTGTCTCCGTGTTGGCCCGAGAGAGAATGGGGTGGACTCTAGCAATGTTCTTTAGTAGATAAAAACCTATTTTAGTAATATTTTTTATGTGAGGAATAAAAGTCAGCTCAGAGTCAAAAATCACGCCCAGGTTCTTCACTTGTAAAGAGGGATTAAAAGACAGTGATTGTAGTTTTGGTAAAAGTTTCTCTCTCTGAGCCTCAGGACCGATGACTAAAACTTCAGTTTTGTCCTGGTTGAGCTGAAGAAAGTTTTCTGCCATCCAGGATTTAATGTCTAAAATGCAGTTAAAAAGTGCATCCATTGGCCGTGTGTCATCGGGAGACATGGAGATGTACAGCTGTGTATCATCAGCATAACTGTGAAAGTTGACTCCATGTCTTCTGATGACACTGCCAAGAGGGAGCATATACAGGTTAAAAAGCACTGGGCCTAAAATCGAACCCTGGGGCACACCACATGTAATCCTATGGACCCTAGAGGAGCAGGTATCTAAACTTAACATAAAAGTCCTGTCTGTAAGATAGGATGTAAATCATTTGTGAACAGCACCAGAGAGGCCAATCTGTTTTAAACGGGTTAAAAGAATAGTGTGGTCTACTGTATCAAAGGCAGCGCTAAGATCCAGTAGAACCAACACTGTCACCCTCTGTGCATCATAGTTTAATCTAAAATCATTTAAAATCTTCAGAAGGGCTGTCTCTGTGCTGTGGTTCACCCTAAAACCAGACGGAAATTTCTCCAGGACATTGTGCTCATTAATAAAATCATTAAGTTGAATTAAAACAATTTTTTCTAAAATTTTGCTTAAAAAGGTAAGTTAGATACCGGTATAAAATTGTTAAAATCATTCAAATCTAAATTGCTCTTCTTCAACAGGGGCCTCACTACCGCCCCTTTAAAGGCGGCAGGAAAGACCCCCGTCTGAAGGGAGCAATTCATCATGGTTAACATCTCATCTCTAAAAGATCCATAAAATTGCTTAAAAAAGGAAGTGGGAATCGGGTCCAAAACACATGTGGTGGGCCTCACTGAGGAGAAAACTTTATCAAGAGTCCCAGCCTCCACCAGGACAAAACTGTCCAGCGTTTCCTCTGGTAAAGACACACACTCAGATTTGTCTAAAACCATGTTACTCTGAGAAGATAAAATCTTACATCTGATGGTGTCTACCTTCCCTCTGAAGTGGTCTGCGAACTCCTCACAAAGAGTGTTTGAGGGGGTTTTAGGAAATGCAGTAGTAGCTCTGTTAAAAAGTTTATCAATGGTGGAAAAAAGGATTTTGGAATTATTTTTATGTTCCCAGATGATTTTGGAGAAGTATGAATTTCTTGAATTTCTTACTGCATTGTTGTACAATTTGAGAAGATCTGTGTATATTTGATGGTTTATTGTGGTTTTACTTTTCCTCCATTTTCTCTCTGCCGCCCTACAATTTCTCTTCATTTTTCTGAGGTTTTCATTTTTCCACGGCGTTGCAGCTTTAGATTTTAAACTTTTAACTTGTAGTGGAGCAAGTCGTTCAAGAGTGGACTGAAGCCTTCTGTTAAAATCCTTGAGAATAAAATCACAGGGGGCAGGTAAAACAATAGGAGGATTCTTTTTAAAAATTTCCAGAAAACCAGCAGCCACTTCAGGGGTTAGATGGCGCTTCCTGACAGTTCTCACAGAGGTCTCCTGCTGAATAAAACTGGTGATGTTAAAAAATGTCAATAAATGTCAATAAAAGTGCCTGTGTGATATTTGGGACATGTAGCCTGACTTCTTAAATGCTTTTTTTTTTGTCAATACTTTTGGGGAAGAAAAATATATATATGTTGAAAATTGGATTTCAGCTAAAAAACTTTGAGATATAAATTCTGGTCCATATCGTCCAGCCCTACCTTATTGTTATTCCTTTGGGCCCTTTTCAGTTCTGCCTAGCAACTAGAAACACTTCTCTTTGGTATAATTATCATCCCAATTTATGCTCCACCAATCTCTCTCTGTCATCCTCCTAATTACCATCATCCTTTCTAATTCCCATCTCACTGACTGGCACCTCATCAGCTTGTTCTTACATTAGCTCCGTGTGCTGGTCCCATCAGGCTCATTTAGTTGACAGTATTATACATGCACCGGTGTCTTCCATTGGGATAGGCTGTAATTATCTGTGGGGATGAATTAAGCATAAAGCCGGATCAAAAGGTGGATCTTTGAGGTGACAAGCTAATAGCAAGGTGGATGTACTTCCATCCAGAATCTATCTAGAGGTTCTCCATGTGTCTATCAAAAACAAAAAAATAAATTAGGCAAAAGCGTTTTTACACTTACACTTACCTAGTAAAGCTTCAAACGGGACAATTCAGTTCAATTCAATTCAAAAACACTAAGTAATGCATAAAAAGAAGCAGGTATTTGTAGATATGCCATTAAATCAAGGCTCATGTAAGTTGATTAAATTGAGGTTCTTAGATTTTGAATACATAAGGTGTGCTATATGCAAAAAGGTGTGCAGCAAAGCAAGATGCACTAGTAAAAAAATACAATTATAGACTAACAAACGGAGCAACAATGTGCTAAGTGCCCTCTGAGTGAACAGGAGGAAGCAAGGGAGAAAGGGAGGATTCTGCCATCTGTGTGTGACAGACTGAAACTGATACCACCTCCTCTGGTTCCACATTAACACATACACATCTCTTCTTATCACAATGTGGCATACACACAGACACACATGTCCTCATGACAGCAGGTGGTGACAAGAAGACACAGAAGCAGCACTTGGCAGAGTCCAAAAGTGATTACACTCACATGACTGTCAGATGTACAAAACAAGCACAATTTACTGTATTTTCCACAACGGACAACTGAAAATATACTAAACAGCTATATGTACCATATACAATAGGGTTGCTAGATAAAAAGCTCTATATTTAATGAGAACTGGTACATCTAAAACAAATTGAATATTTAGAAAAAGCTTGAGTAATTCACTTCAAAAAGTGAAACTCATCTATCGAATCGTTACAGGTGATTGATATCAATTCAATTTATTTATATAGCCCCGATTCACAACAGATGTAATCCAAAGGCACTTTACAAGAAAAGTCATTTCAATACAATCATACAAATATTCCAATCAGTTTAAAAGTGCAATCAAGGACTTATTTCTGTTGATTTTAATGATTGCTTGTATCAAATGTAATCACCCGATTGGAATTTCACTTCAGATAAGAATGATTTTAGTATTAAAATGTTAAATTATGGCTTACAAACATCTGAGGAAGACAGCAGGCAGAAGAAGTTGACTGTTCAGAGTGCGGTGTCAAAGTGTAGTAATAGAAAGCTAAGTGGAAGGAAACAGTGAGCTAGAAGAAGGCTCACAACACTTAAGATTCCTCTATTTTGGTTATATAGGATTTTTACGTAAAATTCAGTTCAGTGGACTGTTTGTATTGCCTGTATTTGAATAGGTTAAATGGCTTTATTGCCCTAGCTAAATCTAATATGTTCTAGCTCAACAGGTTTTCTTTCACCAGTTATAATTAAAGCCGCTATTGGTGCCTGGATTTGAGAAAGTGTCTTGATCAAGTGGAAAGTATAAATGGTATCAGTCTTAACTTTCATGCTCAAGTTGTAGAAATGCTGTCACCTAGCAATGACCACAATTTGGACCTTGATAATAGTTAAAATAGTTATGTAGTTTTAATTTTATCTAGCAATTATTGTGTGATCTTCTTACAGTCACTGACCTTTTTTTTCTTTCTTTGGTCTGTCTTTGTTCTCCAGAATGTGATAAGTTGAGGAAAGATGGTTTCCGGAGCTCTCAGTACTACTCTCAGGGTCCCACTTTCTCTGACCCCAAACAGCCCACCGGCAGCCCACAGGACGAAGAGGACGATGAAAACGACAGAAAGGTATGCATATAAACACACATAGATGTGCAAGTTAACGTGCAGCAAAATTGCTGATTTAGCAGTGTGGCATGAAGTGATTCCTAATCCTGGTCTTTGTGACCCATTTCCTCTTTGTCTTTTCTGTAAATCACACTGATTTAAATAATTTAAATAACTCACCATGGCAGAAAGTTCTGCAGCAGCCTGCTATGAAGCCTGTATTAATAAAGCTTAGTCTGCCCTCTAGTGGTTAAAAAGGAAAACACAGATTTTCAGACACTTCACAGTTCTATGGATAATAAAATCCTACATATGCTAATCTATTTTAGTGATAAATCATAATTGGTTTTGCATTACTCAACCACTTCGCTTGGTTTTCCTTTTTGTACAGACTTTAGAGTAGTGTTCATTTTGCTCATAGTAATTTTATTGCAGCGTAATGGAGAGAAAATAAATTTAGACAGAACTAAAAGAAAATTGAGGAAAAATGAAAAAAAAGCAAAAGTTTTTAATTTATTGCTATTTTTGTGTTAAGCCAGATAGGTTGCTTGTGGACTAGAGTTCTGAACCTAAGCAAAAAAAAAAAAAAGTTTTCGTTAATAAACTCTTAAATATAGAATTCTTCTTGGAAACAACGTATTGTATTAACAAAATATAGTCTGAAAAAGCCTGGAGTTTAAGTATCTCAGAGCTCTTGATAGAAATGGGAAAATAAACATTTCTAAAATATTTGTAGTTCCAAGCGTTATTTCTTGGCCTATGGTCTCAATGTTGTATGTAGCCATCCATCTGTCTTTTATCATGAGGTTTATGTTTGAAACCTAATGTCAGTAGAATTATCTGCAATAAATTAATTTTGAGATTTGGTATTTATACTTAAAAATGGGTAAGAGTAGATGGAGAACTGTAATTTGAGTCTGAAACTATGGAGTTTGGTCATGAAAACCCTAAAAAGTATATTCTGTATTGGTACTACAACTCTCATGTACTCAGTCTTTACCAAACTATTTGCTCTTTGCACTTAGAGGAAAATATTGCATCTTGTGTATCTTGTTACCATGCTTCCATTTTATCTCCCAGTAAACCAAAGTAGTGTGCTTAAATTGGGACGTAAAAAAGTACAGAGCTTATACAGTATTGTTGAACATGTTGTTGCCAGTTGAATCCTTTTGACAGTATAGAATAAATGTTTGGCAACATATAATTGCACCTAAAACTTTATATTGTAAATGTTTACATTTTTCTATGTAAACACAATACAGTGCAGAGGTTGCAGGTTTTTGATTAAGTTTGTTTTAGTACTTTTATTCAAGTAAGGAACTGAACTGTTTTGTTTTTTACACACTGTTACCTCTTTAAGCTATGAAGTTCCACAAGTATACAGTGTCAAATTTAAAGATTTTCCTCTATCGGTGAAAAAGATCTTCTTTTCTTATCCAGTTTACGTCTGTGTTGCAGTTAAAGGATGCTCTGACCCTTGAGCTTTTATAAAACACTGTTATTGTAACTTGTCGCATTTTATTCGATTTTTCCATTTCTGGATACTAACCTACTCCCTATTGGCCCAGTTGTAGCCTCACTTCACTCTGCTCTCTTTGTCTGCTTGTCCTCCGTTCTGCTGTTTGTCCTCTTCTCCTTTCCCTGCCGCCACTTCTTGTTGTCCTGGTCTTAACTCAACCTGACAGTCTCTTTAGAAACGGGAAACTGGCTCCATGTTTAACGTGGAGAAAATGCAGATAACAATCTTTGCTTGTTACCAAAGTACTGCTCTGCACTTTTGCTTAAAATTGCCCTTCTCCTGTTCTGTTACCATCCTCGTGTTTGCCTAAGAATCCTTTATAAAAGTGCTGCTTTCCTATTTTTTGGACAGCCTAATGTTTGTTTACAATTTAGTCTACTAAATTGTAGATCTACTAAATCTACTAAATTGTCAACTGACTATTCTAAAGCTTTTCTGACTTTCTGAACCAACAACATTAGTTGATTCATCTAAAATAAAGTCTTTTTCATTCAGTCTCGTGCCTCGTACAATGGTTTAAAATTCTGGGCTTCCACCGGCTTTGACTAAATCCATGACCCTACGAAGCCATTTGAAGCAGCCTGCTAAAGAGCTGTATGTGTGTGCTTCATTATAAGAGTCGGTCAATGCACAGCAGAACACGTCCAGTACAAACAAACGGTGCTTGTGTGACACCAGAAATGTGAAGCGATCTCTCAAGGATTATTTGGAGGCGTTTTCCTCCAGATGAAAACACAAACATGTTAAAATGAATGGTTTGCTGGTGACTAATGGCTCAATTTAACATAGCTGTCTGTTCCCCTGTGCAATTTTACAACTGAGGACTCTTAGTGTTCCAGCTCAGTTAACCGCTTGAATGATTCGGTTTCTGCAGCTTTTATTGCGCCATCTTCAGTTGTTTGGTCAACAGGCTGATTCCATTTGGATCGGACTGTTCATAAAACATCTTTATAGCACCAGAAAAACACATAAAGGTCAATCCATAAAGGTTCTTAAGACAACTAACTCGAGGTTTTCATTTCTCTAGTTATTTGTTTCCTCATGTTTTGTCCTTCTAGTTGCTGCTTCTCCTCACCGTTTCTTTTAAGCTTCATATTTTCCAGCACATTAAACTTTCACATCACTGTCCTCCTCAAGTCGACAGCTTCGTCAGCAGAGGATGACAAATCTCAGCTCTCCATGAGATCCCTGACGCCGCAGGGAGGGAGAGAGGCAGGGGAGGCGTCCGAAGCCGACAGACAGGTGGTATGGAACAAGGCCGCTCCCCTCCCGACCCCGGAGGAGAAGATGAGGCAGGCGGCTCAGGCTGTGCCCACAGATGTGGTGCCTATCAACATCACGGGTATGTTACATCTCCCGGAAAAAAAAACCACACAAAAAAAACAGACAACCAACCAGTTATTGGGAATATCTGAGATCAGATTTCCCGGTCTTCGATGTCCATCTCCCTCTTCCGCTCTCCCAATAATTTCTCACTTTTTGGAAATTTGTATATGGAAAATAATTTTGGTAAATGTTTAATTCAACCTAAGTTTCAACAAAATATTGAAAACCAGGTTTGATATAGTGACTGGAAAAGTCTTACAATTAAGTAAAAAACTGTCTGTCATAGAGGTTTGCCTCCATGTTACCATCTCTTATCCCATCCTGTCTGAATGTGTTTGAGCTTCACCTTACCTCTATGTCTGTGTGACCGAGCGTTTGTGCCTGAAAACCAGTTGATAGCTTATCCAATGGTTTAGGCTTCTCGCTCACATCATGTCAGATTCTCATTCGTTTTACAGATGAACGCAGCAAAATATGTCGACACAAGTCTTTTAGTATGTCACTTTGCATGGGTTGGTTTTCAAAATAAAAATGGGAGCATGTTTTTATTGTTAGTCATCCACTATTCCCTATTTACCTCCAGCTCCTCCTGCAGACACTAATCAGAGACTAATCTGGTCTTACTCCCACTCATTTAGTATTGACTGCCACTGCTGTCACTTCAGGTTACTGAGTGAGCTTCCAAAGCACACATGCAGACTCTTTGAGCGATCAGAGACTTTAGTGTCATTTTGAGGAGAAGCCTCAGAGACACTATCTGGCCTCCGATCAAATGCTGCTTCCCTGGCGCTCCGCAGCTTGTCACCAGCTACCCACACAGCACAAAGAAAAGCTGGTTACACTGACTTTTCAGTCTTCCTGAAGGAAAACTAGACAGAGAGTGAGACGGCCACGAAACACTGTGTGAATGTGGACACTACATGTCATACTGTATCTGCTCTGTGCATGCAGGGATTTTGCCTCTTTCTACCTCAGTCTCTCATATTTAAAGTTGGACATAAACACTAACCATTTGCCAAACAGTTTCCTTGTAAGAAAATATTGTTAGACCCTTTTATTTTAAAGATAAAAAAAGTTTTCTTCAGAAATAGGGAAACTTGTTGACATTGTCAATATTTTGCCCCCCTTCTGCTGATTTATGTACTTTTAAAGTACTTTTGCCTTTATTACATAATGCAAAGGTTTTTTATTGTATTCTTTCAAACTTGGTTATCAAAAATCTATTTTTGGGGTGATTTCTCTTCATCAGACATCTGTAGTATTCTAAAGTTTATTTTCAAATAAATTGAAACTGTTAAATGGTTATAAATGCGTAATAGTTGCAGAATAAGTGAATAATTACCATGCATTACCATGCACATATTAGCAGTATCGTGGTTGTTTGATTTCTGCAAATTATTGGGACAGTTCAGAAATACTGGTTAGATTTGAGCCCCAATTATACATTTGATTAAATAAATTAATTTGTTTTTGGTCAATGCTCAAAGCTTTAAAAAGATGTTAGGCTTAATAAGAATCAAATCAGAACAAATACCTTAATGTTTGAACTGACCCTCACTTCCTTACCTGTTAATGTTGCATGTGGAGCTTTTTCAAAACCCTGAAACCTTCTGCATGTTGTTGTTTGTTCCTTCCGACTAACTGAGTGATGTTTGCCTGTGTATCTTGCCTGCCTTTGCTCTCACCCTCCCGGCCTCCAGGGGCAGTGTTTGACCGTCAGGCAAGCATCCGGCGCTCCCTCATTAACACTGACACCGTGCCCCGCCGGCCCAAGAAGGTCAAACGCAGAAAGACTATATCAGGGCTGCCTGACAACTTCAACCAGGAGCTAGGTATGGATCTCTGCGGAGCCCTCTGTGCCAACTGTCTGCATGAGCATCCTGCACTCTGTCACAACCTCTGAAAGTTTTGTCTTTTCTTTATCCAACATAACTATGACCAGTGGGTGATTTATTTTTATGGGGAGAGACAATGTGTCTTGCTATAGTGTTTATACCACTTGAATGTTTCCACATTTTGTCATGTTACAACCAAAACCGTAATATGTTTTGTGCAAATTTATGTAATGGACAAACGTAAAGTAGTGCTTACTTTGTGAAAAGAACCCAACAGATTCTCCCACCTGAGTTCTGGATCTCTGCAGCTCCACCAGAGCTACCATTGGTCTCTTGGCTGCTTCTCTGATTAAAGCTCCTCTTTCCCATCCTGTCAGTTTAAGCGGATGGCCCCTCTCTTTTTCTTTTATCGAATGATGAACTGAGCAGTGCACTGTGAGATGTTCAAAGCTTGTGTTCAGAGTGAGGTTTTCTCCACATATAGTGTTTTGCATGTTCGGACAACTGCCACCTTCCATGTCCCTTACATGATTTTTGGCAACACTGTAAGATGGACTTCTTGTAGCTTATTTGGTTTCTTCTTACTACTCTTCTACTAAGGCTAGATATGTTGAACGTACGACTTCCAGTTGTCCAGATGATGGATTGAACAGTGTTTAGGATATAGTTGTACAACCTAACCTTGTTTTAGACTTCTCTACAATATTATCCCTCACTTGTGTGCTGTGCTCCTTGGTCATTATTGTTCTCCAACAAACCCATAAATTCCATACAGATGGACTCTGTTTACAAGTTAGATGACTTCTAAAGGTCAATGGTGGCACTGGATTTTATTTAGGGGGGCGTGAAAGCAAATGCAGGCCACACTTTTCAGATTGGCTGGTAGCTATCTCCAGCTGTCATGGGGCGAGAGGTGGGGTACACTCTGGACAGGTCGCCAGTCCATTGCAGGGCAACCAAGAGACACACAGGACAAACAACCACGCACACACACTAAGGGCAATTTAGAGAAACCAATTCACCTAACAGTTATGTTTTTGGACTGTGGGAGGAAGCCGGAGTAACCAGAGAGAATCCACGCATGCACAGGGAGAACATGCAAACTCCATGCAGAAAGACCCCAGGCTGGGATTTGAACCCAGGACCTTCTTGCTGCAAGGCAACCGTGCTACCAACTGCACCACTGTGCAGCCGCCTATCACATACTATTCCAGTATATTACATTGTGGATTATGGGTGTTATGACAAAATGTGGAAATGTTCAATAAGTTGTAAGTTATTGGTGGACAAAAGCCTTGAAGCCGTTAAGATTTCATTGAGTTCTGCATAACTAATGTTCATATCTGTTCTGCTCCACCCATTTAAACTGAGCCCCCAGCCAAGAACCAGTTATAAATGCTTCAAGTCATTTTGTGGTTATAATTTTGCTTTCATGAAGGTTTTCAACACAATAAACTGAGTTTTTTTGTCTACTGAAAGTCGGGGAATTCTGTTTCTGGAAACTGAGCTGATTTTATGATCCTTTAGAACATATGATTATCAAACCAGCTGAACCGTTCCAATGGAAGGTTCTGCGCTTCTCTAACCTTTAGTTACTCGTATGGGTGTTAAGCAACACTAAGCTCTTTAAGCTGACACACTGCAGCATGACTAATGTTTACATTTCTCTCAGTTGTCACATGGTAGCAGCATTTCACGTCTTCTTTCTTTCTGTAGTCTCCGAGATCAATCAGGATTGATAGGAATGGAGCTTTAAAGTCTGGTTAGTGCCCCCTTTGACTACAGCGTAGCTCGCTCCGGGGTAATTGTCCCACTGCTTCGTCCCTCCCTCCTTTGGCATCTGGAACTGCCTGCAAAGTAGAGATGCAGCTTAATCTATCTATTGCAGCAGACTCAGCAGCCGAGCTGTCAGTCCAGCTTTTAGCAAAGTAGTGAGAGGGTGTATGTGTGGCTTGGAGACAAAAGGAGAAAGGAAAGTACGCAGGAGTGAGTGTGCGAACACAAACATCCACAGGAGAACCACCACAAATGAGATTAGACATCCTCTCTCTGTATATGCACTCCTCAGACTGTGTTCAAGCCAGTATGGTTAGTATGCAAATTTTTTGTATCTTCATTTGGTGCATGTTCTTGGCTTTCTAATCATGAATTAGGATGTTTGTATTGCACATGCATGCTCATGTATCTTTTTCATGTAAATGCTAATGTGCATCTTGGGGTCAGTAATCTATAAGGCTGAGCTACAATAAGATTCAGAGAGGAAATGTAGTGGAGTGTGTCTCCCATCATCATTTCCTCATTAATGACGCAGAGGAGATGCTATTAACGCATGCGACAAGGTTATGCTAAATCTAAGTAGTAATCTCCTCTGACCAGTTCATCTGAAAGTCCGGTGCGGTGAGAAGAAGGCTTTGTGAAACCAGAGAGAAGATATTTCACCATCACATGTTTCCTTTTTTTATCCACAGCTGCCAAAGGGCGAGGCGGAGAACTTCGGCCACATTCAATGTTCATCCCAGGACAGTACTCCACTCTGGGCCGAGTGGGGAGCGTCAACTCAACCCTCCGACATTCAGAGACCAGAGACTCGAGCTCCCAGACGGAGGAAGTGAAAATTGTTCCCCCGTCTATGAGAAGAATCCGGGCTCAGAGAGGACAGGGTATTGCCGCTCAGATGGCTGGTATAGCCACTTCCTCATCGACGGGAAGCATCTCCATCTCCAGCAGTGACAGCTCGGGGGTTGTAATGCTGCCCCATCTGTTTAACGGAGATCCCTCACGCTTTCACAGCCTCCCCCGACAGGGTGCCAGGGTGTCCCTTAGTGCTGATCCCATCTTTAGCAGCACGCCCATAAAGTCAGAGGACCAGCCCCAGAGGCAGATTGGGAAGCTTCAAGTTGACGACACGGTGGTCCACATGAGGAACACTCCGAGAATGAACTCTTTGCCCAGGCCGAAGTCTCAAGAAGTGAGCGGGACACACTCTACTGAGTGGGGTGGCAGTACGGCGTGCGTAGTCTCCCCTCATGCTGCTTATTCCACCTCCTACATCCCCAATGCCACCCTGTCTTGCTCTGCTGAGGTGATTAGCCTCAAGACTTCCAGTCAGTCACCGGTTTCAGCTTACCCCAAATCTCGAGAACTCAGCCAGGCTTCTTCGACCAACACTGACCCTTTGATGTCTAGTCCAACAGCTTTCAGTCACAGCCCAGCTTTGGCCACTTCTACCCCTATGCACACACCTCAGGACAGCTGTCTCATACCTGCCAGGCCAGCTAGTGAGTCGGGACACTCAGACAGCAGCATCTACAGCCACAGCACACTGGCCCCGACTCCGCCAACCTGCCTGCCAGAGGATAACTGGATCTATGACACGCCTGAAAATGTGGTGACTCCACACCGCACCCTGACTTCCAGCTGCTCCACCCCCATCAATCAGCTCTACAGCAGCCTGGACCACTCCTCCAGGACCACAACCGACTCCAGTTCCCTCTACTCTCAGGACAACGACGGGTACTACACCTCTATGCACCTGGATTCGGGCTTGCGCTCCCGAAGTCATGGCAGCGGGCATGGCGCCACAGCA